>CM066730.1:137587522-138787522 GCA_033961575.1 Aselliscus stoliczkanus
GCCCTCAAAAAAAAAAAAAATTTTTTTTCTGTAGAAGCAAACAAACACACACCCTGAGAAAAATCTGTCAACATAATCACACTAAAAGTAATGTTAAAGTAGCTCTTCAGACAGTAAGAAAATGATCCCGGACAATAAAAATCAAAATGCAGGAAAGAATTAAGAGCAATTTGTAAAGGTACATAAGTACAGAAACCTAATTGTATATTGTCTGTACAAAACAATAATGCCTTGTGAACTCTATAATGTATGTAGTACTTTTCTTGACATAATTAACAAAAAAATTCAGGAAGAGAATAATGGGAATATAATTTTTCTAAATCCTAGCAATATTTGGGAAGTGGTAAAGATCTAATTTATATTAGACTGTAACTAGTTAAGGATGCTTGTAATTTCTAGGATACCCACTAAAACTACGGTTAAAAAATGTGTAACTAGAAAGCTAATGGGGAGAAATGATAGATGTGGTAGAGAAAATACAACCCAGAAATATACCAATAAATACATTAATTGGATTAAATATTTCAATTACATACAAAGGTCATCAGGCTGAATAAAACAAAACACAACAATAAACTCCTTATAAAAGGCAGTCTTTAAATATAAAGACGTTGACAAACTATAGGTAAAGGATAGCTTCGTAGGCAGTACCTCTACAGAAGCAGACCAGAAACAAGAATTTGTGCAAATAGTTTAGCATAAGCTAATGCTAGGAATACTGTATGTAGGAGAGTAAATAAAGATGGAGAAAGGAAGGTATTTTGGATGCATTAATGCATTAATGAAAAGTTTAATTCTTGGGACAAGTGTAACAGTACTGCTATGTAATGAGGGAAGATATAAAATATATATAACAGTTGTCTCAGCTGTGGGGTGAGGAAGCTGAGGCATTTATTCCTAAACACCCATACCTTACTGGTGGAAGGCTATGCATGGAGAACTACCCATTCTCTCACAATTCCTATCTCCCTCATGAATCGACTAAATAAAACTCTTAGCCAGAGCTGAAGTTGTCTTTAGAAGGACTCAGTAGGATGCTATGGCACGTCCTGGAAGAGTGAGTGGAGACATGAGCAGGATATCAATACCTTCTGTCAGATATGAAAAAAAAATTTATATATATATATATATATATATATATATATATATATATATATATCATGAAAGCCGTAATAAAAAAAAAGTGTAGCCATATGTAGGTAATGTAGGCTTTAAGGCAAGACACATTAGTAGAAATTTTTAAAAGAATATGCTATATAATAAAAGGAAGATTTAGTACTTATTAATTAATATAAACTCAATTGCATAGCCTCACATTATATAATATGAAATATAAATTGACATAAGTAAAAGGCAAAATCAATCTACAATCATAGGTGGAAGTATTAACATTCCTCTCTCACTAACTGATATATACACTAAAGTAATAAAGATATCAGTAAAAAAAGATCTAAAAAACACAAATGACACTCTAGAACTAATTGATATAGAACACTGCAAGTGAAAGTAACAGAACACACATTATTTTCAAGTGTACATAGAACATTTATCAAAACTGACCACATGTTAGACCATAAAGCAAGTCTCAACAACTTGTAAATAACTGAAGTCATACAGAATATGTCCCCTGAACACAGTGCTTTATAGCTATAAATAACAAAAAGCTAAATAGGAAATCCCTAAAACTAAAGATTATGCAAAATATTTCCAAATGCCCTTCAAATCAAAGAATAAATCACAATGGAAATTAGAAAATATTTTTACTAAATTATAATAAAAATACAACATATCAAAACCTACAGAATGTTGCTGACATATTGGCTTAAATGCATATATTAGAAAAGAAATTTTAAAAGGTCAAAATCCAATGTTTTAAGTAATCAACTCCAATAACAGAAAGAAGAAAGTGAAAAAGAGCAGAAAATTATGAAATTGAAAAACATACAATCAGAATGTGAAAAAAGAAAAGGTGATTATTAGAATAGCAAAGTTAATAAATGTCTAGAGAGAGAGAGAGAGAGAGAGAATCAGGTATGGAAGAAAGCATATTTAAGAAGGAAAAATCATCAATCTTGGCGGAGCTAACTTTATGAGACCAGTATAACCTTGATTCAACAAACTGGCAAGGATTTTACAAAACAGCAAAATGTCAAAGGAATCTCTCTCGAAAACCTGTAAAAATTCTAAATAAAATATTAGCATGTCCAATTCAATATTATGTAAAAATGATAGTACCCAAGATCAATTAGGGTTTATTTCAGAAATAAAAAATTGCTGGTTGGTGTAGCACTCAAAATCCAATCCATGTAATTCAACACAAATGGAATAAAGAATAAAATAATATGATAATCTCAATAAATGAGAGCATTTGGGAAAACTCAAAACCTTTTATTCTAAATATTCCTAGCAAACTTAAAATAGAGTGAACATTCTTAACTGGATAAATATCTTTTAAAAACTTATACCAAATATGATACTTAATAAAACAATGAAAACTTCCTCCCTGAAATTGGGGATGAGACAATAATACCAGGTACTACCATTTCTATTCAACATTGTACTGACTACTTGGCTGATAGAACAATTAAAAGTATAATAACTGTAATGGAAGAAATTCAAATGCATTTATTCAATAATGACATATGTCTATGCAATAGACACATACAATTAGAAATAATAAGTGAAATTCACAAAGTTAACATAAAAATGTATTTTTGTATAGCAATAATGTAGAAACAATTTTTAAACATTACCATTCACAATAGCATCAAAGACATGAAGTACTTAGGGAAAAGTTAACAAAAAAAGTATAAGACACAACTATAAGATATTACTGAGAGAAATTAAAGAAAACCAAAATAAATGGAGGGATAGATATCATGCTTGTGTATTAGAAAACTCATACTATAAAAATATCAGTTCTCTTTAAAATGTTTCAATGGGATAGTATTGATCCAGTATAATCCCATTCAGCATCTCCAGCATGATTAGTTAGTATTTGATTTGTGAAAAATGACCTGTTGATTCTAAAATTCATGTGAAAATGTAATAGGTTAAGAATAGTCAAGACAATCTGAAAAAGACAATACCGGAAGATTTACCTACAAGATATCAAGATTTGTTTAAATCTACATTAATTAAGACATTATAGTATTGGTGCATGAATAGACGAATATATCAACAGAAGACAAGAGTGAGTTCAAAAATAAACCTGTATGTACAAAGTCACTTGATTTTCACAGATTTTTCTGCAGGGCAGTCAGGAAATAATGGACTTTGAAATAAATGGTACTGGGTCAACTTGAAATTATTATGGAGGAAAGTGAATCTTGATCCCTTCCTACCAATAAACAAAAACTAATTTCCAATGAAATGTAGATGGAAATGTGAAAAGTAGAACATTAAAGCTCCCATATAAAAATCTCATGTACATAATTGAGAGAAATTACGCATACATAAGAGCATATACGATTCCATTTAATAAAGTTCAAAAACAGGCGAAACTAACTTAAGATACTGGAAGTCTGAAGAACAGTTACCTTTGGTTAGAAGGAGGCACTAGAGGATTTTTGAGGTACAGGAAATATTCTTTTCCTTGATCTCAGTACTGGCTACATGGGTGCATGTAGTTTGTAAAAATTAATTGATGACTTGTGATTTGTGCATCTTTCTGAACCTATAGTGTAGGTAAATAAAATGTATTGAAATAAAACACATGTATATTAATGTACTTTGCAAAAGGAATGCACATGAAAGTACTCTGTAAACAAGTTTTGATTAAGCAGTTGTAGAAACATGGTTAATGATCAAGAGATGTTTGATAAAGACCAATACAAAGTAAGAAAGAAATATAAAAGGTTGACAAGAACTGGTAGAAAGGATTAGAGAGAGGGAGGGAGGGCAGGTACTGCAACCTAGCCAGGGACATTACACACCTTGGGCAACCTCTGTCCGGCTAGATATCTGATTCACTGACATAACCTGTGCTTGCACAAAAAACTTTCCAAATGCAGCATTCAATTAACTTTTAAGTACCTAGCTCTGGGTTTTTCTTCAATCACACCAAGCAGGTATTTTTATATCCATAATATAGGTGAGCATAATGAGACTTGAGGGGTTAGATAACTGCAAAGACACAAAATTCATAAAAACAGAAGCAAGGATTTGAATCCCTATGTAACTTTCAAACCATGTTCTTAACTGCTACTGTATACCGCTAACACAATAGTCAGCAGTATTCTATTTAGATATGTGTTTTGAAAGGCTAAGAAAATCACAAGGCCTGAGGATCTCCCATATTTTCCCAAACTTTCTTCCTCATGTTCATCTTCCTTATCTTTGATGAACCGTGAAGATGTGATGCAGGAAAGGAAAAGCGATAAGACATAGCAACAACTTGATTTCCTACCAAGCTGTCTGGGATTGGGTCACTTGAAGGGTTTGCAGGTTTTGCACATGCAAAGGAAGAGAGTGGGGCTCTAAAACAGTGTTACACATGTGCACTAACTTCATGATTCATGAAAGAAAATATTCCTCTGCTCTCAAAGCAAATTGTGCTTCTTTCCATAATACGTGATGACCTCTTTATTCTCAACCTGGCCTTAGTCTCAGATTGATCTAATACGTCCAGCATCAAGACCATACTGAAAACCCTTCTGTGTGACATCTTCATGCCCCATGCACCGCTTTCACTGAGGGCAGTATTCCAGCTTTCACTTGCCTTGTTTAAGGCTTTGACATTCTGTTCCCTACTCTTCTGAAGATCTCATTAAAAACATGTTTGTTGTTAACCTACTTGGTGATTGTAAGACCTTGTCTCAATGAATCCTCATCACACATCCTTAGGGGAGTTTACTGGATTCCATTTTGCCGAGGAGGAGAGTGAAGTTGAGAGATGTGAAGGGGTGTGGTCAGGGTCATGCAAATATGAGGGGACATAGCCAGGATCTATCAGATGTTAGAGACCTGCCTTTCCTTTCTACACGCCGCCTATAGAAGGCCCACAGTTAGGCTGCCATGAACCGCTAAAAAAACTTGCAAAAGAGGGAGGAATGTGAAAAACGAAAAAGTCAACTGAAACACAAAAACTTTAGCAATCTGGGGCTAAGTGAAGGGATGTATTTCAGTAGCCTCTAAAACACTAGTAATTGAATTGCATTATAATCATTCAGATTCATTTTACAATTATTCAGGTACACTGATACATGTGTTCACTACTCAGACCTTTAGATGACAGGTACTAAGCAAAGAACTGGAAACTCAGACAAGATTATTATTACTGTGACAACATGCTACCTACCCTCATGTACCTTACCATCTAACTGGAAAGATAAACAATTAAATTAGCAACATAGCAAAGTGTATTGTCTGCTATGACAGGGAAAAATATGATCCAGATTATCAGGCAGGTAGTAAAATCATGATTAGAGTTCTGTTGTCAATAAGATGTGAAAGTATAAAGTGTATTTTAGATATAAATCAAGATATTATTAAAGAAAGCTTTGGGCTTATCTATGTATTTGCCTTAATAACCAGAAAAATATTTTTTGAATGATGCAGAGTAAATGAGATTATTCTAATGTGATTGAATATCTATCTGCCTTTGTTCTACAGTAAAATCAAAAACCATTAGCATGTCTGGCTCCACCTTCTGTATCTAACAGGGTCTGTGGAAACAGCGAGGTCTTTGGAGGCATAAAACCACTGAGTATAAATATTAAATGTGTTAGTAGATTTCCGAGTTATTTTATTTCCATTAGAAAGAGTTATTCATAAGAATACTGGGCATAGGGTTGTTGTGGGAACCAAGGAAGACATTATATATAGCAATGTTACGTATTATATTAATCAGAAACTTTTGGTTCCAAGTGCCAAAAATCTAATTTAAATTAGCTTTAAAATTTTATTTATTGAAACTGCACACAGATATTTATAGCAACTTTATTCATAATTGCCTAACACTGGAAGAAACCAAGATGTCCTTCAGTGGGTGAATGGATTATTAGTAAACTGTGGTATACACCCAGACAATTATTTCTTATTCAGCTCTGAAAAAGAGCCAATCTGAAAAAGGCTACATACTGTATGACTCTAACCATATGACATTCTGGAAAACGTAAAACTATGGAGACAATAAAAGATCAGTGGTTGCCAGGGACTGGGAGAGAGGGGCAGGTGAATAGGTGGAGCACAGAGGACTTTTAGGGCAGTGCACAGCGCAGTGAAAACACTCTGTGTAATACTATAATGGTGGATACTGCTCATTATAAATTTGTCCAAGCCCATAGAATATACAACACGGAGAGTGAACTGTGGACTTTGGGTGGTTATCATGTGTCAATGTAGGTTCATCAATTGTAAAAATGTACCCCTCTGATGGGGGAATCTGGGGAGGCTGTGTATGTTTTGGGAACAGGAGGATATGGGGAATTTCTGTCCTTTCCTCTCAACGTTTTTGTGAATTTAAAACTACTCTAAAAAAGTCATATCTCCCCTACCCCCCGCCCCTCTCACTAATGGTATTGACTGACTGGAGCGACTTGAAAGGGTGGAATGGATCTCACCTCACATACCGCTGCACCTAGGGGCTTAAAGGATACAATCTAAATGTTCCCTGTCTCTTCCCTTTGGTACTCTCTTGACTTCACTCTTCCCTACTGTAAAACAGTCTTCTTGAGTCTTCTTACCTCATATCCCAATTGACAACCATGTAGGGCAGGAAGTCTCTCTCCCACTTTTGTATGTATAAATCCCAGGGATTCTGATTTGCCAGACTGTCATTCTATACCCACCCCTTGAGTCCATTAATAGGTGTAGAGTGAAAGAATCATTGTGACTGACTAGGCCTAATCACACTTTTACCCTACGATGACATGGAAGGGTACATGGGATTAGCAGCCCTATCAGATTATTGCAAAATATATTCTCAGGAGGGGCAATTCTCCAAAGAATTGGGGATAGAGGGAAGCATTGCTGGAGAGTCAAATGCACACAATTCACTACACATAGTGTACCAAAGATCCACAGAATTCAACGGACACCTCACGATACTCGAGCTGTGTGATCCAAGCCTGGATGTTGCGTTTTTCATTTTCTACATCTATAAAATGAGGCACTCAATAGCAGTAAATGAAATAACAAACCCAAGATGCTTTGTATCTTGGACATAGAATTGCTCTGTTGATGGCAGCCTTTAGAAATAACATTAATCCCCATCTCAAAGACATGGAAACAAAGGTCCAGAAAGGTTGTGACTTGCCCTTGGCCACATCCATTGAATACCCTGATGACGAGATCATAACAACTACAAGATCCCAGAGCTCTGCAGACTTCCTTTATACTCTGGGAATTATACAAATGATTTTTCAATGATGACATCTGGTCCTGAGGGAGAAAGGCTCACTTTTATCTGTGCTTACAGCCCATTGTGTAAGAATCGTAATGTCTTGTGCTGCATGGTGCTTTTATTTTTCAAAGTGTTTCCCATCAATTACATCATTTTACTTTCAAATATCCCTATGAGTCAGGGAAGACATTATCACCATTAGTTGTTGTTCTTATTGATTTTTTTTAATGCTCTGCTTGTTATAGAGCAAATACAACCATTTCCATTTTTAAACTATTTCTAATATATTTGTTTCATGAATCCTGGGGCTTAGCTTTCTTTGACTTGAGTTGTTGTCACCAAATTGAAAATGGCAAAGTTCTTTGACAAATGCACAGCAAGATGGCTTAGGAAGAGACTCACTAAGGAGGCGGATTGCTGCAAAATGCATTTTTATGTACAAATGGATTACCAAATCTGTGTTTCCCAATCCTCAGCTTCTGGTCAGAACGATCAAGGAACCTGTGAACTAGTTAACACCACAAGTTTGCAGCTGTTTGCATGGGTCCCAGGCAGTTGCCAAATGAATGCATTTCTCAATGTAAACAGAACCAATGGAAAGTCTGGGCCTCATGAAATCTTGTAATCTGCCAAATTATCCTAACTGCATGAAATGAGCTCTTACCGTCTTTTCTCATTGTACAGAGCATAAAGTCTGATGCAGACAGGAGAGTTCTCATTTAGATAAAGGTCAGGAGTCCCAGATTCTACCACTCAGCTCTGCCACTGACTAGCTATCTGATGCTAGGTCAGTGACTGTGAGCCCCATTTACTTCTGGAGAGTGGAGATACCATGAACTTCTGAGGAAGGTAGGTCTGGGTGTGAATCCAGTTCTGCCATATTCTGAGTATATGATTAGTTACATAGTTTCCTTAGCTCTAATTTCATTACTTGAACTGCTTATATTTGAAGATTAAATTCCATCAATAGGTGCAAAGACCTAATACAGCACCTGGCACACAGAAGGGATCGATAATTATTAGTTTTTCTTTCCCTAGAGCAAGACAAACAATTCAGTCTATATATATTTTGATAGATATATACATAGGTGCATAGATGATATTATAGACAAAATCATCATATATACATATATATAATTATGATGATAAAATTAAAACTTTTAGCTATTTAAAATTCTTATAAGTGAACATAACATATGATATGCAATATACATTAAACATTTTATACTTTGTATTATTTCAAATTCTTGAAAAAATAATCTCTCTTCAAAAAGAGTACCATTGTGTAAAAGCCAGGGGGGTAGGATCACTCTATTCTTTCATATAGTAATTATTTAAGGACCCCCTATGTGCCAAGCACTTCTAATGGCTAGCAAAACAGATGTGTTCTCCACCCTATAATCAGTGGAAGTTCAGGCAGTTATAACAAAGGGCTGCTCCTCCTGGGGAAGTATGTAGGGAGAGTATCTGGGGAATTTATCAAAGGGCCTCCAAACCCATCCTCAACAGAATTTAGCCAGGTAAAAAACAGAAGCAGAGGGGTCCAGATGGAGCAAAGGGAATGAACGCATTAGCTCTGAGGAAGATCCCTAAGGAAGGATCTGTGGGAACTGATTGACAGGAGACAGATCCTTATCCCGTAACATAAGATAAGCAGCCCCCACATGATGAGGGTCACTCTTTCCAGTGAATTTCACTTTTTCCTAAAATGATCAGCGTGCACATCTTCAAAAACAAAGCAGAGAGAAACTTAGCAGCTCAACTTGCTTTCAGTAGCCAAAAACTCTAGTAACTAGTTCCACAGCCCATCCAATGCCTTATGGGAAATCTGATCTCACAGTCTGGCTAAATTACTCACTAGTCACATATCTTTGAGCAAATTGTTTAACATGTAGGCCTCAGTTTCTCCATTGTTAAATGTTGAAAGTCATAAACCAGTTGACTCTTCTTTTCAACCATCCACATGAAACCAATAGTTTAATGAAAGGGGAGTTTTGGTGCTACCTCCCGTCCTATGATTTTTATGCATTTATCATAAAGCCTGATTTCTATCATCAGCCGATTACCACTTACAAAAAAAAAATGGAAACATCCTTGCATCATAAGACTCTTGTGGGAATGGTAAAGGAGTTGGATCTCACTTATAAAAATTAAGCAGCAAAGCGATTTCGCTGTTGGTTCGCTTCAGCCTGGGCTGTGCTTTGCATGATAAAGGAGCTCATCTTTGACGGTAGCATATTCTGCTTGTTTGGGTAGTGCTTCTAATCGAGGCATATATATTTTCCCTCAATCACAGGAAAACAAATTGTCAGTGGCATATTGGTTTGATATTTCAACCATTTGCTGAATTTTCAGCTCTCTAAAATGTCTTCAACAGAAGCACGAAGCACGAATAGGCCAAACTAAAGAACCCAGTATTTATGAGCCTATTCAAACCTTGTAAAGATTTGATCAGCAAATATGCCAATTGATATATCATAATGTTTTACAACTGCAGTTGTCTTGGTCTATAAAACTTCTTATAATTCTGAAGGGATTTCTACTTTCTTTGCAGACTTCTGTTTTACTGCCACCTAGTGATGCGTATTGGAACTGACAGTTTTGCTGCTGGAGTTCCCAGGAGGTAGAAGGAAGATTTTTTTGAATGTAAGACACAAATGATTCTGATAGACATCTTTCTTTCCTGCCTCACTCATCTCACTTTCCCCATCCAAACAATCCCCTATACACATATACACATACAACATTACAGCCAGAATTTCTCAGGTTCTACTATGGATTATGGCCTATGAGGTGGAAAAGGTCCCAAATCCTTTTTATGCCAAAGATCTATGATGTTTACTATCTACGAGAACACTAAAAAGCTGACATTTTTTACCTCCATTTTAATCCTCTTTCCAAAATCTCTCCCAGTTGGAATACAATACAGACAAGCTTCTAGTCTTCTGATATCAGAGACCAAGAAGTTGGTGGTACTGAGTGAGGAGGCAGGACTGGTTCCTCAGAAGAATATTGGGCTGGCCTGGACAGACTCATTGCCCTGGACAAGTACTCTGTGATGCCAAGTTTATCTCCTTTCTAGGCAATTCCTAGGGCACCTTGCAAAGGAGGTAAGAGAAAATCCAGTAACAATGTACTGGGCACATGGAGAAGATCCCATTTTACAGAGGCTCTATGGGTCCCCACAGAAATGTAGCTTCTAAGGCTGCACAGTAATATTGAGTCCCATTAGGTTAATGATTTTCAAGCTCAGGGAATATCATTCCCACCATGAGCATTTGAAATTGGGGTGGGGGTGTATGTTTGTATTGCCACAAAGAACAGAGGACACTACTAGAATCTAGTGCTCAGAGGTTAGGGCTGCTAAATGTCCTTAAATCACTTGGACAGTCCTGCACAATGAAGAATGTCTCATTCAGAATGCCAGTATTGTCCCCACAGAGAATCACAGCATTCACTGAGGATTAGGACAATTCTTCATTCCTTCTTTCAGTCTTTGCTAATTTTCCAAGCACCTTCAAGGCAGACCTTGGATTAGATTCTATACATCTGACTTTTGAGGTACAGACTCCCATAGATGTCAAAGGATCCCAGTGGGTATTTCATGTATTCCCACCAACATACCAACACTGTACTTTTGTTGATTTTCATTTTTTCCCCTTGCGGATATGGTAACTGGCCAGGAAGCCCCTTGAGGATAACACGGTCCTGCCACAGTCACAGATGAAGGTGCCCTCCAGGAGGATGTTGATTGCCTGCCAAGGATGCTGTGATCCAGAGCACTCAAAGCGTCATGCCCTCAAGAGACTCCAGCAGAGCTAAATCTGACTCCCATGGTATTCATATCAAGTGGAGGGAAATGCCCCCTGTTTCCTCTTTTGGATTACACTTTGTCACCTGCTTGTGTCTACTTTACCATGTACTTCTAGTTATGTACAGACTTGGATAATAAGCACAATACCTAAATTTCAGACAAATGCTATTATGTCCATGTTATTTCAGGATCAATCCTAGACAACCACATGAAACCACTTTATTATTTTCCTTCAGTGACTCCTTTCTACCCCTGGAAAAAGCACTCATGCAAACCCACTACCTCAGACTTACTCACCAGTTCAGTCCATCAGATACATCTAAATCTGTTTAACTCAATCAGTAACACTGCCTCCCACTACATAGGGATAGATAGATAGATAGATAGATAGATAGATAGATAGATAGATATAGATAATCGATCGATAGATAATAGATAGATATGATATGATAGAATATCACATGTAAAATACTTGACTCACATCAGGCTCTCAATTTTAGCTATTAAGAATACATTGTTGGGCTGGCTGAGTGGCACGGTGGTTAAGCACTGGCTTGGGAAGCCAGCGGCCAGGGTTCGGATCCCACATATGAGGGCCAGTGACACCGCCCTCAAAAAAAAAGAAAAAAAAAGAATACATTGTTGACAACTCTGTTGTTAACAGTCTCATTTCAAAATGAACAAACTGAGTCTCCAAAGTCACAGAGCATTTAGTTCCTAAGTTAGGAACTTATCCTTTTCTGCTTCCAAAGCTTAGGCACTTTAATTGATTAAACCATGCTAGTTTTATATTCTACTCTATGTTAAAAAACAGAGAGAGATTTTGAGACCATCTAACACATTAATGTCTCATATGGGCGACTGTGTGTTTACACATTACGAAGGTGTTCTTCATTCTCTCAGCACAGGTTTCGCTCTCATCACATTCTGACAAAGCAAGCCTATGGAAGCTGTGGTCTCTTACGGATAGATAGCAGCTTGCAGCTGACATCAAATGAAGTGTCAGCCGTGTGTCAGTAGAGCCTACGTCACACAGAATGTACACCAATTTATGCTACTCTGGCAATGAAAAAAGGCAGATTACAGAAATCAGTGGATGTATTTTTCATTATGTGCTGTGGGTAGACAAACTGTAAACAATATCCTCTTCATTTGAGAATGGTAAGTGCAACAGACAGGAAATGTTCTGTTAACAGTATATTAGAAATCTTACATATCTCTGTGTTGTTTGTAAATACAATCTTGTTCTACATCATAATGATTTTTCTGCAAGTGGGAGTGTGGTACACATTACTCGGGCTCATTAGTATCCACCCTGTCTCTCCTTCTAGGCTCACAGAGACCATACCTCTCAGTCCCCCTTTTTAAAAGGTAGGGCCCTGCTACTCATCTGGCCAATGGGCTATTAGCAGAAGCAGTGCATGTGTGATTTCTAAAACAACCTACCAAGTTTGAGGTGGATAATTTTCCATAATTTTCTTCTCCTGCCACAGCCATCATGGAAGCATGTGTTCAAAAGAAGGTGCCATAAGGTCCACAGAGACCTGATGGCTGAGGCAACAAATAGAGGATAATCATCCAAAAGAATGGCCCAAATCCACAACAGAGTTTGCATGAATGAAAATAAACTTTTGTCCATCCATGTTGTTGCTAAGCAAAATAAGTCAGACAGAAAAGCCGAGAGCTGTATGATTTCACTGATATGTGGGATATAAAACGGAAAGCAGCAAAGGAACAAGACAAACAAATGAAGAAACAAAAACTCACAGACACAGACAATAGTTTAGTGGTTACCAGAGGGTGAGGGGTAAAGGGGGTGATAGATGAGGGTAAAAGGGATCAAATAGATGGTGATGAAAGGAGAACTGACTCTGAGTGGCGAACACACCATGTGATATATAGATGATGTATTCTGGAACTGTACGCTTGAAACCTTATAACTTTACTAATCACTGTCACCCCAATAAACTTTAATTTAAAAAGAAAAGAAACTTGTTTTCTTAAATCACTGAAATTTAGATGTTATCTGTCACCACAGCATAACTTGGGCTCTCCTGACTAACACTGTGAGTGAGGTAATTTCATTCATACTTTAAAATAGCATACACGTCTCTCTGTCCTAATCAAAAGTAATATATGCATTTAATCTGATCCTCAAAGTCTACAATCTGGCCCAAAGCTACATTCCCAACTTTGTCTTCTACCATTTTCCAAATGAAACTAGGCCACATCTCAAAATTTCTTGCTTTTTTTTTGTCTACCTCTACTATGCTCTTACCTATGCATAGCACATTCTCTCTTCCCTGTTCACATGTCAAATTACTACCTATTTTTTAAAGGCCCAATTTATACACTAAATCTTCCATGAAATCTTCCTTAATCCCACTATTCTAAAGTAATTTCTCTTTTCTTCCAATTTTTATGCTTATTTCTTATTAATCCTCTTTACCTTAAATCTTCTATTATTGTTATTTATGAGCATATTTTACCTTCTCTATTGGTAATATGGGGAGGTGCATTCAAAACCTGATTCATCATTTTATCCTCAGCAACTCAACCCAGTGCCTTAAATATACACTCAATAAATGCAGAGGGTGCCAAAAAAAGGTATACATATTTTAAGAAAGGAAAAAACTATATTAAAATTGTAATGCTCAATATATACCAATAACAAAAAATGAATACAAGTCATGTGTATACATTTTTTTTGGCACCCCTGGTATTTAATAGATATAGCAGTGATACTAATATAGTAAGTTGTATAATGAAATCCATTTAGGTCACCTGGAGACATTGTCAAGATGGGTTCCTTTTCTCAAGCACTTTCTCACTGCCCCCCCTCCCTGCCCCCAAAAGAGGAAGCATTGTCCTAACCAGGCTACATGTAGCAGTGGGTGGGGATATTGGGCATTAAAATGTCCTGCGTCTACACAAGGTCCCTTTTCCGGGCCATGAGGTAGCATTAAGAAATGGAGCAGGCTTCCCTTGTTTCCCAGAAAATTCAGGAACTGAGGAGTTTACAGCACTTGGGCTTGGTAGCTGGTAGTAAGAAGATTGGAGGGGCAGCTGGTTAGCTCAGTTGGTTAGAGCACAGTGCTTATAACACCAAGAGTGCCGGTTGAATCCCCACGGCTCCACAACTAGATTGAAACAACTACTTGACTTGGAGCGGATGGGTCCTAGAAAAACATACTGTTCCCCAATAAAAAAAATATTTTTTTAATTTAAAAAATAGAAAAGAAGTTTGGAGCTGGGAGGAAAGCAGCAGCAGCAGCACTAATATTTATGGAGAATGTAGGGTGTGCCAGGACCCATGCTAAGTGTTTTACGTCTATTTTATCACTTGCTCTTCCCACAAAGAGCAGGGAGATGGTATAACAAAATGGATAATGCATAAGCTCTGTAACCAGAGTGAATGTGTTTAAATCCCAGCCCTACCTCTAATTGTGTGATCTAGGACAAGGTATTTAAATGCCCTCTGCCTCAGTTTCCTTAATTGAGAATAATACTCTATACCTCACAGAATTATGAGGATGATAAATGTGTTGGTAAATATAAAATAGAAGAGGGTCCACACATCATAAGTACACAATAAATATTGCTTTGAAAAAACAAGTGATAAAATGTTTGTTTGTTTTTATCCTCCATTACAGATTAGGATTCTAAGGCATAAATGTTAAGCCTATTGCCCAAGGATATGCAAGTCATAAGTTGCAGAGTTGACATCTGAATGCAAACCTTCTGGCCTCAGAGTCAATGCTCTGAATTTTTCTACCATACAGCCTCTTTTAGGTCTTCAGAATCACTGTGCAAGAAGGTTGCTAAGAATATAATGCCTCATCTGGCTGGGTAGGGAGATGGTTAGACAAGATAACCTGTAAGGCTCCTTTCAACCTTGAGATTCTGTGATTTATGGATGTGAAATCTTCAAAGCAGGTCAGGTTCCTAACAATCCAGAGCAAAGGTGACCAGAATGGTCTTTCTTTGGTTTAGAACTGTGATTCTGCAGTCATCTTCTAAAACCCTTCATTATTACCATGTTTTTCCCAGGCCTCCTCTATTATACGATATGGGTGAAAACCATGCACTCCAAGGAGAAAATGCAATACTTGAAAATCAGATGTGAATTTGAATCATTGCCCTACAACTTATTTGTTGCAAGACCTCGGGGAAGTTATCCAACCTCCAATCAGAGTAACCTTTCCCAGGTTCCTGCATCCTATAACTTTCTGAGTTCTGTCCTTCCCATAGCTAAGGGCTCCTACCAACACATTTCTGGTATGACCTCCCTTCCTTCAATGCAACAATTCATTGGTTCAAATGTCTTTTAACCCAAACTAAACCAACCATAATTTTCCCCTAGTAAATGAGACTAAGAAATTTTAGGTTTACTAGCCTCTTGAATGGACATGATATAAACTTATGAACTGTGATGAATGACTTACTTTCTGGTCTGGGAGACCAGAAAATACCAATGCATAGCCAAGAGAAGAATAAATCAGGCTGATGCACAGAGAGGAGCAGAGATAAGGGATAGTGAAAGAAAATTCTCCTCCATATCCCTGATGGCTCCAGAGTCCTGGGTTTATTTTATAATTGGATTCCATAAGAAACTAGCCTTTGCTAGAGTTAGCGTTGGTGGAGTTTATACTATTTAACACTGAGAGTCCTGTCAAATCCAATACTCTGAGACCAGATTCCTCATCAGTAGAACAAAGAAAATAATGTATTTCATATAGGATCATTTTTGAAATTAAATGAGATAAAACACCCAGTGACTGGCACATAGTAAACCTTAAATAAATAGTAGAAGCAATTATTTGTTAAATTGTGTTTACTTATCAATTACTATCATTGTAGTATTTTAAATTATTCAACACATTTTTGTTTTCTTGTATTTAACATACACTGATGATCACATACTATATGCCAACCCTGTGTTCAGAACTGGCTACATGATGAATAAAACATAGTATGTACCATCAATGTGAGCAATTGAGCAGGGAGAAAGATATTAAACCAGACATGAAAACTGAGAGTGGTAGGTGTGGTTTACAGAAGAGACAGACTCATCTATCTAGGGACACTGAGAACAGGTAACTTCATGGATTTGGTCACATTTGACCTTGAACATTAGAAACAAGGCCATAGGGGTGACATTTCAAGCAAAAACAACCACCTCTTTAAAGGCATGAGAGATAAAACTCCACAGAAGATGTAAGGAACTACAAGTAAATTGGTGCAGTTTCAGTTAATTAGTAGGGAGAGAAAGAGTGGAAAATGAGATGGCAAAAGTGAGGACCAAGAAGTCCAGAACAATGAACTTCTGTACTATCCTAAGGAGGAAAGGCTAAAGTCAAGAAATATACCATGCACCAAACACAATCCTAAACATTTGTTAATTCATTTTATCCTGGCATCATAGGTGTTGGTATTATCCTAAAAGAAATAAAGTTCCAGAAAGACAACATGGCTTGCCTTTATAACACCATACTAAGTGCAGAGCTGGTTTTATTTGTTTTGTTTTGTTTTGTTTTTGTTTTTGTTTTTTTTGAGGGCAGTGTCACTGGCCCTCATATGTGGGACTGAACCGGGGCCGCTGGCTTCCAAGGCCAGCGCTTAACCACCATGCCAGAGCTGGTTTTAGACTTAAGCAGCAGGACCTGTTATAAGTTAAAATGTGTCTTAGTCAGTTCAGGCTGCTATAACAAAAATGCCATAGATTGAGTGCCTTTTCTTTTCTCATGGTTCTGAAGTCTGGGAAGTCCAAGGTCAAAAATGTGCCAGCCAATTTGGTTCCTGAAGAGAGCCCCTTCATAGCTTTCAGAGGTACATCTTCTTGCTGTATACTCACAGGGTAGAGAGAGGAAGATAGGGTCCCTTCATTTCCTTATAACAGCACTAATCCAATCATGGGGGCTCCATGCTCATGACCTTACTTAATTAACCTCATTTAATTACCTCCAAAAGGCCTCACCTCCAAATACCATCACTTTGGGAGTAGAGCTTCAACATAAGAATGAGGGAGGAGAGGGGCACAAATATTCAGTCGATAGCAAATTGTACTACCCCAAAACCCATATATGTTGAAGTCCTAACCCTCAGTATCTCAGAATGTGACCTTATGTGGAAACACAATGATTGCAGATGTAATTAGTGATGATGAGGTCATACTGGAGTCGAGTGTGCCTCTAATACAATAAGACCTGTGTCCTTATAAAAATGAGAAATGTGGACACAGACATACATACAGGGAGAACGCCATGTGAACATGAAGACAAAGGTCTACAAGCCATCAAATGCCAAGTATGGTCAGTAAATCACCAGAAGAGAGGGCACAGGCGTGGAACAGATTCTCCCTCATGCGCCCCAGAGGGCACCAACCATGCTGACACCTTCTCAGACTGCTAGCCTCCAACCTGTGAAACAGTAAATGTCTGCTGTTTAATCATTCCCCTATGCAGGCCTATGTTATGGCAACCCTAGTAAAACTAATATAGGGCCCACAATTGGCCTATCTCATCAGTATGCAACATGATCCTGTTTTTTCTGGAGCCATGAAAGCATTTTAAAGAGGAAAGAAACTTGGCCATATTTGCATTCTATTGTAAAATCAGCCTGCCCTCGCTCATATTTTTACCTGAAGTCCCCCAGTAGTCATAAAAATCACTGGCTTGGGTTTTGTATGTTTCTTTGTGGGGGTGGAGGGAGGCAGGCGTGGGGAAGGAGTGTAGTGCCCCATATTCTTTGCAGTACAGCTCAATTTAATATAAGTATTTGTCCCTTCTCTTTTTGGATAGGGACTTTACTGTACAAATGCCTCATTTTTATAGATCTATGATTAAACTGTTCAAAAGAGCAATGCTTTATTGCTTCCTGTTTATAAACTCATTCTATGTTGACTTATATGGGCAAAAACAAAAACATTGGAAACATTTTTTTCCCCTTCCTTACTGTGTTCGATGGTAAATGTAAAATCATGAAGTTTTAAGAGGGGGCATTCTTTGTTTGCTTTATTACAGCTATTCATCTTTCTTTGGAGAAGAGAGAGAGAGAGAGAGAGAGAGAGAGAGAGAGAGAGAGAGAGAGAGAGATTCCTCTATTGGGTGAAGATGTTTCTCTGGAATCTTTCTCTTGTGACTCGTAATCTAAAGCTGTTGAATTCAAGGAAGGCAGTTTGAACCACAGTATTTAATCTTATGAAGACATTTATTGCATAGCTTTCTGTTTTACCTTGTTTAATATAAACCACTAGAGAGGTATTTTCTGGTTATGTCATTTCATAAAGCAGAGTGTGAAGTAGAAAATCCCAGATAAGTAAAGGCCACTCCTCCTTAAGAATCATGTCATAAAATCTGCCTTCTCTAAGGGACCTAGAGCCTTAAAACAAAAACTGTGCCACCAACAACATTAATAGTAAGAATCATAATAATAATAACAATGGCTAACTAACATCCACAGAAGAGGTGTGGAGTGGTGGCTACAAAGACTACTTCTAACGTCAGACACACCTGGATTTTTATTGCAACTCTGACTCTTTTAGATATGTTACTTTGAGAAAGTTATTTTTGTTCGCTCAGCCTCAGTTTCCTCCTCTCTAAAATGGGTATATTAATAGTCCTTATTTCATAAAATTCTTGGGAAGAGTAAATGAGATTTTGAAAGAAAAGCTGTTAGCAAAGTGTCTGGCACATAATAAATATTCACTAAAGGTTAGTTTCTATTGTTATAAACAAGAATTCAATTTATTGGAAGTCTACTATGTGTCAGGGCCTCTAAGAATGTTATCTCTAATCCTGATAGCAATCTTTAGGATAATTATTGTTTCTTTCCACTTTAAAGATAAAAGAATTAAATTGTCTATTCAAAGTCACTTGGCTAGGAAATGGCAAACCAGAGGTTTCCTTGGCTCTGAAAAAATATATCAAATTCCACCTGAATGCATTCAAACTGATGAAAGTGCTGCATAATAGAAAGCCTACCTCCAATGTCATCATGTTTCAAGTTGGTATTTATGAAACCTTTAAGTCAAGATAAGATCAAAGGATAGTCTTCACTAAAATATCTGATTTGATCAAAATCCATTTATTCTGTCAAGCTTTATCACAGGATTTACAGTGAAACTTGAAATGTCATTCAATTAACTGCATCTGATAATACATAAACCTTAGCAACTTGAAGTCTAAGAGTCTTTGTATTAGTCAGGGCTCTTTGGGTAAAGATTAATGAAGCCTATCTCAATGTAACTTAAGGGAAATGTATCTCTCCTGTTTGGGATACTGGAGCCTAACTTCAGGCATAGCTGGATCCAGGCTCTGTGCTCTCATCTCCTTCCCCACATTGGCTGTATTTTCAGCTCGGACGTCGCTTCCTCTTTTCTACTGAAAAAGGCAATATGTGTTGATATAGGTACCTGCCAAGAGCCTCAACACCTTATCCTCACAGTTTAGTAACCCCAACAGATGGAAGAGTTCTTTTTCCTTCAGTATCTGTATACTGGTCATTGATGAGAATGTTTGGCCTACTTAAGGCAAACAGTGTGATCGGTTCTATAAAGAAGTAGATCCTTCAGTAGCATTGCATTAATTTCCTATGGCTGCTGTGATAAATGATCACAAACTTGGTAGCTTATAACACCACGTATTTATTCACTTACAGTTTTGGTGGCCAGATGCTACAAATCAGCCTCACCAGGCTAAAGCCAAGGGGTGAGCAGGGTCTGGTTCCTTCTGGAGGTTCTAGAGGAGAATCCATTTCTTTGCCCTTTCTAGCTCCTGGAGGCCACCTGCATTCCTTGGCTCAGGACCTCTTCCTTAAATCACTGTAACCTCTGCTTCCATGGTCACATGTCCTACTTCCTCTTCCATAGTCAAACCTCCCTCTTCTAAGAACACTTGTGATAATATTTAGGACCCACCTGAATAACCCAGGATAATTCCCCCAGCCTAAGATCCTTAATTTAATCATACTTGTAAAGTCCCTTTTGCCACAGAAGGTAACATAAATAAGTTCTGGGGATTAGGAAGTGGGCATCTGGGGGGCCATTAATCAGCCTACCTCAAGCATAGTCTAAGACAGCATGACGACTGATGCAAACAAATAGTCATGCTATCAGTCAAAGAAAGACACATTTTGTAAGAGAGAAACCACAAATTATACAAAGAATGAAGAAACCATTTTCAGCTGCTGGAATCTGGTTTAGCCTCTTGACAGATAATTATAATAATGATGATAGCAAACACTGATTTTGCTCATTATGTGTCAAGCATTAACTACCTTACGTATAAGATCTGACAATTAAGTTCATGAACTCATCCTAGAAAAAGTACTACATAACTCATTGCTGAATATCACTATAGTCACCTTCAAAGTACTCCCCTTGGGAAGCTATGCACCTATGCCAGCAACTAGTTCACCCTTCAAAGCAATTTTGGAACTCTGTCTTAAAAGGCCATCAGAACTGTCATCATATTACCCTTGATGTCCTGAATGTCATCAAAATGTCTTTCTTTCAATATTTCCTTTATCTTGGGGTAAAGAAAGAAGTCACTGGGGGCCAGATCAGGTAAGTAGGGAGGGTGTTCCCATCAGTTATTTGTTTACTGGCTAAAAACTCCCTCACAGACAGTGCTGTGTAAGCTGGGGCATTGTTGTAATGCAAGAGCCATGAATTATTGGCAAAAAATTCAGGTCGTCTAACCTTTTCACTCAGCCTTTTCAGCCCTTCCAAATAGTAAACAGTTAACTGTTTGTCCAGTTGGTACAAACTCATAATGAATAATCATATATAACTCAATTAATCCTCACCAAAAGTCATCCTCATTTTATAGAAGAGGAAACTAAGGCAAAAAGATGTTCAGTGACTTACCCAATATCACACAGAATTAGCAGAGCTAGGATTGGAACCCAAAGCATATGTGATAGCCAGGCACATACTCTTCACCATTAGAGATGAAACTTAACAAATGGATAAAGGTGGGAGGATGGGCAGAAAATTGAAGAGAACTAAGAGGAACAAATTTCCAGCTACAAATAACAAGTCACAGGGATGTAATGTACAGCATAGGGAATATAGTCAAGAATATCATAACTGTGTGGTGACAAAAGATGACTAGAACTGTCACGGTTATCATTTCATAAAGTACACAGATGTTGAATCACTATGCTATACACCTGAAACTCACATAATATTGTTTGTTAACTATACTTTTTTTTTAAAGGTAACAAAAAACCCAAAAGAATGGGTAGCAGGCTGACACAATGAGGAAATGAAAGAGTATCATAGGCAGAGGGAATAGAATGAACAAACGCACAGAAGCAGAAAAATGAAAGGCAGATTCAGGCCAATAGGTAGACTGGGTTGGATGGAATATAGCAAGCCTGAAGAAGTAGTGGGAGCTCAAGCTAGATTTCAAGCCTGAAGTGAGGGCACAGAAGATTTTGAAATGATGGACAACCTCCAAGGCTGGTAGGAGCCCTTTAAAACAATGGACTAGGGCCGGCCAAGTGGCATGTCGTTTAAGAGCTGGCTTGGATGCCAGCGGCCCTGGTTCGGATCCCACATGAGGGCCAGTGACACTGCCCTCTACAGCTAAGATGGTGAACAACAGCTCCACCTGGAGCTGGGCTTCTGTGAGTCCCTGGGACAGCATAGCTGCAGCTCCTGCTGTAGTCGGCTGGCATAGGATATGGTGAGCGGCCAGCAGCCAGTGTGAGTGGCTGGCAGCCAGTGTGAGCTGCCAAGAGCCACTGTGAGCGGCCGTCCAGAGGCCGGCAACTGATCTGCCTCATCCAGGAAGAGCGCAATGACAATACCAACATGGGCCAGTGAAGCAACGTCCTCCACAACTAGACTGAAGAACAAAAAGACAGCAACTTGTCTGTTCCCCTTCCCTGGTTCCCCAACGCTGTTCCCCTCCCCCAATTCCCCAAAATCTTAAAAAACAACAACAATGGACTTGTGGAGGGGGATATCCAAGTTGAGCTCTGGAAGGACTGATCTGGCGACACTGGGAAGGCTGGGCTGGAGGAGTGAGAAGGGAGCTGGCCTCTCTCCTCTACTCTCATGGCACTTTGTATATAGTGGGATGTGCTTGTGTGACGTGCCCACTAGAGAGTGAGCCCTAGAGGGGAGCTGACTGTAATCATGCATCTCTGGCTGCATGTGCCAGGAGATGATACAGTCAACCAGGAAACACGGTGCAGCTTGAGAGCAGGAAGCACCTGGTTGGAAGGTGGGGCTACCGCTGACAAAACAAACAAACATACAAAATAAACCTCAGCATTTTGGGGTCAATTTGAAGTGCAGCGTCTTTATCTACAGTTGCTGCAGTCTACCACAGGAAAAAAGTGCGAGGAATTTCAGAACATGTGGGCCTGCATTAAGTTCTTGGTTCTGTCAATTGGCATCTGTGGGGTCTTGGATAATTTCTCGACAACCCAAGCCTTGTTTCCTTAATCTTTAAAATGAAAATAAAATCATTTTATTGGTAATTGTTAACTTATAAGGTAATAGTTATCTGGCTCAAAGGAGGGATCTGGCAAATCAATACCACTCAAAATTATTTTTTATACTCATTTAACTTCATCACCAAGCTACCTTTAGGTCTGTGTTTATTATTTTTCTCCGTTTTACCGATGAGGAAACAGAATCTCTAGTTCCTTCAGGGAAAAGAAGGGATTTATCCAAAGCAGTAGAATGGAGGAGCCTGGATTTGAACCAACAAATGTGATTCCCAACTACGTGCAAATCTCATAAAGGGAAAAGATACTTAAGGGAAACAGAGGGACAGGTATGACCACAGCAGGTGAGCTACGTGGGCTTTAAGAAAAACACTCACGGATCATTGAGAAAGTCCCAAGGCACAGATTTGAGAACACCTAAGCAGGTAAGCAGCCACAGCCTGAGCAAATGTGGAGGAGGTCCCCTGCCTCTTGCAGGTGGATAGAACCGCGGTCCCCGCCCAGCAACAGACCTCAGCGTCCTTAGTGATCTGGGCGGGAGCAGCCTCCACCTTGGAGCGTGGCCCTGTGATTGGCCAGTCTCCTGGGGTCCAATCCCCTGCCCAACCCCGCTCCCGGGAGAGCCTGGCGTCGGGTTCCTCAGGAGAGCACAGACTGCGCACCTGTGAGCTATCTGGGTCGAGAAACGCAGCCTCAGCGGTAAGGCGGCCCTCTCTATTCTTTCCTGGGAAAGGGCTCAAGACTGAGGCGCAGCTGCTGGATAGAGAGGGGACTCCACAATCATAAATGCTTGTCCTCGAATTTTCCAGAAACTTTAAAGAGGTTGCAGATCCAGCTGGATAGGGCTACCCTCGTAGAGCAGGTCCTAGTGCTGACCAAATACTGAATGAAGCTGGGGTTTGGGGAAGAATGGTGGTCTAGCTATCAGACCCTAGTACTAGAAACAGAAACACTCTCGCTCAATGTCGGACCTTGGTCAAGTAACACCCTCTCTGAGCCTCAGTTTTCCAGTCTGTAAAGCAAGCATTTGGATTCAAATATTTTCTGAAGGCTTTCAGTCTCTGAGAGGCTCTACAACGGAGGTCCGCCTGGGGTCAAGTTTACAGAACTTCTTGCAAAAAATAGATCAGCCATAACAACAAAACACTCTTTCCTATTTATGATGCTCCTTCAGATGCATTATCTCGTTGGATTCATCCGCAGTTCTGTGTGTAGAACTGGAATTACCCAAGTTTCTTAAAAGGGGAGGCTGAGCATCAGAGCTGAATATAAAATCTTCTTATGTCCCACTGAAGTCCTGATTCTCACTCTGACTTCACAAGAATGCCATCCGATGTCAGGAAGGAAGAGTTGCCAAATGGCTCAGTAGACCAATTGTGTGGACCTCTTAGGTGGGAGTCCCAATTTTGCTAATTACTGGTTATGTGATATTGAATTAGTTACATAACTACATTATGCCTGTTCCCCCAACTGTAAAACAAGAATGAGAATAGCAATTAAGAGTATTTTACTCATGTATTTATTGGGAGTGGTAAGGAAGATAATATAGGTAAAGCTCTTGGTCCACTATTGTTAGTGTTGTTATTGTTGACAAGGATGCTACAGTTGCCTAGTGGAAAGTCAAGAGGAAAAGATTTACTTTTTTCCACACACCCCCCCAAGGATTTGGAGGGGTTTTGAGAAGAATCATGTCTTCAGTGTGGAAGGCTCCCCATGGATCAGATGCAAAAATGCCTGAGATGGTGGTGAAAATCATTGGAAGTAAATACTTCCAGTATCTTGTGGAGAAGCCAAAGACGTAAGTTTACTGTTTGAAAAATATATGTTTTGCCTGGGTGATAATGAAGTTTGGGTTTTTGTTTTGTTTTTTTTTTAATCTATAAACTTACATTTTTACAAGGCAGTCTATGGAAAATTAAGTCATTAAGATGTAACTGTTGAAGTAAAATAGTGTTGGTAACTTCCATATGCACTGTTTTCCAGTTATTTTTCATCTTTATAATTCCCCATACTCCTTAATTACTTGGGCTGATTTTCCAAATAGATGAGGAATGTAAGCATTAAGACATTTATAAATATTAATGGAGTATTGGTGCTTCTCCTCATCAGGTTTGTAATCTACCACATGTAGTAATCCTTTTTTGTGCTGGGGGGGAGGGAGAAAAGTTGTTAGTCAACTTGTTATAAATTAAAGGAGTGGAATTAATAATAAATAATAAATTGTAAGATTTTTCACTTACTCTTCTTCTTATTCAGTAGTTCTCTAAGCAGGGGCTTCTCAGAGCAAAACTAAAAGGTCTTTCTTCCCTTCCAAACTCATCACAGTCACATTTAAAGGAGGTCACTCATACATCTCTAAAATTCACTGGGTGCTTGGCACAAAAGAGTATGACTAGCTCCTCCTTCCAGAGTTGTGGTGGTTCACAAGAGAAAAGAAAATACTAGACTTGCCTTTCATCAAGTAGTCACTCCATAAACAGTAGTTAGTCAATAATTGCCTTTTCCTCCTAAGATGATATCCATAGCTCTTTCCTCTATCTCAGAAACCCACAGATCAAACAAATAGACAAACAGAAAAAAGATCTGGCCTCACTAAACACAGGTACATAAAGCAGTGGATACCAAATCTGGCTATTATCAGAATCACCTGGAGAATCCTTAAAAATAAAGATTTGGGGTCCAACCCAAGATCTATTGAATCAGAATCTCTGAAGATGAGGCCATCAGGACCACTGTTATGGAGTACAGGCTTTAGATGTTTTACCTCCTCACCATCTGTATTGTCAGCCCCAACAGATTCCAAAGTGAGTGCTATAATCAATTAGTAATGTCTGCCATAGCATAGGAAGTGAGCTTTGCAGCACATGAATCATGCTTTTGGGATCCCTACAGAGCTGAGAGATGAGAGTTTGAATCTTGATTCTGTATCCTCCTGGTCTTTTTGACATTGAGAAAGTTAATTGACATCTCTGGCCTCAGATTCTACATCTATCAAGTGGGGATAAAACACACCTATCTAGGAGGGTTGTTGTGAGGATCAAGTGAGAAAAATAAAATGCAAAACACCTTTACAGTGCCTAATAGTATATTCAACATGCTTAATAAATAGTTCTATTATTGTTGAAGCAAATCTTTCCATACATAAAAGACATTTCATGAAAAATCAAATCTCTTTCTATGAATGTTTTCACCACTTTTATATTCTATGCCTAGGAGGCAGGCTACCTTAGTTTTGTAGATAAGGAAACTGAGACAGATAATTATAAGATCTCTCAAGTGCCAGTTATTGTCAAGTAAAGCAAATACGGGTAGTTTGGAAGCCCTGCTAAGTTCTCCTCCAACCAGAAGTTGACATTACTACTCTACTAATCTCATTCCTCTCTGAGGTTTTGTTTAGCCCCTTTCATCCCAAACCCCTTCCTTTTTTCAAGGGTATCAGTCTACTATGTTCCTAAATGGGTGAGTAGGGGAAGGATCCTTGTCCTTTTAAATAGGGAAAAATTCCCTTTGTCTTATAAGAAGGTGCTTTTATTTTTCTTCTCTATTCTTTAAACTTTAAAACCCAGGAAATAAAAAATTATATTAAATCAGCTACATTAATTGTGAAATAAAAGACAGTTCTGTTTCTTCTGTGACAACTGAAAAAAAAAGATGTTTTTAAATATTAAGATAATTTTGTTTCTGCTTTCCATGGGCTTGATGTTACTTCTACAGGAATGGCATAGGACAATTAATGAGTGTTGCTAAAATATTCCTGTGTGGCTCAAAAATAAATAATTCTCAAAGACTTCTTATTGCTGAGGTAAGGACAGGCCCACCGCTATCAAGTCACACATGTCCCAAAATCTGTCCCCAAAGCATTTTAGTTATGTTATATCTATGCCCTTCAGCAGGGGCCTTAAGAGGGTATTTTCTTTGGGTTGAGTCAGTTGAGCCTATTAGTATAAAATCTATATAAGAAACATAAATATAAGCCAAAAAAATAAATAAAAGGAAGAAGTCTCTAAAAAGCGAATCTGAATTAAAAAGAAAACTCACAAATTAATAATAAATGGAAAAACAGAAATCTTCCTTTCTGAAGGCCACATTTAGTCAAATTTCCTATAGGGTATGTGGGAAAGATGGAATAATTATGTTAGAAAATTATCTTCAATGTATAAATCAGTGTATTGATTTGCTAGGGCTGCTATATCAAAGTACCACAAACTGGGTGGCTTAGACCAACAGAAATGTATTGTCTCATAGTTCTGGAGGCTAGAAGTCTGAAATCAAGTATTGGTAGAGCCACGCTCCCTCTGAAGGTACCCGGTAAGGTTCTATCTGTTCCAGGTATCTCTTTGCTACCGGTATTTCCTTTTCTTGTGGCAACATAACTCTAAACTTCACACAGGATGAGTGGTATATGTGTCTGTGTACAATTTTCTCTCTTTATAAGGACACCAGTCAATTGGATTAGGGGCCCATTCTACTGTAGCATGGCCTCATCTTAACTAATGACATCTTCAGGCACCCTATGTCCAAATAGGGCCATATTCTGAGGTGGTGGAAGTTAGGACTTCAACATATGGATCTGGGCGCAACTCAAACCCTAACAACCAGTCCTCCATTGTAGAGATGAGATGAGACAACTGAGGTCTTGGGAGGCTTAAAGTGAGGCCATTTATTGTAAGTTAAATCCTGGAATTGAGCTCCCTCCCTCTTTCCGTAATTTAGCCTGTACAATTATTGACAGATGAAAGGAAAATACTCAGTACTTACCTAGTTCCATATTTTTCACAAAGGAGATCAATCTATAAGCTTCAAAGAGTGAAATGAATGTCTCCTAGTTTTTTCCATCCTCGTTTGCCTCCTAGGTCACTACACCAACTTTCCAATCAAGCTCCCTGCCTCTAATCTTCTCATTCTCTAATCCATTCATTAATACCTTGCTCCTCAAAATATAGTCCATAGACTACCACCATCAACCTCACCTGGGACCTTGTTAGAAATGGTGAATCTCTGACCTCTCTCCAGACATACTGATGCAAAATCTGCATTTTAGTCAATTCCCAGGTGACTCCTATGCACCAGTACAGTGAAAGTCAATTCTCAAGTATGGCAAGTGTCATCTTTCTAAAATGCAAATCCAATCAGGTAATGCCAGCCCCAGATTCATCTGTCCCCTTCCCTTGTGGACTCCCATCACTCACTTAGGCTATGACACTCTATGACAATTTCCCATGTATTTCTGTCCTGTAAACTCTATATGCATGGCTGTACCCTTAATACTGAACACAAAGTCTTGTGCATATTGAAAGCCTGATAAGTGAATCAGAGCACAATGGATGCCAAAAAAGTAAAGCTCTAGAAAGACAACACTAAGTTGCTTTAAATCCAACTCCAAAGACCCATGTTGCTAAAATAGCATGCAGATGCTACTATGGAACCCTTGTGAGCAACCTTTGATAGCTCATCAAGTAGAAGATATGCCAAGAGACAGGAGAAAATTATTCTCATTTTCTAAAAGGAGATGAAAGTGGGTAATAAAACCACAGAACTTGAGGTGTATGGACAATTCTTGGTAAAATTTGCAGGCCAAAGAATTAAATGTTAGCTGTGGAAACAAAACACAAAGTGATAGTCACTAAAGGTGGTACATGTTGACTAAACACAGATTATGCCAAACTGGTCCCATTTCCTTTATTGATGAGGTTACTACAGTCCAAATGAAGGGAATGATAAAGACATACGTACACTATTTGTTAATTTCAGTAAGTTGTTAGGTACATTTCTCTTCACAAAGTCTTGAAATAAGGCAGAGAATTCTGGACTGGATAGTATAAGATGGATGACATACCAACATGGTAGCGATTGAACAACTGATGTAAATACTACGTGTTGGAAGTAAAGTGGTGGAGAGGATTTATGTGTGACCCCTGTTCTTAGTCAACATTTTTAAATCCACAACTGAAGGGAGACAAACAAATCACTTCAGTAAACATGCAGGTAGTGGAATGCTGGGAAGCCTTGCAGGAAAATGCACCAAAACTAACAAGATAAAATCAACAGAGATATATGGAACGTCTGTCTTCAGTTAAAAGTGTATTTAAATGATTATATGAATAAATATTTGGGTTTTACTTGATGTGAAATAGTAAATTATTAGTCTCTGCTCCCAGTTCCTGTCATGAAGCTCCTACAACCCTTGCAATTTCCCAAGAGACTAGTGCACTAGGAACATTTTATGTTCTAATATTTGGTCTTTGACCCTGGTTTCTGACACAGAACTCCTAAACTCCTTGGAATTTCCTGGGTAATGGGGTATCTTTTGTCTTAATGAGGATATTCTCAGTGAGTTCCTGGGTGGCTTCAAGATGGAGGCTGGTCACCAGAAAGAAGGGTCTTGATTAAAAGCTTGGAACTTTCAGCTCCACTCCCCATCCTCCCCAGAAGCAGAGAAGGACTGGAGAGTGAGTTTATGATTGATCATAACTATGTGATGAAGCCTACTTAAGAAGGCCAAAAGTATAGAGTTCTGAGAGCTTCCAGGTTGCCCAGTACCTCTGTGTGCTGGGAGGGTAGTGTGCCTGGAAAGGCCATAGAAGTTCTATGCACCTTCCCACTTACTTTGCACTACACATCTTTTCATCTGGCTGTTCCTGTATTATACGCTTCTCTAATAAACCAGTATTTCAGTAATTAAACAGTTTTCCTGAGTTGTGTGAGTCACTCTAGCAAATTAATCAAACTGGAGGAGGGGGTCAGGAGAACCCTGATTTATTGCCCATCTAATCAGAAACACAGGTAAGGACAGCCTGGGCTTACAATTGACATCTGAAGGGAGTAGGGGACAGTCTTGTAGGGCTGAGCCCTAACCTGTGGGGTCTGTACTAACTCCATGTGGATAGTGTCAGAACTGAATTGCATTGTAGGGCACCTAGCTGGTACGAAGAACTGCTTGGTGCAGGGAAAACCCCACACCCTGGGTGACCAGAAGTGTATGGTAGTAATAGGGAGTCGAGTAGAGGATAAAATGGAGCATTTCCTCTTTTTGCTTGTGTTTGAGCTCACCATGAGCTGAGAGTATCCAGACAGAGGGATGTGGGAGTCCCACTGTACTCAGAAATGGACATGTCACCTCTGCAGTACTGTGTTTCACTCTGGATGCCACCTTAGCACACCAAATGTGTGGACCCTAAAGTTGTGGAGTTATGGAAGATCCAGGGTGTGAAATGTGGCCCAGGGGAACATTTATAGAATCTGGGGATTGAGTTGTGAACTAAAAGAGGAATTGGGTTCATTTCAAGAAACTCTTGTGTATAGAGATACTTCCAGTGAATAAAGTTGGCCTCTATAGTTCCTTCTAACGCCAAGAATCAATGACCCAAAGCATTTTATTCCATAGTTACAGTGCTGTTGGTACAGCATTGTTGAGCACAGGGGAAGCTGACTGCAAGTTTTTATGGGGAAAAAGGAGCAAACATTTATAATAATTTACACTGACATTTATAGCTAAGAAATATAAAGTTCTGGTACTTTTCCACATGACTTTCCTGGAGCCCATATCTTGTCATTTTTTAATCCCTCAAAGCCCTCCATATTAATACATTATTTTATTTTTTTTTACTTTCTTGAACTTTTTAAAAGTATTAACAGTTGTAGGAATCAATGCATATGTGGAATTCCATTAACATTCTTTCCACAAACATTAATTGAGCACTTGTTGAGGACCAAGCCTTGGGGATACAGTAGTGTGCCTAGAGTTGTAGTGATGGTAGACACACCACAAACCGATAGGCAATGGTGATTCAAGTGAGGCTAGTGCAATGAAGAAAAATAAAGGGGGGGGGTCATAAAGGTACATCAAGTTACAAGGGGTGTTCCCAGAAGGCCTCTCTGTGCAAGTGACATTTAAACTGATACTATGTGGAGACAAGAGCCAGAATTATCCAACAAGAATTATCCATGGTTAGCTAGCAGTGAGCCAGCTAAGACTGGCCCATGGACAGAGCTCACCAGATTCCAAATTTCCATAAAACTAGGAGCTCCTTCTCTTCTGTCCTGCCTCATAGGAAGCTCTGAATTCCCATAGGCCCCCAGTTCTCCAGATATTGATCATCTGACTTTCCTGAAACTGCTACCAACAGCTCCTAAGTTGACCACCTGGAACCCAAGCAGAGTTTTTTTGCACAAGGCTGCCTTATGCTTGCCTCATAAAAAGTGGGACAGCATCACTTTCTGGGAGTACAATGCCAAAGATCAGCACACCCAAGTAGCTGCTGCTTTCCTGCCCATGAGGTTGACCTGTACCAAATGACACCACAGGTAATCACCAGCATCCTGGTGCCTCCACAGATCTGAAAGAGAATAAACCATGCAGCTATCTGAGGACAGAACATTCCAGGCTGAGGTAACAGACAAAAGAAAGCCTCTAGGTGTGTTTAAGGAGGACAAGGAAGCCAATGTTGGTAGAGCAGAGAGAACAAGGGAAGAGGGGGTACAAAATGAGGTCAGAGAAGCCAGCAGGCCTCAGATCTTGGGCCGTGTGGGCTATGGTAGGAACTCTGGATTTTTTCTATGTAGAACAGAATGTTCTATGTAGAATTGAGAGCAGTGGAGGACACAGTGGAATTTATGCTTCGCAAAGGATGTTTCTTGCTACTGTATGGAGGATAAACTGAAAGAGGAGTGATTAAAAAGACAGAGACCATTTAGGGAGTCATTATGGTAATCCAATCAGGACATGGTAGCAATGACCAATTATAGTTCCTATATAAAACCTGGATAAACTCTGTGATTTAAAAATTCAAGTACCCTACTTATCCATTTTTTTTAAAGAAATAACTGATCATAATACCTTATTTTTGTTTTCTTGCTTTTTTGATATAGAACCTACAGAATACCTTAATCTCCATGAACTCAACCTCTCCTTAAAATAGAATGATATCAGAGCACACATTATTATTTCCATTTTCACAAGTTCAAAGTGATGAAGTAATATGCTAAAAATATACTTATGCCCTTTCTACTGCACTAAAATGTTTCTTTATTAATTTCCTACAATAGGTTTATCATTATTCTAGGCACTGTGAGGCAGATAAAGAAGCATGAGACACTGTTCTGGACATACGCCTCTAGCACAAGACATAGGCATAAAATTTTAAGTAAGAGAATATAGCATTATACGAATGAATATCAAATCAATGTTATAAAAAATTAGGTGCCCACTGATTCTAAATATTCAGACTATGAGGTAAAAGTTCATAATTTACACTTGAAATTCTATACTTCAAAAAATATAATATAACAAAAATAAAAGGTAAAAACAAAACGCTATTTACAACATATATGACAGTAAAAAATTAATCCTCTTAATGTATAAAGAGCTCTTATAAATCAGTAGGGAAAAAATATAAAGCTCAATTTCAAAAATTGAGCCAAAGGTCTACATAGGCAAATCACAAAAGAAATAAAAATGAGTACTAGAGGGCCAGCCAAGTGGCGTGTTGGTCAAGAGTTGGCTTGGGATGCCAGCTCTGAGCAGTGGGGCCCCAGTTTGGATCCCATATATGAGAGCCAGTGACACTGCTCTCTACAGCTAAGATGGTGAACAATAGCTTGACCTGGAGCTGGGCTGTGCGAGTCCCAGAGACAGTATAGGCTGCAGCCCCTGCTGCAGTGGGCTGCCATAGGCTACAGTGAGTGGCTGGCAGCTGGTGTGAGCTGCCATGAGCTGCCATGAGTGTCTGTCCAATGACTGATAATCGACTGCCTCAGCCGGGAAGAGCGCAATGATGGTACCAACATGGGCCAGTGAAGCAACATCCTCCACAACTAGACTGAAGAACAAAAGGACAGCAACTTGTCTGTTCCCCTTCCCTGATTCCCCAATGAAAATCTTAAAAAAAAAAAAAAATGAATACTAGATATGTGTGTGGGGTGGTAGAGGGGGGTGGGTGGGACTTGACCTGAGTGGTGATAAAAAATTTATACAGCAATGAGGTATTACATTTTACCAATCAAATTGGAAATGTTTTTATAATAGAAATACTCATGGTTGACGAGTACTCTTATGCTACTAGTTTTTAAGTATGCTTATCAAAAGCCTTAAAAGTGCATTTACTTTGGCATAAAATGTTCTTGCAGAGACATAAATATTGATGTGTAAAGATACCTCATTATATTTTTGACAATATTTTATTTTTTTAAGATTATAAAACTGTATACTTCTAGTTTGGTTTAAAAGCAAAACAAAAATAAGTTCCAGTGTATGTATGTGGAAATTTTCTACAAGGAGATCATTTAATACTTCACCAACTTATAGTTTTTAGAAAGCACAGATTTACAAAAAGTACACTTTTTTAGGATTTGATTTTTTAGTGCAGTTTTACATTTATAGCAAAATTAAGAGAAGGGTATAGAGATACCACATACACCCCTATCCCCTACACATGCCCAGCCTCTCCCATTATCAACAGTTCCCACCAGAGTGGTACATGTGTTACAATGGATGAACCTAGAATGACACAATGTAATAATCCAAAATCCATAATTTAACTTAAACTTCACTCTTGGTGTTGTACATTCTATCGGTTTAGACAAATGAATAATGACATGTATCCATCATTACAGTATCATATGAAATAGTTTCACTGCCCTAGAAATCCTGTGCTCTTATTTATCTCTCTCCTCCTTCCCTTTTAGTATACTTTTTAAATGCAAAATCTCTTAATGTACCCCAGATTTAGTTCAACCTAATTAAAGAAAATAATACAGCAATAATTATTGCTCCCCATGCCATAGACTATGTGGACATGTCCAGAAGATGGCACAGAGAGAACTGTTGGTGCCACATCTTTTCATAGTCTGAACAGAAGATCTGGCTGAGAAACTGCCTTACAGCACTGAGATAATTGGTGAAGAGGCCAGGCAGTTGCACAATCATTTTGCTTAGACTTGCAAAAGCAAAACAGGAGAGAATGCAAGTGCAAAGGACATGAAATTTCAAGCTGATAAAGGTTAGTTCAAAGATTTAAAAGCAGCACTGTCTGCAAAGCTCCTGGGGGTAATCTATCTGAAGACATTGTGATAAAGCAATGCTTTGGTTTTTTTCCTGCAGAATTAAGGGTTCTGAGGAATTGTGCTTTATTCAGAGCAGATTTTTAATACTAATTAATCTGCTTTTTTTTTAAAAGTGGGTGATTTCTAGTACTTGTATTTACTTTGTCATTAAATAACAAGGTAGTCAGGTTACATTAACTATCTCTCTTTTTACCTATTTAAATAGCTTTTCCTCAGTTCCTATGTTCTATGAAACTTTGATCTTTTGAACTTCAGTTTTGCCCATCCATAAAGTTTGGGTGTCTAAAGGAAAGAGCAATCCTTGTGTACCTGAGTAATAGGGCAGTGATGGTGAAAGAGATGGCACTTTAACTAGTGACTAATGTAGAAGTAGTCAAGGGTTGACTGAGTACCAGTTTCAGTGCTAAATATTTTACACATCTTATATTGACAAGTATTATGTCTTTAATCTCACAGATGAGATACAAAAAATCAGAGATGAAAAGTAACTTGCCAAAAGTCACACAACAAGGTATGTTTGGAGCTAGGCTTCAAAATCAGTATTATGGGACATAAAATCTATGTCTTTAACCACTACTCTGCCTGAAACCATGGGTAAATTTTGTATAATTATGGAAAAGATGTTCCTTTTTCATTCTGTATGATATGGTTCCTCAAACTTTAGTGTGCATATGAACCATTTGAGATGTTTGCTAAGAATACATGTTTTCTTGTCCTGTTTAATTCCAATTAAATAATTTCAGAGTGATCCAAGTATCTGTTTTATAATCCAGCATACTGCATGATTATAACCCACCTCAGGTGGTCTGAGATTCCGTGATCAGGAATCACTGCCATGTTCTCCAAGAACAAGCTCTTCACCCACTATGGAATATTTTGCACGCCTTGTTTTTTCTTTCAACTGTTATTTTACATGTCAATTCCTTCATGAAGTCATTTCCATCCCCCTTCAGCATATTTGGTTTGAAACTCCCTCTATGGTCACCCTATCTCTTTTTACATGCTTTATTTTTCAGTTATCACCTATTTTTGTAAATTTGAAGACAACATAGTTTGAAGACCCTGAGTGGATTGGATGACCACTATAATCTCAACTAAGAAGGCAGCAAGGCATAGCTAAAAGGCAAGTCAGATAGAAGGAAACATCCATGGTGCAAACATACCGCATGCTGTAGAACTGCATATAAGTGAAGAAAGAAGGTTGCAGAAGAGTAGGTAGATTGGGATATCATTTTCTGTAAATGAAAAGTGCAAGCACATATATCAACAAACCTGTTTGCTGATTGATTTTGTAGCCAAAATGACCCCAATTTGAGGTCCTGTGAAATAGTGTAGTACACATACCATGAAAAATAAACTTTGGTTCTTTTCATTGATGTCAAAATTTGACTCAGTGTTACAAAGAAAGAAATGGGATATTTGGGGAATGTACTGACTCCCTTGTTTTTGGAAAGTTTACAAACCCAAGGTGAAGGATGGCCACTTAGGTGTTCTCTCAGGGGACTTTAAGCCTAGGTGGGAAGATGGATTAGCTGCCTCTGTATATGTTATTTATTATTAATACTATAAAAGAATCAAAATCCTGTTGTTTAAGATAGACAATTTGTATATTATGGGTGTAAAATTGAGGAGTAATGTTGAAGAAGAAGGATATGCTTTGGAGCAATGCAGACCTGGGTACGAATGCTAGCTCTGCTCTTACTAGTAAGGTGACCTTTGGCAATCTACCGAACCTCTCTAATGATCCGTTTTCTCTTCTGTACAATGGTAATAATATACCTACTTTTCAGGATTATTAGGATAACATGAAAGGATTTATGTAAACTTGTATGTGATAGCTGACACATTTACAACATGTTAGCTCATATAATTACGATGATGAAGAAATGATTCAGGCATAGGTTTAGGAGTTCAAGTACTTTTAAATCTTTCTGAAGACTAAATTTCTTTGATCATAATACATGGTATGGCTCTATGGCATAAAAAAAAAAAGAGAGAGAGAAAGAAAGAAACTTCGTCTTCACAATAACATTTGCTACAGTAGCACAGGCTTCACATTACAGCTTCCCCAAGGGGTTTGGTGAGATTTTCAGTTGCACTCCCCTCCTCAGTCCCATTTTATTTTTCATTTTGTTGTTCTCTTGAAAGAAAGAAAGAAAGAAAGAAAGAAAGAAAGAAAGAAAGAAAGAAAGAAAGAAAGAAAGAAAGAAAGAAAGAAAGAAAGAAAGAAAGAAAGAAAGAGAAAAAGAAAGAAAGAAAACCCTGGTTGTGTTGATTATCTGTTATGACTTCCAAATAAGAACATGCTTTCATTTACTGAAATTGGATCCCCCCATTCACTACGTTGGCACAATATGTGCCGTCTTCTCCAGAGGGTTCGGGGCCTGTTAGTGGTGCACAGTTGGAAACTGGTGGCATTGAATTGCTGCCAAGGCTGGCAGACCTTTAAGATGGCATCTGGTGACCTTTTTGCTGAGCCCTTTGGGTCCTCCTTTTGAGACTTGATGTTCTCCACACGGGTGTAATCCAAATCAAATGTGAGATCTGGTGAGTTGGGAGTTACATGGGAGGAAGGCCAAGGGGGACCCTCTACATTGCTCTGGGCAGAGGATGTTTCTAGACACCACTGCAACGTTTCTTTTTAACCCTGAGACTGAGCTGTAGCAGAGAGTGATACTAAAGGGCTGGTTTGCAAGAAGAGCACAGTATGAGAGAGGGAACAATTGGGCAGTTTTCTCCACATTTATTTATCACTCAGCAATACAGTGATCCCTCCTAGTTGTTGTTGCCGGATGACACTAAACTCTTAACAGAGTCCCCGAGAGCAGCAGCTGAGGTAAGAAGTTCATATGAGGAAGATAGCTAGCTGAGTCGTGCTTCCAAGATAGTATTGATAGCATTTTTCATTCTTTTGAAATGGCAGGTTTCTATTTTCAGTACCTCAGGTAGAGAGCATAAGAGCACAGAAGAAAGAACTGTTAGTTTGTGAACAGCCTAACAACCAATGTGTGTTGACGAAATGTTTGTGCTAACAACAGACACATGCTGCTTCTCAGCTGGGGAGTCATTTTCATGATAATTTGAAACTGCTATGTATGTTGTGTGTGTGTGTTTTTTTTAAAACAGCTTTTACTTTGAACAGATTTAACAGGTTATTTTTGATTTTACATCTACTGTGGCTGTTTTAACAGACAGGCAGATACATTTCATATTTCCTAGGCAATTCTGCCCTGAGAGACAGGCCACACGAAGATTCTGAAAGTGATTAAAGCAAAGATGATTTATCTCCCTTGCTTTCATCCAGAAGTTAACTCTCAGCTCCCATGCCTGTTTTTGCATTTAAATCCTGCACTTCCTGCCTCAGTTGCCTCCTCCTCTACTTTCTGCTTCTCACATGATCCCCAATTTACATGGATACTCTCCTGACTCCTCTCCTGGCAATAGGAATTTAGGTGCAATCTGGCAGACTTAGGTTTAAATTCTGGCTCCACTGCTGGAAAGCCATGTAGAATTGAACAAATCAAATAAGCTCCCTGACTTTTAATTCGCTCATTCTAAAATGAGAATAATATGAGCACCTACCTACAGGATTGGTCTGAAGAATAAATAAACTAGTATATGTAAATGACCATAGAGTGACTGTCAGGTGGTTAAATGGTCAGTAATACCATTACTTTTGCAACCATTGCAGACATAGTCATTTCCCTTTTTAAATTATTTTTATGATAAAATGGGTGCACGAGATTATATATATTTCAGGTATGCAACATTATAGTTCAATATGTGCTCATATACACTACACGGTGCTCATAACCACATAGTTGATCACTTTACCCCTTTCCCTTCTGGCAACCACCAGTCTGTTCTTTGTTTTTGTTTCGTTTTGGTTTAGATTTCACATATAAGTGAAATTATATGGTATTTTGTCTTTCTCCATCTGACTTATTTCAGTTATTTGTCTTATGAATTTCGAATAGCACTGATTCTTTGTAACATTCACTTGACATTTATCTATATGCTAATTAGGTATGTTCCATGTTATTTATGTAAATTTTGTATCGATTTCTTTAAATATTTTATAGAAATATATACATAAATGTGCACATCATACGAATACTCACTGAATTTTCACAAATATGATACACCCATGCAACAAACATCCAGATCAAAACACAGAATAAAAAAATTACCAATATCCCAGAAGCCCCACAATATTCCCTTCTGGGCTCTACAACTCCCCGAAACAGTAATCACCATCTAGAGGCTATTTATCTGACTTCTAGAAGCAAGTTTATACCAGTTGTTAATGTCATTATTTGTATTATTTTTGGACAACAAAGTAAAATTAAGTTTCTTGAGGTCAGGGAAAATATCATAGACATCTTCTCTCACTGCAAGGACTATTTATTGTTAAATATAAACTCTTCTTCTATATTCCCACCTTGCTCTATTGTCACTCAACTGCACCTGTCTGACAAAACCCCAGCTCTGAATGTGCCCCCATGTCTGCCTTCTGTGCATCCCACAACGACTACTGGGCAATCTCAGAGGAAAGCATGCAGTCTCTCAGACTGATGTCACAAAACTGCACTGTCCAGTCTTCACTGACCATTCACTTTTGCCTAGCCAACCTTTCTTCTTTTTCCAATCAGCTGTCTTCCACTCCTCATAGGAGCTATTTCAAGCCATTTACCCTTAATCAGACTTCCTACCCCAGCACTTGGGAGCCAACAGGTAACCATATCATGTACATCAAAGAGAAAATTCAAGCTGTCAGCAATTTGACCAATACCTTGTCTCCAAATGTACAAATAAATTTGCCTACATTCTCGTCTATCTCCCTACTTCCCACCCCTGAGGTTTCATTCCTTCCTCTGCTCTCTAAGTGATACCCTATTTCACTTTGTCAGGGTTCATCTTATTTTAATCAATGATGTCTTCTCCTTTTATCTGTCTCAGTTGGCTCTTCACCATTGGGATTTAATTGAGTTAAAGTTCCTACTATCTTTCAACAAGATAATAGCAAAGCCTTATCTGAAACCCACATTGCACCCTAGTCACCACCCCATCTTCCTTCTTGCAACCAAACTTCTTCATAGAGGTTCTTAGACTCCCTGTCTTCAGTTTCTTTTCCCTTGCCTTCCTTCCACCTACTCCATTATCTCACTGAAGCTCACTTATCAAGATTCCTGATGTCCTTATGGCTTAACTCAGTGGACGCTTTTCAGAGCTTACCTTTCTTAGGAGTACCTGAAACTGGACACCATATTCTCTATCTGGAAACATCCTCTTCACTTTGCTGCCAATACCCCACACTCTTGGTTTCCCTTTTACCTTATTGATAATTTCGTCTAAATCTCCTTTTAGGGCTCCGCTTCCCTCTGTAAATGTAGGTGTGCCTCAGAGTTCTTTCCTAGGCCTTTCCTTCTCATGCTGCCACAACTGAGAGGATTACTGTAAAAAAATATATACATACATTTAAGTCTTTGCCTATGGTTTGGCCTGATTCAAATCAACAAGTATTGGAACAATTGTTTTATACTTAGATAATATGACATGTTTTAAAGTGGATCTTTCTACTGTCAATAATAATATCAAGAATTTATAGAACGCTTTTGAGGCCTAAGGCAAAACTATTTTCGTATTTATTTTTCCTAATTATAAAATAATACTTTCTCATGTAGAAAGTCTAGAACAATAGTTTTATAAGATATAACGATACAATGTAATATAATAATATAATTGAATATCCTGAGTTCTACCACCCAGAGAATACTTACTGTTTATTCTGGCATATTTCCTTCTAGATATACTATGTACTCTCACACATAAACACATATATTATGCATTTTACATAGTTTAGATAATTATATTTTTCACTTATTTGTATAACTGTAGCTTTTCTTGTGTCATTAAAATTATCCCCAACCATTTTAATGGCTGTATATATTCTATCACATGAACATAGAATACAATATTCAACATATCCACCTATTACTATTTAATAGAGTTTTTAATTTTTCTTCTGCATATTTCCCATGATATGCAATCTTAACAATTGATTTACTACGTTAAAAAGTTTCACCTTTCTGACTCTTAACACATTTTATCAGATCACCCACTATATTAATTATATCTATTTATGTAGTCATCAGCATCTGAGTTTTTTATTTTCAAAAAAGTTTTCTATATTTAAAACAATTACAAAACCTTGTAATTATTTTGACATGTAAGTCTTTAGAATTAAACAAGGTTGAATAATTTTTTTAAATTTTGTTTATTATTTGCATTTCTTTGAATCATTCCTAAAGTATTTTCCTTTATCTGTTTAATATTAATTTTAAATAGAGAACTACTAGTAGAAAAAGAAGCATCAAGGTGAGGCATTAAGAAAAGACAGAACAGAACTGGTGCTGGCAAACTCCCTTGCCTTTCTTCGTTTTCTACTTGCAAACACTGAAAATATCTGATAGACTTCTAAGTTATGTGATAACCTTTAGGGTTCATTTTTGACACCACCCCTACCTACAGTAAAGACTTTGGAGCAGATGGATAAATTATCTTTATGAGTATAATGAAGCAGGTGGGGGGAAATAAAGCCTGAGAAGATAATATCATGGCCTCTCTATGGTAAATAATCCATAGAGAAATAACCAATGTCTACTTCTTCATTCCACTGTGCGGAGTTACCACTGTTCACACCAACAAACGCCTTCCATTTCTTAAGCCAGTCTAATGCATGTGGCTCTGCAACGTGACTAACAAAGTGCAAAACTATTTCTTCACAGCAAGGAGAATGAGAACTTGAAGGCAGAAACTCAAAGAGTGCTCCACAAATCTGTGACTGGTAATGCAAGGCAGATGAGCGGAGACCCCCCAGCTCCTAGTAATCCCACTGATCATCAAATCAATCATGACTCAGATGATGTGGAAGAGAGCAAGCACCCCGAGAACAACCAGAAACCAGATAACAACCAGAAACTCCTAACAGGACCGTGCAGTAGCAGATTTCTGGATGGCAAAGTAAGTGACAAATATTAATACCTGAGCTTTGTATGGTAATTGACTAGTCAGGAAAATTAAGAGTTAAAAACATAGGTATATACAAACATACGCATACTAAGGGTAATTAATACATTTTGTATATGGTAATTAATATATTTTGTATAACAGATAATTTTTTCATCTGAAAACGAATTTTGAAATCATTTTGTATATTGCATTTTGTTGACCACCAATTGAGTTGGTCAACCTACTATATCTGTGGCTAACTCTGTGATGGTCATACAGTGATAATTGTCACCGTACATGCAGAGTTGGAATTTGTTAAAGGGGGAGAGTCTGTCTGATTCAACGTTACAAGGAGAGAGATCATTTAATTTCAAAACCCACTGCAACCATATTTAGATATCAAAATTTTATCAGCCAAAAACTATCTGGATAGAACTATACATCTCTGCACTCTGTTAAGAATCAACTAAACAATCCACAACAAACTGACTTGATAATAATGAATCTAAATGATTAGTAATTTGTAATTAGAAAACAAGAATAGCAGCAATTGAAAACTGGATCCAAATCAAGACAAAAATAACAATTCTTTGATAACAACGTACCATCTCCAAAAATTGCTGAAATTGCAATTAAGTTGATACATAGAGGAGTTTTGTAGTGCTGCCAAGCATTAAGTGACAGCCAGATATTTTAGTAGCATGCTGAATTAGAGTCTTCAATAAACACTAACATAACAATTTTTAGTTTATAATTCTAATAGTCCCTACTAGGTCACTCAGAAACTAGCTAGTTTTTAGTCATATAAGAAAATAAAAACCTGTGGCTTTGTGACCTTTTGCTCTTTGAACTCTGAAAAAATTATAATTGGAGTGATTAACAGTTTACCAATGGACCTCAAACCACGTACTCTGCAAGGTCTACTTGAACATGGGCCCAGAAAGAAAAATGACTTGCCCAAGAGGTCAGAGACACAACCTGTGATTGAACTCAGGCTTCCTAATACTCAGTTAATGCCTTCTGTTGGCTTTCTCATAAGGGTTTTTGTTTTTGTTTTTAAAGGGTTGATTTTTTTTTTTTGATTGGGAAATTGAGGGAGGAGAACAGCGTTGGGGAATCGGACAAGGGAAACAGACAAGTTGCTGTCTTTTTGTTCTTCAGTCTAGTTGCAGAGGACGTTGCTTCACTGGCCCATGTTGGTATCGTCATTGCGTTCTGCCCGGATTAGGCAGATCGGTCGCCGGCCTCTGGATGGTCGCTCACCGCAGCTATTGGCAGCTCATGCTGGCTGCCGGCCACTCACTGTAGCCTATGGCAGCCCATTGCAGCAGGGGCTGCAGCCTACACCATTGCCGGGGCTCACACAGCCGCTGTGGAAGGCAGTGTCACTGGCCCTCTTATGTGGGATCCGAACTGGGGCTGCTGGCATCCAAAAACCAGCTCTTAACCAATGCGCCACTCGGCCGGCCTTCATAAGGGGTTCTGGAATTTAGGGCCTGGTTGGAGCAGAACCTAATGTATCTGCACAAGTGAAGTAATCTATTATGAACTTCTGAAGACCTCTGAGTTTTTAGCTAATTTTGACTCTGGTATTCATATATTTGTTGTTGTTGCTCTCGACGGATGACCATGGTAAGAATATTATAATTATGAAACATTTTATTATTACCTGATTGCTTTCAGGTAAATTTTATTTGCTCTTTGGAATTAAGCTATGAAGGTATTTCTCTCACTGTAGTATAGATGATAAAACTGAGACTCGGAATAAAGTGACTCATAAGTGTGCAAATAATATGTTTACCCAGGTTTTCCTTTCTTAATTTTTTATTGATCTTTCTAATTAAGAAATATTATATACTCATGTAGAAATTTTGGAAAATGGAAAGAGAATATAATTAAGAATAAAATATAACTCAACTAAGGAAAAATGCATCCATGCATAGATACAGAATGAGAATCATGATGTATGTATTCTTTGTTGTCCTGCTTACTTTACTTCATATCAAGAATTCTCCCCCAGCTTCAAAAAATGTATCCTAACCATCAACTTTAATGACTCTGTGAGAGTCATCGTCAGAATTAAACACTTAAATAACATTTACTATGTGCGAGGTGCTATTCTACACTCTTTACATACATTAACTATTACTACCAAACACCCAACAAGATAGGAACGCTTATTATCTTCTGTTCATAGATGAAGGAATCGAGATACAGAGAGATCAAGTGCCTTGCCCAGAACAGAAGGCTAAGAAGTGGTAAGGCCACAGTGGAAGTCCAGGTTCTAGGTTCTTAATCACTAAACTTGTTTCATTCCTTTATAGGGATATACTATGATTCATTTCGCCAATTCTTTATTGATAGGCATTTAAGTCATTTCTAGGTTTTCTCTTATAAATAGGAATTTGTTTCGTAACACTCTCCCTAGCACATCAATCTGCCCATTCCTGGTGCAGATTCTTCATTAGCCATTACAATGGGCAGGATGTTCAGTGGGTAATCTGTTCTTGGACCTCCATCACCTGGACTCTTTGCGAGCTCTGTCATGCCAGAGGGAGATGATGTGACCCTCCCCTTACAAAATTCAAAGGGGTTTCTTATGGGAAGCTCAGCAGGGCTAACAGCCAGCCACCACCAAACACAGCAAGACTTCATGAGAGGTGTGGGGCCTAATTGGTTTTGTCTGCCATGTGTGTGGTGCTGGCCTGCCAGATGGCAGCCACAGTTGCCTGGTACAGAGACCCTCGTTACCACTCTGACTAAGTGGTAAATGGAATCCTGCCTCAGTGAAAAAAGCAAACTAATCAGAATTCCTTCTAGGTCCCCATCCCTCACACATAGATGAAAATAAGCTTCCCTGCCTGGGACATAACAGGCACTCTGGATTGGCTAAATTTTCTCCAAAAGAGAAATTGCTGATAAAGACTGAGTTAACGTGGGTGAGGATGGGCAAATGTGAAACTCTTTTCTAAATTACAGATCAAGTTTGAAGAGTATCATTAGTCGGAGGTAAGTAAAGCTGAAAATGTTAAGGAAATCCATCAATTCATGTATGTGAGAACAGTAAGATATCTTAGAAATCAATAAGCACAAACATGCATTTCACAAATGAAGAATGAAAAGCCCAGAGAACTTAATGATTTGTTCAAGGTCTCACAAGTGAAGGGCCTGGCTCTTCTCACTACCAGCCCTATTGTTTTCGTCTCCAAATTCTGCTCCATGTGTGTCTTTGAAAATATATATGTTGTTTACCTTGTTTCTCAGAATCATGAGCTCTGCCTTCTCTCAGAAAATGAAAAAGAATGTGTGACTAGCAACAAATTAAGTAGCAAAGCTTCAAAAATAAAATTGAAGAGTGTGTTTTTTGTATCTGGCAGCATGAAAATGAAAGAATTAGTGCTTTAATTTTAATAACTACCATAGTTGATTGGTAATGTGTTCTTTTCAACACCCTTTTGCCTGTTTTACCTTGCTTGTTCTCCACAATAGCCTTGTGGGATAGATGGAGGCACATGATGTTATTTTCATTTAATAGGTAATAGATGTCAAGGACAGTTTCACTTGGCTGTACATTGGCGGCTCAGATTCAACATGTTCAAAGCAGAACCCTTGATCCTGCTCTTCTTGTGGTCTGTGTCTCACAAACTGGTCTCATAGCTCTCCCAGTTGCACCAGCAAGAAATCTGGGTATGGTTTCCTCTTTCTCTCCCTAACTCTGCTATTCAACTCATCACTGAATCTTTTAAATTCTACCTCTTTATGTCTTTCAAAACAATGCCCTCTTACTTATGCCATAATCCTAGTCAGACCACCATTATACCTCAGCAGGGAGATTTGAATTATCTTCAAACTGGTTTTCCTTTCCTATGCTTCCCTCTCTGTATTGGTCAACTATGAGAATAATAATTCTGTATAACAAATTGTCCCAATACTCAGTGGTTTATGCTTACATCTGCAGATCTGAGCTAAGACAGCCTTTACTTATTTCACTTGGACTTTCCTAGGCTTGGCTCCAGACTGTAAATTGGGTTCAGGTCTGCTCTTTGTTTTCCTTGTTGTTCTGAATCAGTGGGCTCTTCAAGACAAGTTCTTCTCGTGGCAATATAAATATTTCAAGAGGACATTGTCAATCACATCACTCAACAACAAGTACATTTTAAATCTTTGCTTGTGCCATATCCACTAACATCCCATTGACCAAAGCAAGTTACGTGGCAAAGCACAACACCAATGAGACAGGGACATGCTACCTCTTTGAGGAGGAACTTTATAACTGTTGATCAAGTATAACTCATACTCAAAACATTTAAAACTATTGTTTAACCCTCCTTGCCTAATATAAAATTCAGACTCCTTGACTTACCATTTAACGCTGTCCATTCTCTACTTCCTTCCATCCCGACCTTTTATTAAACTGAACTTTGGTTTCCCAAATAGAGTGCTCTTTCTTTTTATCTCCTATCCTTTCCCCATGCTATTCCTTTTGTTTGAAATTCTCTTCCTTCCATCTTTATTTACAGTGTTTCCCCAAAAATAAGACCTAACCAGAAAATAAGCCCTAGCATGATTTTTCAGGATGTTTGTAATATAAGCCCTACCTCAAACATAAGCCCCAGTTAAGATTTGTTGAGGGCCGTGTAGCCCAATATTGAGGGGCATGGGCATGCAGGTTGACTTTAGTGGTCTTGGTGACTCTGACATGTGTTTCTCAAATTTGTATTCCCTTGAAGCCTGTGTTTTTATTACAAAATGTATGTTTTGTTAAGGTTTGTGATAAGTCTTGAGAGAACTTTAGGTACAGTTAAGCCAAAATTAAATATCAAAAGTGAGATTCTCTTTAGTATTCACACCCAGGATTACAGATTATGTAGAAACTGAGTCTGGGTCATAAAGAGATTATTATAGATGGGATTATAGAAAAGGTCACAGTGTGCCCTAAGGAGAACAATTATAGGGACTAAAGGTCTTAAGAGAAAAATACATCAAGACCATGTGGAATTTAAACTTGTAATTGGATAATGGTCAAAAGTCCCTATAAAAAGGACATGTTATTGTAATAAAGTGTGACACTTCTGAGAAACTCTTCCCGGTGTCTCCGCTTTCTTTTTTCTGCCTTTACTGTAACAAAAATTTTCTGTCTTTCGTATCGCCGACTCCGTGTCCACCTTCTTGAACCCTGGTCAGCGGAGGCTGGTCCCCCGCAAAGATTGTCAGCCAGACATGACTCTTTGAATAAATGTAGATTTTTGTACATGAATAAATGAATAAATATAGATTGTTGGAGCAAAAATTAATACAAGACCCAGTCTTATTTTGGGGTAAATATGATAACTCCCAATTACACTGAGGGTCTCAATTTAGATATCAGTTCTACCAAGAAACATCATTCTCTGATCGCCAAGACTGAGGTAAGAGTCTTTCTTAATGTACTTTTAAATCAATCTGTGCATAACTCTGTAGCGGATATTGTTATATTGTTAAAATAGCCTGTTTCCTTGTCTATCTCCTTCAATGAGTCTGTAAGTTCCTTGAGAATAAGAATTTGTCTTGTTCATTGTTGTTTCCAAAATTCTCTCTATATGAAGTAACACAAAGCCAGCATCTTAATTAATGGAGAAATGCTAGAGGCTTTCACATTAGAGTCTGGAAGAAATCAAGTGTATGCATTATTTCCACTGGTTCTTGGTATGTTGGAGGTATTAGCCAATGTAATTAAATAAGAGAAAACAATTACAGGTATAATAATTAGAAAAGGAGAGAAAAAACTGTTTTTGAATGATAAGATTATACACATAAATTCTCAAAACTGCTAAAGAAACTGCCAAAACAATAAGAGAATTTTATAAAATAGTTATAACATATATATATATATAAAACAATGGCCTTTATACATATAAAGAAATACTAGTAAAATGGAAGACACCACTTACAGTAGCAAATAAACACATAACAAAATTAATTAACTAAATAAATGCCTAGACATAAAGTTAAGAAATGTCCAAACCTTTATGAGAAAAAATATAAAACACTCCTGATAGATACATGAGTAGATTTGAACAATGGAAGGGCATGCTATGTTATTGTACTGAAAAAATTAACATCATCAATCTCTATCAAAATTCCAATGACTTTTTTGCATAGATATAAAAACCCATCCTAAAATTCATATGGAATCTCAAGGGTTTCTCAAGAACTGAAATAATTGTGAAAAAGAACAAAGCTAAAGGACTTACAATTTCTGTTTTCCAAACTATCTGAAAGGTACAATAATCAGAACAGCATCATACTGGCATAAAGATGGACATATAGACCAATGGAACAGAATAGGGAGTCCAGAAATAAACCCTCACATAAATGGCCACATGATATTTACAAGGGTGCCAAGATGAATCAGTGGGGAAAAAATGGTCATTTCAGCAAACAGTACTGGGAAAACTAAAAATCCACATACAAAAGTATGAGTTAAACCCTTACCTAACATCATGTACAAAAATTAATTCAAAATTGATCTGTTACTTAAACATAAGCTCTAAAACTATACAATTCTTAGAAGAAAAAATAGAGCAAAATCTTTACATTGGATCTGGTAATGATTTCTTGGATATTTTCCAAAGGCACAGGAACCAAGTAAAAAATTGACAGGGTTTCATGAAAATTTTTAAATGTTGTGCATCAAAAGACACTATCAACAGAGTTAAAAAGCAGTCCACAGAATGAGAGAAAATCATATATCCAATAAGAGATTAATATCCAGGATATATAACAGAACTCCTAAAGCTCAACAACAAGAACACAAACAACCAGATTCAAAAATGAGCAAAGGACTTGAATAGACACTTCTCCAAAGATACACAAAGGACCAAAAAGCACATGAAAAGATGTTCAACATAACTAATCATTAGGGAAATTCAAATCAAAACTACGATGAGATACCATCTCACAGATGCAACCCATTAGAATAGAGTTACCATCAAAAAAGAAATGAAATGTTAGCAGAATGTGAAGAAAATCAGAACCCTTAGGCACCGTTCATAGGAAAGCAAAATGGTTATAGCCACTGTGGAAAACAGTATGGCCATTTCTCAAAAAATTAAATACAGAGTTACCATATGATCCAGCTATATTCCACTTCTGGGTATATACTCAAAAGAATTGAAAGGAGGGTCTCGAGATATTTGTACATCCATGTTCATAGCAGCATTATTCAAGTAACAAAAATGGGGAAGCTGTCCAAATGTCCATCAACAAATGAATGGATAAGCAAAATATATATGCATGCAATGGAATATTGTACATTGATAAAAGAAATAAGACTTTTCAAATATGTGTTTAATGTTGTGTCTGCAAATTTTCTACAACATAACTACTTTAAAACAATTTTATTTATAAGCAACCTTTAAAACACACTTGTTTATACTTCCAACATTTGCAAGTTCCCACACCCCACGAAGAGTTACTACATCTGTGTTAAATGACTGTGCTTCATTTGCACCAATTCCTTTAGGCAAACATCACAAAACTAGCTTTGCTTGGCAGTCATTTCAGGTTATTGTGTCATCCCCAAGCAGTATTTTTTGATTCGAAGCAAAGCAAATGAGAGAAACCTATAGCATCAGGTTGTATAGGTACTTTGGCAACTCCTAAGGTCAGACACATGGCCATTTTTGATCAAAGTTTCCTATTTTATTTTCCTTGACATTTTGGGGCCACTCTTTGATTTTGAAAAACAATATCCAGGGTGACTTATATCACTGAAGGGACAAATCTAAAGATCAGTGAGCACTTGGCCTGAACAAGACCTCACCATTCTGATACTGTGTTTCTCTATTTGTTCTCAAATGTGGTGCCGTTCTTACTGCTGTGGATCAGCAGGACATGAGACAGTCCTGGCCCAGAGAACTCACTTTGGATCAGAGGGAGATATACAAAAAATAATACATAATATAGTTTCAGAATTTACAAAATATAGGCAATACATTGTAACACTCATTCTTCACACCAGTCCTTGGGAGTCCACAATATATTTTCCCCTTCTCATAGGTGAGGCCATAAAATTTAATCTGTGACATCTAGGCCCAAAAGATCTTGAGGGCAAGAATTATACCTGTCTTGCTCACCTATGTTTCTAGTGCTGAAAATAAAGATATTCAATAAATAAATTTTGGTGTTTAAATAAGAGAAAAGGGGGCCAAAGAACCCCTTAACCCCACTGGTAGGATAACTGCTTCTTTAAACTACTAGAATATAGAAGTGTATCGAAATCTCAGAGGCAGAAAAATAGATGTGGCTGACAATGGAAATGTTTTATATTACAAGTAATTTTCAAAGAAACATATTGTTCAGAGAAAACATGTCTGAAATACCTGAACAAATATTTTATAGAATGAAACTGCTCTCTAGGCCGGATGTGGAATCTCTGCCATCCGAGGGTGGTAGTGAACAGCAGGATTCACATTGTATCTGTACGATTTACAAGAGAGTCTAACAATTCTGACCTCATCATAGCTCTACTGACAGCATTTCCATGGCTCCCCCTTGCCCTAAGAATAAAGCACAGATGCTAACAAGACTATTCACCACCTTTCTCCCATCAACTTCTGCAGCCTTGTCTTTTGCGTTTCCCAAAACTCAAACTATGCTCTGAAAGTATCTGTCTGCCTTATGCTCATGTGTGCATCTATGAGATTTTTCAATATTCTGTTTCCTTTCCTTGTACTCTTCTTTCTTCTCCTTCTCCTTCACCACCCATTAGCCTATTCAAATCCACTCATCTAACTCATCTTTCAAGCCTAGACTTGAATGTCATTGCTTCCAGACCTGGACCACCATGTCCAGGTTAAGTGGCCCTGGGGACTGTTCTGATAGTGGCCCTCACTCAATATTGCACTGTCACAGGTGCTTGCTGTGGCTGTCACTCTCTGCAAGCTCTGTGAGTGCAGGGACCAGATCTATTTTGCTCACTGTAAGGCCTATCATAGTGCTGGGCCCAAGCTAGGTAAGCCATAAATATTTCTTAAATGAAGGGATAAAGTTACTTGCTTTCTGCAAGCCTCAGCTCTCCAAATATAAAAGGTTGCTTATAGTAAATGGCAGAAATGGCAGAAACAAAGCACCCATAGGATACCTTGTACAGGGTACGTGCCCCATAAATAAATATGTGCCCCATAAATAAGTCTTGTTATTTTTATGCCTATTCTAGAACTCTCTGCCACTCCTGCTCACTCTGCCAACTCTAGAGAGCCTCGTGAGTTTTCTTTAAAATGCTTCATAACTATCCATCACCTGTAGGTTGCTACCCATACTGGTAGGTTATTCAATGTGAATATCAGTTGAGTGCAGACACTCAGTTTTCAGTGAGTTCTTCTAATAATGTCTTCTTTCAATTACCTAATATTAAAAATAGCCATGTATCTTGGTTTGTACCTGGGATTTTATTTTAATCAGTTATGGCAAGCTGACAGATATGGAGACAACTGCCTCTGAAAGAAGAGTTTACAATTCACATTTCCCAGGAAAATGGGGCATACTGCACCACATGGAGCCACTTAGGGAAGCATCAAGGTCAGTCAGGAGGCAGAAGAAATGAGGAGAAAGCACAGGCCACAGCCTTCATTGGGGTTTCCATGAGAGAGATACGGTAAAGCAGGATGAACAGATTAGGACTGGCCAGTTTCAATAATTCCAGGAGTCTTTGGGCATATGGGCTGCCCCTAGTTGTCTGGTATCTGGACCTGTGTTGATTTCAACAGAGGAAATATTGGCCTTGTGGGATAAGGTGAGATAAAGGAGGTGGTTGGGGATATGGACTCAGGATTGGTTGGTCTATATATGAACCCTGTGTTAGCAGGCAGCTATTTACTATCTCTAGGAATTAGTTAGGCCTGGGAGGAACAGTCTCCTCCAGCCAGCAAGCCCCCCCAAGATGTCAAACCATGATAAACTATAGAAAATTAAAAAACATGATTAAGACACCATACTCCATGAAAGGAGGGAATGCGATTTTATCATTGACCCTTGTTCCATCATTTATTCTATTGTGACCTTTAATCACATTGCTCTTGGAATGTAATAGTCTAGGCTTTTTAGTCTCTATTCCATTCTCAAGAAAGCTTACAATTGCCTTTGCTGCCCTTCCTGTACCTGCTGATGAAAACAGCCTAAGGATACTCTTACCTCTAATAAGAACCTTAAATTTGCCTATAAACACCTCATGTTCTACCTATTTTTTTCATCACAGACACCTTATTTCTGGCACAAATGAAACAGTAATTGCTAATATATTTGTAAAAAATGCATTAGTTACATTAATGCTGAAATTGATGTCAAGCTTTCTTCTTTGGAGACTCAATGATCCAGTGACTACATGGGCTGAAGTCGTTTGAAACTGGAAATGTGTTTTGATAAATTGCCTGGCTCACTCATATTCTCCCTTCTTTCCTCTTTCTCTTCTTCACTTCCCTTCCAAGACTGACTACCATTTGTCTTTGTTTCTTTAATATTCCCAACCAGGCCAACATCCATTGCAGCTCTGTACCAACTGGAGATCAGTCCCTGTCATATATCCATGGCCTCCCTAGGAGGAAACTTAGAGACTGGTCCTTGGAACACATGGCAAGGGTTGGCTCTGACCAACTTGAGGTGTGTATACTGAGAGTTGTTGGGTAGTTTCCTATTGTGGATTGTATATTTTGATGTAGAGCAGACGATAAAACAGTCTGAGAATGGACTGGTGGACAGCAGGCTCCATATGTCTAATCAACTTTCCAGGAAGCTTCCCTGGGGAGGTTCACAGGCAAAACTCCAATGTCTCAACTGAACGTCTCATTTTCCACTCACCTTCCTCCTCCCAAATCCAATGGGTGTCTAAGATTGGTTATTTTAAACTCTCATATAATTGAAGAGTTATTTTGTAAAAGTCAGATGATATACCTTAAAGTTTTCTAACAGAATATGTACTCTGAAATGATTTTCTTCTTCTCCTGGAGAAGGTCCTGAGGCATTGTAAACTAATCAATACACGCAGATTAAGCACTTACTTTTGTCCTATTCTAGGCAAAGCCTGAAAGTAGATGATGCTAGCCCTGCTAGGCTTCTGCTTCTTTTGTTTTTTTGAACTTCAGCCATTTTAGTTCAGAGCCAGGTTAATTTTTTTCTGTTGTTGTTGTGTCAGGATATTGGCCAGAGGCCAAGTGAAATGACAAAAGAAGATACTTTCCTTCTTGCCCTGGTCAGAAGAGAACTCAAGGCATGCCCTTTGAGTTCTGGCTTCTTAGATAAGCTTCAGAAAGAGCTGAAGATCCTGGATCCTATCTTGTCAGGATTTCTTCTTCAATCTCAGTTGAGCCATCTCTTCTTGAAGCATGAAGTCCCTCTACAGTTACCAACAGTCAAGATCCTCTGCCAGAGATTTTCTAGGAGGAGTTCTCCTGAAATGGTACGGCCATCTTACTATTTTAAGTGTGGGTTCCTTTTGTGAATTTTATTTGAACGCACCAAAGTAATAGAATTAAAAGGTAAGTTTTCTTTCTTGAAAATAACCTTTACTATTGACCCCTAAGAAACAAAGCTTATTTGTATTCATATGTGGAAATCTCTAGTCAGAATAGAGCAGAATAGAAAATAGATTTAGGTCTCCTAGTCCTGTTTAATTTACCTTTAATGGGCTTTCCTGTCCCAATTTTCATTGTCTGCTCTTAACATTATTGGGATAGTTACAGGTTCAAGATAATGGGCACACAGAAGTCCATGTACAAGCTGATCAGTCTGTAAATTCCAAGGTAAGAATGGAGAACTTGACTAAGATGTATCATGATCATTCCTACAGTTAGAGGTGGGAGGTATCTTTGAAATATAAGTCACCATTATGAATTTATTGATTAGGAAACTGAGACTCAGAGGGGTGAAGGAACTTGCTTAGGGCACCCAGATAATTAATGGCAGACCCAGGGCAGAGATAAAGTTCCTCCAATACAAGGACGGGGGTTCTTTCTCTGCTTGCACTCACCAAGCTCATACTTTTGAGTGAATACAAAGTATAAGTATAAGCAAATTCAGAGAACCAGAGGAAAATACCCTAAAACAGAAAAAAAGTAATATCAATGGTTAGCAATTAGTGAGCCTGTGTTGTAGAAAACCAGGCCAAAACCAAGCTCATAGGGATAGTCTGAGGATTTAGTAATATAATAACTGAAATTGGTTATATATTTATGAGAACTATTTAGCAATACAACGTCAACTTATTAGTACGACCTCTGTGAATCTTCAGTTCAATTCAATTTTCTGCCCTGAAACTTAGTTTCTATCAGGTACCCTATTGAGCTTCCCTCCTCCACTGCTACCCCCACACACTGCTCTAGAGTTATCTGCCCACCATTGTCCCTAGGATGTCATCCAGCCCAGCAATGGAAATACACAATATTCCTTCAGTCCTTTCATATATATATATAAAAATTTTCCAAGTACATCTTAACCTCAGCAGTCTTCTTCCCCTTGCATGTAAGTTAAATGAGAATGGTCTGTTTTGTATTTAATTTTTCAGGTGAATTATGAAAAGCTACTCTGGTTTTTACAAGTTGCAGCTTCAGAGGATCTATATATATATATATATATATATATATATATATATATATATATATATATATTATATATATATATGTAAAATAATTGAGAGAGACAAGAGAGGCTAGATTATTATGTAGTAACAAATAGCCTCAGATTCTCCAATGCTTAAAACAAGAAAAGCTGATTTTTCATTTACATTTCTGTAATGAATTAGCCACAGCCTCTTCTCATTACTGTTATTATCTTAGCTCCAAACCCCAGGCTCAGGAAACAGACACTGTGGAATACTTTTGGACATGATGTCAGCAGGGGGAGATGGGAGCTCTGGAGGGTCTCATGTCAATAATTCAACCCTCAACCCAGGTGTAGCACATGTAGCTTCTGCTCACAACTCATTGGCCAGAACTGGTTACATGGCCCTACCCAACAAGGTAACCAGAAAGGACAATTTTATCATTTGTTCAGAATGGAGAATAATAGGAATAATTGATAAAAAGCACTAATAAATAATATATTTTAAAGTGGTTTTAATACTTTAAGTGGTAAAAATTTTCCAAGTACATCTTAACCTCAGCAGTCTTCTTCCCCTTGCATGTAAGTTAAATGAGAATGGTCTGTTTTGTATTTAATTTTTCAGGTGAATTATGAAAAGCTACTCTGGTTTTTACAAGTTGCAGCTTCAGAGGATCTACAGCAGAGTGAAAAAATTGTGGACAGCAGCCTGAGGAAAGCTCAGGGTAGTGGCCATCACGGCGAAAGGTATGTGGTCATGTTATGCCTAAACTTCTAGAGCTACCCGATATCTTGGAAGCCATTCACTCTAAAAGCTCACCCAGTGCAGACCCACTTTGCTTTTCACCAACACTTGGCTTATTATGCTTATCGTTTTTTTTCTCTCTCTCTGTTGTTCATAGGTAGGCGTAGAAAATGATTTGCAGTAATTGCATATGTTTCTTAACATGAAGTATGTGTCTTTTTTACAAGGTCATCTTGTGAAAATGAAAAACATCATTATGAAATAAGAAATGAGTGTGTACTGGTGCAGAAGTCACTGCGAGTGTGATTCCAGATATATGTGTAGTCAGTGAACTCCTGGGCTACAGATAGTAGCACAGAAAGGTCTGAGGTACAGGAATCAATAATCCCTTCAAATAATCTCAAGGAAAATAAATGATTAAAAATAAAAATAGGATGTGAGGAATATCATTAGAGATGAGACACAGCAAAGCATGATAATCTCTGCTTTCTCCAGAAAAAGGATAAAGTGCAGTGGTTAGGAGCATAATAACCCCATTGCCAGAAGCCTGGGCTCAATCCTTGTCTCTGCCACTAAGTGGCTTTGCAACCTTGGGCTGGCTAATCACCCTTTCTGTACTTCTGTTCTCCAACTGTAAAATGGGAACAATAGACTTCACTTCAGAGATTTATAAGAATAACTGAGTTAGTTAAGGAAAAGTTCTTAAAAACAATGCCTCGTAAATAGTAGTAAATGCTATATAAGTGTCTGTTATTATCTCTAAACTATCATACCAGAAGACACTCTTTTTAGATACAAATAATGTGACATAGTGGCTCTTTTCTCTAAGAAACAGGGAGGGTTTTCTATACAAATGTCCCTGGGCCAAGTGACTTAACTGCCTTCTACAGGGTGCCCTTCTTGACACTGATACTTCATTCAACAAACATTCATTGAATAACAGCTGCTTGCCAGGCACACTTGGCTGGGCACAGTGAACTCAGAAGTTGGCAAAGCCTAGTTTCTCCTTCAAGGGCTCACAGTCCAAAGAAAGTGAGACTGCCATGTGGATATATATGCCAGGCAAATATTGCTCTGGGAGTAAATGTCCTGGTGAGAGCTGTAAAGCTCTAAAAATTTTTAACAGTCAGCAACCACCCTTCATATAATACTGATTGTGAGATTTGAGCCTGGAGAGGTAATAGACTATGTACAAAAAAACATGGTCACTCATTGACATATTAGTCTTATGCGTCCTAGACAGGAAACCTCTCCTGAGCCTAGACTAGATAATGTCTCTTTGCTGTATGGTCCCATAGTTTTTGTCCCTTCATAAGAGATATTGTACTTATAATTACTTATTTGGCATTTGAGGTTAGGAATAGTATCTGTCCTGGACAACTCAATGTCTCACGCAGTTCTACCATCCTTCCAGGACATGGGAGATGCTCAATAAATATTTGCTAAATGTAATTGGCATCTCCAATTATCCAAAGTGCTTGCATCATTTCACTTGCAGGGCTATCTGGATCTCTACTCTATAAAAAGGTGCATAAAGAAATCATTTTTTTTTGAGGGCAGTGTCACTGGCCCTCATATGTGGGACCCAAACCAGGGCCGCTGGCTTCGCAAGCCAGCACCTAACCACTGCGCCACTCAGCCGGCCCCAAGAAATCATTTTGAACTCATCAGAGAAGGTGCTGCTTTACACAATCCAGACTCTGTGTGTGTGTGTGTGTGTGTGTGTGTGTGTGTGTGTGTGTGTGTAGAAGTTCAGGACTGATGGGCTGTAATGAAGCAAGGCTTTTTGTTATTTAATGTGCTATGCAGAAAAATGCCCTCTCATGTCCTGTCAGGTAGAGCCTTCAATGAGACAGCTCTGTGATGTTTAAAACACCTCCAACATCACCAGTGGGAGCAGGAGTGGCAACAGCTCTCATCACCTAAGTTGGACCCGATGAACTCAACTCCTGCAACAGGTTTTCTAAGAGACCCCACCTGCAGTAAATGGGTTCATACAACACCTTTCCATTCAATAATCAGTATTATTTCCAATCAATAATCAATATGATTATTATTGACATGAGTGGGGACCAGAGCCCATGAATGCCTACCCGCAGGAACTGTTCAAGAAAAGGAAAGAAGAGGGAAAAATTCTGATTCAAATCTGGGACACATCCATCTGATGGGCAAGGCCAGAGTCATTTACCCTAAGCAGCAAAGAGAATAGCTGGCCTTTTCCTCTGCAGGAGGGACAGGCAGTCTCCTGAGCTGGGGAGCTCCCTGAGCAAGGGAAGGAGCGTGCAGAGCTAGGCAACCAAAATAAAGACAACTTCTCCTTTCCTGTACCAAGTCTTTGGAAAATACTAGCTATTATTAAGTAGTTCAGGTTGGTATAGTTTAGGGCCAAAGCTCAAGCAAGAGTAACAGAGCATAAAAGAAGATACAATAAGACCTTTAGGAAAAGTTAAATACAACTAAAAATAATCAGTTCTATGTACTGTACAAGATCCCTTGGAAACTGTAAGTAACACAACAGGCTCTGCCCACTTCTTAGGGAGCAGTCTACTAGGGAAGTCAGACATGAAACAATGACTAAAGAAATAAAGACACAACCACAACCTCAGGGAAACTTAGTAAGGAAAAGAACAAGGAACTACGGAAGAGTTTATCAAGCAGAGGGTTCTGGAGCACTATGAGGACCAACTGTGAGCATCAGTTCCCAACTCTGCATTCAATGACATCATGTTGGTAGCTTGACATCAACCATGGTGGGAGTATTTACAAAGGAAAACCAGTAATGCTCCAAGTGAGGGCTCTGTCTTCAAGTGCTGATTGTTAAAGATGTACCAGCATGCCACTGAAAATAAACTGATTTCTATGAGTGGAGGATGGAAGATGTCACAGAATGTCCCTCTAGGGAAGTGGCACTTACGTTGAGACAATGGAAATTAGAAAAAGCTTCACTGCAGAAAAGATAGTTCAGCCAAATCTGGAAGGACACATAGCTTCAAATGTTAAATGAGTAAACATCTCAAACTAGTTTCATAAAATAAATGACTCAAACACTTTATCGCCCTGGTATTTTGCACCTATTATATAATGTAACAATGGTGGGTTAGATAAACCATCTGAATAATTGCATACATTAGCATGCCACAAGGTAAATAAATAATTATTCCCAGACCTTGTCTGGGTTTTCCAAACAGCAGAGTCAAGGATAATGCAGGAAGTTCCCCTAGTTCAAGAATTCCTTTAATACAGGTTCCTTGGTTACAGGGATCTGGCAGCGTCTGCTTTATTTTGCTTTGCTTGTAACAATGTATAGTTTGGAAATTTGATTATCCGGGCTTAAAAAAAAAGTTAGATCAAGCAGATGAAGTAAACTACTATGTCACTTGGAACATTTTCCCTCAACCTAGAAAAATAAGAGAGTGGATTACAAATTTTGGTCAATGTTCTAGTTGAATTGATTGGTTTGTCCTGGAAAAGAGATGGTGGGGCTCACTAGAAGGAACAAATTTGACTTAATCTATGAAATCCATGACTGGGTTATCAAGATTTAGAAGGCCTTACTGGGTGGGTTGTCTGGTTCCAAAATGTACAACAGGTGTGAGAGACATACTGTGAAAACATACAAGGATTTTCATTGGATCTTTTCACAGCCTTTCCCCTGTCCCTCCATGTGGTACTACTGCCCTTCAAGACTCCAGCTCCCAGCCAGAAGTGAACAAGAGCCTGTTGGAGATCTTAAAGATGGTACTAAGGACAACCAATGGCAAACTCAACATAGAGAACCTTAATCTGAGTTTTCGAAAAGAAGATCGTTCATTCTCTGGCTACCTACCCCCACCCAAGGTAACCAAAATTATATTTCAGATTAGTTCATGTCCAAAAGGCTACCTCAGGGCATTGGGTCTATGGTAAGAAAACACAGTTATGATCTGTGTTATGCCTGTGGATTGCATTACACTTTTTCTTTGTTGTTGTCATTTTTTGTTTTTTTAAAAAATTTTCTGTGACAGAGAGGAGAAAAACAAAATAAAAAAGGAATTGTGAAATGTGCAGAATTGATCCAGGATTACTTACATTGGGCTATGTTTTATGTTAACAATAGAGAATATGACAATACCCAAATGCTATTTCACAGCGAAAAACAAATATTTTTCTAAGGCCAAATGTCATTTCTCATACCCTCTACCAGCTTCCAAAGAGGCCAGCATGTGGTATCCCATTCCCTCGGAACACCAAATTGCAGGGACTGAAGTGATTTATTGCTCATAGAGATTAGCATACTGTTTTGGATTATTAATTAACAGTGCAGAAGTGTTTCATGGAAGAAGGTCCAGAGCCACATTAACTATAAACCCCAGTCATGAGGCTACTTTGGATATAAGTGAAATAATAACCACTATTACTACAATTCTATTAACCACTCATCACCACTGAGCTTTGACCCCTTGCTAAGTGCCAAGTACTGCGCTAAATGCTCTACTTACATCAGTTCAGTTCATTTCACACTTACAAATAACTGAACAAATTTAAGCAGGTGTTATAATACCCATTTAATAAATTTTAAAAACTGAGTCTTAGAGAGGCCAGGTGAATCACCCAAGGGCCACCGCAAGTAAGTAGGAGAGGCAGGATTCAAAGTACAGAAGATAAGTGGAAACTAAGAGCCAGAATCGGAACTCCATCAGGCAGAAGATATCTGGAAGTTTCCACTGAGCCCAGGATATAAGAGTTAGAATTCCAGAGAAGTAGAAGGGACTAGAAATTACCAGGTGGGAGGGGGGATGTCCCGTTGAAAAGACTGGCCAATACCTTTTATCTAGGTAAACATGGGTGAGAATTGAGAGAGTCAGAGAATTAAAAAGAACAAGTGATGTTTACTAAGGAAGCAAGGACACAATATGCCGAAAGTGGGTTCTGATTCTAGCACAGAACTGGCTTTCTCTATGCTTTCATTTATAGAGTCAACTAATCATGTGAAGGCAAAGCTCATGACAGTGTGTACGTGTGTGTGTGTATATATATATGTAAATATTACACATGCAAACACGTCTCACTAGAAAAAGAGAGAGAACACTACAGGAGATTCCACATGTCATAAATGACATTTATCCTGATCAGGAATTAGATCCGTGGAAATAAAGAAGCATCAATTCTTTGTTATCAGGAACTACCTAATGTCATCAGTGAAACTTGAATGTTCTCAGATGGTACTCATAGAATTGAACATAAATGACTTGGAAGTTAAAATAAATTTGTTTAAACTCTTTGTCTCAGATTTTTTCATCTGGACAAACTGGGTTCCAAATATGTACTTCCTGTGTCTACTGTGAGGATTAAACAATATAAGTATGTGAAGGCACTTAGCACACTGTCTGATATATGAGGCATGAGTAAATATTAGCTTCCCTTTTCTTAATAAAAAAATCAATGTTTGTTGAAATTATCACTTCAAAACAGACTAAGGAAGGAGGGCCGTTCCCAAGGTCAAGTGATGGTCACAATGAGCACTGGCTATCAGAACAGGCCTTGAACTTCTCCTCCCACACTTAGCCCAGCAGCTTAAATTTGTGGTTCATAGTCAAGGAAATGGGGCACATTTTCCTTAAAGCTGGTCTGCATCTTGTGAGCCATCTGGCATCTCTTAAGACATCTGGAACTCACTCAAAGTATATTACAGTTCTGGGAGATATGTAAAATAGGATTCTGTTTTCCCAGAACATAAGACAAATTGAGGCCCAAGGGACACTGGATACAGAAAGCAGCAGCAGTTCCACCCCAGCATCCTTGCTTCTGGACATAGGACTTCAGAGTGGACTAGGAAACATCATCTGAGTTGGAAGGGATTTTCTTTTTGACCAGTACTAAATTTCATCAGAGTACAGGGGAGAGAATTACAGATCTCCTTAATTTTCTTAAAAAATCTGTGTACCCTGTGCCAAGTGAGGTTGGGAGGGCTGAGGCACATCCTCACAGCCAATATTTCAGAGGGTTCACAGGTCATCTGTAGCTTCTCAGATAAATAAATGCAATCTTGATGGGTAATCTATGAGTCCTGTCACTCAAATCAATGCAATCTTGATGATTTTCAAAGAACAGTATGAAAACTTATCAAATATCTGTCATCCTCATTCTGTGGATTCACTCATCCTGTTCCTTTAGCATGTCTTTGATGCAATGATGGCTTCCGGAAGGATTCCTAAGGCAATATGGATCCACATATATTTATTAACCACTCTGACCATTACCCAAGTAGTTCCAACAGATCTGTAGAACCTAAGACACTCGCAAGCATGCAGGCTCAGTTTAACTCTTTTAGACATAATCTGTATTCTTCATTTCTTGAACTCATCCTCTCTCTGCTCCACATCTCAAACTACTCCCAACTTCCCTCCAACGCGGAGCTAGCTAGAACACAGGCGAATATACTCCCAATTACTCTCAGCTTCATTTTCATGCAACTTCCTCATTGTCATCAAGAGGGAGTCCCACAACTGAGGGAATTGTAGTTTATGAATGTGAAGTTTGTTCTTGGGACAAGACTCGGGCTATGACACTAATTTACCTAGTGACCAGGACTGTAAAACACTCTTCTGCAGTTTTTCAGGTTCCTCTTTTGTATTTGGTTATTTCTATATCAGTACACTCTGAACTAAAATTATAAAATTATTTCTTCTAACTTCAAACCATTCCCTTCTTCCAGGGCAATCTTTCCGATCAATATGGCATGTTTATTCTATTATTGCATTCAACATGTTAATCAATCAATGTGTTCTGGGAGCTGCGATATAAGGCTAAGGACAACAGACTATTATGATTTCAGGAGCTCAGGGAAAAGGTGACATTCTAAACATGTTATCACAGTTCCATGTAACTAATGCAGCAATGTCAGTAACTTTGAACATAGAGAAGAAACATCAACCTAGCCTAGCCCAAAAACTCTCCAGAAGAGAGGATACAAATACTAAATCTTAGAGGACAGGTGAACTTGGCAAAGAATTGGGGGAAGGGGCAAAGGAAGAGATGGGAAATGTGTTCTAGGGAAAAGGAGCAATGAGAAATGGCACTGAAATGAGAGCACATGGCTAAATCAGGGAACTGTAAGTCATTCATATAGGCAGGACATAGTGAATGTATGGTGGCTGGGGACAGTAGGAGATGGTGCTTAAGTTGATGCTAGAATGGAAAGTAGGAGCCAATTTATGAAGTTTTTAGGAGTGTGAACTTTATCCTGAAGGCCCAGGGGAATCATCAAAGGATATTAAACAAGTGAATGATATGATCAAATTTTAAATTTAAAAAGAGCATTCTGATAGAACATAGAGAATTAGAGGCAGAGAGACCCTTTAGAAAGCTGGTCCAGTAATTTAAGCAAGAAATTACAAGGGTTTAAACTAGGGCAGTAACAGGACCGATGGAGATATTAAGGAGGTACAAAAGTAGGTCTTGGTGACTAACTGGATATGAGCCCTGAAAGAAAAAGAGTCAAAAATGACTCCTAAGATTCTGGCTTTGGTAACTTGGTGAATGGTGGCACCATTCTGCTATAGGAAACAGCAAAGGAGCAGTTTGGAAGGGGAGAAGAGGGGATGATGAGTTCAGCTTTGGACATGTTGATCTGGGTTGAGAGGTTAAGACTAAATAATGATTTAAGAATCTTCAATATGGAGTCGACACTATGGAAGCAGTTAGGATTACCAAGAACATAATGAAAAATGAGAAGGGAAGATTGATGAGAGCACTCATTGTTGAGGAATAGGTAGACAAAGAGAAGACAACAAAGGAGACTAAAAATGATCAAGAGACATGGGAGTGGACAGGAAAGCCAGGAGAAGAGATGTGTAGAAGGATGGAGTGATCAGCCATGTTGCACACTCTGAAGAGACCATTTATAATCGGGACTGGAAAATATTCATTAAATTTGAAACCTATGGAGGTTACTAGTGACTTGGTAAACACAGTTTGAGTATAGTGATGGGGTAAATTGCAAATGGAACCATAAATGGGAAGAGAGGAAGTTGGGAGAGCACCTGTGAACCACTCTTTCAAGGAGTATTTTGGGGAAATGAATATTTATTTCATATGTCATTTTCTAAATAAGACAGAATTTATTTACATTTGATTTTTAGAATTTGTTATCAAACAGAAGAAACTTCACATAACCAAATGCTTTCTTACTGAACAAGGGTCATCATTATAAATATTCATGTTTTAAAGGATTTTAGTAATAACCCTAAATTGCCAGGATTTTCTGATAAATGTTTCTATTACTTCTCTTCAACTGTCAGCAGTCAGGTCTTAGCAGCTATCAATCAGTCTGCTTTTAGGAACCCTGATGTATTATTTGTAATCTGCTGTTCACTTCAGCCTCAAGCAAAACTCAATATTGTCAGAAGTAAATGAATTATTTTTAGAATACCCTCTTAATATTGATGTTTAAAAATACATCAATATGCTTTAATCACAAGGACAAATCAATTCTTATTTATGGGGTAAAATGGAATACTGTGACTAATTTCTGCCAATCTCTGTCCATACACACTATACTCTTCAGTGCCTTCAACTCATTCATTCACTTTCTCGTTCATCCATATAGCCATTTATTCAATAATTATTGATCTTTTGTTTTTCAACACTGTGCTAGGTAATGGTAATAGGAAAATGAATGAAATACAATTCCAACCCTCAGTTCCAAGCCACTGTCTTGTAGAGAAGCTCTATGCACAGATAACTCCTGCACAGCCTGGAAAAGGGTATAAAACTACAATGAGTGGATAATGTCAAAATATTTGCAGTTTCTAAAAAGCACCATGCTCTTTCTCACCCATCATTTACACATGCTTTTCATCTGCCTGGAATTCTCCCCAATCCCTTATTCTTCTGGCAAACTCTCATTCATTTTTCATGTTTCAAATCGACCTTTTGTTGTTAAGCTTCCCCTACACAACTCCTCTACACCTAGTGACATTTGCAAGTTTCAAACACAGATTTGTTTCTTTCCATAAAGACAAATGTAAATTATCTTTTTGTCACTGTTTTAAAGTCTAGATTTTATTATTATTCAAGTATGATCAGACCAACAGATCATATGACTGCCATTGAAAAGAGAGCTTGTTACTCACAGTTCCCAAAAGTAGGGGGCATATCACACAGCCACACAGGGAAGCACCAGGGTCTGTCAGGAGGCAGAGAGGAGGAGGGGGAAATGTGGGCCAGAGCCTTCATTTTGGAATGGGCAAGGCGGGATAAGGTTTAGGATTGGCTAGCTTGAATAATTTGGACTCTGGGGCATATGGTCTGTCCCTAGTTGCCTAGTACTTGGCCCTGGGGTGATCAGGGCAGAGAAATAGTGGCCCAAGTGTGAGAGCCTCAATATAGAAGGTGGTTGATTTGCATATGTAAGGCACCCTCTCAAGCCTATCCTTTACCAGATCTAAGAAGTGGCTAGCCTGGGAGGAGTAATCTTTCCAGAGTCAGCAAGGCCCCTAGGATGTCAAAACATCAGAAAAAAATGACTTGGGTAATGCAGTTATTACACTGAACTTCCTCTCAAAATAATAATACTAGCTACTTTTTAATAGCTTCTATTTATCCCAAACACCAAATTAGACATTGCTTTTCTTTATCCTTACCTCTTCTCTTTCCCCTCTCTTTTCTTCCTCTCCTCTCCCTTCTTTTTTTTCTTCATTTAACAGATATTAATCCAATGTCTATTCTAACTGTTTATTTTCTCATGCAATCTTCAAAAAATCCTAGGAAGTAGAAAATACTAGTCTTATTTGGTAGATGAAGTCATTGGGCATAGAAAGGTTAAATAACTTCCTGGGGTCACACAAATCACAGGCAGCAGATCTGGTGTTCAGAATAAGTCCTGTTTCATTCCAAAGTCTATATGTTTAAACATATAAAAGTTTGACATGTTTAAATCTAAGTATCAGCTACCCACCAACCTGAGAACTGAACTGGTTTGTCAGTTAGACTCAGAAAATGCTAAGTATTTGGGATACTGCAGCAATGCTTCATTCATTCATCCAACAAATATTTATTGAGCATCTGGTTTCTAGACTAAGTTCCATAATTTATTAATTATGCGATATTGAGGAAGACACTTAATCTCTCTAAGCCTTGGTTTCCTAAAATGCAGGTAGTAATATGAACGATGCTAATAACAAGCTTGTTTTGTTAATAAAAATACACAAAAATATTTTGCAATTTACCTATATAATAAGTGTATATAATTTCTAGGCCTTGACCAGTCCCATGGTTGATAAAAATATAAGATCAGAATTTCAAAGTTCAGTGACTTCTGGGTAACAAACTACATCTGTGTGTGAACCAAATAAAAATTTGCTGTTGATGAGCATCCAGTTGGACATTCTTGTTCTGGATGACATCCTAATGATACAGTGTGCTCCTGGGTATTAATTCTTCGTCAAAATCATATAAGCTCTAATTATGGGAGGGAAATTCAAATCTTAATCTCATTACAGTGAAACTTCAAATCCTGTCTTATTTGCAGGTCAGGGCTATATGTGGGAAACATGGATTATATCTGACTTTGAGCCTTCTGGAAACACTGCTTAGCCATCAAGATTTGGGTTATCAAGGTGAAATAAAGTAAGTTGATTTTTTATTCACACAGTCCTCTACCAGGATACCAAACTCAGAGATTTGTCCTTAGAGTCGAAATTCCATGGGTGAAACAATCAATTTCATCACCTAAAAACAGAGTTAAAGAAGGTTTGCTTATATTAAGACCAAAGGGTCTTCTTAGCCATAGGGAAAAACAAAGCAGCAAGCTTCCATTTCTAGCCATTATAGACTATCAATAATTAGACTATCAATAACCATTTAACTTAAACAACTAAAACATAGGACAAACTCTATGAAGCAATGTTTTTCAGGCACTGGACAAGAGGTAGCACTAGGCAGCGATTCTTGAGAGAAGAAAAACAAATGAGAGGCCAGCCAAGTGGCGCGATGGTTAAGCACTGGCTTGGGAAGCCAGCGGCCCCAGGTCAGGTCCCACATATGAGGGCCAGTGACACTGCCCTCAAAAAAAAGAAAAACAAAAAGAAAAACAAATTAGATAAGCTCAGCTTATTGAACAAGAAGGGGGAACTCAAACTGAGCCCAGCATTCCCCTTGAGCTAAAGAGATAGAGTTTGGAGTTCAGGAAGGCCAAGGAATCTAGAACGCAGAGTACAGAGTGCCAAAGAGGAAAGATCCTCACAGTTCTCTCTGGAGTTTTTCAAACAGTTGCCCCTAAGTCCTCATGTGAGGACTAATGTGTGGCTAATGTATGCATTTGCAGAAACTACCCAAAGCCAGAAAAACACCAAAAGAAAGAGGTAGAAAATGCTTAGCTCTTGTACTGGGTTGGGAATAGCTCATATTTTCACAAATCAGAGAGTAACACATGTGGCCTTGAGTAGGGTCCTCAGAAGGGTATTATGCTCTAGTGAGGCCAAATTGCCCTAGACAAATTAACAAATTTTAAGAGCCCTAATAAAACTTAAAATAATCAAATGGCTTTCAGTTTACTTAAATACATCCCCAAAATTTCTAAAGGAATAAAAAATATATACTGAAAAATCAAAAATGTAAAATTCACAATTTCTGGCATTTGTGCAAAAATTACCAGGCAGGAAAAGTATAATATATTATTAGCAGAAAACTAATTAATTAAAGCAAATTCATAAACAACAGAGACGATAGAAATATTAGACAGGGGCATCTGTAAATACACTTCACCTGTTCAAGAAGATGAAAGCCTGAGCATAATGAGAGATATGGAAGATACAGAAAGAGACCCAAATGAAATTTGTAGAGATGAAAAACAATGTCTTCTCCAAAACCAATAACCCCAGTCTAATAATATGCTTTGAAATAAACTATGGTCAAAGAAGAAATCACAAGAAAAATTAGAAAACATGTTGAACTGAATTAAAATGAAAACAACATACTGGTAGTCTTTGGCTTTTCTCTTCGCTCAGATTTCATATTTAGTCCATCAGTAAATCAACTCTGTATTCACAATATGTCCAGAATCTGGTCACTTCTCACCAGCTGTATCCAAGCAACCATTATTTTTTGCCTGGATTACTATAACAGCCTTCTAACTGAACTCTGCTTCTCCCTTGCCCCTAATTTATCCTCAATACAGCAGCTTTAATGACTATTAAAACCTAAAATAGTTCATGTCGTTGTTTTGCTCATAAAAGCAAGGGCAACTTATTTCACTCAGAGAGAGAGAAAAAAAAAATCCAAGTCCTTACAAAAGGTTCTACGTGATTTGCTCCCTTATCACTACTCTGGCTCCATCTACAACTGCCTTTGCTCATTGTGTTCCAGTCACAACTTGTCTTCCTCAAACACAATTAGGCACACATCCAACTGAGCACCTATCCTCTAAATGTTTCCTCTACCTAGAATGCTCTTTCCCCAGATATCTTCATGCTAACCCCTTCACCTTCAAGTTTTCGCTCAAATGTCACCTGATCAATGAAGGCTACACTAACCACCCAATTTAAAATTGTAGTTCCCCCATCCATTTGTACCCATAACCATCTTTCCTTTTCCTTTCTTCTATACAGTTATCACCTTCTAATGTATTTGGTAATTTGCTGATGCCTGATGTTCACTGTTGTTAACTGTGGATTTCTGATAGGTTATCGTAGTGCCACAGGGCAGGCAGGGATTTTGTTTTATTCATTGATGTAACCCTATGGTCCAGAGCAGTGCCTGTAACATAGTAGCTATTCAACAAATATGGAATTGAACTGAACTAGAGGAGGAATAGTCTCAAAATACTCTGAAGGGTAGAGATGCATGAATTCTGCCTAGTCCATAGCACATGGTCAAATTGAAGAAAGCCTTCCACCTTCCCCAACCACCTCTTGAAAATCACGTTCCTTGTCATTATATTTCCTAGCACTTACCACTGTCTGTAATTATGTATTTATTTGTATGGTTTGTTAGTTTATGTCTAGATAGTGATCTTCATGCAAGCAAAGTACATGACTGTTTTCCTCACATTATATTCTCAGCATCTTGTAGGCTGGTACTTAGCACATGGTAGGTACACAGTAAAGATTTACTTAATTTATTTAATTAACAAACATTTCTTGAGTGTGTGCTACTCTAGTCATTGGGAATATAGATATGAATAAAACAAAGCCTCTTCCCTCATGAAGCTTGTGTTCTAATTGGGAAGAGAAACAATCTAGACTATGTGGCAAATCACATGGTGATAAGAGCAGTGCAGAAAAAATAAAGAAGGGTAATAGTTATGGGAAACATCAATTGATAAATAAATGATGCTAGAAGATTGAGCTTAGCCAATGAATTTTCACTAGACCAGCTCTGAACATGGGAGTTTTCCTTTTCTGAAATCTTGGGGGTGGTTGGGTGAGGGTGAGGGTGAGGGTGAGGGAGGTGGTTAAGCAGCAAAAATAGAGAAGTGGGCTAACAGCCAAGAAGATAACCAATAACCTAAAACTGAGAATCTCCAAAAGGCAATATAAGGGGAGAAAAATACAAGCATCAAAGCTCATATTATACCTGGTATATCTTATATTTGATTAAAGCTGTTGTTCACAGAAACAAGTTTCTAGGAATCAGATCTGAGAATAAGAGTGAATGGGAAGCAAATGAGTTTAGGCAATTTATATCAATATTCTCAATTTCCCACTGTTTTATGTGAATATAGAGAAACATACTGATTTGTTTATTCCTGTCTTTGACCTTTGAATGTTCAAGGACATCAAAACCAGTGAAGAATTGCACATATAAGTGATAAACCTGTTTCATCCTTAAACAGTCATTGTCTAAAGCTTCTTCTGTTGAATTAAATCCATTCCGTTAAGAGCTTTATATGCAAACCTATATCCTTAAGAGATTAAAAATGCAATTTAGACACACATTTTAGGAGCTGAATGCACGAATCATTATTTTAGTACATATTGTCCATTAATCTGCTGTTCAACTGGGAACCCATTTGGAATGTGGCTGCTTGCTAATTAGTAGGATTCTAGTGCTGAGCTGCATCCTGATTAAATGTCCTTTAGAATCAATAAAACATCAGGAGGGATTATGGTGATGTGGGATTAGCCCCATCTAACCAAATAAAATGAGTTGTGTTCTCTACTTAAACTGTCACGTTGCAAGAGCTGATGAGACGAGCAATTTCGTGAATGCTGTTGCAAAGTTGTTTTTTTGTAATTTTTTTTTTTTTTTTTTGTAACACTGAGATTTTGTTTTTTTGCCATTTGCCTACCAATTAGCAGAGACATTAGTGAATGACTGCCAGGGTAAGGCGATTTTGAGAAAGACTTGATTACGATTTCAAATCTCTCCTCTGAATCACCCTTATGTAAAAATGAGTTCAGGTTATATTGGATGGAAATTATTATCCCTGTTCTTGGCCAGGAATATGTAAGTCAGAATTAGCATTTAATGTTTCTGTGTGACTTTGCAATAAATGGTAATTAAGGAGGGCAAAGCGAGAACAGGAGGCAAAATAATATGCTAAAATTGTATTGGCAAAATTAAATGCTTCAAACCCAGTTTAAAACACAGGCACACAAGCCAAATTGTGTTGGGGTAGGGGATAAATTATGAAGCTGCTATGGAAGCTTCATGAATAGAGTGGAGCAATTGACACAGCCACAAGTAGGACTTATCATACACATCTGGCCCATTATTGAGAGCGCAATTAGGTTGAAAAGGACTGGTTTGACAATCCCAGGAACAACCAGAGGGTTTTAGGAGATAAAGGAAACATGAGGTGTCTGATTCAGCAATTACTTTTTAATGAGAATAGGAAAGTTGTTAGCCTGTGAGCTATTAGAGACGTGGTTTGGATCTAACCATTGGTTCGGTCTTGAAAACTGGACTTGGCTTTTAAGAGTTCATTATTTCCAGTCTTCTCTTCCAGAAGCCCGTAATTCCTATGGGGTGAGGATAATAATAGTAATAATAATAGTTATTGTTATTATTAATAGCCAACATTTTTATAGTGCTTACTATATTCCAGGCATTGTTTTACATGCTTCATAAATATTAACTTTTAATCTTTGCAAGTGCCCCCATGAGGTAGGTACTATTATTTTTCAAATGAGGAAACTGAGGCACAGAGGAGCTAAAATCAATATGTAACTGATAAACGAATTCATCAGTAAGGCTAAGTGTAATGCAGGCTGTCTAGCTTCAGGGTCTCGGCTCTTAATACACAGTATATACTGACTCTCCTGCAAGTCCTGTGAAACTCAGTTTCACAGGATTGGGGTGAGGCTCAGGGGCATCAGGCAAACTGCCTGAGCTCCGGAGCTGGCTCCACACTTGGGCTTGATGCTAAACACAGTTCTGGATTTGAGGAGCTTAGTATTTCCCACTTTCTCCTCTAGGACCCAGGAGAGGTGTGGGATAGAGATACAAAAGTGGGGAGGCTTTTAACTTCTGGGAGCAGGTATGATCCACAGAAGCCCCAGGCTTGCAGGTAACTTCTCTTCATGCGTTTACAACTTCCACTACCCATTTGGCCCCCAAGTATGCGGAAAGACAGCACGCACTCTGGAATCACAGAGGCCTAGATGGACATCATTGCTCTGAAATGCACTGGCTTTGGGAACGTGGGCAAGTAACTAATTTTTCTTAACCTTCATTTTCCATCTGTCGAATGGAAAAAGAATCCTTCTGCCTGGATCTGAAAGCTGATTGCCTGATTGCCTGGAAGCTCTGTGTGTCTCAGAATTAACTGGAAGGGGAGAATACAATTTAGGCTACGTGACCAAGAAGGTGAAAGCCAAAGAAGATAGTATGGTTAAATGAGCACCCCAACAGCTAAGTTAAATAACAATGAAATAACTTCCTGACCTGAACATGTAAGGGAATGACGCATGTGCACCTAACATGTCCCAGGCATGGGGCTAGATGCTTTACATGGCTTATCTCCTTTCATACTCCCAACAGCCCCATGAGTAAACTGAGGGGCAGGTAAGGAAACTGAGGTTCAGAGATCTTAAGTAAATGGTCCCAAAAGTTGAGCTTCTTTGAATCTTTGTTTCTGTTATGGGCTGAATTGTATTCCCGCCCCCACCTTGATTCATATATAGAAGCTATAATCCCCAGGACCTCAGATGATGACTATATTTAGAGATAAGGCCATTAAACCATTGATTAAATTAGAATGAGGTCATTAGGCCCTAATCCAATCTTACTGGTGTCCTTATAAGAGGAGGAAATTTGGACACCTAGAGAAAAGACCATGTGAGGACAGAGCAAGAAAGCTGCTATCTACAAGCCAAAGACAGAGCCTCAAAAGAAGCCAAACCTGCTGACACTTTGATCTTAAGCCACCTAGTCTGTGGTATTTTGTTATGGCAGCCTGAACAAACTGTATAGCTCCTAAAAGCTAACAGCCTCCTCCAGTCTCCATCCTCCCTGCCTCCTCTTTCTAGTAGATTGCGTATCCTCTCAGCTGAAGTAGATTACAGGATTTTCAAGGAAACAGCTAGAATGATTCAACTCTTCAAATCATGGCACTCAACCTATGAGTCTCGGGTCTGAAAAGGGCATGCTTTTCAGCCCTGTTCTATACTGGGTCTCAGCTGAGCTCAGGGGGACTTGTAGGAACTAACCAGGTGAGAGATGGGGCAAGAGTATCTCAGAGAGAAAAGGAACAGTATGTGCTAAGACAAAAAAGGGAGCAAGTTTGGAGAACTACAAACTGTTATGACTGAAGCATACGTTTCACAAGATGGAGAAAGGTAATGGGCTTGGGAAGTAAGCACCCCTTTTATTTAAGCCTATATGAAGCTAAAAACAACATGGCACCTGTAATTAACTTAATCAAGATTACATGGGTGTTTCTATGATATAGCCTACATTTGTGTGTTTGGTATGGTTAGTTTTTGTTTTATTTTGATATATAAGATGTTTTTGTATAAAATGCCATGTGCTTCACAACACCTGATTACAATTCCAATGAATAGATAAAAAGGCAAAAAAAATGCACCAGTAGCAAAAACTCATAGTCACTCTAGTGCCAGAATCTAGAAGGAATCACTACTATCTATAAATAAATAGAATCTGGGAATGAATGAGTTGGTTCCCAAAGCTTTGCCCTGTCTCACTAAAAGACATGCAGGAGACACATTGCCACAGCATTCCCCTTGATTTGGAGGCCCCCAAGTCTTAACCAACCGGAAAATAACACAGGTGCTCTTCTCTGTAACAGCCTGAGTACTGTTATCCTTCCTTCTCCTACCCAAGGATACACACATCCACTTACCTGCTGTCAACAAAAGGTCACTGCCACTAATCTAGTGCTAACGGGAGTACCCAGTCTGGGGTGCAGTAAAAAAGAGAAACGTTATTCAGGTAAACAGTTTGCAAACCAGGGAGATACAGCCTCCATAAGAAACTGGAAGCGCTCTGTGCTAAGACAAATTAAGACCTGCTTATATAGAGAAAGTTCCTGCCCAGGTCCCTGATTGGTCCATTTCTATGCAAATGAAGAATCCAAATTTACAGTCTGATTGGTGCAAATAGCACGGTCCTTGGTTGGAATCATGCATTCTGATTGGTCATTATGGAGCAGTTCTGATTCATCAGTTAAGATGCAAATGAGTCTATAGCTATGCAGTTCCGATTGAACAAATCAGGCCTCAGCCTACTGATTGAAAAATGATTCCAAGAACTCCCTTACATAGGTCGGCTCAGCTGGCAGCAACACAATGCAGGAGGCTTGGCAACTAATCTGTGGCTTTTTCCCTGATACGCGGCATGCATGAGAGACTTCCACCAGCAATGGCTGCTAGACCCTGGTTACGAATTTGAGCCCAATTAACCACAAGGTGTCCTTCGTGGCAGGATACCCCTTCTCGGGGTCAACACCACACACTACTTTCTGTGCGTAGGCAGAGAGCACAACTCCCAAAAGTGACAGAGCAGAATGTTGAGGGGTGGAAGGTGGGAGGGAAAAAGCTGGCTGTGGTGTTTGTATCTGGAGAAGCACAATTCCTGAGAGTAAAGTTGTGTGGCTTGGAGCAGGGGGAGAAACCCCTGGTAAAATATGCTGAGGAGTATAACTATTATGGCATACTATATCAATTCAGTGTCTGATATCCAACAGGTGTAGTGAGAAGATCCCACCCCTGTGGTAGACAATAGTTACAACCGGGGCACACCAGGCAAATGCCTGGGAGGTACCCAGCATCCAGGCATCAGTGGTGGTTTCCACCTGCCCTTTAACTGCAGGGCTAAATGAGCAGGGGCAGGGCTAAGGGAGATCTACACAATTCACCTGGTGTGCTGTGCTGGGTGTAGACAATTCCTCATTTGACCCCAAATAAAGAGAAAACCCAACAAACACCTGATTTCAAAAAATAATGCAAACATGAAGAGGGAATCACAATTCTGCAAACTCTAAATGACATCAATCTTTTGAAAATGGTTTATTCTGGAAACTAGGAAACATTTTGAAAATCATCCGTGTTCTCTATGGGGTATAGAAAGCCATGTCCTCTATTAAAATGAATTGGAAAGTAATAAGCATAATGAAATATTAAAAGTCTATAAAAATAAAATTTAAACATCTATAAAAATGAAATTTAAACAGCACGAAAAGTGACCAGAAGAAATTTGAACACCCTTAGGGAAATCTGGATAGTTTCAAAGAAATGAAAACTTATACAGCTGAAATAAGAGGTAACCAGGATTCTAACTGTGTGTGGTGGAGGTTAACTAGACTTATTGTGGTGATCATTTTGTTGTACACCTGAAACTAGTATACTGCTATGTAAATTACATCTCAATTAAAAAATTTTTGAACAATCAAGGAAATCTGAAAACTTCTATATATTTGAGGATATGAGGGAATTTAAGTTAAATATTTACACCAGCAAACCTTTTCTATAAAGGGCCGGGTAGTGAATGTTTTAGGCTTTGGTTGTCTACAGTCTGTTTCAACTACAAACTTTGTCATTGTAACCTGAATTAGTCATAAATAACACATAACTAATAAACTGTGCCTGTGTTCTAGTAAAATATTATTTCCAAAAAAAAGTAACCTGGAATTAATAAAAAGCAAAATTAATACTAAAAACAAAAAATCTAATACAGGAGAGAAAGAACAGAGAAGAAAATAAGAAAACGATAGTAGATGTAGAAGAATAAGAACAGAGATTGAACCCAAGAATCCTTGGTATTGTAGAATAAGAAACTAGAAAAATTGGACAAGAAGTAAATACAAAAGTTACAACTGAAGAAACTTGGCTGAGATGGGGAAAAGAAAAAACCCTCTGTGTACAGATTGAAAGGATTCACTATCATCCAAACTGAATTAAGAAAAAACGTATCCATGTCAATCCTGACAAAGCTTTTCTATTACAAAGACAAAGAAAAATATTTAAAGATCCAGGCCAAAAAATAATAAAATTAAACCAAAGCAAATAAAGGAAAAAAATTAATTATAAATGAATAAAAATCAGACTGACCTCATACTTCTGCAATAATAAATGTCAGAAGACAGCGGAGCTTTGTTCATGAAATTCCAAAGGGGAAAAAAATGTAACTGAAGCCAAGTTATATTATATTCATATGGAACACTACATAGTACAATGGTCAAGGGCCGAGGATTTAGAGTCAGACAGCCAGGGTTTAAATCTTGGTTGCCCCATTGATCAGTGTCCTTGGGCAAGTTATTTACATGCCTCATCAAGTAGTTTTTTTCAATTATGAGATAAGGAACACAAAGTACTCAGAATGCTCACTGAAGGCTGTTTTAACTTCATAAATTCAGCTGAGATTCAAATTTGAACTCACATCTGCCTGAATTTAGAATCAAACACACAGATCTTGTCCTGCCGTCCTCATTTCTTTGACTTGATCTTGGGAGTTAGGCACCTGCCTCTGTGATGGAATTATAGTGCGTGTTTTGGCAACCAGAAGCCAGTCTCACATTTAAGTTATCAATGACTTTTTGAAGGTCCTAGGGCAATGGAAAGAATATGGAAGAAAGAAACTATTTTATTAGAAGGATCTCAAGAATGGTATTGGCATAAATGTTATACAATGTGGAAATACCAATGGATCTGGGTTTTTGTTGTCACACTGCTGATTTTCAAAGGGTCAGAAGATGTTCTAGGTATAAGCCTGGCCCTCCTAAGAGGGCCTAGAAATAAATTGCAAGAAGTCTAAATGAACTACTTTATTGCAGTTCATTTCCAGATCTGTGCTAATATCAGATTCTTATATGATTATTAATTATTTAGTGAGAGGGCTACGTCACTGACTTGCTCTTGCCTGCCTAGGTCTTCACAGCTAATATAATCATTAGCTTACCTGACTTGTGGTTCTGCATACCTAGGCCTTATCTATTCATGTGCCCAAAAATGAACAAAGCTCTGGAGGCCGTATTTTCTTTGCCTATCAAAGCACTTTGCTGATTTGTGACATCATGTGCAGGAAAACTTTTAGGACATATAAGCAGAACAAACTAGTTACATATTGAATAAATTATTTTTATTTAAAGAGAATAAAGTCAGATGACATTAGAACTCTTCTAGACAGCCCAGGACATATATCTCACAAGTTGCTCTTCATTTTTGCTTAAATTCTGATGGGCAAGAAGGAGATAAAAATTCTTATCAGTTACAATTTGGTTACTAGCAACAGAAACTGCCTTTTGCTAACATAAACAAATATATATATTGAAGGGTTATGGAGTAACACACAAAGTTGGGGAAAAATAAAACTTCAAGAAATACCAAACCAAAAATTATAATACAGAGAGTGGGAGAGAGGGACGAAGGGACACTGGGAGGGATGGAGAAAGTGATAGATAGATTATTAATTAGACAAGGTGGGTCACAACTCTACCTAGGAAAGGGTATGAGATCTTGATTGTAGTCCATTACCCCAGAGAAGAACATATTTATATATAAATGTAGGATGGATGAATGCTAGGCAAGCAAGTATGAGTGATTTTTCACTACTAAAGAGTTCCTAAAGTATTTGTAAGCTTTAAATGACTCCCTGATTGTTACATGCAGACATATTGTTCAATGCAGTTTGTGCTTAGGGACTTCACTAAATACTATCTATTTGTACTTAGCACGCATTTCTATTCCCTTCTATGTTCTTTCCTTTGTTGCAATATTTCCCATACTTGGGAAGGCTAAAAAGAATATTTCCCAAACTCCCTTGTCATCAAGGTTCTGGAATTGATTTAAGTTCCACCAGTGAGATGCAATGGCATGAGATTTGAAAGACAGGAGGGGCAGGGAAGGGTGGCAGACACATTTTAAGTATTTATTTTCCTGTAGTGGTAGCAATTCCAGACCCTGGCGGGCATCAGTTGTTCCAGTGGCCAAAATGCCCTTTGCATTGCCTACTCAAGAACCTCACCGTCAGGGGCATCTGAGACATCACCTAGAATTTCTTGCAGTTCCCTAGTTTCTGGACTATATCTCCCTGACCCTGAACCTAGCAGCAGATATCAACCTCCATTCTACCGGTGCTTGCAATCATTTTGTGAGTACCTCATTCCTTATATTAAAGCCCTTTCTCATAGAGATGCTTAAAGGAGTTTTCTGTTTCCTGCATTGTACCCAGAATGATACAGTATCAAAAAAATGTCTTCAAAACTATCAATATAAACTTCAAGCTTTATTAGACATTCTTCCATAGCGATCATATTGACCATCAATATTGTGTCTTCTTTTCTTGCACAGATGGCAGAATTTTGTTGATTTGTTGAGCAGAGCTTCCTCTGATTTGTCATCTGATGTGCCTACAGGTGAGTTCAGCAATGCTGTTCCTCAAGGGACCCCCTGTTTCCCAGGACATGCGTTGGTTCTGCTGCTTAGCTCCAGTTGTTTGCTTGTTAGGTTTGATCTTATTCTCCCCAGAAATGTAAATGGCTCACCAGTGAAGAAAAATGAGAGTGAGAATCACCTTAATAGAGATTCTTTTAGGCCAGCTAGATCATAAAAGGCATAACTCTCTAAGTTTTATTACATCATGAAGGATTCTTTAGTGATAGCCCTTTACAGTGAATGCAGCACACTTATAGAAGTTGGTGGTATTTATTAGAGCTTCAGCCACACAGTCTGTTAGATCTAAGAATCCCACAGCTAGGTAATTATCCTACTGATATCTCACAAAAAAATTCATATATATATATATATATATATATATATATATATATATATGTCTATTGCAGCATTTTTGCATTTTTTAATGTTTTAGAAATGGGAAAAATAAAAAGATCCTTCAGGGATCATTTAATTAAACTACAGTATGTCCAACTGGTAAAACGATGCAGCTATGAAAATAACATGTCTGGCCTGATACAGGAAGATTTCCAAGACATATTAAGTAAAATTCTAAGGATGATTTGGACAAAACATTGAACAATTAGCAAGTTTTAATATGACAGGTAAAAAAATATGAATTGATATTAATCTGCTGTTAGAATTTCTCTGTTTACTATAACCACCAACCATTTACTGATTATCCTTTGGATCAAAATACAAAGTACTGAGAGTTAGAGGGGCAGTACATCAGTTTGTATTGTGCAGAAAAACTGAAACCATACTAGGTATGTTAAACAGAGGGAATTTACAACAGATAATTGAGGGATTGGCTATAAAAGTATTGTAAGACTGAAAGGGCACAAAGAGGATGGTGAGTATATTCGTTTCTTTAGGGCTGCTGTCACATATGACCACAAACTAGGTGGCTTAAAATAATAGGAATTTATTCTCTCTCAGTCCTAGAAGTCTGAAATCAATCATGTCAGCAGTGCCATGTTCCCTCTGAAGGCTCTAAACAAGAGTCCTCCCTTGCTTTTCCATCTTTGGGTGGCCCCAGACAATCTTTGGTTTGTGTCTGCATAACTCCAAATCCTGCCTCCAACTTCACATCGCCTTCCTCTCCCTGTGTCTCTTTTGTGTCTCTATTTCTAAAATCACCTCTCCTTTTTCATATAAAGGCTCTTCAGTGGATTTAACATCCACCTAGTCTTCCACTAATTGAGACCAAGCTTGGAGCTGGAACTGGGGGGCCATTCTTACCAAACCACAGCACTGGGCTGGAGAAGGTGTGGTCCAAACAAAGCAAAATATAATTGTTGTCACTATAAGGGGGTAATAAAGGAGCAGTACCAGAGAAGGAAGGAATGCTGGGGAAAAAAAAATCAGCTCATCACAGGCATGCCCCAGAAGGCCCTTTAGTTCTGTGAGTACTTAACCTGCTTGTCTTCACTTTTCATCCTGGGTCAGCTAGGCTGTCTTGTCATCTATTGCTTGAATACATCAAAAACTCCTCTCTCAAGATATTTGGCCTTGCCATAGCTTTTTCCTGGAATGCTCTTTCCCCATACATGTGCATGGCTTTCTCCTGTTTCTCCACTCATGGCTCTATTTATCAATTGATTGATGGTTTTTAATTAATTGATTTTTAATTTTTTAAGATTTTTATTAAAATATAGTTAAATGTCACTTCAGAGAGGCCTTTGGCAAATTCCCTGTCTAAAATAGCAACTGCCATTACTATCTTTGCCCATAATTGGCTTTAGTTGTGTTTATATTAGAGCATTTATCACTACTTGATATTATTTTGTGTATCTATTTGTTTTGCCATCCCCAATGGAAAGAGAAGATTCTATCTTGTTCACTGTTGTATCATACTGCCTAGAACAGTGCCTAGCATATAGTAAACACTTAACAAATGATTGTGCGATGAGTGAATGAGTCAGAATCCCAGACCTAACCCTACCTCTGTTGTCATAAGCAAGTAACTGAAACTTTCATTGCCTCAGTTTCCTCATCTGTCAAATGGAGATAGTTTCTACCTCACAGGGTTATTCTTTAGATCAAATAAGAAAACACGTGGGAAATGTCTGGCATATATAGATATTTAACACAAAGGCTTCAGTCAGTAGGTCCAATGAGGCCAGAAGCCATTATTTGAATGTTATCTATCCTGACTTCACTTTAGAATTACCTAGGGAATTCTTTAGAAATTCTGAGCTAGGGTCTTACCCCTAGAGATTCTGATTTAATTGGCCTGGTGTGACACCTAGGCATTGGCAACTTTTAAAGCTTCCCAGGTGGGAGCATACTAGAGGCCAGCACTGAAGACCACTGATTTCAAGTCATTAGTGAGGGAAGGGGGGACACGGGGATGGGAGCGCCAGCTGTGTAGCTATCAGAATCCACTGGAAGCCCTGTAAAACCTTGCCCTTCCAACACCTGGAAATCTCTAGAAGCCAGCTTGGCTTATTTCCTCCAGTACATATCCTCAACTGGCAGACTAGACAGATGGTTATTATTTATCCTTCCTGCTGTGTTAGAAAGAAAGAAAAAAATGGCTCTGCCTTGGGGTTTCTCAAATAATTTTTACATGTGCAAATCATTACCTTTTTATTTGCTTATAGGTATTAGGAGGGAGACAGGGAAGCTTTTAAGAGACCAGAGAGACTAGTGTGTATTTTCTCCTAATGGATCTTTTAGAAGTACAAACAGTAGAGAGAGACTGGACTGGGACAAAGTCTACATTCTAGATCTGATACTAAAGCGGGTAATGCATGTGATCAGTGCCCAGAAAAATGTCTGGTACTTCGTAATTAATGTTAAGTCCTCTTCTCTGGAGAAACTAGATTTGCTTAAGGTCTTTAAATAATAATAACACACACAAAAAGTACTGGTATGGAGTATCTTCCCTGTGTTAAGTATGTTGTGTAGGTAATTAAAATCTCCACATCACTGCAAATTGCTTGTATCATCCCCTTTTCACAAGCTAACAAAATTAAGATCAGAAAGCTTGCATCTGTAAAGGGAAGAATCGGGATTAGAGTTCAGATCTGACACCAAAAGGCACCTTTCTGCACTATGCTATATATTGTTGCTAGAATCCCTTTAATACTCCAACTCTATGATTCAGAGTAATTTGAACCTTTTTTCATTTGCAGGTAACAGAAAGCTTTTCTTTCACATACTGAGTAAAATAAGCAGGGGTCAATGCTACTAGGTGGTGATGGGTTCCCATGACAACATAAATTTTCAGCAGATTAGATTCGAGCTGCCTGGAAGGGGCTGCCCTAATTTGCTGTCATCACGATCCTCATTAAGCATCTACTAAGTTTTACTTTATGTAGCATGAGTTAGGTATGGGAGGATAAAGAAATACAAAGAAAACTCCTTCTCTCCTAGGTCCTGAAAAGGAATGGAATTACAGAACAGAACTATAGTCAGTGATTTTATTTCCCAAACTCCAAGTTGGAGCACATGGTTATTCATTTAGTCAATAAGCATGCATTGAGTACTTATTCTAATACTAGGGTGATGGGGTTTCATTAAACATAATGAAATCACATTGCTTTCTCCATCAAGAAACTGAGGAAGAAGATTCATAATGATTCAGAGGTGCAGTGTTAAAAGTCTAACAAATGGTTTTTTAATCTGATAGGTGAATTCGTTTATAGAAACATCCTTACATAGATAACTCTGTTAGTTAACATTTATGGAGCACTTGTTATGCTCCAGGTATTTGCTTTACAGCTTCTAGTCCATTTAATCTTCACAATAACCTATAGATGGTATTATTCCCATTTCAGAGAAGTGGAAACTGAGACACAAAGAGCACAAGTAACTTGTCCAAGGTCATGCAGCTAATAGAGAAAGGGGCCAGGACTCAAACCCAAGGCATCTGGCTTCAGAGCCTCTACTCTCCACTAGGTTACACTGCTGCCCCTACCTTTTGTTTACAATGTAGTGATTGAACCATTTTTACTGAAAATAGTGAAACTCAACTCAAAAGCAGTATGTATTTATTAATGGCATATTTGAATTATGCACTAAATATTGAAGCTGAAATGCCCAGAAATCTATGCTGTGTGGTCGTAACACAGAGTTGTGAAATAAATGAATACGTAGTCAAGTCTGATGGAAAGTCCTGAGTGATGAACGAGGGATACCCACAATAAGCCTTAGAGGACTTCAGCAGAGGGTCTTCATGTCTTTTTCCTGCATCCTAAGGATATTTCTTCTATCCATGAAGGTAGCCGACTGAGCAGGTCATACCTGGACAGTAGAACCCAAGGTTAGGGATGCTGTTCAAACCTCTCCCCACACAGGACCTCTGACCATTAAAAGGAGCAAGGAAGGGAGAAGACAAAGGATTCACCTGATCCTTCAGGCACACACTTGTGCGGAGAGAGGGGCAGAAGTGCCTGCTTCTCTGTGAAGAAGCAGAACCCCCGGAAGAGACCCCTTCCCACTCCTCAGCCCTCCTGATTCAGGGCTGTTTTACAGGCTGTTATCTCTGCTTATCTGGAGCTTTCTGCTCCATGTGTATCCCCACCATCACCTTTTCCTAGAAACTCCTATTCATAGGTCCCCAGGTTAAGTATCACTTCCTCCAAGTAGCCTTTTCTGATCCTCCACCACTCCCACACATTCCCCAAAATACGTCTATTTTTACACTTTCCTTTCTTGTGTTTATGGTAATTTATAATTAAATGACAATTTCGGTAATTATTTAGCATCTGCCTATCATTCCACCAGGAACGAATCAGCGCTTTCTTACCCATTGGTATATCCCCACAACCTAACATGGTGCCAGCCATGCAGCAGAGCCTCCACATTTTCTTTGCCTGGGTGTATGTGTATATGTATGAAAATGAGAGACCAAACTAAACCCTTCCACTTTTTCCTTCTTGGCCAGAAAGGAAAGGAGAGAAAACTTCTGACACTCCATTGCAGCCTGAAGTTCCTGAGCTGTCTCAAGGCATAACTGAACATATGGTATGCACCTGGGCATCTAGAGTTTGGGGAAGGGCCGCATCCATGCTTTGCCTTCTATTCTCTGATGTTGGGTGGGGTCCTCTTTGATGTCCACTCAGTGCCTTGATGTCAGACTGTCTTTGACTTTGAGACTTTCCCCCATCAGAGAAGGGAGGCAGCAGAACTCCTAGGGTGTGGGTTGGCTCCTGTCCTCACTGGTATGCATGCTGAGATCTCTCAGCTCCACTTAGTGATGAGCTTGCCACCGGCCCCAAGACTGAACTTGTAGCATGTATACAGGTGTCCTTCCAAAGCCTGTGACCAATTTACCAGCTGCCATCAAAATAAAGGGTGGTTAGGAGACCTATTTTAACATCTTAAATCCAGCTTCCAGAAACTGAAGGTGAACTTTTCCCCAAACATCACATTTTAAAATATAATAGTCTGTTTGATTTAAAAAAAAAAAATCTGGCAAGCAGTTAAAATCTGTTTTAATATTCCCAGCACTTAGCCAGGAGACGATGCAGACAGAATTGAAAACCAGCCTGAGTTTTTCTGTTGTTGTTTTTTAAATGCCCGGATTAGAACATAATTCATCTTAAAATGACGGGAGGCCTCTTCATACACTTCACACTTTGAAATATTTTAGAAAATAGTATCCCTTTTGGCAAGCCACTTGCCATGCAAGAAACAACAGCAAATGCTTTTCTCCTTGAGTGTTAAGTCTGTTGTGAATAAGATTATAAAAAATATACTTTGCTCTTTTATTTTGCCTCTTGTTTGAGGATTTCACTGCATCTCTGCAATAATTGATTCTTCTCCCATTCCTGTATAAGCGGCGTTCATTGTCCCACTTTTTAGAAAGGGAAACTGAAGCAAAGGTTTGGTAAAGTAACTTTCGTATTGTCCCAGAGAAAAATCATTCACTCATTCACTTATTCACTCAGTAAACAAGTCTTGAGAACCAACTATGTGCCACACACTAACCAGACCTTGAAGATACACACATGACTATCTCACAGGCCCAGTCTCCAGAGCTGTTAGAGGAGAGAGTTACTCTAACAGACAATTACAATATCCTGTAGTAAGTGCTGTGATGGATAAAGGGGCAATGAACAACCACCCTTCACCTAACCTGGGGCTGTCAAGGAAGGCTTCCCACATGAAGCGAAATATGATTGGTGCCTTGAAGGATGAGTAGGAGCCCAACCAATCAAGGCATAGGTGGCAAGAAGGGCCTTTACAACAGAGGAAACAGACTGTATGAGGCATAAAATAGCCTAATTTTTTTCTGGTTTTATGTGGCTGGAGAACAAGGTGTATAAGTAGGATTGAAAGAAGATAAGAAAGAACAAGAACTTACTTAAATGGTCTTATGTGCCAAGCAAGAAATTTGTACTTCACTCAGACACAATGGGACCAAAATAGTATAAGTTGTGTGAGTAAGTGAATTGAGCCTAATTCAGGCCCATACAAATTTCCCCCCTTTCCTTGTCTTTAATGGTCAACATGTCAAACTATCTGAAGAAATATAAAATTATTTAAAATCAGTTTCTCACATCCAAGGATCTCTTTGAACTCTCCAAAATCATCCACCAAACTGTACGCAAATGTATGTATTTCCCTGGATAGATTACCTAAAGCTTTCATTGGATTTCTAAAGTGGTCCAAAGCTCTAACAAGTATAAGACTCACTACTCCAGATCCTTTATGAAACTTTCAGCTTTTCCCAAAATTGATTTTGTCAAAGTAGCATGTTTTTATATTAATCTCTTAAAATTTATTGGTTGCTGGTCATCCATATGGGTACAATTTCATATAACATTCTATTCTTTCAGAAAAAATAAATCCTCATATCCCCAGCAACAGCTTAATCCATGTTTATTAGCAAATTCAAAAACATTGCTTCTTATTGCAATTACTATTTTGTAGAGCTATGGGATTTTCATAGCTTATAAGTGAGAAGTTGGAGACAAAAGTACAAAATTGGAGAAACTCAGGTGTTGAAAGTTGGTGGAAGCAAGATGGTATGCAAAAGTTAGAGGCATAAATCTATTGTGAATACATTAAGATGATTTGGATTACAATTAACAGAACCAACTCTACCAACTTAATTTATTGGAAGGATAGAGAAGCATATTATGCTTCCTAAGGATAGAAATGTAACAATGATCTAAAATCTGGTACTTGAACATCATCATATCTTCCTATGTCTTTTCTCTCTTCTCTGCTGTCAGCTTCATCTATCTATCTATCTGTCGTCTATCTATATTTTTTTTTTTTGTGTGTGAGGGCAGTGTCATTGGCCCTCACAATTGGGACCCGAACTGGGGCCGCTGGCTTCCTAAGCCAGCGCTTAACCACTGCGCCACTCGGCCGGCCCCTTATCTATCTATATCTTTCCCAGTAGACCAGCTTTTTCTCATTTCCAGTTCAGAGTGGAAAACCTGCTAGAGTAGATCTCCGTTTGTCTATTTCCCTGTCTTTATCTCTCACAAATACTTCCCAAATCACTGGTCAATGTGATTATTGGCCCATTTTGTATTAGACACCCTGTCCTGTACTATAAATACTTAGACACACAGCAGTTATCTTTACAACCATGTGGATCAGAGGAGGGGCACTTGCTGGAAAGTGGTGTTGGGCTGATCAAACAGTAGATGCCTGCTCTCTCTACATGGGGAGTGGGGGGGGGGCGTGGGGTGACAGAATGTATTACACAGCACTGCTGGGACCTGTTTGTCTATTTATTCTAAAAAAAATCTCTATTTTATACTGTACATGGCATTAGGATACCAATATGAGCTAGACATAACCTCTATATCCTCATTCTAGCTTTGTGTCTACCAGTTACAGTATGATCTTAGTAAGTCAGTTTCATTCTCTGGGCCTCAGCTTCCTTTGTTAAATGAATAAGACAGACAGAACTCGAGGTGCTTTGTGGTCCATTATAATGTGCCCACGAGCCTAAGGTAATATCACTGGTGTCTCAATCACTCTTTGTCAAGAACTTCACACTCATGATCCAGAAGTTTTTCCCACCAAGAAGTTATAGGCATTTCCTAAAACCCATCTCTTGTGAATCCTACTAATATAAAGCAGAGTAGAACATCATGAAAAGCCTCAGCTATTTACAAAAACCTTTGCTTTGTATAAATCAGAAATGCAAATTGAATAAAGTCATGATTTCACCCTTCTCCTTAAAAAACAAAAAACACTCAACAGAGTAGTTTATATCCAACAAGACTTGGCAGACATGGTTCTACGGCACTAAAGATTTGAAACTCGTCTCCCTAGCTTTACAAAGCCAGACCTTGCAATAAATCTTACTAGTTGTGTGGCCTCATCTTTGGCCAAAAACCGCAGGGTTCTGGGTGGTGAATGTGTTGCCAATGAGATGTTTGTGTTGTTTTGATAGAAAGCTCCAGAAAAGGAGCTACAGCCAGAAAACCTTCCTGCTGAGACTTCAGCCTCCAAAGATCTCCTGAGGTCGTTGACAATCAGGCCAGCCTCACAGCCTTTTCTTAGTCCAGTGATGAAGAACAAGCCTGAAGAATGTGAGACATGGATGGACAGGTTCAGGAAGCTGGAAAACGCCCTGTACCTGTGTGATCTGAACAATACAGGTGAAGTGTAAAGCTTAGAGCTGATGTACCTTGTTCCTCTTTGTGTTCTGGTCTGAAAGTGGATACCTCGTTCTCTTTTACTTCTTACCAAATACAATTTGTATATAAACCATGTGCCTGGCACTGTGCTGAGCACAGTCAGGAAATACAAAGATAAATCAGAATTTCCCCTCACCAGGTTACTTATAGTTTCTTTGTGTCTCTAATCCTTTCACCACTCAACTACCTTATGTCTAACCACAATCCCATCTTGTCCCTAATGGAAATATTGCAGCATGCTTGCTAATAGGCTGAATTCCAAACTTCTGGGCAAGGCAAAAATCTGGTCCCTGTCCACCTACAAGTCTCTTCTCCTTCAACTGTTATTATTTCAGCATATTTTACCCACTCAAAATGAATCACTTGCCTTCTTCAGGCTAGCCTTGCTTTCTCCTGTGACTTGCCTTTTCTAACTTTATGCCCTTCATCTGAGTTGTCTGCCTGTCCTCTACCTGCCCCACCCCCTTCCAGCTCCCCATCTTGTCTACTTGGCTAATTAATGCCTAAACATCTTATATGCTGGAACTCAAGCTCTACTCCTCTGAGACTCCCCTGACTTCCCCAGATAGAGCTACGCAATGCTTTATCTGGACTCTCAGAGTTCTTTAATATCCATTCACATATTTAATATATGGTATTTTTTTTTATTTGGAGGTTTTGTTCTATCCCACCAGTAGACTATATTCCTTTTTTATCCTCAGCACCTTGCACAAATCTGTTTAACTTTTTCCCTTTTTTTTAGCTGAGCAATCCTGCCACCTGTTGGCAGCTCAGTGGCAGCTCAGCTTGGGCTGGGAATCAAACCGGCGATCCTGTTGCTCGAAGCTCACACTCTTGAGCAAGCTCTTAACTGACTGAGCCACTCGGCCGGCCCTTAACTTTTCCTTTTGAAACAACAAATAAACGAATGAATGTACATAAATAAACTAAATCCAAGATGGATGGTGGTAAATGCCATTAGAGTGTACTATGTGGACTTTCAGAGAAAGGAGAATTCCTTCCTAGTGAGGTGATCAGGGAACAGATCATAATTTGAAATGGATCATTAAAGTGCAGTTTGTATACAAAGGAATAAAATAGAGGGCCCTTTCTGACAAAGGTGCAAGTTGGCCAAACAAAGTGTTACGTTATGTGTGAAGCTCAATGCAAGAAGTTTGTTTTGGATAGAATATAGGGACTATTGAAAAGAATATCAACTGTAATTTAAAAATAAAAATAAAAAATAAAATAATTAAACATTTAAAAAGTAGAATATTAAATGATAAAGGTGGAGATATGGGATGGGGCCAGATCTGCAAATCTCTTAGATGCCAGAACATGAGATTTGGACTTAATTCAAAGACAGTAAGCAGCATTGTGAGTTTCTAAGCAGGGCAAAATGAAAGATCCAGGCATTTCAGAAAGATCCTTGATGGCTATGAATGAATAAAGGAGAAAAATGAAAGCAGGAAAAGGAGAAAGGACACTACTGCAATGTTCAAGTGGGAGAGTATGAATTCCAGAACTCAGAGGCTTGGGGAATGCAAAGGAAGGAGCATACACAAAAGCACATGGACTGAAACTGTTGTATTTAAATCACATACTGTGGTTCATGAAGAGTTAGTGTATTAGATGTGGAGTCTGAAAACATCAAACTCATAGGAACAGAGAATAGAATTGTGGTTGCTGGAGGAAATGTGGAGATTTTAGTCAAAGGGTACAAACTTCCACTTATAAGATGAATAAGTCCCCAGGGTCTAGTGTGCAATACAGTGCACATTCACAATACTGTACTGTATACTTGAAACTTGAAAATTGGTGTGAGAGTAGAACTTTAATATGCTCACCATAACAACAACAACAAAATGGTAATTATGTGAAGTAGAGCATTTGTTAACTAACCTTATTGTGGTAAACATTTTGTAATATGGAAAATGTGATGAATAGATATATATATATATAGTCACATTGTACACCTTAAACTTATACTCTGTTATATCTCAATAAAACTGGAAATAATTAATTTTTAGAAACAGAGTTAGTGTTCACATTAGTACTCTCCAGAAGCAATCATATAACAATACCAATGCCAGTCTTTTCATTCTTTCTGAGTGTTTTTTTTTTCTTTTCATTTTGTTTTGAATTTCCAAACCAAATTAATCCTGGACCATATGAAGTAAAACAACCCTACAATATCCAAGGATTTTTAATAATTATACCAAAGAGAGGGACAAATAAAAATTTTAAATGAAACTTTATTTAGCTGAATTAGAAAATCATTTACTAAATATCTGTTATGAGCCCAGCACTGTACTAGAGGTTGGACTAGGAGGGAAATGAGAAAGAATGAGACATAGTCTCTGGCCTCAAGGAGCTTTTAGGTAGGAAGGTAAGACAGAGAGACTGGCAATAGTTAAGTGCCCATGTTCTTTAAAGACAGCATAAAGTAAAGTATTATAATGAAAGACATGAGTAAGAGTTAGAGGCCAGAGGAAAGAGAAAAGAAAAGAAGCTCATTGTCTAATGTGAGCTGGGGTACTCGGAGAAGGCTTCATGGAAGAGAGAGCTTGAGATTAGCCTTGAGGACAGGTAGACTTTGGATTGCTGGGTAGGGCATTGCTGTGAGTTTGAAATCATCTTCTGCAAAGATTTGAAGGTTGGAATGAGTATGAGGGGGAAGGCAGTGAACAAGACAGGGGTGGAGGTTCATACTGGATTGGATAGTAAAGTTGAGACCCTACTATGAATCCTGAGGGCTAGGGCTGGGCTTTATTCTCTACGCAGTGTCCACCAAAGGTTCAACCAGAGGAGAACACAATGAAAACTGAGATTGCTAATTTAGAGAAGATATTGTAAAAAAGGAGATCAAAGGGTTACTGAAATACTCATGAGGCTAGGTATTCATACCAAGACTATGAGAGTAGTGATGAAGTGACAAACAACATTGAAACAAAATACAGAGTAGAAAGAAAAGACATTTCTAAAGAAACAAATGCTGATTTGCAATGATGGATGATGGATCATAAACTTAGTTGCTAAGAGACTCCCCAAAGACTGGGACCGTTCTCATACTACTGAACTGTTCTGAGGAAAAATGGAGTTTTGTTGACTTTGGAGGCAGATTCCAGCAGATTTGAAATGCCTTTCTCATGGCCTCTTCACTATTTATGCCTGTTTTCTCTGTTTCTATGAAATTCATTAGTTGAACAGCCAAAGAATGTGTCAGCCAGATCTGGGAATATCTATAACTATCTTTAATGAGGAAAGAGGATTAACTGAGGTCATTTTGTTGGTTTATTAACCACAGTCTTTAGCAGACCACCACGGTCCCATTCTAGACACTGAGCAGATGATACCTACTTTGCCCACTGATAAATCACTGTTCTTTATTATGTGCAAGGAAATATCTAGGCCAGGGTGTTCTTCATCCAGGATGAAGGCAGACCATCCATCATCAACTTAGCATTTCTGGGAACCTACTTTGTGCTTATTCTCTAATGGGGGTTGTCAAGAAAATATCCTTGAGGAGGAGGAATAAGGAATGACTGAATAACTGGTCATGTTTTCTAAAGAAAGAAGTGTGGTTGAGATAAATGTTTGGGTGAATGGTAGATTTGGAATTTTACCAGTGCACTAAAGGCTAGATAGAAAGTATTTTAGAGTTTAGGGAGGCAGAATGCAATGAGAGCCCTTCAGGACTTTCTCCGCGTGGGCCTGGACTTTGCATACACAGCATCACTAACTCCACACATCAACCACATGCTGAAGGGATTGGTGTCCTTATTCACTGAGGAAAAAGCCAAGCTCAAAGTGATAAAGTAATAGCCAGTGGGAAGTTGAACCATAATTCAAACTCTGTTCTATTGGACTTCCCATTATACCAAACTTCCCATTATACCAAACTCCCATGACTCATCAGGAGCATGGGGTGTTTTTTTTTTAATTGAGGAATTGGGGAAGGGGACAAGACAAGTTGTTGTTCTTCAATTTTCATTGTGGAGGGTGCCAGTCGCCATGTGGCTTCCCATTGGCAGCTCGTGGCCTCTAAGCTCAAAGTGTTGTGTTCAATCTTAGTTGCAGGTGGGCATAGCCACCATCCCATGTGGGAGTCGAACCAGTAGTCTTGTTGTTAAGGGCGCATGCCCTATCCACTGAGCCATCCTGGGTGCCAAGTTCAGTTTTAGTTGCAGGTGGGCATAACCACCATCAAACAGGCAATCTTGTTGTTACACCAGCTGAGCCATCCTGCCACCTGTTGGCAGCTCAGTGACAGCTCAGCTCAGGCACAGCGTTCACTGGCCCATGTGGGAATCGAACCGGCAGCCCTGTTGCTCAGAGCTCGCACTCTAAGCCAACTAACTCTTAACCAACTGAGCCACTCGGCCAGCCTTGTTGCTATTTTTGTTTAATCTTTTTATTTCCCATTTCAGTTGACATACAATATTACATTAGTTTTAGGTATACAGCATAATGATTAGACATTTATACAACTTACAAAGTGATCACCCCAATAAGTCTAGTACCCATCTGACACCATACATAGTTATTACAATGTTATTGACTATATTCCCTATGTTGTACTTTACATCCCCGTGACCTATTTTTATAACTGACAATTTGCACATCTTGATCCCTTCCCCTTTTCACCCTTCCCCCTACCCCCTCCCATTTGGCAACCATCAATGTGTTCTCTGTATCTATGAGTTTGTTTCTTTTTTGTTTGTTCATTTATTTTTTATTTATTTTTTTTTAAAGATTTTTTATTGGGGAATTGGCGGAGGGGAACAGCGTTGGGGAATCGGGGAAGGGGAACAGACAAGTTGCTGTCTTTTTGTTCTTCAGTTTAGTTGCGGAGGATGTTGCTTCACTGTTGGTATCATCATTGCGCTCTTCCCGGATGAGGCAGATCGGTCGCTGGCCTCTGGATGTCGCTCACCGCGACTATTGGCAGCTCACGCTTGGTTGCCAGCCGCTCACGCTGGCTGCGGGCCACTCACTGTAGCCTATGGCATCCCACTGCAGCAGGGGCTGCAGCCCACACCATCACCGGGGCTCACACAGCCCAGCTCCAGGTGGAGCTGTTGTTAGCTGTAGAGGGCAGTTTCACTGGCCCTCATGTGGGATCCGAACCGGGGCCGCTGGCATCCCAAAACCAGCGCTTAACCAATGCGCCACTTGGCCGGCCCCATTTATTTTGTTTTTAAGATTCCACGTGTAAGTGAAATCATATGGTATTTGCTTGTTGCTTTGTTTGTTTCTTTGTTTTTACCAGAAAACCTAGATTCAAGTACAGGCTTCACCAATTTCTGAGTTCTGAAAACTAGCCACTTATATTCTCTGAGCCTGTTTCCTAGTCTGATAAAATAGGACTGATAATAATAAAACATACTTCCCAGATGTGAGACAGGATCAAATGAGATTTGAAAATTCTTTGTAAAATGTAAAACAAAGTGGATGTAAAAGAGGTTTGTTCTTCTTATTATTTTGTTAATTTTGATTCTGGTGGGAGGACAGGCTTTCCAACACTAAAATGGATTATGAGGATTATTTTATGCAGCTGTCCTGGGCAGCCCCTAATGACAGTAAATTAGACAGATACAAATGTCAGTCAATGGACTTTTGTTTGACAGCAGGAACCCCCTACCAATGATAAAGCTTGGAAAATAGTAGAAAATACCCCCGACACACACACACACACACACACACACACACACACACACACACACCAGTGGTGATTCATAGATTTTTTAAAAAAATATTACTTTTAATTTTTAATGAAAATATAAATTAAATTATATACAGAGGATGCAAAAAAAGTGTGCATATTTTAAGAAAGGAAAACTGTATTATATAACTCAATATATACCAATAACAAAAGATTAATACAAGTCAGGTTTGACTTCTGTAATTACAAGAGGTGCTCAAAGTGGTTACCATCAGCGTCCAGACACTTCTGATTACAGTGATCCACTGCTTGAGCAACGTTGACCAAAGTGTCCACTTGTATACATTGTTTTGGCACCCCTGGAATTTCAATCATTTTTTTTCATATTAAAATAGACTTTTATATATTTTAAATAATGTTGATGATATTATTATTATAATTATCCTATAATAATACCTGCATTAATAAGTGCTTACTAGTTTTGGGCATTTTGCTAAGCACTTGCGATTTTATTGATTTTTATACAATTCAATTATCCCTATTTTAAAGTTGAAGAAACTGAGGTTCAAAAGTTAAAATAGGGCTGGCCGAGTGGCACGTTGGTTAAGAGCTGGCTTGGGATGCCAGTGGCCCCGGTTCAGATCCTACATATGAGGGCTAGTGACACTGCCCTCTACAGCTAAGATGGTGAACAACAGTTCCACCTGGAGCTGGGCTGCTGTGAGTCCCTGGGACGGCATAGCTGCAGCCCCTGCTGCAGTGGGCTGCCATAGGCTACAGTGAGTGGCCGGCAGCCAGCATGAGCAGCCGGCAGCCAGTGTGAGCTGCCAAGAGCCACTGTGAGTGGCTGTCCAGAAGCTGGCAACTGATCTGCCTCATTCCAGGAAAAGCGCAATGACGATACCAACATGGGCCAGTGAAGCAATGTCCTCCACAGCTAGACTGAAAAACAAAAGGACAACAACTTGTCTGTTCCCCTTCCCCGGTTCCCCAACGCTGTTCCCCGCCCCCAATTCCCCAATAAAACCTTTAAAAAATAATAAGTTAAAATAACTTTCCCAGTCACTTACGCCAAAGCCCATGACTTATATCTCCAGAGGCGGGATATGAGGAGGTGTCCTGAGGGGTCAAACCCAGGCTAGACCAAGAAAAGCCACCTAACCCCAAAATCTAGAAAGATGCAATTGGCTAACTCAAAGATATTTCTGCAGAGAAAAGGACCAACATTCTCATAGGAGAGACAGACAATAAGCCTAAATAGAAGACAACAAACAAATTGGGATGGGGTGGGATTGCATAGGTTAGGGCTATACAGGACAGAAGTGAATGGAATAAATCATTCCATTAGGACCCCACCTGTGTGTAGCCCACTGTTACTTACACCCATTAAAAGAGAGTTCAGAAGGCAGCATTCTCGTTTAATTTGCATGTTCAAATACAAACAGTACTTGGTAGCTTGAACAGAGATGACAGGTTTTCACTAGACCTCTCAAGGGCTGGAAGTGGCTTTCTACAAATGACCAGCAGATGGCCTCTGGTCTCAGAGAAAGAACTTTTCATCATTATTAAAACCTGCATAAGTGTAAGAGAGTAGAAAAGCAACATGCAAGGGATGTAGCTTTCATCCCTATAAAAGATATTTAAAATCTTTTCATCAACATCTGTAGCATAGATCTTCACAATCAAGGACAATATTTAGGAAACAACATGAGCCCGACTTGGAACAATTTCTTCCCCTTCATTCTATAACCCAGTGGGGTGATTTAACACATGGAATCGAGGAACCTTGGGCAAGTGACTTACCATCTCCAGGCCTCAGTTTCCCACTCTTTAAAATGGGTTGTCATGAGGATTGAATGAGTTAATATTGGTAAAATGCTTACAGGGGTGCCTGAAACATGGTAAATTTTATCTATATATAAGTATCAGTCATTATTGTTATTATTGTTACATTTAGTTCATTTTTGTGCACATCTTATTGCCCCAACTGAGTGGGGAGTTTCCTGAAGTAACAAACCATTCTCTAAATCCTCTCTATATTCCCAAGCACCGTATCTTACATATATAAGTTCACAATTAGGGGCTTGTGAATGAGTTTTTTTATCTTGGCTGATGCCATGTTCTACACTTAAGCTCTTCCCCAGAATTATCAAAATCTACCTAACCTTCTTGTGGAAAAACACATTGTAACACGTGGGTACCAGAGTACATCCTGTGATGATAAGCAACACCATCTCTGTTATAGAGATTCAGACTCTGCGCCACAAGAAGTTACATGATTTACCTGTGATTACACAACAAGCGGGAGGGGATCACAAAGTAAATACATTTCCAGAAATACTCAAAAATGTGCTGTTTGAATACTTCACATTTAGGAATATGTGTAGATACTTCGCAGATAGACGTAAACCAGAACAATTGGAAATTACATTTTGTAGGCACCCCACCTGTTTCAAAAATTGGCTTTTAAAGTTTTATGGCTACAGAAAAACAAGCTTAAATTGCTTTAGAATCTAACTATGGATTTTATTGGTCCCCCATCTCCTCTCTCCAGAGTCACCCTCAAGTTCCTCCAGACATATCTGATACATAGCTGGACTGGAAATATCTTTTTAGGATTTCACTTGACTTTTAAGCTTAAGGTTTCAAAATATTAGCATTTGACGTTCACTCTGAAATCATTCAAGCTTATTCATTTTTTTTCTCTTTTTTGTTTTCTCCATCTTCTTTTAAAAACGTCCCACCCACCCAACCTAATTACAGGAGTCCTGGAGAAGGAACGAGCCAAACGCCTCATTCACAACTACAATCTCATTTACAACCTGTCCCTGAGCCCTCAGAAAATCGACCAGGCCTTGAAGAGATTTCGTTCGGGAGAAAATATGCTCTTGGAGCCAGCGCTCCGGTACTTAAAGGAGCTATGATAACAAGCCCATATTGTGAGAACAGATGTTTCCTTTATCTCTCTTTTTACCCAGACACGTGTTTCTCCCCAGCCTGAATGTAGTGGTGAAGGCACTGTCAGAGTTGAGGCTGTTGCAGCAATTGTAGACACTTTGGACTTGGACTTGATTTCTGGCTGTGATGCTTGCTCCTAGGCAGATCAATGTGATCCGAGAAAAACAAGGTTTTCTCTTCTGAGGTAGCAAAAGCCCAATTTCTTAAAATCCCCTTCTATTCTAATAAAGCTTATTATTAACGTTACATATGTTTCTATATTGCTGATCAAACTGCTTTTGCAAACTGTGCAATTCTGTACAGTAAAAAAACACACTAGATGTTGTCAGCTCCCCAAAATGCCTGTCACATAATAGACCTAAATACATCGTTTTTGGATAAGTCAGCCAGCTCTTCCTCTAGTCACTATTCTGGGGAGGATTTTCACATTGTAAGAAAATAATAAAAGTATTAGCAATATATTATCTTAATACCAAGTTGAAATAGAATGCCAAGTGAGATTTTTCTAAACAAGTCCGGTATTTTCTCTAGTACAGAACAAGATGATGTTACACTGTCTCCAGGGATATTTTCCCAGAGTACTAGACAGAAGTACTCCAGTGCTACTAGACAAAGGATTCTGGAAATAGGTAGCATTATCTTTGCTCCCTCTGTCAGGAAAATTGAGAAAACGTTCCACAAGTTCCCATAGTTCTGCTACCTATAACATTCCTTCCCAGCTCTCATCTCCCACATAGCACCCACTCACACACACACATTACATCACGCAGGTAACATGAGCTCATTGAAAGAACACTGGTTCAGAGCTTCAGTTATAAATGTGTTCCCGGTACCATCGTTAATGCTGAGTGACCTGGATCCCGATTTTCAAATCTGTGTGGGGGACAGCATGAAGGAGTTAGTTTCCAGGGAAAAAGCAAACAGAAAGGTCACTGAGCACTATCCTTTATCCATTTTCTATAGTGGAGTGCCTGAAAATCTTTTGAACAAAACCTTAAGAACAAAATAATTTGGATCCACTAACATAAAGGGTCTTGAAGGTCCTTCTGGCTTAACCTGCTCTAGTTTTTATACTCCTTGTGTTGCCTAGAAAAATGCCTCTTGAGCCAGACCGATCACTTCTCTAACATTCCAGAGCCCTTGGTCCTGCTAGGTCAGGGAGGTAAGCAAATAGACATGGCTTTCTCATGCTAAAAAATAATACAAAATTAGGAAAATTAGAATGTTAGATCAAACAATTCAGTATGCACTGAGCAACTACTATGTGCCAAAAATTTGACATTTTTCATTTCATCCAACTTTGACAACACAAGAAGGAAGTTTTCACAGCTCCATTTCACAGGTAAGGAAACAGGGAAATGAAAAGGAAGAAAGCTGCTGAGTTGTGCCTATTGATAATTGGCCGGAGAGATAGGGCATTCTGGTAAACAATGATTACATGATACTTAAGTATGCCCAGGTATACCCTACATGTATGTGGAGAAGTGGGTTGGAAAAGGAATTGGGGTGAAGGGAGGCCCTAATTACGAAGCTGAGATTGTAACACTAGATGATAAGGTCCTGAAAGACATTGATTTTACTTTGCTCAGTTTTTTCTGTTCTAGGGTACCTCCTGTTTGATGACAGCCCCAGCACCTACCAAGTCAAAAAACTGGAGGAGACTCCATTGACTCAGCACAAAAGGTGCCCCCAAGGCTACGTGACTACAGGTCATGCATCCCTTATGCTTTTGCAGTGTTGACTGAGTGAATACTTTTACAGTAGGGCAGACATAGCTGAGTCTGGATCCACACTCACTGCCCAACACGTACCGCACATAACCTACACTTCAACAGAGAGTAGGAAATGAATAGGCTTTAAAACTAGCCAAAATCCAGCTCTGGCGCTTCACAGGTGGTAGCCTTGGCAAGTTGTGCAATCTCTCTGAGCTTCAGTGTTTTCATCTGTAAAATGGGAGTAATCCTATCTTTACAGGGGAGTGTTACACATACTGAAAGCCACGTCATTTGGACAATTCCTTGCATGTAGTAGAAGTGGAACTTTCTCATGTCCTGTCCCTCGGCTGCTGAGCATTAGGAAGCTTGAACAACAGTCTGTGAGAGATGGGATGGAGGTAAATTTACTGAGGCAGCAACAATCAATTTTGAGATAATTCTGCCTTCTAGAGTCAAATGGTCTGTGCTCTTGCATCATTACCTGTCTAGGATCCTCCACTGCTTTACCCCAGGATGTGTGTGTGTGTGTGTGTGTGTGTGTGTGTGTGTGTGTGTGTGTGTTTGCAAGACTTGCACATTACAGAAGCAAATACCCATTAGTTTTCCTCTGAGTGAAACTTAAAAGAATCAAATTCAGCTTAAGTCATAAAGAAATGCTTAGATATCAAGCTAACGATGCAACAATAGAGATTAAACAAGGCCTGGTAGTGAGGCAAACACTGGGCACAAACAGGAAATAGCTATGAGGGCTACTATGTTCAGACTCTCATGACCTCTACACTAGGACTTCTCCATGGTTTGCTTTAGGAAAACCCTGTTCCTTTTCTCTCTTTTTACCTCAGGTCAGTGGTGTTTTGTACACTCCCTGTGGCTGTGCTATTGGGAACGTCTAATAAACATGGGTAGAGGGTGTCTGGCGTTTGTGATCCTCACCAGCTTCCTTGGCCAAACCTTTCTAAATGGATGTCTGCGTGCAGTGGGCTGGTTAATCTCTAGTAGGCCCTGGAGAGAGGGGGTGTCAACCTGTGTCTTTCCCAACTTTTCAAAAGCCTCAGCCTCTAAATAGGGAAAGGGCACTGAAGATGTGACAGGGGCTGGACCTCACCAGTAGGCAGACTCTTTCCAGATGTGTGATGCTCAGCATTTCACTACGTACCCCCTAGAGTCATTCATATTGAAGGAGATAATGCTTGCAAATTACTTCACACTATGCCTGGCCCATAGACATGCTCCATAAGGGAAAACCTGGCTAAAGAATACTACTTTATTCTTATACAGTATTTTGGTTAACCCTATTCAAAGGGCCAAATCATTAAGTGCCTTTTCCAGGTACTAAGCCAACTTCTAAGCCAGCAGGTGGCTCAGTAATGGTGGGATCCTGGAGAGCAGAGACCATATCCTCCACACGGATGCTCCCCCGTCTCTCACCTGCACTTCCTCTTCACTGTAACCTAGCTAGGTTGGCAGTACCATGCCCATTGCACAGTTGAGAAATTAAGGCTCAGGTTGGTAAATGGGCTTGTCTGAAGACTGACAGCTCATGAGTGACTAAACCGGGGTTACAATCCAATGCATCTTTCAGTAGTGCCCGCCAGGTCACAGTTAGAGCAAATAGCCCATGGAATTCTCTTTACTATGTGTGTGAGTCTCCCCCATAAGTCTTAAGGTCACTCTAAGAAGGAACCAGGTCTTTCTCATCTTTGTCCCCAGCACAGAGCCCAGGTTCAACACCAAGTGAGCACCTGGAAAATGTCTGTTGAACGGAGCTCTCACATGAACATTTTGAAAACTCAGCAGCTTTTGACCCTTTTCTAGTTCCCCCAGCTTCATCAGTGCTTTCTGGGGAGTGGAATAAAGGGTGTTTTCAGATGCCTGGCGTGGTCTCTTCATGTAAGCAGAAGCACAACTGTACAGATCAAGCCTTCCAAAGGGTTTGCTAAGTGTTCACTGACTCTTCAGAGGAATTTCCCAAGATCGTTAAGAGAAACAATAACAGGGTTTGATATTCTAATTGGGGGGATCAGAAATTGGACAGCTTTTGAGCTGGCCTGAGAACTGTGAAGCTCTGAAAACAAACGCTCGCCTTTCTTCTCTCCCTCTCCTCGCTCCCCGCTCTTGTTAGAGCCTTTCAGTTACAGTTCCAATGCTCCTTAGCAACAAAGGCGGGGTTCCCAGAGCTGGGGTGCCTCAGGAATGCCAGCCGTTCCCCTCATTAGCATTCAGCGCCCCTCATCTGCCTGCACAGTTGGCTGAGGGACTGTGCAAAAGGCAGAGTGGCTTGGGGGAGGCCCAGCATTTAGCATGGCTTGTGGGGAAATGGGAAGCCTCCACAAAGAGTTTCCAAACAAAAGGCATCAATATTATTTGTGGAGCCATCAGACTGCCTGGGGCACAATATGGCTCTGGTTCAGCCACATGCTCTGTCCTCAAGTTTTGAGTGAGGCTTGGTGGGGCCTCTCCAGACACATTGGCCCTGAATGCCAACATGCTGGGATGTCTCCCTTCTCCTCCTCTCTCTCCTGTCCAATTTTTCCTCAGACTCAGTTTATCCAGGTTGGACAATGGGTGGACTCTAACTGGCAGTTAGGGTGTGCCTAGGAGACAGTCATTGACAGAGGGTAAATGGTCAGATGGTAGGACAATCGTGAACAGATGGCACTGCTGGGAATGGATTCCAGACAAATTCACAAGCAGATTGAGCCCTGACAAAGACTTATCTGAGGGAAAGCAATTGGTGCCTTGTACCAAGCCTTTGCTCAAAACACACATCCCACTCTCCCGCACAATCTTTGACAGTTCCATGAGGGGACCACTACCCATCTACCCATGTTCTGTCACATAGGAATTCCAAAATACACATCAATAGGCCAATCCCTAGAAGATTTTGACCAGCAAAGCTATTTCATCAACATTCCCACAAAACCAACCCTAAGCAGAGTTGCCTTTAGCCTCTCTCTGTTTGAACAGGTTCAGGGATGTGGACCCCACTACTTGTCATCTTTTTATCTCAAGACAGCTCAGGCTCCAATGTGTTCTTTTAAAACTGATCTCTCTTTTAATGTATTTGCTACCCTTCCTTATGGCCAAAGAAAATACAAAGTTTTGATCAATCATTTCAGCAACGACTGCACTAACCCTGCGCCTGGCCGTTGTAGGCACAGGGATAGAAAGAACAAGAGAGGAGGCAAGGTTGGGGAAGGGAGGGAGAGGGGAGAAAGAAACAGAGGAGAAAGAGGAAGGAACAAGGAACGGAGGGAGGGAGGGAGGGAGGAAGGGAGGGAGGGAGGGAGGCAGGGAAAGAAGGCAGGAAGGCAGGAGGGAGGGAGGAAGGCAGGAAGAGAGGGAGGAAGGGACTTTATTCCTCTCCTCTAGAGCTGACTCAAGTTGGGGAAGGGGCTCAGGAACGGGGAGGAAATTGGAGGAACAGATATGTAAGCAAATGTACTAGTTTCCCAGGACTGCTGTAATCAAGCACCACAAACTGGGTAGCTTAAACAACAGAAATGTATTGCCTCATAGTTCTGGAGGCTAGAAGTTCAAAATCAAGGTGTCTGCATGGTTGGTTCCTCAGGCTGTGAGGACAATCTGGTTCAGGCGTCTCCCCAGCTTCATGGGGTTTGCTGGCAATCTTTGGTGGTCCTTGGCTTGTAGATGCATCACCCCGATCTCTGCCTTTATCTTTGTATGGTATTCTCCTTGTGTGCATGTCTGTCTCTATGCCCAAATTCCCCTATTTTATAAGGACATCAATCATATTAAATTAGAACACACCATAATGACCTCATTTTCGCTTGATTACCTCTGTAAAACCCTAGTTTCAGCAAAGTCATATTTTGAGGAACTGGGGGCTAGGGCTCCAATGTGTCTTTCATGCGGGTATACAATTCAACCCATAATAGCAAGTAAATAAATAATTGCCTGTGTGTGACAAGTATGTGCTCTTAGATTTGCCCTGGGAATAAGAAAGGCATAACAGGGGGAGTAAATGTCTTCACTTGAATGAATTAATGAGAGCTGCCTGGAGGAAAAGGTAATTGTGCTTACCCTGGGATGTTTAGTTGGATTTTTTCAGGTGAGTGAAGAGAGATGCTCTTTTCAGGAAAGGGAAGAGCATATTCAAGCCACTTCTTGTTACCACCTAACATTTTATCAAGATTTGTCATCCTCTCCTCCCCAACACACACACACACACACACACACACACACCTAGGTTTTATAGACTTTTCCCTCACCTCTATAAGCCAGAATTTGGGATGTTTTTCCTTATCATGGGTGCTATCCTCCAAAGAGAATTAGACACAGGACTCCAGAGGTACCAAGAGCAGCCTCAGGTAAGCAAGACATTATCACCAACATTCACAAGACTGGGAATCTAATCCCCTATTTAATGAGTTATTGCCAACAACTGAAGGTGCAACTCTCCCTTGAAATTGGTGAGCAACTTCACAGGACGTTCCAGTGCCCTGATCCCAAAGGGTGGCAATTCTGAGTCCCTTGTATGATATATTCTATTAGTTTTCAAAATAATATTGTTCAAAATTTGTGTCCTCTCCCTAGGGGATACTTTCCCACTTCATTGATGTTGGGCTTGGCCTGTGACTTTTGACTCTCCTCCCAGGGAGAGAATTGTCAACCCCATTTTGTTGACCCAATCACTTGCTTTGATCATTCAAGTTAGGTAGAAGAAACATATCCCTCTTACCAACAGCTTTAAAAGACATTGTGTGGTTCTTCCATGTTTTCTTTTTCTTCAACCACAAAGCTATCAATCTCTCTGAGAGCAGCCTGGAACCCGGAGTGAAGGCAACTTGGAGCAGAGCAGAAGTCAATATCATGGATATAAATATAAACAAAAATAAACCTTTGAGCACAAACAAAAACTAAGCCACTAAGAATATGGGACTTTTTGTTACTGTGACAAAACTTGGCTCAGCTTACTGATACACCCTGGCAAGTCAGAGGAAAAGGGACATACTTCCCAACAATAGCTTTTGGAACTCTGTGTGTGAAGTTGCATAAACAGACTTTTCTAGTTTTCTCTCTCTAGTTCAGTCATAGAGTCTTTCTTTCAGACACTATGGCAGAGATAGCTGGCTGTCACTGAAATTTGTACTTCCTCTCCCATAATGGGGGGTTGAAAGTATAAAGTAGCTGTCCGGATGAGATTACATTTTCCAGCACTACTTGTATCTAGGTACTGCTTTGTGACTAGACATCACCAGTGTAATAAACCTGAAGTCATATATATTCCTTCATGGACAGGTATTTTAAGAAGCATTTGGGTCTTCTCCACTATTTCTTTGTCCTGATCACCATGCCCTTAATGTTTAAAACCATTCTTCTCCTTTACTTATTTTCTTATACCTATAGGTCTGTGTTTCTCAAAATGTGTTCCCTGGAACACCAAGGTCAGGTGGTGCTCTTCCTGAAAGGTGTTCCATGTTCAGATAAATTTGGGAAGCACCATACGCTGTATCTCTTCCCCCTTGGTGAGTCTGAATGCCCAATGCACACAATAAAAACAAAACAAAAAACTCTTACCATTGTTAAATTCAAACGTATTTGACCAAAGTACTTTTTACTTTCAAATAACATTTCAACATTCTTCAGAACTAGTGTTCTATGCAAGATACTATAAGAAATTATATCCTAACAATGTGCAGACCAGCTACCATACTTAATTATTCAGCAAATACATATAATGTATATATTATGTCCCAGATCCTGTGTTGCCAAAACATCAAAGTCCTGAATATGGGCTGGCCTATAAAGGAAGTCAAATAAATGTTTTTGAATAAATGAAGTGTCACAAAACTGCATGTTAACGAACTGGCTGCCCATTACCCACCAAATAAGACCAACTATAGTTTGGCTAATAACTGACTAGAAATAAGCATCTCACTCCTTTCCTTTGTTTTACCACGTCCCATCTCTCCGGCTTCATTTGCCTCTGCTTACCAATCTTTATTTCAGCCGTATGGACCACTCACTGGTTCTTAAAGGTATTACGCATGTTTGTGCTTTTTTGCCTCTGCATGTAGAATTTTCTCTTCTTGCAACACCCTTTTCACTTATTTTTAGTTGTTGAACTTCTTTTCATTCTGTAAGATCAAAATCACATGTCTTTTACTATACAAAACTTTCCTTAACCCAAACCTGACCTATGCCTTCCATTTTTAACTTCACACAAGGGTAACTCTGAATAAACAGCCCATCCCAAACAAACCATATCAACCTCAGAATACCCCCACAGGACTCACCTTAGAAAGGTTAGTCCTGGCCAGCTGAGTGGCTCAGTTGGTTAAGAGTTTGCTTAAGAGCACAAGCTCTGAGCAACAGGGTCGCTGGTTTGATTCCCACATGGGCCAGTGAGCTGAGCCAGAGCTGAGCTGCCCCTGAGCTGCCAACAGGTGGCAGGATGGCTCAGCTGGTGAGAGCATGTGCTCCTAACATCAAGGTTGCCTGTTTGATAGTGGCTATGCCCACCACCGGCTGGGACTGAATTCTGCACCTGGAGCTGAGCTGCTGCCCAGATGGCTTAGTGGATAGAGTGTGCGTTCTTAACAGCAAGGTTGCCAATTTGACTCCTGCATGAAAAAAAAAAAAAAGAAGTTAGTCCTACTCCTTACTCAGCCATGGCACCATCTACCCTCATATTCAGCTGTGGGAGAGAGAGTGAAGGGAAAAGAAAGGCAGGTAGGACACATATTCTGCCCCTCTTTAGGTTCAACAGTAGGGGGAGGAATGGGGAGTTATAAGGAGGTCAATTTTTGCAACCTGATAAAGGACACACTAACAATTAGAACTGATGAACAATGAAGTGGGCAACTCTATAAAGTTAGTAGCTTTCTGTCCCCACAAACAGTAAAGGTGGATAAAAATGTGTTCATGATGGGAAAGATGAGTGGTTTCTTCCAAGTACAGGATACTATAAATGACAGAATATTTAGGCCATGAAGCATCTGAGAGGTTGCCATGTCTTGGCCACCATATCCCACTGGCAGAAAAAGAGAAAGAAGGTTCTACTATCCCTAGACCAGATTGCTCTTCTCTGCTCTTTTGTAAGTGTTGCACTTGTAATCACAACAATGTCTTCAGCTGACTTGAGGTCTAGAAGGCCCCGTCTAACCAGAACCCCTGCTATTTCTCAGGAAGACCCGGAACAAAGCTCTGTGCACAGTGGGAGCTTCCAAAACCTGAGATTCAATCTATATCCACCCTCTGGAAGAAGCATTTGGGGCTCAGTATTCCCCCACCTCCTAGAGGAATTGCTTTCTGGTCAGGGCAACTGTGATGCGCTGTCTAGGGCATGTTTCCATGTATGCCCTCTCTGCTCAGAAGAACACACCAGAACAGGCCAGGGGTAGTGTGGGACAGGAGAAGCATGGTGGCCATTTTGCAGATGAGGATGTTGAGACTCAGAAAAGTTCTGTGACTTTGTTAATGGTACAGGAGCTGGAAACAGAGATGAAGACCTGCCTTCCCCCAGCCCAGTCCTTCGTGGCCATTCCTTCCCAGGCCTTCCAGTCCTGGCTTATTATCCAGGTGTCAGGAGCAGCTCTGCTCCATCCTGAGAGCCAGACGGGCAGGGGGCAAGGAATTGTGTTCCCACACACCTGTGCAGCTTGGGATCTGCTTCCTGCTGCCTTGTGCCAAGGTTCACTGAACCCAAGGGAAGGGGAAGGGAACACTCAGTATCGAACACATGCTGTGGGCCAGCTTCTGTGATCTTACCTATTACTCACGGCAGCCCTCAGAGCTGGGAATTATTTCCACTTTATGAATGAAGAGCTGAGGTTCAGAGGCTCAGCAAAAGAGTGCTAGAGATATGATTTAAACACAGCCCTTCCCAGCTCCAACCCACCCTGGGCTGCCTGCATGGGCCACTGAAGGCCTGCGTTGCTTTTTTTCTGGAGCTTCTGATTACCCTGAGTCACTTGTGTCCAGGGAGGGAAGAGAGGAGCCAGCCCTGTGTAGCTCACTCTTTTTTATTTAGAAGTATTTACTGAGCACATACTATGGTCAGGCTTCAGTAAACAGTTTGAATGGATTTCCTAAGATATTTCTAAACTTCCTAGATAATGGTCTTGCCCAAATACCACTGGCTAACCTGCACTTCTTTCGAGTATTGAGCCTGGCCTGGAATTGGACTGTTGGTAGCTTCCCTCCCTGGCACTTAGAGGGTCAGAATATGCATGTCCACTCCTGTCTGCTTCTCTCCCAGATCAGTCCTCCTTACTCTGAGAAGGCTGCTCAGCCAACACCATGGTTTCCCTGACGTCCTGAGGAGACATAGTGACTAATTCCTATATGGCTGATTTAGTTATTTATTTTCTGAGGCCATCATGAATACCACTGACATACCATATGGATGCTTTAGCAGAAAGCACTTGTCATTCTTATCCATCCATTCATTCATTTACTTACTTATTGGTTCAACAAACACAAATACCTAATTGTGTTGGGTACTGGGCCTACAAATATAAGTAAAGCAGGACTCATCATCCCTTAGTGAAGACAGACACTAAAGCTGTTGAGTATAACAGGGTGTAAGTGCTATATGAGAAGAAAGCCAGGAGTGCTCAGCTGAGAGAGGGGCACACAGCTCAGCCCAGTGGTAGGAGACTTGCTGTTGTCAAGGAAGTTTTTCTAGAATATTTGTGACTGAGCTGAATCCTGGCAGAGGAGAAGCAATCAGACAAAACAGGGGTGGGAGTGGGGTACTTGGGTGGCAGGGCTGACTTTTTTGGGTAGGCCAAGCAAGATGAGCAAATCTCCTGAAACTTGAAGCCAGTGTTTGTTCTAGAAACTGTGAACTGGTTACATACACCTGAAGCATGATGCTCCAGGTGAAGGTGAAGGGACCTGGAGAAGGCAGTCAGATTTTAAAGGTCCTTGGTGCCCTGCTAAGGCTCTATACTGAGGGTGAAGGTCTGATGTGAATAGATGAATATTTTAATTGTTGGGGGCCATTTGGGAGGAAAGCTCTGAGACACAAGAATTCTCAGGTAGGAAAAACTCCTCCAGACTATTGTATGACTTGGGTAATTCTACATCGTTGAATTTCAGGTTTTCATCTGTTAGGTCAACTTTAAAGTGCCTCCTTTGCAGGATCATCAAGAGGGCTAGATATGAGATCTGGAACTGAACAGGTCTCATAAGATAGCAGGAAGTATTTTACAATGTTCATGTTCTATAATAATCTCATTACAAAAACAAATGGTCTTGCAAAGAGAACAGCCTTTCTTAAGAAGGGTATGAGGGATAATGCCCCAGCAGAACAGCTTTGAGGGAGTCACTGATACTGACACACACACAAGTAAATAATTTATGTGTTTGGACCATTTTTTAAAAGCCCCATTATTATTCCTACTCCCTGCCTCACAGTGACACTGGTAATCTCAGTGCATTAGTTAATTTCATGGCTCTGTTGTGAATCTTACAATATTTCATCCTCCTAATTCAAAATATTCATTCCAAGTGGTTCCAACTTCACAAATAAATAATTCCTGTTGGAGAATGGAGTTTTTCCATCTGCCCAGCCCATTTTCCATCTGTTTCTATGAGCTCATGGTAGGACTGAGCTGGGTCGTAAGGCCCCGTTGATTAGTCCTGATTTAGGAAGGAATGACTTTCTCCCAGATGGATTGTGCATTAGTGATCAAGATTAGTTTGCACTGTGATTAGTTACTATGTTAGGAGACAGTTTCAGAGATCTGGAAGAGGATCAAAAAGCATGTGCTAGATACAAAGATGGAGAGAAAAGTCACATTAATTCAGCTCCCACCATACACATGACATCTTTCTCAGTACTGTACACATATAACTTGACCATTGCCACAACCCAAAAGGTAGATGTGATTATGTCCATCTGACAGATGAGGAAACTGTGGGTCAGAGAGGCTTAAAAGCTTGCCTGAGATCACATAATTTGTAAATACGAAAGCTAAGACTGATTCCAAAATTCTGGTTCTTTCCACACCAGAGATTCAAAAATGTACTTTTTAAGATGGAAAGTACATTGACCAGAGAAGTCAGATTTTGTTTCTTTCAATAACTATGTCATATTTACTAGAAGAGTACCCAGGAAGTAAAGGTAATCCAATTTTAGGTCCATCCATACAATGACATGAAGCTGCACAGAGGAAGAGAGCCTCTCATTGATATGATCAGAACACAGTCCCATTTTAGAAAGAACAGTGGACTATAAGTTAGAAAACTTGGACTCATATTTCGAATGCCCAACTCCTTATCTTAACAGCAAGGACAAATCAATGAACTGTCTCAGCCTTGGTCTCAACTGGAAAGTGACAGTCTATCTTACGTTGCCTCTTCAGTAAGCCCCAAAAGGTCTGGAAAGGCACATCCATAAGAAGCATAAAAGAATACAGAAGGGAGTACAATTTGTCAGTGGTAAAGTTCTGTGGTGTACTAGATGACATTTTCATTTCTGTGCCTGCCTACAACAAAATGCTTGTCTGCAACAAGATAAGGAGCTTGTGTCAGTGTATAAATTTATGCAATGCTTCCTTCTTTGAGAATGTCTGGCTACGCAAAAATATTAGCAGAACTAAATGCTGTGCTTAGTGATGTAGTTAATTTACTTCATCTCAGATTATGGGCAAATGGTCCATAGGCTGACTCCAGTTTCTGACCCACACATTGAGCCCTGCTATCTAGACTACCATGTGAATGACAGATGGTGTAAGTATTGAAGTCTCAGCTCACTGCTTATGAGCACTGTGTGACCTTGATCAAGTTACTTAGCCTCTCTGAGCCTCAGTTTCCTCTTCTATAAAATAGAACTAACAATACCAAACTCACAGGGTGGTTGTGAAGATGAAGTGAGCATACATTTGACTGTGTAAAACAGGGCCTAGGACATAATAGTTAGTGAACAATGTTATTTATTATCATTATCATCATCATGATCATCATCATCATCAACCTAAAGCATCGGTCCTACTGGTCTACCACAGTATGTGCATTTCCACAATTAGAGGTTTTATTTTGGTCATCACAACTCAAGGAGACTGTTGTTACTGGCATCCAGTGAGCAGAAAAGCCAGGGATGCTGCTAAACATCCTACAATTCACAACACAGCCCCCCACCACAAGGAATTATCCAACCCCAAATGTCAAGAGAACCTTGCCTTAGAGTCATTCCTTTGGATTAAGGTTCCCTGTCATCAGATCAAAATTTAATAAAAGATTTGAGGTTGTACCTACACTTATTTCTTAGCATGTCAGCGCCAAAGGCCTTTGAGGTTGTTTGGCCCAAACAGCTGCTTTACTAAAAGCAAGCCTCTGAGGAGCCAGGATTTGCCTTGTCCCTCTCCCATCCAGGGGTGGAAATGGTATTTCTGTTTCTTCTGTCCTTCAGCCCTGCCTCCTGAAAGCACACTTTTGCAGATTGATTAGAGAGACACAGTGTCAATGTCACTAGGCTGCCAAGGAAGAAAGCTAAAATTGCACCCCATGTTTCTAGGCCCAGTGGCTGAGAATCTCAAGTAGGGAGAAGTCAGTGCAGCTCAGGGCACTGGCAACTCAGAAGTCAGGCTTTTGCACCTCTTGACCCCTCAGTCCCACAGAGCCTGGACCAGAGGGGGGAGGTGTGCAGGAAATAGAGTGGTAGTAGAAAGCATTCAACTTGGAGTAAGGCTTGGGTCTGAGTCCTGCTCTCCGATACTTTCTCTGTGCTATTAGCCAATCATATAAAGCCTAGAATATTAGCCCTGAAAATGTGTTCAGAACACTTCAGGCCCAAAGTTTGCTAAGCTCATTCTCTCTCTCTCTCTCTCTCTCTCTCTCTCTCTCTCTCTCTCTCTCTCTCTCTCTCTCCATCTCTCTCTCTCTCTTTCTCTCTCTCTCTCTCTTTCTCTCTCTCTCTTTCCTTCAGAGTCTCCACTAATAACATAGTGGTAATGAAATGTAATCAAAAATGTAAATATCATCAGCAAGGCATTTTCTTAATGATGGTTAAGAGTACTATTATTAGTTGTATAACCTTGAGGAAGTCACTTAACATCACTATGCCTCAGTTTCCTCATCTCCAAAATGGGCATAATAATATTATTCTCTACCTTGTGCTATTGTTGTGGGAATTTAATGAATATATATATTTATGCCAGGAGTGCCAAAAAAATGTATACACATAACTTGTATTCATCTTTTGTTATTGGAATATATTGTTACAATTTTAATACAGTTTTTTTCCTTTCTTAAAATGTTTATGCATTTTTTTGGCACCCTCTCTCTGTATATTACAGAAGTTTGACTTCTGCAATTACAAGAGATGCTCAAAGTGGTTCCCATCAGCATCCAGACACTTCTGATTATAGCGAACTACTGACTGAGCATAGATAACATCTCTTAAAATGTGTATACATTTTTTTTGGCACCCCCAGCATGTATGTGTGCGTGTGTGTGTGTGTGTGTGTGTGTGTGTGTGTGTGTGTTACTTAGAACAATACCTGGCATGTAGCAAGCTTTATGCGGAGTGTTAGCTAAAACTGTAACTAACCATCCTTTGCACTTCTAGTTCTTCGTAGTGAAGTCCAAGAGCCAACTAAACGCAATGTTACTAAGTAAATCATGGAACTCAACAATAGCCAACAAGAAAGCAAGTTTCTTCCAAACTCCGCGATAGTCACCTTCCTGCCAAATCTCTATATCAAGATTAGGAGACAACGGCTCCCTCCATTGTCCAGAATTGAAACTGCACCATCATCTTCACTGACAGCTTCATTAATATTCTGTCCTTTCTGCCCTGCCAATCTTGACTCTTGAAAATGTGCTTCCCAGACTGATGAAATTGCTGCTATGTACTAATATCATCAGTAAAGCATTTTCCTAAGCAGCTGACTCATGACTTTTTTTCAATCAAAAAGAACCATCCTTCTAGGCTCCAGTTGGAATTTGAATAGCTGCCTGTTCTCCAGTTCTCATTAGGAAGCAATGCTCTGGAGCCTCAGTAACCGAAGAGGGCATTCTCCCCACTGGGAAGGAAGCAGCGGAATTGGAGCATTATAACAAATCGTTCCCATCCAGCAATCACTTTGTAATGTGACTGTTTTCAAGGTAAACTCATTCGTCTTGTTGAACAGATGGCAAAAGAAAAAAAAAAAACAAAAAACAGCTCTGTCTTTGCATTTCTGACTCCCTTCAGAAAAACTATCCCAGAGTCAGATGTGAGCAAATAGGCTTGGCTCACATGGGTCCCATGGCCTGAGTAAAATGGGACAGGGCATTCCTATTTCCTCAGAAAGAAGGCTAGTGTTCATTGAAAACCTACTATGCTAGACGTTTTTATGTGTTACCTTTTAACAGCCTTGTGAGCTAAAGTTTACCATGCCCAGTTATAGATGCAGGAACTAAGGCTTTTAGAGGTTCAGGAATGTGGGTCTGAGGTCACTTGACTGGTATGTGCTAGAGTCAAGGATTTGAGCAATTTTCACTATATCACAATGTCTCTCAAAGACTCAAAATCATTCTTGGAAAACTGTGGCCTGCAAGTTGGTGAGGTAACACCAGAAGTGATTGGGGAAGAGGAGCCCTCCACACATGGTTTGGAGGGGTTTCCCTATCCCTCTAGTCACAAGGAGCTTTCCAGGGGGTGGTTCTCCCCTCCCAAATTTCCCAGGATGGACCCTCACTTATCCTGGGGCTGTCTAGAATATGAAAAATCTTTAAAGTGATGGAGTCTATTGGAAAAGTCTACCAAACATTTAAGCAAGCAATAATATCAATTCTACACAAACTCTTGCAGAATAGAGAAGAGGGAACACTGTCCAATTCACTTTTGAGATTATTTAGTTACCAAAACCAAAGACATTACAAGCAAAGAAATCTATAAACCAATATCGCTTATGAATATAAACTCACAAATCCTTCACAAGAGACTAGCAAATCAAATCTAACACTACGTTAAAAGCGTAACACCAAGTGAGGTTTATCTTCAGGATGCAAGGCTGGTTCAACAATCAAAAAAATAATCAATGCAATTCATCCTATCAATAGACTAATGAAGAAAAACTATACAGCCACCTGAATAGATACAGAAAAGCAAAGGATCCAACCCTGCTGTTCTCCAAATGAGAAGCTTCCAGCCCAGGATGGAGAAAATACATTCCCAGTGTTATAAATTACTGACAAATCTGGATTTAGAATCCAGCTCCCCAGACCTCAGTTGTGTGGTGCTATCATCCCATACTCAGATGCAGAGATATCCTTAAAGTGTAAAGAGGCAATAGCCCAGACACTTCATCCACAGCTGTCATGTGACTAACTGAAGTGAGGGAGAGAGAACAAGCTAACTTAAGCCCACTCCACACAGGAAATTGCCTGAGGTTCATGTTCATAAACACAGAATCACGGGAGCATTGGGTTGGTGGGGAGGGATTATGTGTCCCCTGAGACTTTCCAAAAGAGGTTGAAATTGTAACTGTTGAAAATGTGATATATTATTTAAAAATCCACTGTATAATTTAAGAAGTATGAGACACAGTTATATTTCTTTTGAAACAGAGGTTTTTTTTTATCATGAATTTTCATTAAGATAGAAAAAAAGGCTATGGACACTTTGATGGAACTGAAATGACAAGAACCCCTCAATTCTACCATTCCTGCCCAGCTGCGGGTAGCTCAGTGACCTTCACAAATGTTCACTTTTTTAAATACCCTCCATCAAAAACTTTCTTATTCTTCTTTAGTAATTTAATATCTTGGTCACAGTCACAAATCTGGTAGTTTCTTTACAATGGGTTGTGCTTATTTGAAAATAATGTCAAAACCAAAGTGTCTTTTTTTTCTCTCCAGGTAAATTCTTAGCTGTTCTCTCTCTGGAAAATCCTCTATCTGTCTGCCATTCTCCTCTCGAAAACACACACACACACACACACAGACACACACCCTCTATGCCTCTTTCTCTACCTGGTCCAGAACTCATGGGTGAGGTGAATACAAAACACTCATGTCACCAGGGCAATAATCAACTGTAAAGTAGCCTCAGTCTCAGCATCTTCAAAGTGAAGCAGAAATTGGATATACATTTGCTCCGAGTATTTCCTCTCATGCTAGCCCCTTTAAGTGGATTTTGATTGTTTTTGAGCTTTACCATTTTTGAGCTTTAAAATGTAATGCTCCCAATTATCACATAACCCCAATTTACAAACAAGGCGGTGGGGAAAGCAAATTTCCCCCACTTTCCCAGATGTATATGACAGGAGCCATGAGCTCGCACCACAATGCAGGGTATACACAGGTATTACGGCACTGGCCTCAAGGGGTACACAGTCTCCTTGGTGGCATCAGGCAAATGTATAAATAGTGACTTATTAATAGCAACCATTTAATGAGTTCTTACTGTGTCCCATGCCCTGGGCTACACATTTTTTCTTCAGTATCTCATTTCATCCACACGTCTACCCAGTGTACTAGATGTGACTATACTCATTTCAGTAATGGGTGAAATTAAGTTAGGAGGTCATTTAATATGTCCAAAGTTATACGTAACAAGTAAATGACAAACTCAGGACATGAACTTGGGCCTAAGGCCAAAGCCCAGGCTCTCCACTGCACTTGGCTGCATCTTGGAAAGTCAAGGATTTCAAAAGAGATGCAAACAGTTATGTTGTGGAGTTGAGTGTTTATGGGAAGTGGGAGAATTAGGGAAAAGGTTTATGATTGAGAAGCAACCTCATTTGCTTGAGGGAGGGTATATCAGAGAAAATTACATGGCAGCTGAGAGCTGTCTTGATTAATGAATTGGATTTGAAAAGGTAGAGATGAATGAGAGATGGACATCAGGTTTCTAGACGGAGGCAATGCTGCAAACAGAGGCTCAGAGGTACAAATACAGATAATAATAATCCCGTTTGGATGGAGGTCATGGGTATTTGCTGTCCTGACCACTTGTGGGGTGTTGGGCAAGAAATGTGATACTGATAATAAAGGATGGACATTTTATTTCATGTCATTTTTATATAAATTATAGTCAAAATTATACCTGTAAATATCATGGTTCTTGCACTCAAGAAACGTGCCTTCTATTGGGAAGAGAAACAGCTAAAAAAGCAATTACAGCACAACAGCAAGTTCTACGAAAGGGGCAGCACATAGTGGCCCTGCCAACTCGGACCTCCGAAAGGCACACTAGGGCATGAGGTCCACGCTGAGAACTGAGGGATGTGTGGGCATTCCCCACCCAACGAAGGATGGGGTTCTGGACAGAGGTCACAGCTGGTGCGAAGGCCCATAGCTTATTTGAGACGCTGCAGGTGTTGAACAAAGCTGAAGAGCAGAGAGCAGGTGGGAACTGATAACATGTGAGACCAGAGGGTCCTACAAGGGGTCAACTCATGATGAGACCATGTGCTGTGTTAGAAAGAGTATGTGGTAAGGTGCCCTGGCCCAGCACAGGCATGGGCTGGCTTCCCAATTCAGTCAGCAAATCAATTACGCCCTCCACCGACTTTCGCCTTGTGTATTTAGAATGCATGGAGTTAGCCTGCCAAACATCTGCTCTCGCTATTAAGTATGCCATGGTAACCATTGCACTCCCGTGCGTCAGCACCACCAGGATTGGTAATAATCACAAGTGTCAAAAATGAGAAAGAATGGAGAAGGAAAGCTGTGCAAAACCCAGCGGCAAGATGATTGGGCTGGCGGCTCCACTCTGGGGCCCCGCCAGCTGCACCTTCTGCTGCCCTTGTTGGGGGCAGGGGAATTGATGTGGCTCTGGCCTCCTCTTGCCCCTTCTGTTGATCCCTCTCCCTGTATTATTCATCCACTGTTTCTACCCACACTGGAAAATGTGCCTTGTCTTTGCCAGAACAACATATGTGCCCCTGCATCATTGTGTGTGATAGATAAACCCGCCAACAGTGCGCCAGACCCTGGGGCCCTCTGGGTGAAGACCCCACATTGACACAGGCAGGCAGCATGGTGTCCTGGCAGGAGTACAGCTCAGAAGACAGACAGACCTGGCTTGGTTGGATTGTAGGCTTGAGAACTTGGGCAACCCTCTAATACGCCCTCTGTACCCTGCTTGCCTCTTTTGTACAGTCAGAGTAATAATGCTCACCTCGAAGGGTTGTTTGGGCGATGCGAGGTAATGGATGGGAGATGGTACAATGGCTATCACAGAATAAGCATTCAAGGTTAGCTACTACAATTTTTATAAATTGAGTTCTCAAAAAAGAAAAAATGCTACACTAAATACTTTATTCAAATTCTTGACTCTCTACAACAATCCTATAAGGCAGACAGCATTAGCCCCATTTTGCAGACAAGAGGACTAAGGCTAAGAGAGGTTTTGCGATTTATCCAAGTCATAGAGCTAGTGAGGGCAGGCCAGAGAGTAACTCAGGGCTTCCTCCATAATCCACACTCTTACTGCTTAAACCATGCTGCCTTTCACAAGCACGGGGTTCTTCATATGTTGAGCTGAAATCTTTTTCTTGATAAATATTATTCACATATCCCAGTTCACTACTAAAGCCACATGCAATAAACCTCGTCTCTCTTCCAAACAAAAGCCTTTCAGAAATGCAGAGCCAGCTGCCGTCACTGCCCAATCTTCTTTTCTCCAAACTAAAAGGTCCTGGGTCTCTCAGACAGTTCTCATACAGCTTGGTTCGCATTTGGTCACATTCTGTGGGATACCCTCAAAGCTGGCCACTGCCTCTCTCAGTGATGGGCCGGGACTCCAAGCTCCTGGGTGCCCACATGGAGTTTATGTCCTCCTTAAGAGTCCCTGCATATAGAGGTATACATGGAGTTCCTGAACCTGGAGCTGATAGGGCTGATGCCATCAGCTGGAGCATACCCAGACCGCTTTTTTTTTTTTGCCTTTCCCTGCATCCTATTCTCCATCCAACAGACAAACCCAGGAACATGGGCTCCAGCGCCCTCTTGTGTAAAAGGAGAGAAATCTGTGGGAAATGAACACAGGATCCAGGAGGGAGAGGAAGGGGCTGTTTAATAAAAAATAAAAAATAAAAAAAAAACAACCCACCCCCACAGCTGCTATATACTTGTGTCTGTGGTCCCACCAGGTTATTGTGAAATGGGGAATTACCCAGCAAGGGTCCTTACATAAGCCTCTGATGATGCCAATCTATCAGGAAAGAGGCAAGCGTGTCTTTCACGTTCCCAGTCTTTAGTATAATTTCATTCAAACCCCTACCCCCAGCTATGCTAAGGACATAAGGAGAAGGGACACGTGGCCACACGTAGGCCCAAGCATCTGAAGTGGAGAGACCCACCTATGTGGGAGGTGAGGGCAGTAAGGGATATGGGTGTGAGGAAAGGTATGCCTGAGGCAGTAATGGGGAGTAATTAAGAGCAACAGGAGCTCAGGTAGCTCCTGGAGCTGGCTCTCATAGTTGCTGAAATAGCCACCACTGGTCCCAGTCTCCTGTTTTCTGGAAATGTTGTCTGGTGGGGCTTGCCTAGTAAATCAAGCAACTTTCTTTCTCTACCAAAACCTCACTGAGGGTCATTGGGCTTCACTTCTCACCTTCTGGGCAAGGTGGTTTCAGAAGTCCTTCAGTTCTAATATTCCTTGAGCTCTAACAGAATCATCCTCTGATCAATGACAGCCATCTAACAGAGTCCTCAGAGATGGAAACCCAGGATTACTTGGTTTTTATAGTGAAATAAGAAATACAGAACACATTCCCATGGCACACAAACCATCATCCAATATTTGTTGAGCAACAGTCCTCAATAGATACTGTGTTGATGGCATGGTTTTCTGCCTTCAAAACCTCTCAGTCTTCAACAAGCTGAGAGTGAAGAACAACAACAGAAAAAAATGAAGTTGTTTTTATGGCCTTCTTTCAGCCTCCTAGACCCAAGGGTGCTTACGTGTAGAAATCGAATTCAGTAATTACAGTTGTCTTATCCCTCATACAGAGGGTTAGAGAACATCAGCTTGTCCTGATTAAAGCTTTGTAATGGTTAAAATACTTTATGTACATAACTAAACCCACTGAGTTACGGTCTTGGATGGAGTGGCTGGGAGAGGCCCATTAGAGATGGCACAGATTTGCTGTCTTAGTAATCTACATGCGCTGGCCATCCCTAGTCGTGCCCCTCAGACCTGTCTGCAACCCTCACAGCCGCCTTCTGAGTGGTGCTGCACTGTAACCAACTCACTGGCCTTGTCCATGCAGCCAGTGATGACAAACTGAACTGGGGCACCCCATGGTTCTGCTAGGAGTCTCCATGGAGAAGACATCTGGAGTGACAGTCAGCACCCTGCTGACCTGCTCAGGCTGTGCCCCTCCCCACATTTCTCCTCCTTGGGACTCCAGGCTTTCGAAGCACCCCTCCAGCTGGCTTCTGTTAAGAGGACCCACACACTTACTTGTAGGGGACAACTGGGACCAAGAGGAGAAAGGAGTCAAGCGGGGATGGGAAGACAGTAAAGAGAGAGAAGAGCAACAAAGGAAAGGAGAAAGGGGATAATGAAAAGACTGTCTTATGAAATAATTCCAAATAGTGTCATCAGACTCTACTCGAAAAATCCCCTTTCTTATTTGATAACTTTGAAGATCTTTTTTGAACAAACTTTTTTAGGGAGAAAAGAGGGATAGGCACCACAGGTTTTATTGAGAGCTGCAGCATTGCTTTTAAATAAGCTATTTCTGATTCAGCTCCATTTCCTTTAATGTTATCATCTACTGGTGGAAATCTCAGTGAATGCAGACCCACCTGCATCACTTTTAGTTCACCTGCCACTCATTGGGGAGAGCAGAGAAGAATTATTCCTGCAATAGATTTGTGATGCCACAACCTGGGGGCTTACTGGGAATGTGAGACACACAGACCTGGCTGGCTGCTAGAGTGTCCAGCAACTTATCTTTTCACATACAGTGAAAAAGTTGATTCTTTGATCTTGATCCTTAGACACAAATGATTCAAATTTTAGATTTATAAAAATACTAATAAAACAGTATTATACTACCCCAAAAGGCCGGTATTGCATTACTTAAAAATAACATGGTATGGCATAATTCCAGCATGCCTACGCCCACTGCAGCCCATTATTCTCATGAGATAAGAAAATAAAATGAACTCTGCCCTATTACTTAGACACGGGAGGCAGGGCCTGTGTTGACTGTGTTTCCACCTCATTCAGAATTAAAGCTCAGAAACCCAGCCTTGCTCACAGACACATGCTCAGAAATGGCACACACAAAGGCAGGTCTCCTCTGCAGGAGGCAGATATAAGGGCAGGTGCAGGCAAGCAGAGGCCACTGCAACCTGGAAAGGAAACACCAGCCCAGAGAACACGCTGGTATCAGAATCCCACTCTCTGCGGCTCCAGTAGGCCATGTTAGTGCAGCTAAGGGTTCTTTTCTCCTTTAAAGAATAGGTTGAGTTTCAAACCTCATCTTCTTCTAGCCTGCAGGTTCATGTTTTCCCAAGCTCTCTGTTCAACACTGACTCATTGGAAACAGCTCTTTCAAAGAGGAACTTGGGTGTTTGTGTGTGTAAAACTCCTTTAAGAGGTTTGCATAAACCCCTTGTGATTACAGGGCCTGGAGGTTTGTTCCTGGCTTTGTGGCTCCTCAGCAAGAGCTTTCTTCAGTGGTTATCTTCAGCTCCTTCTTGAAACTTGTGTCAGCTTTTGTATCTGGAGTCCTCAGCCTCAACTGTAAAACTACAGCTGCTCAAAAGCTACCTGGTTCGGATACAGAGGCAAAGGTCATCTTTCAACAGGAGAAAAAGGGAGGGTAGGAAAGCTTGGGTGTGCATTATAAATGCAAAATGATTGGTTTGGGGAATTGTTTTGTCTCAAGAGATTGGATTCCTGTGATCCAAATACCTTGTCCCTTTCAAACACCCACCAACAAGCTATGTGAGTCATTAAATTCAGGACCTCATGATGCACAAAACAAACACTGAATCATAGGTGTTTGATTTGGTGATATGGGTGAAAAGTATACTATTTACCCTTTTCCTCCAAAGTGAATTCAGCCAAATTAGTTGGTGTGAATAGACAGTCACATCTGGGGTCTTCATCTACCTTCATCATCTCTTACATGTTGTAAAGATATTTGTACTAAAGAATTGCAACTTGGGCCGGCCGAGTGGCTCAGTTGGTTAAGAGCTGGCTTAGAGCTTGAGCTCTGAGCAACACGGCCACCAGTTCGATTCCCACATGAGCCAGTGATACTGCACCCCGAGCTGAGCTGTCGCTGAGCTGCCAACAGGTGGCAGGATGGCTCAGCTGGTGTAACAAGATTGCCTGTTCAATGGTGGGCTATGCCCATCCGCAACTAAGACTGAGCTTGACACCTTGAGCTGAGCTGCCGCCCAGATGGCTCAGTTGATAGAGCGAGCGCTCTTAACAAGGCTGCTGGTTCGACTCCCTCCTGGGATGGTGGCTATGCCCACCCGCAACTAAGACTGAACACAGCACCTTGAACTTAGAGGCCACGAGATGCCAACAGGAAGCCAGATGGCGACTGGCGCCCTCCACAACGAAGATTGAAGAACAACAACTTGGCTGGTCCCCTTCCCCAATTTCCCAACAATGTTCCCCTCCCCTAATTCCTCAATATAATTTTTTTTTTAAAGAAGAATTGCAACTCTTATTTTATGTTTTGTGTTTTCCTGTTTGTTTGTGTTTCTTTCTTTTCTTTTTTTTTTTTTTATCAGTTCCACCTACATATTTCCAGGTAAAAATATTCAGTCCTCTCCCGCAGCCTTTAGCAGCTTTGTTCTGTATTTGTACATAATATATTAGATACATCATTAGGCAAAAAGCAGTGCGATGAAACAGAAAGAATCTGGACTTTGGGATGGCTGAGTGGTATGTTGGTTGAGTTGGCTTGGGATGTCAGCTCTGAGCAGCAGGACCCTGGTTCAGATCCCACATAAGGGCCATTGACGCTGCGCCCTCTACAGCTAAGATGGTGAACAACAGCTGGACCTGGAGCTGGGCTCCCGTGAGTCACTGGCAACAGCATAGGCTCTAGCCCCTGCTGCAGTGGGCTGCCATGAGCTACCGTGAGTGGCTGGCAGCCAGCTTGAGCGGCGGGCAGCCGGCGTGAGCTGCCGTGAGCCACCATGAGCTGCTGTGAGCAGCTGTGAGCATCCATCCAATGGCTGGCAAGCAACTGCCTCACCCGGGAACAGTAGGAGCGCAATGATAATACCAACATGGGCCAGTGAAGCAATGTCCTCCACAACCAGACTGAAGAACAAAAGTACAGCAACTTGTCTGTTCCCCTCCCTCAATTCCCCAATAAAATCTTTAAAAATAAATAAATATAAATAAAAAGAAAGAATTTGGACTTTGGAGTCAAACAGGCTTCTGTTTGGTTCTCCATTCTATATTTACCAGATGCATGATCTAATTCAGCCTCAGTTTTCTCAACTGGAAACTGGGAAGAATAGGAATATAAAAAAAATTCTACATTATAGTATTGCTCTGATGATGCAATTAAATGAAAGAAAAAATACTTCTCAGGTACCCAGGATGTACTAAGTCTTTCATAAATGTCTCCAAGAAAGGCTATAACTAAAGATTCTGCAGGAAGGCCTTTGGACAGAGGTGAAGATGAGGATGGAGAAGAGTGCCCTAATGACATGTTGAGGCATCATCATATGAAGACTGGGCTGAGAACTTCCATGGCCACAAGCCTGAGAGTCAGGCTTATTAATATTATGTCTATCTGCCACCATTTTCCCTCTGGGCCAACTAATGACATGAAATGGAAGGGTCCATGATACACGTCAGAAGGTACCATCAGATCTTCAACAACACAATGCTTCCAAGATAAATAACCGTACCATGCACCAAAGACATAAGAGCTTACCCATGAGTTTACAACTTACCCAAGTAACACAAAACCATAATACCTGTGATCATCAGAATTCACATACACCCAAGTAACACTGTACCACCAAGCCCACCACAGCTCTCTGCCATCAGTACACTCAGATGCTGCTCCCAGGAGAACCATGCAGCAGATGCAGAAAAGGGGGACTTGGGGAGTCCATGCTGCTGAAAAGAGAGTGGGTGACCACGCACAGTATCTCTTATACTCTGTGTCTTTTCTCACAGGAGTTATCAACCTCTTCTTGTGTTATTGGCACAGAGATAGAGTAGGCCAGGCTCAGCCCTCTGAACTTTGCTCCACTCCATCTACTCACACTCTGGTTGATTGCACTCCACCCATGGCTTTATTGTGCACCTATGTCCAATGTTTCCCAATTTATATTTCCTGGCCCTCTCCTCTGAACTGCAGGTATCTGACTCCTCAATATCTTCCCTTCAATGCCTAACAGTTATCTCAAATTTAACAGTTCCAAAATGAATACTAATTCTGCACACATCAACATTCCAAAATTGAGCCACACTCTTTCAGAAAATAACAACCCAGTTAATCAAGCCAAAGCCTTAGAATCACTCTTGGCTCCTCTTTATTTCATATATTTCTTATTCATGCTATCAGGAAATCCTATAAACTATCATCTCTAAATATATCCTTAATCTGACTATTTTAGTGACTTTCCAAATATCGTACTGGCCAAAATTACCATCATCTTTCATGAAGACTATTAAAATAGACTAACTAATCCCATACTTAATTTGTGCCCCCTCCTCATACATTTTTTTCTTTCTACAGCATGAAGAGTTATTTTTTGAAATGTAAGACAAATCATGTCATTTCTCTGTTCAAAACCCTCCATTGGCTTTCCATGGCATTCAGAGTGAAAACAATTGCTTCACAATCTTTACAATCACTCAAATTTTATGGAATTAATCAGGCTATAATTTTTAAGTAAATTTATTACATGGAATCCTTATCCATAGTTTCCAGAGGAAGGAATTCAGAACTACAATAAGCATAAGTCCAAGGAATAGCCAACTATGAACTTTGGGTTTATTTCGTAGATTTGGGCACCTCCCTGTATTAGGCATGCCATCTCCTCAAAGCAGAAGCCACAATTTGTATTTTCCAGTCTCCCTTGCACCTAGGATATAGGCACATGACCTAGGGTGTGCCCATAGTTGCAGCCTTAACAAGACTTTCATTCACAATTTACAATATGAGGAAATAAGCGCTGGTTAAACCTGGTCATAGACTGGGTGGGTGACAAACAGGGGCGATGATGAGCTTCTCCGGACATCAGTGCCAGACGTCCTGCAGTGGCATTCAGATTCTCAACCTCCAGCTGCCAGTGCCTGGCAGAGGTGAGCCTGCAATGAAAGGCATTCCAGAAAGGTGATTGCGTATTATTCTGGCTGTGATCTCCAAATCCTATTCTCTATCTAACCTGGAGATTCTTTTACCTGCCTACATTTTTCATACATTTTGCTTAAACCAGCTTAAAAGGGTTTTGTTTCAACCCATGTATAATCAGAGATGAAATCTCTCAGAACCTCAGAAAATTTAGGAGGATGGTCTTGTATTTTCAGAAAGTGACACATCAATGGGCCAAATAGATATTAACTATCATCAATAGTCTCTGAGTTTATTTATTGCATATCAAAATAACATACATTATGGGCCGGCCAAGTAGCGTGGTGGTTAAGTGCTGGCTTTGGAAGCCAGCGGCCCCGGTTTGGGTCCCACATACGAGGGCCCACTAGTGACACTGCCCTCAAAACAATCAAACAAACAAACAAACAAAAAACATACATTATGTCCATTGTTTCATATTACAAATTTCAATTTTGTGAAATATATTTGTACTAATAGATTATAATTTTTATCAGTTTATTTTTCAAGTGAAATCCCAACATCTGAAAGTATTCTAATAAAAATTTTAAAAGCTGTGTTATTTACAGATGAGAACTCTGAGCCCAGAGAGAAAGTTATTGCCCAGGATCTCATAGTTATTCCTAGACAGATCCAGGGCTACATCTAAGGACCTGTGCCTCCAAATTTCATGTATTTTGTACTCCAAGATGGTGTCTCAGTTGAAAGCAGGGACTCAGACAGATGTTTGTACACCATGTTCAGAGCAGCATTAAACACAATAGCCAAAAGGAAGAAACAACCCAAATGTCTATCAACAGATGAATGGTTAATAAAAATATAGTCTACACATACAATGAACTATGATTCAGTCTTCAAAAGAAATGAACTTCAAATACAGGCTACAACAGCAATGTACCCTGAAAACATTATGCTAAGTGAAATATGCCAGACACAAAATGACAAATATTACATGATCCCTATTATATGAAACATCTAAAACAGGCAAAACTTTAAAGAAAGAAGGTATAATAGTGATTATTAGGGATTGGGCAGAGGGGTGATGAGGAAGTTATTGCTTAATGGGCACAGAGTTTCTGTTTGGGATAATAAATAACTTTTGAAATCAGATAGTGGTGACGGGTGCAAAATAATGAATGCAATGCATGCCTCTGAACTTTACACTTATAATGGTTAAAATGGCAAATCTTATATTGTATATATTTTACAATGACTTTAAAAAATTTAATAATGTAATACTCAAAACCATTGAACTAACTGTGTACTATAAATGGGTAAATTATAAATCTCAGTGTGGATTTATACATGTATAGGTATATGAATTATATCTAAATTAATCTGTTTAAAAACAGAATTTTTTTTTCTCATTAAAGTTTATTGGAGTGACAATTGTTAGTAAAGTTACATAGGTTTCAGGTATACAATTCTGTAATACATCATCTATTTATATATCACATTGTGTGTTTACCACCCGGAGTCAGTTCTCCTTCATCACCATATATTTAATCCCTTTAACCCTCATCTACCATTCCCTCTCCTCCTCCCCCTCTGGTAACCACTAAACTATTGTCTGTGTCTATGAGTTTTTGTTTCTTCATTTGTTTGTCTTGTTCCTTTGTTGTTTTCAGTTTTATATACCACATATCAGTAAGCCCATATGGCTCTTGACTTTTTCTGAGATTAAAATGCTAAGAGAAATAAGTCTGACAGAAAAGCAGAATTCTTTATTAAAAACTGTCCCCTAAGTTCTCACTGACTGGAGCCATTTTTCCCATTGTTTATTGTGAAAAACAAAAGAGTATTCAAAAGCTGAATAGTTGCAAAGAGCTGGAATAAACTTTTCTCAGAGATTGATGGGATAGTTTGTGTGCTTAAATACCCTAGAGTGGAGCCAAATTCACTTTTAAACTTGCGAAATTGAGTGTCAGTATGGGGTTTGGCAGACACTGAACTCTGATACCCGAGTTCTGTTCCCAAGTCCACCATTACTTGGTGTGTTGCCCTGTCTATTGTCAACAGGGCAGCATCACTTGTAACATTATGACCATGTAAGTGTTGTTCACAATTGAGCCTAGTAGTTTATTCTGATTACATTTCTTATTCAATTTTTAGTCCTTTCATAATTAACAAATACCTTTTTTTTGTTGTTTGCTTAGTTTTCTATGTCACCAGATTTAATTCTTCCTTAGCTCTTCAAAAGTCAGCTCTACATAACATTTTTCAAAGGTCAAACCTATCATATAACCCATAATATCCTTTTATTTTCCTGCAGACATCCCTATTGGTGCTCATCTCCTCCAGTTCCTGTTTAGAATTATTGTTCTTAGGCCCACTTCATGGCTGCCATCCTGGGATTGCCTTTGCTGCTGTCTTATATTAAAGTTCCAGAATTATAAGACATGTGGATTGTATAGGTTTACATCTTTCTGAATTTATTCCATTGAATCAATGCAACATATCCTTCAGTAACCGCCCAGGCAGGGGTATTTGTGCAGTCATTTTTTTACATATATTTCTAAAAAGTCTCAATTTTCTCCTTATACTTTTTTTTTTTTTTTGAGGGCAGTGTTACTGGCCCTCATATGTGGGACTGAACCGGGGCCACTGGCTTCCCAAACCAGCGCTTAAGCACCGTGCCACTCAGCCGGCCCCCTCTTCTTATACTTTTTTATAAAACAACGTTGAAACATAATTTAATTTACTCATTTGAAGTATATAATTCAAAGGTTTTTGGTGTACTTATGAACTTGTGCAACCTTTGCCATAATCCATATTTAGAACATTTCATCACTGCAAAATAGAAACCCTATACTCATTAGTATCACTCCCTATTCTTCACCTCACTCACTCCAATCTCTGTGAACTTGCCTATTCTGGACATTTCATAGAAACACAACCATACAATATGTGGCTTTTCATATCTGGCTTCCTTCAGAGAGCACAGAGTTTATGACATGCATCCATCCTGTAGCATGTATTAGTCCATAATTTGCACTTTTTGATTATTATGAAGAATGCCACTATAAAAATTCATGTACAAGTTTTCATGTGAACCTATGTTTTTGTTTTTCATTGATGTACACCTAGGATTGAAATTGCTGTATGATATGATAACTCTATTTTTAACATTTTAAGGAACTACCAAACTATTTCCAAAATTGCTACACCATTTTTAATTCCCACCAGTAATGTTTAAGTATTTCATTGTGTCAATAACATCACCAATACTTCAATTGTATGTCTTTTTGATTTATAGCCTTTCTACTAGGTGTGAAATAATAACTGACTGTGGTTTTGATCTATAACTCTCAAATGACTAAGGATGTTAAACATCTTTTCATGGGCTTATTGGCCATTTATATATCTCCTTTACAGAAATGACTATTTAAATCCTTTCCTCACTTTTAATGGATTTATTTGCTGTTTTACTATTGAATTGTAAGAATTCTTTTTGGATAGGAACCCCTTATCAAGTGATATGATTTGCCAATATTTTCTCCTATGCTATAGGTTTTGTCACTTGCTTGAAGTTTCATTGAAAACACAAAGTTTTCAATTTGCATGAAGTTGAATTTATCAGATTATTTCTTTTATTGCTTGTGCTTTAGGTTTTGTCTCTAAGAAATCATTGCTTAACCCAAGTTCATGAAGATTTATTCCAATCTTTTCCTCTAAGAATTTTATAACTTTAGCACTGGAACTGACCTACTTTGAACTCTTTCATTTTTGGTGTGAGGTAGAGGTTGAAACTCATCTTTTTGAACACAGATACCTATTTATCACTGCATCATTTGTTAAAAAGACCATGGTTTCACCCATTGAATTGCCTAGGCACCTTTGACAAATCTATTTTTATTCATGATTAGTATTTCCATTGGATATTCATTCAAAAAATATTTATCGAGCCCCTATTAATTTGCAGGCATGTTCTAATCGCTGGGTATGCAGCAGTCAAAACCTTGAAAAGGTTCTTCTATATCAGACACAATCAGTGCTTTGGACTTTTAAGAGTGCCCCAGGATGCTTCTCACTGCCACCGTCTGCATCTAATATAGAAAGTGCCAGGGAATCAACACTTTCTGGTAGCATCCCTCATCAATGACTGAGGTTACTTTATTCTATAATTATCCCAGTTCTCTGGGGCCTGATGCACAATTAGGGCCTCAACACATATTCGTGGAATGGATGAATATGTGAATAAACGGTGGGTGCCGTTTTATATTTTCTGGACGTTGACTGTGCCTATATGTGTAATACACACTACCAGATAACGTGTACTCAGAAAAAACTAGCATCTACCCTGGAGCTGTTCCTCACTTCTGTTGCCTTTACCTTCTCTGGGTCTGCCTGGCTCCCTGATTAGCAGTCTCCCCCTTCCAGGGAGGGTGCTTCCTAAAAACGCTCTCCGCTGCCTTTACTGCCTCAAACACCAATTAGAAAGTGCCTACAACTTCACCTGGCATTGTGTGTGTTGGCATCTGGACTCCCCACCCCTAACAAGTCCCATGCCTCCTCTTGAATCTGCCATTGCTAAGCACCAGCTGATGATTGCCCAGACAGAAGCCATCTGCTGATTAAGGAAAGTTAGATTAGCAAAGGAGCTCCAGGGAAGTTTAGCAAAAAAGAGCCATATCCATAGATGGTCCCTCTGACATGAGGTTCATTATGGCTTCATGAGATTACTCAACCTGTTGGCTCATCGGAAGCCCTTCTGATAAAGTCTGGCCTCCTGCTCCTCGCTGGGGCAAAGGCAGCCCCAGAGCAATTCACTGTATACAGGTGCCATTCACTCCAGCTGAACCAGTCTCATTAGGGGACTGACGTGGGCTTGGCTAAGGGCGCCAGTTCAGTTCAATCTATATAATGCTTTTTGAGCTTTGTATTGGGTAGCCAATGGTGAGCAAAACAGACACCATCCATATTCTCTGCAGATTAGAATGGAGTGGTTAAAGCCATGGTCTGGATGACAGAGATGGAAAGCAAGGTAAGAGATCCCATCCAAAGTGGTTCTTAGAGGCCAATAAGAGTCAAAATTGAGAGTATAGAAGACAACACTTACAAACTGAGCTACTGCTATAATACTAAGCCAAGAGCTAGAAGTTATCTGCTCATGGAACAGAAAAGAACCAGGTCAGGACAGAAGCCAAGAGGACCCTAGATGACTAATAAGACTAATGTTGAAGCTCTTAGAGCTTACTTTCAATGGCCATACATTTCCTGGTGCCCAGAGAGGTCAGAAAATTTTTTGAGAAAAAAATGTGGACTCATTCATTATTTGTCAATTAAGTACTATGGACTATATCTTCTACTATACATTATATGATCCAACACATGGTGAGATAAATGAGAACCAAACCACTTACAGGATTCTAACAGACTTATGTGAAGAAAAAGACCCCATACACTAACTAAAATATTAAGACACTCAGGAAGGATTCTCATTCCATTGTCTGAAATAGAAACAAGATTTTTTTTTGGTTTTGATTTTTAATGTGGAGGGCCTTAAGAGAAATTCTATGGAAGGTTAAGTTTGCAGACAATGTTTCACAAGCTTAGAATAATAGGGTTGGTAGCATTCTTTCTGGGCCTTGAAACCCATGTTAGAATTAGACATACAAACATGTAGTTGGGAAAGCTTTAGTGATATATAAAAAGTAAGTCATAAGGCAGTAGGATAGAGTGGCAAAGAACATAAACATGGAAGTCAAATAGATCAGAGTTCATTCTTGGCCCTGCCACATAGCAGTTGAGTGTCTTAGAGCAAGTTATATAACCTCTCCAAGCCTCACGTTCCTCAGCTACATGGAGATTGTTTTTAAAAGTGGTTCAACATTCCTTCCCATACCCATTACAAAGTGATTTTGCCACTCGTCCCTTCATAAGGAAAACACTGGTTCCCCTCCCTTCAATTTGGGCCGGTTACTTGTTTTGACCAATAGAATGTGACAAAACTGGTGCTGTGTCTTTCCAGGCCTAAGAAAACATGCAGCTTCTGCCTTAAACTTCCTGAAAGCCAGCCTCCATGGAAAAACACTAAAACTGCACTACTGTGTGGTGGAGACGATATGGAGGCAGAGGCCATGTGCAAGGGGAACTCAGGTACCCTGCCAGTCAGCACCAAGGCCTCACATGTTAAATAAAACCATCTTGGGGGGTCGGCTGAGTGACGCGGTGGTTAAGCGCTGGCTTGGGAAGCTAACGGCCCTGGTTCAGGTCCCACATATGAGGGCCAGTGACAGTGCCCTCAAAAAAAAAAAAAAACCTTGCGTCATCCAGTCCAATCAAATCACAGCAGGCAGCACCACATGGAACTCAGATGGACACCTTTGCTGAGTTCTGAAAGTCCAAAGTCCCAACGCATTGAACCATTTGCCATAAAACGGCGGTTGTTTTAAGCACCTGTGTTTGGGGATGATTCAGATACCTGCTACTGCTGATCAACAGCACAACTGTCTAACTCATTCTATACAACTCACTACCACAGGAGGTGGCAGACTTTGGTTAGCAAAACAGAAACAACTCCACATACTCCAGGTGTCAGGAATTTGATATAGGAATTAGGGAGTTACATACCCACTGGAATAGCTGGGGAGAAAATGGCAGGGAAACCAATACTGATGAATCAGCCTAAGGAACTGAAGTGGTGGCTCTGAAGAACTTGCAGGAAAGTTGATGAAGATCTCTGGGAAGCTCCCACCAATTGTGTTGGTCTTACCAGCAAAGCAGATGGTCTCAAGAGCTTGTAGGGAAACTCTGAGAATCCCTTATCAGCTTTGCTATGGTTGCAGCTGACTCAAGAGAACAGCAGCTTCTCCTTCCCTCCCACCTTCTAAATCTTCTGCTGGTGCTGCTCATTGGCCAGCTCTAACCTGAGACTCCATGGAAAGAGGATTCTGGGAAATGGAGTCCAAGGCTTCTTAGAGTCCTAGGATGGAGTGCTACCAACGTGGAGCTGACAACAGAACATTCAGCTGAAACTGAAAATGATTCAATGATAGAAAGTCTTGATTCTCCTGTTCAGTTTCTTCAATTCGACCATGCCCTTCTTCATACCTCCACCTAAAAATAAAAAAATTAAATAAAATTTTATATATATATATATATATATATATATATATATATATATATATATATATTTATAGAGAACGAGAAAAAAAAATGTCTACAGGACATTCTCCCTTTCTTCCTTAAGTGTTAGCACAGACAATAACAACAGTCCTCAGAAGAGTGGAGGGTACAGAGCAGAATAATCCCGGATGACATGGCCATTAAGAAAAATCCCTTGCAAGAAGTCTCCTGCAAAAGAAGAGTAAAATTATCCTCCATCGCAGGAGATTGAGGTGTTCCTCCACAGAGATTAGGATCTGTACCTCTAGGGACTGAGGGTGACTGGGGTTTATTCATGTAGACTTAATAGTAGGTATTGACTTTCCCTTATTCACTCCACAAATGTTTTTTTGGAACTCCATCCATGAACTGGGAAGGTGGTCAAAGACAGTTTCTTTCCTGTAGTCTTGTAGCAAATAGGACAAGTGAATTAAAAATCTACAATACACTAAAACAAAAATTACAGTTGTGGGGAATGTAAAGACATTATCCAAGCACAAAATGTGGAAGCAATGAAGCCTAGGAGTCAAGGGTGGGTTTTGGAAAAGCCCAAAGACAAGTGGTTTTTGTATGCATACTTTTGAAAAATGACTAGAAATTCACTGCAGACAAATGGGATCAAAGACATTTGATGCATATGCAAAGGCACAAAACTATGAAAGCATATGGTGCAGCCAGGGGCGCATGAGTGCAGTAGGTCTGAGGTCACAGATGTCAGGCATAGAGGACGGTGCTCAGAGGCCGGGTAGCAGAGGAGCTTGGTTTAGGCTTTCAAGACCCCTGAATGCCTCTGTGGAGAGAGTTCAGATCCTGTTCTATAAGCCTGTCATTTCCACAGTGGATTTAAATTTGCACCAAGGGTTTCACAAGAGTCCACTGGCATGCTGAAAAGAATTTCAACTTCTATTATTATTATTGCTACAACAGCCATTAAGATGAAGTGCCCAACAGAACTGAAATAAGAGGATACAGCATTGAACAATGATTTTCAAAAATAATCAAGTACATCCAACCCACTGCTCTCACCATAGAATACGATTTAGTGCTATAAGGTTTTACACTCTTAACAACATTTTAAACAGTGTCCTTATGTTTAATTCTTTAATTTTATTTCATGTGTTTCATAGCAAACACAATTCATAACTACAGTAATACATATATATGGTCTATAAATATCTAAATAAACTTATGTTGTGGGTGCATGCTGAAAAATAGTTTCTAATAAATGTGCATAATCAAAACATTTGAAGGCCACTCCACAAACCAGGAAGGGCCATCAAATTTTTCACGTAAAAACAGTGGTTTATTGCTGACTCTTTTTGAACATATCATTCTGACAACTGTTTGGAGGATGATGAAGGAGAAAAGGAATGGAGGCATGGAAACCATTTAGGAGGGTGTGTCAGTAGCCATGGTGGGAAATACGGGTGCCTAAACTAGTTGTTTTCTACTGTTTACACCTCTTAGGATAAAATGCATTTAAGCCTACCTACCTGAAAGCAAAGGGTACCAGCTTGCTAGTGGGTTGCATGTTCCTAGAGTCTGGGAGATGCGAGGTTAAAAGAAACACTCCATTCCTCCCAATAAACTCCAGCCTTGGTGGCAAGGACAGGGGTCACACAGACATTTTTAACTGGGTTTCAAAGGTTGTGGGGATTTCTTCTGATAGAAAAGGAGGCAAAGGCGTTCCAGGCCACAGGATCATACCTGCAGCGCCCCGAGTGAGGAGTGTGTCTGGCATGGTAAGGAATAGAGAGGCGCCCTTACATGGAACCAGGGATGGACAGGTTAGCTGAACCCATGTTAGAAAGAGCCAAGACGCCACGCTCGCTAAGGAATGTTTATCCTGTCATCAGTTTAAACAATGGATGCTCTCTAGGAAAACACTGGCATGGCCAGAGTCTCATCAATCCCTCTGAGTCAGGGGACACAGTAGTTGGCAGGAAACAAGGATATAACTTGCTTTTGTCATGTTACCCTGTGACCACATGGGGGCGGGCTCAACCCATCGCATCCCAAAGCTTTCTGGCTCAGCTCAGGACTTAATCAGATTTCAACTAATTTTCCAAATTATCCCAGTCTTAGGTGCTGTTCTGTGTTGCCTGTCTTTGGGAGAACTAACTTTTCAGAAACAGTGTTTTATGGGCTGTCTTTGATATTCCTCAGGTGAAATTCTAACATGTTCTTTTAGTTTTGTAACTGCACCAATGATATACAGATCTTGTAAACACTACTTGCTTTACAAAATGCAGCCTACTTTGCAGCCTCACCCCATTCCCTCAACTTTACAGATAAGGAAAATAAGCCTCACAGAGGGGTGTGGCCAGAGAAAACACAATACAACTGGGAAATTAAAGGAGCTAGAGAACAAGAGGAGTGGTTGGGAGTGCAGCTCACCTGAGTCCAAATTCTGTCTTTACACTTAATGGATAATAACCTCTGACCAGGGCCTTCACCTCTGCCTCAGCTTTCCCATCTCACCTTCCTCAGATTAAATTAGTTTCTAAAAATGCTTTTTAAATGCTTCAAATATTGCCAGTACTTAACAAGTACCACGTGCATTAGGTGTTATCATTATAATTCCAAAGTTATATTTTCATTTTTTAGAAATCTTTTGGCACTAATGTAAATATAGCAGTTATTGTCTAATGTGTAAAATATTCCATTTTTACCATACAAAATCTAATTTTTTCATTGTTATTTTGAATATTTGACCTACTGAATGTTTCTTTCAGACTGCTTTATTTCCTGTGTTTTCTAAAATATGAATTATTATTACCCTTTTTTGCATCTGCTGATGCAATCAACAAATATTTATTGAGCATCTACTATGTGGTAGTCATTGTTCATAACACCATGAACAAAACAGATTTGAAAAGGCACTCCGCCCTTGTAGGGTTTACATTCTCGTGAGGATCACAGGGAGTGAGAATAAAGAAAAATCATAGTGTGTAGTGTGCTAAATGCGAATTTATGCTGTAAAGGAAGGAAGAAGGGGAGGAGTTTCAGTTTGGCATAGGGTGGTCAGAAAAATTCTTCCTCAGAAGGTAAGTTCTGAGCCAAGACCGAAGGCGATTAGGGAGAGAACTGAGCAGGTATCTTGAGGAAGAGTTTTGCAGGTAGAGGAAGCAGCAGGTGCAAACACTGGGAGTCAGGAATGTGCCTGCTGTTCAAGGACAGCAGCAAGAATGCAGGAAACTGAAGCGGGTGGGGAGGAGTAACAGACAAAGTCAGGGAGATAAAAGCCCAAAATGAAAGAATTCAAAGGAAATGTCCAATATTGTATTATTGCAGTCAGGATGATTTTTCTAAGTATGACACAAAACTATGAAGCCCCCCCCCAAAAAAAAAAGATAATTCTGACTACATTAAAAAATAAATTTTAGCTTTTTATGGCAAAATTTTTTATATGGCAAAAATACAGTAATCAAAGTCAAAGGCCAGGAAATATGTGAGGAGGATATTAGCAACATAAATAACAGATAAAAGTCTAGTTCCATTAATGTGTCATGGTATATACAAATCAGTAAGAAAATGACCAATTGACCAGTAGAAAAAAAACTGGGTGAAGTTCATGAATTCAAAGACAAATAAATGCAAATTGCTCTTAGAAATTATGTACAACATCTTTTCTGAGCTTAAAAATGATGTAAAGTAATAGAAATAAAATTGAAATCAAATGCAACCATTTTTCACTTACCCAACTGGCAAATAATCATTAGCTCTGAGTTGACAAGCCTTGAGGAAATCAGTCCGCTTGTACACAGGTAGTAGAGGCTCTTTGTACAAAATTTGGCCATACTTAGCAGTATTTAAATGGATACGCTCTTTGACCCAATTGTTCTACTTTATAAATTTACCGTACTCACACAAGAATTTAAAAATTTAAGAATTTACCCTACTCACACAAGAATTTAAAAATGCATGTACAAACATCCACCCTGAAACATTGTTTATAATATTAAACAGCTAGAAAAAACATCAATGTTTATTGTAGAGGCATTATGTGCAGTCATTTTTGAAGCTGCATAAATTTATACATACTTAAATGATTGTTGAGAAATTTTATCAAGTGAAAATGGCATGGTTTAGTATTATATTTATACCAAGCAACAATCTGTACATTAAAAGGATGACTATGAATACAGATGCATATAAATATGAAGCTACACACTGAATGTTGCCTCCACTGCTCCGCTCCCATTCCTTTAGCACACCACAATCAAGCTTTCCTTCCTGCCTCTCAAATGAGTTACTCTGAGATCCCCAGTGATTTCTGCATCGACAACTCCAAGTCTCACTTCAGTGTTCTCACTTTATCTCCACAACACACTGACCATTCCCTTCTTCCTGAAAATCTTTCTCTTATGCCTTCCATGATGCCAGGTTCTCCTTTTTCTCCTCTTACCCCTGTGCAGGCTTGCTCCTTTTCTTGCGACACTTTTTGCAAGATCCTGCCAGCTTCTCTTGCTAACCTCGCAATCATGGCAGCACTTGTCTAGAGCTGTGGAAATTCTCTGTTTTGTTGCCAAACCTCAACTTCTGATGTACCTTCCCAGAATTGTTATCCTTCTGCCATCTCTTTTTGAGACTATTGACTGATGTCTGCATTGCTCCAACCTCATGTCCTTCTCTGTTTTCTCATGACAATCTACATGCCTGTATAGCCTCTGCTAACCACTGCTGCACTTTCAGACTCTCACCCCTGCTAGCAGGTACGAAAGGCTTTCTCTCTGTTGTGCCAGCAGGCTGGTCTTTGTATAAAGACTCCTGTTGGCTCCTTTTCTCTTCCACCTCTGAGTACTAGCATCCCTGACAGTCTCTTCTAGGACCTCTTTACTCTTCAGTACATACTCCTCCTGTGACATCACCCAGTCCCATGACTTAAAAATACTTCTTCCCAGAACACCACACCTGAGCATTCAACTGCCTACTTGATATGTCCACTTGGTTATCTAATAAATGCATCAAATTTAACATGGCCCAAAGAGCCACATTTCCCTACTCGAACTTGTTCTTCCTCCAATTTTCCCGATCTCTCCAAAGAGCACTGCTACCCACAGTAAAAACATTAACTTAGTTTTACTTAATGGTTAAACAGTCATGAGAGAAGACATCCTTGCCTTGTTTCTGATCTTATTGGAAACATATCTAGTTTTTCATCATTATGATATTAGCTATAGACTTTTTGTACATGTTCTTTATTAGATTAAAAATATTCCCTGTATTCCTCATTTGCTGAGAGTTTTTATCATAATGGTTTTTTTGGTGTGAATGTTAATTTTATATGTCAATTTGACTAAGCCATGAGGTGTCCAGACGTTTGATCAAACATTATCCTTTGTGTCTCTGTAAAACTGTTTTTGGATGAATTTAAAATTTAAATCAATAGACTGAGTAAAGTAGATTGTCTTCCCTGACATGGGTGGGTTTCATCCACTTGGTTGAAGCCTGAATAGAACAAGAGACTGACTCACCCCTCAATAAGAAGGGTTTCCTCCTGCCTCACTGCCTTGAGCTGGCACATCAATATTTTCCTGCCTTTGGACTTGAATTGACCCATCAGCTCTTCCTCGGACTCAGATTGGAACTATATCATCAATAGCTCTCCTGGTGTAGTTATATTCCAGGCTGCTGACTGCAGATCTTAGGGTTTGTTAGCCTGAATAATCATGTGAGCCAATTTTTTATAAGGTGGGTATATATGTCCTCAGGAGAACCCTAACTAATAGTTGGGGTTTATCAAATGCTTCTGCTGCATCTATTTGATATAATCATGTGATTTTTCTTCTTCAGCCTTTTAATGTAAAGTATTACATTAATTTATTTTCAAATGTTCTACCAGCCCTACATACCTGGGATAAATTCAACCTCGTCATGCTATATGGCTCTTTTTACCATTGTTATATTTGATTTGCTAATACTCTGTGATCAACATACCAGTACCTACTCTAACATAATTTTAATTGGGGGTAACATAGTATATCTCTCTCCATCCCTTTAATTTTATCAATTTATGCTCTCATATTTAAAGTGGGTCTCTTGTAGGCAACCTACAGTTGGGTCTTGATTTTTTATTGTGGTAAAAAAATATAACATGAGATCTACCTACTTCCTAAGTTTTTGGAGTGTACAGGGTTGTTAATTATAAGCACAATGTTATACAGAAGATCTCAAGAACTTTTCCATCTTCATGACTGAAACTCTGTACTCATTGAACAGAAATTTCTGTATTCTCTCCTCCTCCTATTCACTGGCAACCAACATTCAACTTTCTTCTATCAGTTGGCTACTTTTGTCGATACCTCATGTAAGTGGGATCTTGCAATATTTGTCCTTCTGTGACAGGCTTATTTTACTTAGCATAAGGTCCTCAAAGTTCATCCATGTTGTAGGATATGGCAGGATTTCTTTTTGACGGCTGAAAAACATCCCAGTATATGTATATCCCACATTTTCATTATCCATTCATCCATTAACATACATTTAGTTTGTTTCTACCTCTTGGCTATTGTGAAAAATGCTGCCATGAATATGGAAATGCAGATATCACTTCAAGATCCTTATTTCAATTCTTTTAAATAAATACCCAAAAGTGGGATTGCTGGATCATATGTTAGTCCAACTTTCAGTTTTTTGAGGAACCTCATACTGTGTTTTAGAGTTGCTGCACCATTTAGCATTCACATCATGGTGGACAATGGTTCCAATCTCTGTATCTCCTCACTAACATTTGTTATTTTCTGGTGTGTGTGTGTGTGTGTGTGTGTGTGTGTGTGTGTGTGTGTGTGTTTAAATAATGACCACCATTATTGACTCAGTGGAAGCAGAAAAGAACAATATTTAAGTAGGGAAGCTTATACTGATCATTATAAGCTTTTAAAGTTAAAAATGTCTTCCTTTCCTTTTTTTACTTATCGCAAAATGTCCTGAGAGTATTCATTATGAGAAAGAAAATGCCAATCACACTTTAAGACCTTACTTTGGAAGGAACTAACGAGAAAGCAAACTGAAAGGTAAGGCTTCATCTTTGTTTTCAAATAAGTGGCCTTAATTTTTCTTCTTATAGAAGATGTTTAAATTAGTTTGTTATAAATATATCTAAACTATTAGTTTTTCCAGCTTTCAGGTAAAGAGTAGCAATTCACCTATACAAAGTCTATGAGAAGAAGTCAATAGGTTTCATCAAATCTTAAATGTGACATCATCCATTTAAGACCCTGGCACAATTTCTCACCTGGGGTACTATTTTAATGAAAAAAGAAAAAACTGTAAAGGAAAGGAGGGCGAAAACTAACCTAAATGTGCATTGATATGGAAATAGGTAAGTAAATTATGCTGTAATAATAGAACTACAATATGATCCAGCAATTCCACTTGTGTGTAGTTATCTGAAGAAAACAAAAATACTAACTTGAAAGGATAAATGCACCCACATTTTTTGAAGCACTATTTATAGTAACCAAGATATGGAAATAACCTAAATGTCCATTGATGGATGAATGAATAAAAAATAATATGTGACACACACACACACACACACACACACACACACACACACACACTGGAATATTATTCAGCCATAAAAAAGAATGATCTTGTCATTTGTGACAACATGGGTATATCTCAAGGGTATTATGCTAAGTGAACTAAGTCAGACAGAGAAAGACAAATAACATACAATCTCACTTATATGTAGAATATTTACAAATTAAAAAAAAACTCAGGGATACAGTGAACAGGTTAATGGTTGCCATAGACAGGGTGTAGAAGACTGGCAAAATGAACAGAGAGGAGATCCAAATTTCCAGTTATAAGTCCTGGGGATGTAATGCACAGCATGGTGACTGTAGTTAATCATGCCATATTTCATATTTGAAAGTTGTATGAGACTAGACCATAGAAACTCTCATCACAAGAAAAATTTTTGTAACTATACATGGTGACAGACATTAACTAGACTTATTGTGGTGATCGTTTTGCAATCTACACAAATATCAAATCATGACATTATACACCTAAAACTAAATAATGTTATATGTCAGTTACACGTCAATTAAAAAAAAAAGTGTCGTGCAATGATAGAATAGTACTTAGCTGTTCAAGTGAATGAACTAAAGCCACATGCACCAACCTGGAGAGATCTCAAACACATAATACTGAGGGGTTTTTGTTTCTTTGTTTGTTTTAAAACAGTTGTATCATAATTCTTTAAAAATAACAGTTATATAAATATTAGTAACATTGTATGGATGCATAAAAACTGGAGTAAAATAGGAAGATGTGGGCTGGAAGGATAAAAGCTAAGCTCTGACCAGCATCTCCCTCTGGGCTTTGGACAGATGCCTCCCTTCAGTGTTAATTAAGTGCCTACTAAGGACTAGGGTCAGTGCTCTGCTTTTTACTCTCCAAAACAGTTACAAATGCAGGACCTCTTTTACATGTTTTGCAGACCGGTGGATTCATTCATTCGCCACGTATTTCGTGCTTAACCTCTGTTTCCTCAACTGTACGATGGAACTAAGAAGAGCGTCTGCACAATTTTGTCAGAATGAAGCACTTTATGTAAAGAAGTGAGTGAGCTGCCTGGCATATAATGAGCGCCCAAGAAATGCCAGGTGCTTCTGACAGCTTGACTGTTCACCAGGCACGTTCAGACTCTTGATCCCTGGGTGAGAAGGACATTGAAAAATCCGGAGCTCAAAAATGTCTCTGGTGCTCTCCTAGATGCATTGAAACCATAAGCCCAAGGGCCTGAAGGGTCTCGGAGAAAGACTGTCCAAGAACTTGCGGGTTCTCCTGGGAACCTAGGGCTTGACATCTATCTGTCTGTCTGGCAGAACAGGTGGCTGGGGGCCCCCCCGGAACAGGAGGAGACGCTCTAAGAGGGACTGAGGGGGAGGGGAAAATTCCCGGGGCCGGGGGCGGAGCCGGGCGAAGTTCAAGGGCAGGTTTCGGCAGGAAAAGGGTGCCGCGGAGTGAGGGACTGGGTGGGGCGGGGAGGGATGGCAATACTGCCAGGACAAACAGCAAGGCGGAGACGTCACCCGCTCAGACCTCAGGAGAGCTAGTGGGCGTCGGAGCCCTGCTTGCCGCGATGGGCTGCCTGGTAGCTGCCGTCTGGTCCCTACTCAACGCCCGCACTCTCCTGCTGGGAGCCATCGTCTTTCTGTTCCTGGCCAATTTCTTCAAAAGGCGGCGTCCAAACAACTACCCGCCTGGACCCCCGCTTCTGCCTATCTTTGGAAACTTCTTCCAGATGGACTTTAAGGAGCCACACCTCTCTCTTCAACAGGTAGGAAGGAGCCAGCGGTGGTGCTGAGCTGCGCCCTATCCCTGACCTGAGGTCCAAGGGCCATCCTCGGGACTGCGGCCGGAGGATGGGTGGCTCTGCCGCTGATGCCATTGCCCTGGTGAAACCGGCTTTGAGCCTCTCGTTTTCTTTATCATCAACTGACATAATGCTGAAACGGTCCCTTCCTAGGGGTGAAACATTGTTAACGGTTGACGATTTAAGTGTGCTAGGTTTGTTACAGTCTTTAACTCATTTAACCCTGTCTTGTTAAATATTATCTGAACATCCTATGGTAATGTGATCTCCTTATCCTCTTTAATATTAGTATTCTTGAAAAACTGCTGTATTTTCCTTCTCAGATGTTCCATTCCCCATGTGTAAAATGATACTACTACTAAATCCTCACCACTTTGAACTGAATTGCTCCCACCACCACAATAACTGAGCCCCTCACATGCAGCCTTCTCTCCCTGCAATCCACTCTCACTAATCATTTAAAACTGTCATTCCTCAGTTTACATTTTCTTGCCCCCCTGGCTGCTGAGACTCCTTAGCAGAGTTCAGATTCCTTAGGGAGCCACTTGGAACCCTTATGACCCAGGCTCTTTCCAATTCTTTATAATCATCTCCCATCAGGGCTCTCTAACTGTAGACACTCTGAATTCCTTCAATTTTCTCCAACATCCAGAACTTTCTCAACTGATTTCCTGCCTCTCCGCACAGGTACCTTGCTGAGAGACAACACAGTCATAGGTGGTTGCGAAGATTAAATAAAAAAGGGAATGGTCAATATAACATGGATTATAGTAGGTGCTCAAAAAGTATTAACTCCCCTATCCCTAGAAATGCCTGAAACACTTTAAACACATGCCCATATACTCAAGTTCAAGTAAGAGAAGGTTTTATCACTTTCTGGGAGAAACACCCAATTGGTAACACTAAGTTACAGGATTAGTCACAGAATTTTAAAGCTAGGCTCCTAAACCTGCTCCCTTGTTTAAGAAATTTGTTATTTAATTCCAAGTATTGGGCCACTTTTCTGTTTTCTTTCTGGTAATGATTTCCAGTTTGATTCCATTATGGTCAGAGGACATACTTTGTATAATTTCAATTTTTAAAAATATGTTGTTTAGCTTTGATCCAAGATACGGTCCCATGCATGCTTGAAAAAAATGAGCACTGGTTATATGCAGATTTTTGACTGAGCAGGAGGTCTGGGCCTCTAACCCAGGGTCATCTCTATTCTGCTGTTGTTGGGCAGAGTGTTACTGTAAGTCATTTAGATCTTATTGGGTGCTGGTGTTGTTTAATTCTTCTGTATCCTTGCTGACTTCTTATCTACTGATTGTGTCAAATACTAGGAGAGTCATGTTGAAGTCTCCAACTATAATTACAGGTTTGTCTATTTCTCTACTCAATACTGGTAGTTTTCCCTTCATGTACTTGGCAGCTCTTTTATTTGGTGCATATGCATTAAAATTGTTAGGTCATCTTGGTGATTTCACTCTATTATATAGTATCCCTCTTTATCCCTGGTGATTTTCTTTCCCTCAACTTTATCTGATATAATATAATGATATCAGCTCTCTTTTGATTAGTATTTGCTTGGTGTATGCTTCTCCAGTGTTTCACTTTTAACCTACTTATATCATTGTAATTGAAATGAGTTTTCTTGTAGATAGGTCGGTTATTTTTATTCTGCCAATCTCTTTTAATTGGTGAATTTAGATCATTTATATTTAATGTAATTATTGGTATGTTAAGACTTGGCAGCCCCAAGGCCAGGCAGGGATGGGTCAAGGGTAGGTGTAAGGGGATGTCCCAGGAACTCGCATGGAATCTGACAGGACTGCCTGTGCCATAGCCCATTGATCTGACTGAGGGGAGCATAAAAGCAGTGCTCAGAAGAGGCCCCAGCTTCATTCCCTGGAGGCACAGTGGCCGAGGGCCTTGGCGAATGGTTTCTTACTGGCTAGTTTCGGATTGAGTAGACCCTGAGGGTCTGGTTGAGGAGCTGGCCCCTACCCTTAAGTCCCTGAGGCTCCTGTTGTCTTCCCAGGGACATGAGTGCGAATGTTGCTATCTCCTTGACTCCTTTCCACCTCCTTCTGGGGGGTTGGATTCAGGCAGGACTTGTTTCTAATGTCCAAGAAATTGATAAGAAACTTACAGAGGCTGATGCTTACCTACATATCTTGATAGAACAATTAAAGCTTTTTGATGACAAACTTCAAAACCACAAAGATGATGAACAGAGAAAGAAAATCAAAACTCTCAAAGAGAGGACGAAAAACGTTGTAGAACCAATTAAACACTGCTTTGTGTCGCTGCAAATTGCTACAAGTGCTATTCATACTGTAGATGCAGTCAGTATATTAACTTAGTCCCCTGGAACCTGTGATCAACACAATGCCTTCCCAGACTGTCTTACCTCCATAACACACTCAGTTATGCAGGCCAGAGCAGTGTCCATCTTCCCTACCAGTTCAGCCTGTATCAGCTACCTTGAGATATCATCAGACTCCAACACAAAATGGTACATGCAGTGGGCACTCACCACCTAGTAGGAGTCTAACTTCTCCAAGTCATGTCAGCTTGTCGCCAAATACAGTCATGGAGTTCTCTTACTCTAGCAGTAAAGATTAATTAAATGAAGCTCATGGATTACATCAAAGTGGCTCATCCCCAAAGCACTTAATAGATTCCCGGATCTGCCCCAGCCTTGACCCACAGCAGCTCAGGAAATAGTCTAAAGCACCAAGATACCGCAGAATCCCTGCATTCTTCCATGTCCAATGGAACAAGTGATGCTGACCTTTTCAATTCATATGACGATAGAGATGATGAAGGGGAGGCAGGGTCAGTGGAAGAACACGAGAGCGTTATCATGCATCTTTTGCCACAGGTTAGGCTTGGAATGCATCTTACTAAGGTAGTTCTTCCAACATTGATTCTTGAAAGAAGACCTCTTTTAGAAATGTATGCAGACTTTTTTGCATATCCGGACCTGTTTGTGAGCATTAATGGCCTAAAGGAAGCCAGAGACCGAATGATTCAAGTTGTGAAATAGTATCTCTCAGCCTTTCATGCAGGAAGGAAAGGATTGGTTGCTAAAAAGCCATACAACCTCTTTTTGAGAGAGATCTGGACATTACCAAATGACACTGAAGAGAACACAGAGCTACTTTTAGAAGGACCATTTCCCGGGGTTTCCCAAAACAATGTTCATGGCTGAGCAGGTTTCCCATCATCCACCCATTTCAGCCTTTTATACTGAGTGTTTTAACAAGAAGATATAATTCAGTGTTCATATCTGGATCAAATCAAAATTCCTTGGCATGTTGATTGGCATGCGCAACATAGGGCAGGTTGTCTCATGTCTAGACCATGATGAACATTACATTCTCACATTCCCTAATGGTTATGGAAGGTCCATCCTCACATTGCCCTGGGGGGAACTAGGCAGAGAACGCAATATTAAGTGTTCCAAAATTGGCTTTAGTGCAACTATTGTCTTCCACACTAAACCTTTCTATGGGGATAAGAGGAACAGAAATACCACTGAGATTTTTTTTCTCCAAATGACAAGAAGTCTTTCTGTTCAGTTGAAGGGGAATGGAATGGTGTAATGTATGCCAAATATGCAACAGGGGAAAATGCAGTTTTTATAGATACAAAGAAGTTGCCTATAATCGAGAAGAAAGTGAGGAAGTTGGAAGATCAGAATGAGTATGAATCCCGCTGCCTTTGGAAGGATGTCACTTTCAACTTAAAACTCCGAGATATTGATGCAGCAACTGAGCCAAGCATAGACTTGAAGAAAGACAAACAGCAGAATCCTGAGAAAGAAAGGAGTAGGAAATTCAATGAGAGACAAGGTTATTTCATGAAGATGGAGAATGTGGGGTTTATGATGAACCATTACTTAAACTCGTGGTATTGCCAACTATTAGGTTGAAAAATGCATAGTTCATACCTGATAACCAGAGCATAATTAAGCAACAGTCTTCCTTTGGAAGAACCTGCTTACTCCCTTTTTATTGCATTAGCTCTCATCTCGGGGATACATAACTTTCCAATGCAGATGAACAATTAAAGCAAGAAAAGCTTCCCTTTTATCCTGTTTTGTGGCAGTTAAAATTTTGACTTTGGTCCTGAGAAAAACTTCAGGTTTTGAAAACAAGGCATGTGCTCCTTTCCCAAACCCCACACTTTGAAAAGCACTTATAAATCCCTGTCTCAAACTGCATTCTAGTATTGCTGTTGAGATATATATCATCTATCTCCTAGTTCATATACCCTTGGGATATGCAAATACAAACATATATATACATACATATATAATATAATATACCTGATGCCAGGTGTTCCATAAATATTCCATCTACTGTAAATATTAGTTCCTCTGAGTTTTAGAAAATTAGCGCAATGTATTAAAATTGAGTGGTAGGAAATTTCATGGTCTCACCTACAATAACTTTTAATTTGGGAATTGAACTACTAAATGGTACCTAACTCTGCATTACAGTTTAATTGTATTCAGTGCTCCTTAAGCCTCCATAAAGTATTGGGTTGTCGGAAAAGTCATGACGCATTTTTGCAACGAAAAACATAGAAAAAATATATCATGACTTTTCCAACAACCCAATAATTAAAAAGAAAAAACAACAACAACTTAACTCTGCTATTTTATTATTTGTTTTCTTTTTTTTTTCTCTTGTTTTTTTTTTTTATTCCTGTTTCTTCTTTCCTGTCTTCCTGTGGGTAACCTGAACACTTCTTTAAGGATGCAATTTTAATTTAGTGTTTTTGAGCGTATCTCTTTGTATTTTGTTTTAACCAGTTGCGCTAAAGATTGCAATATGCATACATAGCTTAATGAAATCTACTAGTTTCAATATGTTACCACTTCAAGTGGAATATAGGTACCTTATGATCTTTTTAGGTCCCTTTACCCTCCCACTTTATAATATTATGTCATAAATATCATCTCTACAAACATTGAAAACCATTTCAAACAGTATTATAATTTTGCTTTTAACTGTCAAACACATTTTTCTTTATCATTTTTCAGTTACAGTTTACATTCAATATTATTTTATATTATTGTAGTTTCAGGTGTACATCATAGAGGTTTGATGTTTTTATAATTTATACAGTTATCTCCTGATTAGTCTAGATGAGGCTGTAAATCAGCACCTTATTCAGTTTTTCACCGATAAAGACAGGTCCTTCTATGAACGAGGAATTATGAAGCTCACTAAAAGATGGCAAAAGGTTATTGAACAAAACGGGCAATATATCATTGATTGACCTTTGTTCTTTATATAAATAAATGACCTTTGAAAAACATAGAAAAAATACATCATGGCTTTTCTGAAAACCCAATATTTTATAACTACCAATTTCTTAATCCTCTCACCTTTTTAACCCAGCTCCCCAATACCCCGACTCACTGGTAACTGCTATCAGTTTGTTCTTTGTATCTATGAGTCTGTTTCTATTTTGTCTGTTTGTTTATTTTGTTCTTTAGATTCCACATATAGGTGAGATCATATGGTATTTGCCTTTCTCAGTTTTACCTATTTCACTTAGCATAATACCTTCTAGGTCCATCCATGTTGTCACAAATAGTAAGATTTCATTCTTTTTTATGGTCAAGTAATATTCCATTGTATATATGTACTAGTTCTTCTTTAGCCAATCATCTATTGATGAGTACTCAGGTAGATTCTATATCTTGGCTACTGTCACTAGTACTGCAGTGAACATTGATGTACATATATCTTTCTGAAACAGTGTCAAACACATTTTTTTAACAAGCGGAAGGTGGATTCAAATGGATTTGTATGACTTAAAAATCCAATCTTTTAAGCACTCACTTACATCACCTGTCTTAATCAAACATCTTCAACTCATAATTGCAAACAAACTAAGATCCAAAAAATTTCACTGAATGTTAAAGCTCTTCTTAGTCTCTAGTTCAAGTTACTTTGCCAGCCTTGTCTCTTATCTCCCTACTCACATGAAAATATTATTTTTCCTGGAACTTATCTCAACCCCTGGTTTCCTTATGTGCTTCCTAGCTTTCCCCAAAAAATAATTTATTGGACAGAATGGTAATAACAACATTATATACATGATACATTAGATTGTGAGCTTCTTGAAGTTAAGGAATTATTGTAACCCTAGCACCTGGCCTTGACCTACCACATGGTCGGTGCCCTTTAATGAACCCTATACTCCCGTCAGACAGGATAGCTCACTTGTTCCTGAAATCCATATTCTCCTGCCTTTTCCTTTCCATATACTACTCCCACAGCCTAAAATGTCTTTGCCTTCCCACTACATGTCGTTGCTGACACCTTTATTTAAGATCTGACTCAGACACCATCACCTCTTAGAAGTGCTCCCAAATTATGGGTGGAAATTCATCTCTTCTCTCAATAGCTTCACATCACTTTCTACCAGTATCAAAGTATATATAATCTTCTGCTATGCATTCTTTTTTTTTTCTGCAGTCAGTCTCTCCCAACCGACTTTGACATTATAGAAAACATCATAGCATATTGGTTTTTGTACTGCACACAACATAACAATGTCTGACAGTGCCTGACAACACTTCAGCATTTCATAAAAATCTGTTGTATTGAACTTGAATTTGATTTCCACAGACTGTTCTCAGAAACCTAGCATACACCCAAGAACTACCTGTGAGACCAAGATTCTTCGCAGGAGTTCATGGGCCCCAGGGGACATGCCAACCCCTGCACCTACATGTATAACTGCAGTCATGTGTACAGAGCTTTACTGGAGAGCAGATGCATGGCCTACACTAGAGCTTCAAGACATTCTATGACTCAGTGAGGTTAAGAACCACTATTATAAAGTTTTAGTCCTTATTTCCTTAGGTTTCTTTTTGTCTTTCTTGCTTTATTGGATAGAAATGCTTTTAAATGATAAAAGAAGTACATACACTTTGAGGCATTTTAAAATACAATTTAGTGAATGAGAGAGAATCTTACCTCTTCTTGCACATACCTCTCCCAACACACGCACACACACACACACACACACACACACACACACACACACACACAGAGCTCAGTGCTGGGGAGAGTTCAGAGGAATAGACCCTCTCACCTATGGCTGGTAGGAGTAAGAATCAGTATTTTTTTCTTTTTCCTTTTTCTTTCGTTGACTCTTTGCTCTGTTGGTTCTTGAGTTTAATGACTTAAATTAAGCAGGAGCTCTCTCAATTTTATATCTCTTGATGATCATGGGTCAATCTCTTTTTCTCATTCAGCCTCCAACTTTAATTGTTCTTTATTCTAAACATTTATTTTATTCTACTTTATTATTTACTTAATCCTACCAGAATTTTTATCATTCATCTTAATTTTCCTGTGTCCTATTATTTATATTAATCCTTTTCTTTTTATTTTTCTATGTTCATTTTTTGGTTTTAAGCCTGTTTTAGCCCACTGAACCATCTTATTTTTAATTACTTTCATTCCCTTACTGTCTGTTTTTTTAATGACTCCTTTAATGTTTTACATTGAAAAGTATGCCCTACCTTACAAAGACCTCTGATTTCTGAGAGTCATACATTTATTTATATGTAAAGCAATTGGCACTGTGGCTACTACAGTAAACTTAAGAATTATAATATAATATATAACTATAGTCAATACCAGGGTTTCAGATTATTTGACCTATCCATGTTTACACAGCTGATAATACCATAAAGGTTTTGATCCAGTACTATTGGTCTGGAAATACACAGGCATAGAGAGCATGTAGAGATAGGTGGGAGTCATTTAGCTTAAACTGAGATTTTTCAGCTTCTAAAAACATCCTTATTGAATATTCTAGAGTAATCCTTTTGTGAAGCCTAAAACAGTTCATCCTGGCATCTAGCGGGATGAAATAAAAAACCTACTTGATTTACATGGGCCCATTCCAGCTGTTTCTTAGAAGCAAACACATGTACTTTAGAGGCACACCAGCTCAAGATGGAATCTTGGCTCAACCCTTTCTAGCAAGATGTGGCATACTGTGCTGGAGGTGAACAAAGACTGATGGAAATATCTGGGCCAAAAAAAACAATGGAAAGACTGAGTCCAGGCTTGGTGTTATCATGTGGGAACAGGGTGGTAGAATGAGACTGAACCCTTTGTACTTGCTCTGATGGGGGTGGTGGGGTCTCGGGCACTAAGGGTGACATGGGGGAGCATAAGTGCATGGAAATCAGGGAGGAGGACCCACAGACACCTGGAGGAAAGGAAGGGCTTCTATTTCATCCACGGATGACAGAGTGATACAGCCTAGCAGACAAGAGGCAGGGGTCAATCTTCTGAGAGTCATCTCTTGAATAGACAGGCCAGGAAAGACTTTGATTGGTAACCATTCCATGTTATTCAACCCATCTTGCACATATCTGTACCTCTTGCCTACTCATGACACACCCACACACTTTCCCATTCTCTACTCCCATCCCCCGCCATTCTCATCCCACTTGTCACTCCCACTAAACTCTGAGGTCCTGGCACCAACTCAGGTTCACGTTCTTGTCCTCAAGTCTTACATAATGCCTGAAAAATACATTCCACCACTCAATAGCTTTGTCACCTTGGCTCCATACTTCGGCTACAATTCATTTTCCTTTTCTGAAAGATGAGGAAAATCATTACTACCTTAGGGTGGTTGTGAGATGGAATATGATAAAACGTGAAAGGGGTTTAACACGGAACCCAATGAAGATGGCTGTCTGTGACCATGTTGCCTTCCCCCCACACATCGTGTGTGCTGGTCCTCTCTGTTGCCATGATCATGCACCCACATCCCTTGGCACACAGAGCCTGTTCATTCCTCAGAGACTCGAGTGGCTGTGCGCCAGGTACCAGAAAACAAAGCCCCTTTCACATTGGTGCTGTCATTCTTCCTCACAGAACTCTTTGAGGGAGGAATCATTTTTTCCCCTTTTATAGCTGGAGAGCTGAGGCTCAAAAAAGGGAAACAACTTTCTCAAGTGCCCAAAGCTAGTGAAGCATAGAGCTAAGATTTACACACAGCTCCGCAGCTAGAGTGCTTTTCTCCACACCTGACCCCAGGCCTAAAATGAATTTTCCATCTTCTGGCACATGTTGCGGAAGGGGGTATTCTCTTTCAGGTAAACCATATGATATTATTAAGTCCATACTTGCTACAGCAGACTTACACTAAACAAATGTCAGCCTTCTTTGGAAAGTCACATGTTAAATCCCTCCCTTCACTAGACTCTAAGATGCTTGAGATTATAGACCCATTTATTTCATTATAATTATAACTTCATAACTTGTGCTCAGGACAATGTTAGATGTTTGCTCAATTTATGTAGCTGACTATATGAATGAATGTTTCATACGGTATGTCCATGTCCTCTAGTGAACTAAGTCCAAGTCTGGTTGACAGGAGGGGAAAAGGAAACAGGGAGAGACCTTCCCATCAGGCCAAGGTGAGCAGACACACATGCACACACAGACTGACCTCAATCCACGCCCCCAGCTACACATGCTCCCTTCTTTCCTGGACACACAGACATGTACATATTCATCTGTGTCTATTTAACTGTTTTTCAGTATGTGAAGAAATATGGGAACATTTTTAGCATGGAGATTAGTGGCTTCTCTTCAGTTATTATAACGGGATTGCCCTTAATCAAAGAAGCGCTTGTCCACCAGGACCAGAAGTTTGTGAACCGCCCCATAACCCCTATCCGAGACCGTATCTTTAAGAACAATGGTAAGTTTCTTGACCAATGTAAGATGTGTATGCTTAATATTCTTAAGGTCTGTTAAGCTTTCTCTGTGACTATCATTCTCCAACACTCCCCAGAGACAAGCCCGTTATAAAATTCCTGCCATTAAAGGAAATTGGATGCTCCTAGGATTTGTCAGGTAAGCCTTAATGCAGGGGTTTGGGAAAAGCTGCTTCTCCTGCAGGAACCACTTTAGATGCTATGATTGACAAGTAACCCATCATTCAATGATAGCAGAGAAACATGCAATACATTCGCTGTTTCTGGTTTTCCATTCAATCTCTTCCTTTTGGAAAACAGGTTTGGATCGGCTTCCTTCTGCTGCTTATTAATTCCTTCTTCCTAACTACAGTTCCTTATGCTTTTTCATGAAGGTGTGTCCCACAGAGTATCTCACGCTTTTCTGTCTATGTTAGACCAGTTTGGCATGAGTGCTTTTAATTATCATTTAATAAACTTAAACATTTAAAACTCTAAATGATAAACACAAGTGCATTACTCTACCAAGGCAGCATTTCTATCAGATGCTTCCCAATTCCATTCTACAATATTTTATCTGCTAACTCTTCATTTATTCACTCTAGTTATTATCTTCCATGGGAAGCACAGTGCTAGGCATCAATTATATAACAATGAGTGGAAATGATAAAATCCACGTCCTTATGTAAGTCCTATTCTATTCAGAGAAACAGACACTGTCAATTAACTATAATAATTTAAAGCCTTGTCTGATGAAGATGAGTGTTGGATGCACTTACTTGGGTTATCCAATCTACTCCTGAGATTCAGGAAAAATTTACATAAGCAAATAACAATGAATTTGATAAGGTGAAGAAACAATCATCCTGACGGAATAGAATATAAAAAGTCCTTAGGCCGGCTGAGTGGCACATTGGTTAAGAGTTTGCTTGGGACGCCATCTCTGAGCAGCAGGGCCCCGGTTCAGATTCCACATGGGCCAGTGATGCTGTGCCCTCTACAGCTAAGATGGTGAACAATAGCTAAACCTGGAGCTGGGCTCCCATGAGTCACTGGCAACAGCGTAGGCTGCAGTGGGACTGGCCTGCAGCTGATGTGCACTTTTGTAAGATGCCATGAGCTGCTGTGAGTGGATGTCCAATGGCCAGCAACCGACTGCCTCAGCTGGGGAAATCACAATGATCACAATACCAACATGGGCCAGTGAAGCGATGTCTTCCACAAATAGACTGAAGAACCAAAGGACAGCAACTTGTCTGTTCCCTTCCTCTAATTCCCTAATAAAATCTTAAAAGAAAAAAAAACAGTCCCTGAGGTGTGAAGAAGGACAGTGAAGTGAGGAATTGAAAAAGTGGCCAATGTGGCAAGCACAAAGATTAAATGGAGACAGTTAAATGGAGATGAAGCTGTGAGACTGGCCAGGAATAGTTCATGCAAGTAAGTACTTGTTAAAGATGTTTGTTTTTATCCTAATAACAGTGAAGCTCTTGAATGGTTTTCAGTAAAGAATGGAATCATTGTATTTACACTGAAATATTTAAAAACATTTGGGCTGCAATGTAGATAAAGGAATAATGGGAATATGAGACCATTGTAGCATTTTAGGTTTGAGTAGGCTGTAGCTTGGAGGAGGGAGGTGCCAAGAAATGACAGCACAGTAGGTTAAACTAGGACAGTGGCAGTGAAGATACATGGATTGAAGATATTCAGGAGGTAAATCCAATAGGACATGATGACCTAGTTGGAGGGAGAATGGATGGAGAATGATGTGTTGAGATGGACATCCAAATGAGTAAGTAATGGAAAGAAGGAACATTTGGAGGAGCACAAGGTGTTTGGTTTGGCTTTGGGATGAGTTATCTTAAGAAAAGCATGAATTCAATCATGGGCATACTGAGCCTTTATATTGGCAAAGTCAAGTAGATAGTTGTATGTATGTGTCTGAGCTCAGGGACAGAAATAGATGGTCACTATAATAGATGTTATATAACATTTTAGGACTTGATGAGATTTCTCATAAAGGAGTATAGGGTGAGAAGAGAAGACCTTATTTGGAAGAACTCCGTCATTTCAGAATTTGATAGGAGAAGATGAAATACAGTGGAAGTTCTCTACTGTCAGAGAATTAGGAAGAAAACCTTGAGAGTGTGGTGTTCTGAGCATCACTGGAAGTAAGTATTTCAAGAAAGAATCATCTCAAGCTACTGAAAGACCAAGTAAGGTGAGGTTGCAAAGTATCCCTGGATTTGACAGCAAAGAGGTTCATTTCACTGAGATGGTGGAGGCCAAAGCCAGATATTAAAAGGAGTTGAACATTGTTCTGGAAGTGAAGAACTGCAAAAGAGTGTGGCCTTACCTGTGTTATGAAACAAATGATGGTCTGTTGAACACACCAAGATGTGTTGGTTTTTTTCTCTTTGGCTACATGGAACATTCATTCCTCTTTGCTTCCTTCAATCATTTCTTCATCTTTAAGGTCTAGCTTAGATAAGACCTCTCCTATAAAAGTCACATGGCTTGTCTCTTTACAATATAGATTTTGTCTTACCTATGAGTGCATTGTTAGTAAGTAGTATAACATGGATATGTAAATGTACCTATGTGACTATAATCAAAGTATGGGCTTTGTAGTCAAGAAGACATGAAATTAAATGCCTGTTTAGCTTCTTACTAAATCTGTGACCTTGTAAAGTTTACTGTATCCCTTGTGCCTCAGTTTTCTCATCAGCAAAGTCGGAAAAGGGATAATAATTGTATTTACCTCATAGAGCTTCTGTGAGTACTAAATTACATAATGCATTAAAAACACTAAAGTGCCTGGCATTGCAAACAGTCAATACATGCTAGCAATTTTATCCATTGTTCTGGGGTGATTTCTCTGAGTAGTTTTAAATGCCTTATCTGTCCCTCCATCTAATACAAACATCCATACCATTTGCTTGCTTTCTTTTTGTAATATTGGCTTTCTTTTTCCCAGGATTGATCATGTCCAATGGTCAGGTATGGAAGGAACAAAGAAGGTTCACCCTGACAACACTAAGGAACTTTGGTTTAGGAAAGAAGAGCTTAGAGCAACGCATACAGGAGGAGGCCCACTACCTCAACCAGATAATAGAAGAGGAGAATGGTGAGTGTTTCCTAGGACAGATGCAGAAGACTGTGGCTCATTCATTCACTGAACAGGTACTTATGAAGTACGTAAGTGCCTGTCCTGTGCCCAGCACTGTGGTAGGCACTGAGTATATAACTGTGAACAATAATCATGACCCTGCCTTCACGGAGTTCTAAAATTAAGTACAAGAAGATGGAGATTAAAGACATAACTGATTTGAGTTTCAGTCAAGATGTTGAAGTAGGTAAACATGGCGCTTACCTCCTCTCAGAACCACATCAGTTATAACTAAAGCACAGAACAACCATTATTGAGAATCACCTGAAGACAAGTTGAACCAAAGACCTACAACTATTGACATACAGAAGAAGCCACATTAAGACTGGTAGGAAGGTCAGAGACACAAAACAGGCTCATCCCACGCCTACATGTGACCATTAGAAACTGGGAGTGATATCTTGGCTGTGGACTCTTTCTGAGGAGTGATTGGCACAGTCCCTCCCCATCCCAACGTTACAGTGCCAGAAGTCCCCATAACTACTGGTTGTGAAAACCAGCAGACACTGTCGGTGAGTGACACAGAAGGGGGCTATACTTCCTGGGGCTCCTCTTAAAGGGAACACAAAAAGCTTTACTTACTTACTCATGAACTCACTCGCTCTGAGCTCCAGCACTGGAGCAGCAGATCAAAAGGCAAAAGGCACCAGGAAGGGGCTGGTTGAGGGGCTCAGTTGGTTAAGAGCACAAGCTCTGAGCAACAGGGTTGCCAGTTCGTTTCCCACATGGGCCAGTGACACTGAGCCCAAACTGAGCTGTCAGTGAGCTGCCAGCTGGTATCAGGATGACTTAACTGGTGAGAACACGTGCTCCTAACAACAAGGTTGCTGGTTCAACTCCCGCATGGGATGGTGGGCTTTACCCACCCTCAGCTAAGATTGAACATGGCATCCTGAGCTGAGCTGCCCTAAGCTGCTAATGGGTATCCAGGTGGCTCAGTGGTTAGAGTGTGTGCTCTTAGAAACAAGGTACCAGTTTGACTTCAGTATGGGATGGTGGGCTACACTCACGTGCAACTAAAATTGAACACCATCTGCAACTAAGGTTGAACACGCACCGCAAGCTGCCGAAAGGCAGCCGAATGGCTATTGGACTTGGAGCTGAGCTAGCTATGCCCTTACAACTAAGACTGAAGGACAACAACTTGGCTGTTCTCCTTCCCCAATTCCTCAAGAAAATCTTAAAAAAAAAAATGAAAAAAAAGAAGGCACCAGAGAAATATGGGGAGGAACTGAATTGTCTATCTTCAGGGTGATGGTTGGAGGGACAGGTTTCTCCTGGAGAGAGGAGCAGGCAGAAGCCATTGTTTCCTTGTTGAGCCCTCCCCCTTTCTGTGTGCAGGGAACGCAGACACATTCAGATGCAGGCATACACCATATCTGAGTCTCCATCACACTGGCTATCACCTTTCTGCTGCCCCACCATAGTGATTCCCTGAGACCACATCCCACCCACAATTTAGGGACACCCTAGCCATTTCCAGTGGTTTTAACATATAAATAGGCTGCTTGAGTCATGCTGCAGATGTTCCTAAAATCTCTCAGAGGTTCACAAAACCCAAACAAGCACCACCTGGCTTCCGCATGTCCCTTACCTTTGGCTGTGCAGCCCTAAGCCCAGTAATAGTGGCAGCCAGCCTTCATTCGTGAATTGGCCTCTCAAGGCACCTCCAAGCACAGTGCAAGTGGTCCTCATCTTGAGATTTCTTCAGGGCTCATTTCAGTTGGGTCTGGGCGGAACATAGACTGCAGCTGAACTTGGCCTGCAGTGCATCTCCTTCCACGAGGCCACGGGGGTGCCAGGCCCAGTTGCCAGCTTCAGACTGGGCCAGAACATCACCCAGCCACTTCCAAGGATGACACACCCAAAGAGCATATTGGGCAGGCACCAGAGCACTGCTAAACTGAACCCTGTTCTTTAGAGTCCACCCTTGCATCACAGCTTCTCCCCTGTAGCTACAGCCAGTCCCTACAACAAATCATCCGGAGGGTCTATCCCTCCCATTACTGTGCAAACAGCAATCAAGTCTCTACAACAGGAGGGCATCCACAACCCACACAAGGGACACACCTGGATCACCCTGCTCTGGTCATGAGGCAGACTGCACCACTGCATCCCACAGGATGTCGACTACATAAGGCCATGCTACTAAGACTGGGAGATATAACAGCCCTACATAGAAACAAACACAGGGAGGCAGCCAAGATGGGGAGACAAAGAAACATTTCCCAAGTAAAAGACCAGAACAAAGCTCTAGAAAAAGAACTAAACAAAATGGAGACAAGCAATCTATCAGATGCAAAGTTCCAAACACTGGTTAGAAGGATGCTCAATGATCTCAGGGAGAACTTCAACAAAGACACAGAAATCATAAAAATGGAGATAGAAAACATAAAAAGAACCAGTCAGAAATAAAGACTACAATAACTGAAGAATACATTAGAGGGACTCAACAGTAGATTACATGAAGCAGAGATTCAAATCAGTGATTTAAAAGATAAGGTAGCAGAACATACCCAATCAGAACAGCAAAAAGAAAAAGAATTTAAAAAAATGAGGAGAGTTTAAGGGGCCTCTGGGGCAACATCAAGTGTATCAACATTAACATCATAGGGGTACCAGAAGGAGAAGAGAGAGAGCAAGGAATTGAGAAGCCAACTGAAGAAATAATGACTGAAAACGTCTCTAACCTGAAAAAAGAAATAGATATACAAGCCCAGGAAGCTCAGAAAGTCCCAAAGAAGATGAATGACATTAGAATGTCAAAGTTTAAAGACAAAGAGACAATCTTAAAAGCAGCAAGAGAAAAGCAGTTAGTTACCTACAAGGGAGCTCCCATAAGACTGTTCAGCTGATTTCTCAACAGAAACTTTGCAGGCCAGAATGGATTAGCAGGAAATAATCAAAATGATGAAAAGGAAGCACCTATCCAGCAAAGCTATTATTTAAAATCAAAGGACAGATAGAGAGCTTCCCAGAGAAGAGAAAGCTACAGGAGTTCCTCACCACCAAACCAGTATCACAGGATGTTAGAGGGACTTCATTAATCAAAAAAAAAAAAAGAAAGAAAGAAAGAAAGAAAGAAAGAAAGAAAGAAAGAAAGAAAGAAAGAAAGAAAGAAAGAAAGAAAAAAGAAAAAGATGATTAATAAAATGGCAATAAAGACATATCTATCAATAATTACTTTAAATGTAACTGGATAAAATGCTCCAATCAAAAGATAGGGTGGCTGTATAGATAAGAAAAGAAGACCCTTATTTATGTTGCCTAAAAGGGACTCAGTTCACATCAAAAGACACACAGAGACTGAAAGTAAAGGGATAGGAAAAGACATTTCATGAAAATGGAAACAACAACAACAACAAAAAAGCTGTGGTAGCAATATACCAGGCAAAATAGGCTTTAAAAAAAAGTCCATAATAAGTGACAAAGAAGGACCCAGTAATCACACTTCTGGGTAATTATCCAAAGGAAATCTAAACACTTACTTCCATGGAACATGTGCATCCATATGTTCATTGCAGCATTGTTTACAATGTCCAAAAGGAGGAGGCAACTGGGTGTCTGTCAATGGAAGAATGGATAAAGAGGGGGTGGTAAATATATACAGTGGAATATTGCTCAGACACGGAAGGGAATTGGTTCCTGCCATCGGCAGAGGCATAGCTGGACCAGGAGGGAATTGTACTGAGTGGAGTGTGTCAGACAGAGAAAGACAGATGCAATGTGATTTCAATTATAAGTGGAATCTAAAGAAGAAAATAAACAAACAAAACAGAAAAAACTCATAAATACAGAGTACAATATAATGGCTGCCAGATGGGAGGGAGTTGGGGAATTAGTGGAAAAGGGAAGGAATTAAGAAGTACAAATTCCAGGCTGTCCGAGTGGCACGGTGGTTAAGCGCTGGCTTGGGAAGCCAGCGGCCCCAGTTTGGGTCCCACATATGAGGGCCAGTGACACTGCCCTCAAAAAAAACAAATTGGAATAAGAGGTCAAATTCCCAGTAAAAAACTAATAACTCATGGGTATGTAATACTCAGCATGGGAAATATAATTAATAATATTGTGATAGCGTGGCATGGTGTCAGATGGTTGCTAGACTTACGGTGATCACTTCTTTTTAGGTATACAAATGTTGAATAACTATTGTGTATATTTGAAACTGATATAATATTGTATGCTAGCTATATACATATTTTAATCTTTTTTAAAAAGACATTACTGATTTTGAACTCTGGTAATCAGTTTGACTTCCCCGGCATTGCCTGAGTACATGCTACATGTCAGACCCTGTGTAGGGAGCTGTGGCCAGAGCCTCACATGTGTTTCTCTACTCAGTATGTCATCTGTCATGTAGAATCTCAGTAGAAACACAAACAAACCAATCTGAAGGATCCATCTTTTCTCCCACCTGCAGGACAGCCTTTTAACCCACATTTCAAGATCAACAGTGCAGTTTCCAATATTATTTGCTCCATCACCTTTGGGGAACGCTTTGAGTACCAGGATCATCAGTTCCAAGAAATGCTGAAGTTGCTGGATGAGGTCATAAGTCTGGAGACTTCAATCTGGTGCCATGTAAGGGGTTCTCTTTTTCTATATTGGTTAAGGACTTTGGGGTAATGTGAGACAGATGGGTTTATTTAAGCTAAAATATAACCTTTTAAAATTGACTTCAATGCAAACTTATCAGAAATTAATCTGTGACTCTAGTGTTTTTGATGATATTTTAAAAGTATTACTGTATGACATGCACTTAGGAGCCTATGTTGTTTTATTTAAAAAGTGCAATAGTGTTGTTGCCTTGAGTCTCCCCTCTCCATGTCGCTCCCTAAACCAGCCACCTTCCAGGTTTCTTAGAAGTACTCCCCTGTGCCTGGCTTCTCCCTTGGAAAATTGCTTTCAGATTCTATTGTGTTCGTGGCGCTTTTTTAAAATTCTGATTGTATTCCATGTTATGACTATGTCACTCTTTGTTACTCTATTCTCAACTGATGGACACCTGAGTGGTTTCCAGGAGGTTAGGAATAAAGCTGCCATGAGCATTCTAGCATAATTGTTCCTGTGGATACTTCCGCTCATTTCTCTTACATATAGGTGTATACCAGGACACTAACAATGCCTAAGGGTTCCAAAGGTGTCATAGTACTTACATGTCAGTCAACATGATATTGTCAATGCCCTAATTTGGTAGGATAATGACATTTAGGCTTCAAATCTCACACCTCCCTTAGTAGGCCCTGCATTTCACTGATGTGACAGCTAGATGCAGGGTCCAGCTCATGTAGAGCTTATACACTCAGAGAACGATGTAGAAGTCTATCTTTGTGTCATGGGAAGTCAATGAAGACTTGAGAAACAAAAAGAGAAATGATCTGATTAAACTGTTAAATGATCACTTTGGCAGTTCTGTGGAAAATAAATGGGGAATGGGGTTAAGAATGGAATCAGAAAACCTGTGGTAAGATGTTACAGCATCCAGGTAAGAAATGGTGGTTGCTCTATGATGACAAAGCAGTTGGGTTGGTGAAAAGCAGTCTGAAATGGGATATATTTTGGATGGGGGTTGAAATACTTTACTGGAGGAATGAGAAGATGGATGAGACTGATGAAAAAAATGAAGATCTAAGTGTAAGCAAAGAAAAGCTAGAAAGAGAACACAGGTTGTCTTAAAAAGTAGAAACTGACACCATGTTGTCTTCATGAATGTTTTGTTTTTCTCAATTAGCTCTATAATATCTTTCCATGGATAATGAAACTCATTCCTGGACCCCACCAATCAATTTTTGACAAATGGGAGGAACTTAAGTTGTTTATTTCCCATGTGATTAAAAACCACAGGAGAGATTGGAAGCCGGATGAAACAAGGGACTTCATTGATGCATACCTCAACGAATTAGAAAAGGTGAGGAAACTAAAGTTGTTTCTTGTGTTTTGTTTTTAAAGAACAAATGGACTGCTAGGTATACTAGCTCCTATTGATGCTGTAATAAATTAACTTAGTGGCTCACAACAACACAAATTCATTCGCTTACCGCTCTGGAGGTCAGAAGTCTGAAAGCAGTTAGACTGGGCTAAAGTCAAAGGGTTGGCAGGGTTGGCTCCCTGGAAAGCTCTAGAAGAGAATCTGTTCCCTTGACTTTTCCAGCTTCTAGAGCCTGCCTATGTTCCTTGGCTCATGGCTCCTTCCTGCATGGTCAAACCATCAATGTAGCACCTTCTCTGCTAACATCCTTACAACTTCTCTTTATTACCCTCTTGCCACTTGTGATTATCTTGGGCTTACTGGGATTCTCCAGAATAATGTAACCATATCAAGATCCTTAACTTCATCTATAAAGTCCCTTTCCCCTATGAGATAACATTCACAGGTTCCAGAAATTTGATGTGGACATCTTTGTGGGTCATTATTCAGCCTCCCACATAGGAGTAAATATAGAGGCAGTATTTCATAGAGTGTAAGAGTAGCATTAACTCAGAATGGATGAGGTAATTAGAAATAAAGGCAGGGTTCAATGGTGGTTGTCTTGAGGCCTTGGGAATGCCCAAATACTGCCTTTTCACCTTCTATACTCTGCTCTCTACCCATAGCTGAAGGAGCTGTATGGAAAAGGAAAAATATGAACTGAGACTCAGAGCATTGTTTCATTATTAGTTGGACCTGTGTCCAGTGACCGACCCCTTCCCTCAGTCCCCAGTGCAGAAGACAAGGAAAGCTGACTCAGACACCAGGGTTAATCCTGTGCCTAAGGGGAACCCCATGTCATCCACTTCCCAACATTATAGGAAAGAAACAGGAGAAAAAGCCACATGGGTTGTGTAGCTTTGAGCACACTGACCCTTCTGAGTAATACACATCATCGCATCAGTGTTATAGTTTTTGACTCATCACACTATCTGTTCCTACTGTGCAAGTTGGCAGAAAGGTGTGTTTCTTTCCCATCTCCTGCCTGATTTCAGAATGTTGGCATAATATTGATACAATCAGTGATTTCTGCTCAGAGGAGGGACTTCCCTTGCTATGTGGTGTGCAGGTCTGGGACCACACATGAAGGGAATGTTGACAAGTTGAAGGTTTCAGAGGAAGGTGGCAAAGGTGATGAAATGCCATGAAGATTAGTTGGTGAATCATAGAAGTTCCACCTAGAAGGCAAAGATTAACTAGACATGTATAACTTACTGTACATAAGAAGAATTCAGTTTATTCTTTCTAGTATCAGTGTAAATATTTGATGGGTATTTGCCATGTGCCCTTTGCATCTTACATGATTCCTAATGTCATCTTCAGCATGTGTTTTGTTATTTGTATTTATAAAACAGGAAACTAAAGCACAGAGAAGTTAAGTCACTTGCCATGGGTCATAGAGATAGTGAATTGTATGGCTTTAATATTGGAACCTAAGCCTGTCTCTCCACTGTACTAATAGCTTCTCTTTTCACTGTACAAATAGCTTCTCCCAAATTAGAGGCATCAAAAGTAGTTGTCTTGATTTTCATCCACCCAAGCTAATGAAAACTTCCAGCACTTGGGCAGGATGATGCTAATGGGGATATTGCTGTAATAAGGCTCTGCCTCCTGAGGGACCGCGGGAAAGCCGTTTCTCCTGGGGAATCTTCCCTCCCACATTCTCTCCCTAGGATGAAGCCTCTGTGTGTTGTGGCCACTGAGAATGCTGTGAATAAACTAACAAACATGGTGCTTTCTAGCATGCGGACAACCCTACTTCAAGTTTCAATGACGAAAACCTCATCATCAGTACCCTGGACTTGTTCTTTGCTGGAACAGAGACAACTTCGACGACGCTGCGCTGGGGTCTGCTCTACATGGCCCTCTACCCAGAAATCCAAGGTGAGCATGTCAGTGAGTATGCCTGGTCCAGGACTGTACGGTGCCTCCTGGTACAGACTGCCCCAAAGTTGGGGGCAGAAGATAGCATGGTAGGATGGAAAGATTTAGGAGGCAAAGTGGACTTGAGAATGGGCACAGTCTTCAATTTTTCTGTCAGAGTTGTGATGGGTACACGTAATACAAACATAGCAGAGACCCTGTCATCAGGGATCTCCAAATCTAATGGGGAAAACCAAGAAGCTAATTGACATTGTGGTGAGTTCCAGGAAAGAGTCACATTCTCACATGAAATCTGGTCCTCGGGGAAGTTAGATTTCAGACCATACAAAATAATGAAGGAAAGAGGGAAGGAAGAAAGAAAGGAAGGAAAAGAAATATGGTCCTAGCCTTCCCTCCTCTTAAGTAATGTCTTCCATTGCCATATGGATAAAGTTCAAACTCCTTAGTCTGGTATATCAAACCCTCGGATGTGCCTCTCTGCCTGTGTAGCCCCAACTCCACCTACCCTACATGCTGCTTCACTAAATTACATGTAATTTTCTTTGCAGAGTCATTATTTATGTCTCTGTCATCACACCTGTTCCTCCCTCAACAAGAATGTATTTCCCTAATTTGTCTACATGGCAAACCACTAGCTAGTTCTGTTTGAAGAATCTACTAAATACTACCGTTCATGTTTCCCCACTCGTCTAGGAAATTTTTACCATTTTCTTCCTCTAGAGGTGACCTAATGCATCTCCTTTTCTGTGCCTATTTCACATTATTTATATATCTTCCCCTCAGATTGTATATCTTCCCCATTCAATCACAGTGAGTGTTACAATCTTTTTACTTTCTCCAGGTCCCACGACAGTTTGAGTACATGAAGGATCAGAGCTGTTACAACAGTTTTTAAAACTGTGTGTAACAGTTTATTAACAGGACAAAAAATCAATTTACTGGATTAAGACGAACTAGTCTTACTAAAATTAAAATAGAATACAAAATATCAGAAATCTTCTCATGTATTAAGAAGTTTCTTCATAAAAAAAATATATATATATATATATATATATATATATCTTGAGTCATGATGCTTTTGTAACTGTGAATTACATTTTTTTTAAAGTTTAAAAGCTGCCTAGTAAGGATATAGACTTGGCTTCTACAATCAAGGCTCCAAAATGATAATGGCTTAAGATGATAAAAGTTTACACCTATATTCATAGCAACATTATTCACAAAAGCCAGGAAGTGTAAGTAACCCAAGTGGCCAACCATGGATGAATGGATAAACAAAATGTGGGCTAATGGATCCCCATTCAGCCTTCAAAAGGAAGGAAATTCTGATATTTGTGACAACATGGATGAACCTTTAGGACATCATCTTAAGTTAAATATTCCAGTCATAAAAACATGCATACTGTATAAATCCACTTATATGAAGTATCAATACTAGTAAAATTCATACAAACAGGAAGTAGAATGGTAGTGTCCAGAGGTTGGGGAAAATGGAGAGTTATTCTTGAATGAATGTAGAGTGTCAGCTTTGCATAATAAAAAAAGTTCTGAAGATTGGTTGCATAGTAATTTGAGTATGTTTAACACTATTAAACAATATACTTAAGGGCCGGCCAAGTGGCGCATTGGTTAAGAGCTGGTTTTGGGATGCCAGCGGCCCCGGTTCGGATCCCACATATGAGGGCCAGTGACACTGCCCTCTACAGCTGACAACAGCTCCACCTAGAGGTGGGCTGTGCGAGCCCCGGCGATGGTGTAGGCTGCAGCCCCTGCTGCAGTGGGCTGCCATGGGCTACAGTGAGTGGCCTGCAGCCAGCATGAGCGGCCCATAGCCGCGGTGAGCGACCATCCAGAGGCCAGCGACCGATCTGCCTCATCCGGGAAGAGCGCAATCACTATACCAACATGGGCCAGTGAAGCAACATCCTCCGCAAATAGACTGAAGAACAAAAGGACAGCATCTTGTGTGTTCCCCTTCCCCGATTCCCCAATGCTGTTCCCCTCCCCCAATTCCCCAATAAAATCTTTAAAAAAAAAACAAAAAAAAACCAATACACTTAAAAAGGACTAAGATGATATATTTTATGATGTGGATATTTTACCACTATTAAATTTTTTAAGTGGACAATAAAAGTAAAAAAAATAGAAGTTCATTTCTCTCTCAGGTAAAAACATTAAACTGTACTCTGCAGAGCCATTTGGGTTCCAAGCTCTTTCCAATGCGTTTTTCTGTTGTATCTAAAATGTTGCCACTTTCAAAGATGGTTCCACACCACCAATAGGAAGGGAAGAACAAGAAGGAAGTATATACCCTTCTTTAAGGCAGGTTCCAGGTATTAAACATCCCTCTCTTATACATTCTATTGGTCAGGACTCATTCACATGGTCACATTTAGATACCAGAGATATATAGTCGTTGGCTGGGCAACCAGGTATTCACCTAAAATCTCTATTATTATAGTAAAAATACAAACAAACAAAAAAACAGATATTGGATGATAGTTACCAGTTTCTATTATTTGTTGGATGCTCACATAAATCAGTTCATATAAATCTCAAAACATCCTTAAGATGAAGATAGATTTAGCCTCACATAATAAGAGGAGGAAACTGAGGATTGAACATTTTAAGTAATGTGCAGCAATAATTTGTTAGAGCAAATGTTTGCAAGCAGGATTGTCTTACACCAGGTCCTGCTTTCCACTCTTATAACACTTCCTTGAGAAACAAGAGTCTAGAGAGCCTACGATAATTTCAGTAGGCTAAATTTTGAAATTTATAATTCTAATTCTGGTTATTCCATTCCTTAGTTTAACCAGGCTCAAGGAAAATTGTGGCATAATTGAATAATAGAATTTTCTCCTCTTTTCTAGAAAAAGTACAAGCTGAGATTGACACAGTGATTGGCCGGTCACAGCCGCCGAACATGGCTGCTCGAGAGTCCATGCCCTACACCAACGCTGTCATCCATGAGGTGCAGAGAATGGGAAATATCATCCCCCTGAACGTGCCCAGGGAAGTGACAGCTGATACCACCCTGGCTGGATACCACCTGCCCAAGGTAATCGGGACTCCAGCCTCTTCAAGAGCATTTTTTAAATGGTCGGAACCTGAACTTGAAAAGTGACATTGTATTCTTGTCCTAAAAAAATCACTTAAATAGGAAGAGGTATTATATATTATACCTGATTTAATACTGGTTTCTTTCCCCTTGTGTGTCCTCTAGAGTATTAATTCAATTAGATGTTGATAGTTATGTTATTATGGAGGGGAAGGAAGATTTCTAAGTCAAATATGCGGGGGAACTGCCTCCGCTGACCAGGGCTCAAGAAGGTGGACACGGTGTCGGCGGTCAAAAAAGACAGAAACCGTTTGTTGCAGTAAAAGACAGAAAATGGAGAGAGAGCTCTCTGGTTTATTTCTTACAGGCTTTATATACATTTTTCATTTTAGGGTACGTGCAAGGATACGTGTAGCATAGCAGGAAAAATATGCATTACCTCAGTGAAAAGTAGATCATTAACTATTTACCAGAAACCTAAAGGACAGTGAAACCTTAGGGAGTCAGTTTCTCAAGACAATTTCCCTCCATTAACCCAGATAGCCATCTTTCTTTTGTATCCCAAGAAACTGGCAGTCCTCACCACATACCTCAATAAGTAGTAAGCACCCTCCAGGTGTAGAAAGAAACAATGAAAGCAGAAAAACAAGTTTATGCTTCACCAAGCCCACTAAAGCCAGCTTGCAAGCCCCTCAATATTGGGGGCCATGGCCCTCAACACAAATACATTTAGGGAAAGATTGGCTTTTCATTGCTGTAGGATTTCTCACTGTTTTCTTGTCTTTTGTTTCTTTTTTTAAAATTTTTCACTGGGGAACAGTGTGTTTTTCCAGGACCATCAGCTCTAAGTCAAGTAGTTGTTTCAATCTAGTTGTGAAGGGTGCAACTCAGTGGCCCAACTGGGGATCGAATCAGCAACCTTGGTGTTATGAGACTGCGCTCTAAGTAACTAAGCTAACTGGCTGCCCCGATTTATCACTGTTTTTATTATGTAATGTGTATTATGAATCTTTGTGGAGACACAGCAGGCAGCAGTTGTTAGTCAGACTTTGTCATTGAATCTTTTTAGAGCATCTCACAGGTCTAGGGACTTGCCAGATTTACTTTGGAAAATTCTACCTCACAATCCTGGGCTTATAGTAAGGAGGAAAGGCATTCCAGACACTGTAAACAACATTTTAAAAGGCATGGGAATTAGTAGGACACAGCATATTTGAGAAACTGAAAGAAGGCCAAGGTAATAGGAGAGAGTGCAGGCAAGGTGTGGCCCAAACAGGGGTCAGGCAATGGATCTGTCACCTCAGAGTGATGGGAAGCTATGGAAGGGTATCTTGAATCAAGTTCAAAGTGTAGTTTGATGGGTAGATGGGTATGACATGATAAAATGATGTTCTAAGATCACTGTTTCAGAGTGTGAAGCAGATTGAAAGATGAAAGATACGATATGAGGCAAAGTTAGCCAAATATCATAGGACTATAGACAAGCAAGGTTGGTAGCCTGGAGTAAGATAGCAACAGTGGACATCGAATGGAGGTGACAGAATCAAAAGAAATTTGAGTAAAATTGGCAGCCTCACTGAAGGATCAGATGAAGGCACAATGAGGGGAAGAAGGCAGGCATTAAGGAGGACTCTTGGGTTTCTTTCTGTTATCTTCAGGGATAATGGTTCCTTCTATGGGGCGACCTGATTCTGTAACTAAACCTCTTGTGAAGTGTAGTAGACATTGAAGGAAAGAGAATGGGAGAAATGAAGGAATGAGACTTTTACCTTGGTAGAGCTGCCATAGTTATCGCTTCAATGAGCAAAGGGGTTGATTTTGCTACAGTACTACCTGGCAAGCTGTAATGTTCTTCTCTCATTGAGGCGTACGTGTCCCCTCCCAAGTCCTACACCGACTTGTCCCTGTAGGTAAGGTCCATACTGCAGTCTACAGGAGCCACACTTCATTAGTGAAATTCCCAGCAGGCAGTTCTAGTCTGTCTTGAAAGTGATCCCATGGCAAAGAGCAGGGTCATAGGTGGGGTGGGTGGCTCAGAAGGTGATGGGTGGGGTAGAGGGAGGATGTGTCAGGCCCTGGCATGGGAGCAGGGGACTGCCACCCCCCTGCAGAGGTGTGTTGTGTGGTTCAAGCCTTGCCTGCGTCTTTGCCTTCTCTAGGGGACCATGATCATGACGAATCTGACTGCACTGCACAGGGACCCCACAGAGTGGGCCACCCCAGACACATTCAATCCGGAGCATTTTCTGGAGAATGGGCAGTTTAAGAAAAGGGAATCCTTTCTGCCTTTCTCAATAGGTGAGTTGTAAAGATGAGTGTGTGAGCCCAGAGTTCCTCTCGGAGCCCCTCCCTGCTCTCCTCCCTGCAGTCTCTGTCTTAGGTGCACCATCTCCAGGTAGCCCTGCCCACAGGACTCCCTGTTGCTGTGGTTGCAGTGCAGGATTCCCTGGTCAGCATTGCTTCAGGCTGCCCTGACTTCTAAGCCCTCATTTGCTGCTGATGGAGATTTCAGCTTCACTTTGTTCTCTCCCAGAACACTGGGGACAGAAACTCAAACTTCACCTCTTGCTCACAAAGAAGGCTGGACACTGGTCGCCTTTATGGAATTTTTAAATATCCCCAGTTCTTCTGAAGAGCCACCCACTCACACAGAACTAGAGAGAATGTATAATAAGAGGATGCGGGGGATCAAGGAAAGGGGCTGCTAGCTTATCATAATGGACATCAGGAGGCACTCTGATTAGCACGGCTTGACTAGATGAGTCTCTACAGTGTAAACACTCCCCGAAGAGGTCCTTTCACCTTTTCCAATTTTAATTATGATTTTAAAATCTAGTTAGTACCTTTACAAGGGAGACAACTCGAAAGGGGCAAAAGAGGGTGCTGTGAAACTCTCGTGTTTCCAAGCCAGCCAGTTCCAAAAGGGTGTTTAACTCATAACAGTATAAAATGAATAATAAAAATTCTTAATGTATTTCTTAGTATTGAGTGAGGTAGGTTTCATAGAGTACTTCAAGTAATTTCCCAATCCTTAGTTCTATAAATATTTCCTGAGCATCTATTTGTGCCCAGCATGTAGCCCTGAGGATATGACAATGGCTGAAGTAGAAAGAAAGAAAACGGTTCCCATGCAGCATGTTCTAGTGGAACCTCACAAGGTTCAAATTGCTATCACTTTAGAGATTAAAATAACTATGGCATATCTCTTATTGTCTTTTTTTAACTTTCCTTTTTCACACTGTTTTTTTCTTTTTTCATTGAATATGTATTATTTAGGGAGAAAATAAGGTAAACACATGCAAGATTGATGGTGACCAATGTGGGGTATTGTGGCCAAAATCGGGTTTGAGAAAGGAATTCGCCAAGGGGAGGGGATGGCAGAAGCCTAGAGTGGGTGTCAGAGCAAGATCAGGAAGATGCAGGGTCTGCCCAGGGTGCTTGTCACAGTGATGGGAGATAAGTTATATAAATGGGATTCTGATCCAATAAGTAATCATATTGAGGACAATAGGAGGAAGTTGCAAATAGAGAAAGGGAGATAATAGACTGAACACTGTGTTGTTGGATTGGGATCAGGAGTGATGGATATGAACTCTATTTTTGATAGGTAGGTAGGTAGATAGATGTAGAAATAAATGTAGATGTAAATGTGGGTGTGTATATACATATAAGTATATACTCACATTACATACAGACATTGGTTCCCTAGCTCTACCCACTGAGATGCCCCGAGCGCAACACCACCTTGACACCAATGAGCATGTCTAATGCCCAGACCGTTGTTTTTAGATATTACTATGCACTGAAAGGAACCAGGACCCCTGGGGAAAATGGCTGATTCCAGGCTGAGGAAGAGAAGCCATAAGATGAGCCTGTTATACCTTTCTGTGCCCCAAAGTAAGAAACTACCAGCTTGAATGGACCTGGACGAGTATTCCAGCTCGATAAACCTGGAATACCTCGAGTGAGCATCAAGACAAATAATAACAGATTTAAAACTTTCAAGTAAAAATAGGAATGTGCGAATTCATACTGATAAAAATAAATGCAGGAATAAATAAAATGGGGAGGAGAGAAACCATTTCATTTCCTAGAATGCTAACTAAGAAATGTGGAGGGAATGATGAAATTTTAGAATTCATGACTTGGCAACCATTAGAGTAATAAATAATTTGGCCAAGACACAGCAATGTAAACTAGTTCAATGAGGAATGGTTTATCAACAAAGTCTCAGGTAGTATTTATAGTTGGGAAGAGAAAAAATAATTTTACAGGAGAGAATTTGTAGAGACACTACAGTAATGAAGTGATCAAAGTTAGCATCACCAATAATGGAATGGATCAAAATTGTGTGCCACCTGATGGGGTGAAACGAGAAGAACACAGCCTCGTTTTGGTGACATTCCCACCCAAAATGCCTCACCTCATGACCTGAATCTAGTCATGAGGAAACATGAGAGACATTTACCAAATAATTGATCTGTCATCTTCAAAAATGGCAATCAAAGCTAAGGATTTCTTTCCATGACAGCCTAATGTAATCTGCCATACTAAACTGATCCTTTACAATAAAGGACATTATTGGGACAACTGGCAAAACCTGACTGGGGTCTGAGAAGATGGTGGCAATTTCCTGATTTGGCAGCTATGTTGTGGTTATGCTAGACAATGTCCTTGTCTGAGGAATTTATTCAGAAGATTTCATGGGTCTGTAGGCAATTTACACTCAGATGACTCAGGAAAAATCACTATTTATATTATTCTTCCAAGTTTTCTGTACACTTGAAATTATTTTACAATAAAAGGCATGATATGGAAAGCATCTCAGTAAAGGAGTGTAATACATGGAAAGCTATTTTAGTAATGCTACCGCCCAAAAAACTGTATTTAAAGGTAGTCTTTTCAATTGAATTTTTTTTATAATTAACCAGATAAAGTTAAGGATAAGCTGTTTTACAGCTAAAATGTTTATGATCATCCAGAAGACGTGTTAAAATACTTTGTTTTGCTGTATGCATTTTTATTTGTATTCAGTGTATAGCTCACACTATATATAAAATAAAGTTCCCATCTTAAACACACATATGTCCACTAATCCCTAGAGAGGTTACTTAATTTGCCCCAAATCACATGGCTATGAAGTGGGAGGAGTTGAGTTGGATCTCTGTCCTTCTGCCTCCGGTTCTGGACTCATACAAGGAGGGGGATGTGACCAGGACAGGGCCAAGCACGAGCCTCAGCCTGAAGCATCCAGCCCGGGTCCCACACATTAGAAGCAAAGGCCCTGCTGGGAAAGGACCACCAGATACAAGGACTGTTCAAGGAGGGAGGCTGAAGCATCTCCAATGTAGAGAGGCACCCATGTCAATCAGGTCCCCAATCATTAAGAGGAAAACGTGACATAGAGGAAAGATGCCTTGTGCTTCGGAAGCCCTGCTCTAACATTTACTGGCTTAATTTTCGGACAGTTTTTTTTTTTTTTAAGAACTGAAAAAGCTGAACACAGAGTTTCGTTTTCTGCTTTCGTCATTATTGTTTGCTAATTGACTTCTGAGAGCCTGTAGGCAAGACACCTTTTCTAGGTCAAGCCAGGCCTCCTATCTCTATTGTCTACGTGCTGGACCTTCACCCGCTGCCTCGCCTGCCTGACCATGAAGGCACTGGAGTTTGTGAGTCCAGACTTACATGTTCTCTGCTGTGCTTACGCCAGGTGGTTGTCAGAGTGAAAGCCCCACAGCCTAGTAGGCCCTTCCTCTGTTCAGATTTTGCAAGACGTGGTACAGGATTTCAATGGCTGCTGGGCATCAGCTCCCACTGGGAAGATAACTGATCTTACGTTTCTGTCTTTCAGGGAAGCGGGCATGCCTTGGAGAACAGTTGGCCAAGACTGAGCTGTTTATTTTCTTCACTTCCCTTTTGCAAAAATTTACATTTAAGCCCCCAAACAATGAGAAGCTGAGCCAGGAATTCAGATTAGGCATCACCATCTCCCCAGCCAACTACCGCATCTGTGCTGTTCCTTGGATATGAAGGAAAAGAAGGGAAAGGAAAGCCAGAGGAGCTGGCATGTCCTCCCATCCGAAGGCATGGCGCCTGCTCAGAAGTGAGGGAACAGGATGAAAGTGGCCCTGAGGAAAGACTGTAGGAGTTGGACTCAGAGGAAACTGGATCCAAATCCACTTTGTTATCTCCTCCACTGTAGCCTTGAGCAAATCATGTGTCTTGTGATTTACTTTCTCATCCAGGAGATGAAAGGAAAATAAAGATTCCTTCTCTAAAGGATGAATTGCTGTAAGGATCACAGAAAATAATGGGATTTAAGTGATTTGGAAACCATGAATCACATCATAAAAATTATTGCTGTAATCTGACTCCTTCTTGCTTCCTTCCTGAGACATCAATTTTTGGCATCAAAGTCATGCCAAATGGTTGATAAGAGTTAGAAGTAGACCCTGGTGGGGCCGCCACAGAGGTTCGCCATAAAGACTCTCACACTTAGTAGCACTCTGCGAGCTTTATTTGCTTCTACCTCAGAATGGCCCTCTGGGAGTCAGCATGGCAGATGTTATTCCTCATTTATAGTCAGGTTTTAAGGAAGAAGCAGTTTCTATGGTTTATCTGAGGAAATCCGACCTTGGTCTTGGACCCAGGGCCAACAGTGTACGGCCAGAAGATTGTCAGCTTTTGGATGGCAAGTATTACCAGCCTAAACTCAGCTGGGCCCTGGTAGAGTATTTTATAGCAGGGAACCAGAAATGCCAAAGTCCTGCTCATGTCACTGCTGCCCATCATTCTCATGAGATAAGAAAATAAAATGAACTTTGCCCTATTACATAGACACAGGAGGCAGGGCCTGTGTTGACTGTTTCCATCTCATTCAGAATTAAAGCTCAGAAAACCAGCCTTGCTCACAGACACATGCTCAGAGAAGGCACACACAAAGGCAGGTCTCCTCTGCAGGAGGCAGATAAGGCAGGTGCAGCCTGGAAAGGAAACACCAGCCCAGAGAACATGCTGGTATCAGAATCCCACTCTCTGCAGCTCCAGTAGGCCATGTTAGGGCAGCTAAGGGTTCTTTTCTCCTTTAAAGAATAGGTTGAGTTTAGGGCCAGCTGGCCAAGTGGCTCAGTTGGTTAAGAGTTTGCTCAAGAGTGCGAGCTCTGAGCAATAGAGTTGCCAGTTTGATTCCTGCCCCGAGCTGATGGCTCAGCTAAAAAACAAAACAAGAATAGGTTGAGTTTCAAACCTCATCTTCTTCCAGCCTGCAGGCTCATGTTTTCTCAAGCTCTGTTAAACACTGACTGACTCATTGGAAACAGCCCTTTCAAAGAGGAACTTGGGTGTATATTTGTGTAAAGCTCCTCTAAGTGGTTTGCATAAACCCCTTGTGATTACAGGGCCTGGAGGTTTGTTCCTGGCTTTGTGGCTCTTCAGCAAGAGCTTTCTTTAGTGGTTATCTCAGCTCCTTCTTGAAACTTGTGTCAGTTTTTGTATCTGGAGTCCTCAACCTCAACTGTAAAACTACATCTGCTCAAAAGCTACCTGGTTTGGACACAAAGGCAAAGGTCATCTTTCAATAGGAGAAAAGGGAGTGGCGGGGGGAGGAAGCTTGGAGGTACATTGTAAATGCTAAATGATTGGTTTGGGGAGTTGTTTGACTCAAGAAATTAGATTTCTCTGATCTAAATACCTTGCCCCTTTCAAACATCCACCAGTAAGCTATCTGAGCCATAAAGGCCCTGATCTCATGATGCATAAAGAAACACCCAGAAAATAAAACACTGAATCACAGGTGTTTGATTTGATGATATGGGTAAAAATGTGACTATTTGTCTTTTTCCTCTAAAGCGAATTCAGCCAGATTGGTTGGTGTGGATAAACAGTCACATGTCGGATCTTCATCTGTCATCATCGCCACTCATGTTTCTGTAGAGATGTTTCTACTAAAGAATTGCAATTCTTATTTTAGGTTTTGGTTTTTTTTTTCTGTTTGTTTCTGTTTTTGTGTGTGTGTGCATGTGGTTTTTTGTTTTATTTTGTTTTTTGTTTTTGATTTGTTTTTTTAATCAGCTCCATCTACATATTTCCTCGTAAAGTATATTCAGTCCTCACCAGCAATCTTTAGCAGCTTTGTTCTGTATTTGTCCTTAATATATAAGATATGTCATTAGGCAAAAGGCAGTGTGATGAAACAGAAAGAATCTGGACTTTGGAGTCAAACAGGCCTCTGTTTGATTCTCCATTCTGCATGTACCAGCTCCATGATCTAATTCAGCCTGTTTCATCATCTGGAAACTAGGAATAGTACGAATAAAAAAATTCTACATCATAGCATTGCTCTGATGATGCAACAAAATGAAAGAATAAATACTTCTCAGGTACCCAGGATGTACCAAGTCTTTTATAAATGTCTCCATGAAAGGCTATAACAAAAGACTCTGCAGGAAGGCCTATGGACAGAGGTGAAGATGAGGATGGAGAAGAGTGCCCTAATGACATGTTGAGGCATCATCATATGAAGACTAGGCTGAGAACTTCCATGGCCACAAACCTGAGAGTCAGGCTTATCAATATTATTTCTATCTGCCACCATCTTGCCTCTGGGCCAACTAATGACAAGACATGGAAGGATTCACAGTAAAAGTCAGAAGGTACCATCAGATCTTGAACAACACAATGCTTCCAAAATAAACAACCCTACCACACACCAAAGACACAGGAGCTTACCCATGATTTTACAACTTACCCAAGTAACACAAAATCATAATACCTGTGATCATCAGAATTCACATACACCCAAGTAACACTGTACCACCAAGCCCACCACAGCTCTCTGCCATCAATACACTGAGATGCTGCTTGCAGGACAACCATGCAGCAGATGCAGAAAAGGGGGACTTGGGGAGTCCATGCTGCCAGAAAGACAGTAGATGACCATACAAGCATCTCTTACATTCTGTGTCTTCTCTCAGAAACATTTTAAACCTCTTCTTGTGGCAAACAGGGGTGATGATAAGCTTCTCCAGACGTCAGTGCCAGACGCCCTCGCAGTGGCATTCACATTCTCAACCTCCACATGCCAGTGCCTGGCAGAGGTGAGCCTGCAATTAAAGGCATTTCAGAAAGGTGATTGGGTATTATTCTGGCTGTGAACTCCAAATCCTATTCTCTATCTAATCAAGGTTCTTTTACCTACCTACATCTTTTTCATACATTTTGCTTATACTAGCTCAAAAGGGTTTTGTTTTTAGCCATGATTAATCGGACACAAAATCTCTCAGAACTTCAGAAAATTTAGGAGAATGGTCTTGTACTTTCAGAAAAAGACACATCAATGAACCAAATAGCTATTAACTATCATCAATAGTCTCTGAGTTTATTTCTTGCATATCAAAATAGCATGCATTATGATCATTTTTTGCATTACAAATATGAATTTGTTAAATATATTTCTACTAATAGAACGTAAATTTTATGTGTTTATTTTTCAAGTGAAATCTAACGTGAAATCCTAACATCTAAAAGTGTTACCTACCTTTTAGATGTAAAATGAGAACTCTCAGCCCAGAAAGAAAGTTATTGCTCAGGATCTCATAGTTATTCCTAGACAGATCCAGGGCTACACTTGAGGACTTGTGACTCAAATTGCATATATTTTGTACTTCAAGATGGTGTCTCAGTTGAAAGCAGGGACTCGAACAGATGCTTGTACACCCATATTCAGAGCAGCATTAAACATAATAGCCAAAAGGAAGAAACAACCCAAATGTCCATCAACAGATGAATGGTTAACAAAAATGCAGTCTATACATACAATGAACTATGATTCAGTCTTCAAAAGGAATGAACTTCTAATACAGGCTACAACAGCAATGTACTCTGAAAACATTATGCTAAGTGAAATATGCCAGACACAAAATGACAAATATTATATGATCTCCCTTATATGAAACATGTAGAACAGGCAAAACTTTAAAGAAAGAAGGTATAATAGTGATTATTAGGGATTGCACAGAGGAGTAACGAGGAAGGTATTGCTCAATGGGCACAGAGTTTCTATTTGGGGTAATAAATAACTTTTGGAATTAGATAGTGGTAACAGTTGCAAAACAGTGAATGCAATTAATGCCACTGAATTGTATACTTAAAATGGCTAAAATGAAAACTTTATGTTTTACACAACTTAAATATTTTGTTTAATATATATTTTACAACAACTTTAAAAAATTTAATAATGTAATACTCAAAACCATTGAATTGTGTGCTAAAAATGGGTAAATTGTAAATTTCAGTGTGATATTACGCATACACAGGTATATGATTATACCTCAATAAACCTGTTTAAAAACAGAATTATTTATTAAAAACTGTCTCCTCGGTTTTCATTGATTGGAGCCACTTTTCCCATTGTTTATTGGGAAAAACAAAAGAGTATTCAAAAGCTGAATAGTTGCAAAGAGCTGGAATAAACTTCTCAGAGATCGATGGGATACTTTATGTCCTAAAATCCCCAGAGTGGAGCCAGATTCACTTTTCAACTTGTGAAATTGAGTGTCAGAGTGGTTCTGGCAGACACTGAACTCTGACACCCTAGTTTGAATCTCAAATTTACCATTACTTGATGTGTTGCCCTGTCTATTGTCAACTGGGCAACAGCAGTTGTATCAATAGTCAATTATAACATTTTGACCATGTAAATGTTGTGCACTGTTGAGCCTAATAGTTTATTCTGATTATATTTCTTATATAATTTTTTCATCCTTCCACAACTAATAATTACCTCTTTTTGTTTGCTTAGTTTTCTATGTTACCAGATTTAATTCTTCCTTAACTCTTCAAAAGTCAGCTCTACATAATATTTTTCAAAGGTCAAACCCAACATATAATCCATAATATCCTTTTATTTTCCTGCAGACATCCCTATTGGTGATCATCTCCTCTAGTTCCTGTTTAGAATTATTGTTCTCAGGCCTACTTCATGGCTGCCATCCTGGGATTGCCTTTGCTGCAGTCTTATATTAAAGTTCCAGAATTATGAGACATGTGGATTATATATGTTTACATATTTCTAAATTTATCTCATTGACTCAATGCAACATATCCTTCAGTAAGCTTCTAGGCAGGGGGTTTTTTGAGGTAGTTTTTAATATGTATTTCTAAAAAGTCTCCATTCTCTTGTTATGCTTTTTTATAAAACAGCATTGACATATAATTTAATTTTCCCATTTAAAGTATACAATTCAATGGTTTGGTGTATTTATGAACTTGTGCAACCTTTGCCATAATTTACATTTAGAACATTTCATCATTGCAAAATAGAAACCCCATACTTATTAGTATTACTTCCTATACTTCACCTCACTCCACCCTAAACTCTGATATTTGCCTATTCTAGACATTTCATATAAAGGCAACCATACAATATGTGGCCTTTTGTATCTGGCTTCCTTCAGAGAACACAGAGTTTATGACATGCACCCATCCTGCAGGATGTATCAGTCCATTATTCCCACTTTTTTTTTTTTTAGAGGGCAGGGTCACTGGCCCTCATATATGGGATCCGAACCGGGGCCGCTGGTGTCCCAAACCAGCTCTTACCACCGCACCACTCAGCTGGCCCCCCACCTTTTGATTAGTATGAAAAATGCCACTATAAACATTCGTGTACAAGTTTTCATGTGAATCTATGTTTTCATTTTTCACCGATATATACCGAGGACTGGGACTGATGGATGATGTGATAACTCTGTTTAAAGTTTTGAGGAACTAAAACTTTTTTTCTTTCTTTTTAGCTGAGCCATTCTGCCACCTGTTGGCAGCTCAGCGGCCACTCAGCTCAGGCTGGCATCGAACCGTCATTGCTCAGAGCTCAGCTCACACTCTTGAGTGAGCTCTTAACCAACTGAGCCACTCGGCCAGCCCAATTGCATGGCTTTTTGATTATAGGCATTCTATTAGGTGTGAAGTAATATCTCCCTGTGGTTTTGATTTACATTTCCTGAATGACTAAGGATGTTAAGCATCTTTTCAAGAGCTTATGGGCCACTTATACACCTTCTTTGGAGAAATGACTATTTAAATCCTTTGTTTATTATTGCTCTTTTATTATTGAGTTGTAAGATTTCTTTTTGGATAGGAATCCCTGATCAGGGATATGATTTGCAAATATTTTCTCCTATGCTATAGATTTTGTAACATGCTTGATGGTTCATTGAAAACACGTAGTTTTCAATTTGGATGAAGTTGAATTGAGCATATTATTTCTTTTATTGCGTGTGCATCAGGTGTTTACTCCAAGAAATCATTGCATAAGCCATGCAGGTTGACTCTGCCACTGGCTTCCCAAACCAGCGCTTAAGCACCGTGCCACTCAGCCGGCCCCCTCTTCTTACACTTTTTTATAAAACAACGTTGAAACATAATTTAATTTACTCATTTGAAGTATATAATTCAAAGGTTTTTGGTGTACTTATGAACTTGTGCAACCTTTGCCATAATCCATATTTAGAACATTTCATCACTGCAAAATAGAAACCCTATACTCATTAGTATCACTCCCTATTCTTCACCTCACTCACTCCAATCTCTGTGAACTTGCCTATTCTGGACATTTCATAGAAACACAACCACACAATATGTGGCTTTTCATATCTGGCTTCCTTCAGAGAGCACAGAGTTTATGACATGCATCCATCCTGTAGCATGTATTAGTCCATAATTTGCACTTTTTGATTATTATGAAGAATGCCACTATAAAAATTCATGTACAAGTTTTCATGTGAACCTATGTTTTTGTTTTCCATTGATGTACACCTAGGATTGAAATTGCTGTATGATATGATAACTCTATTTTTAACATTTTAAGGAACTACCAGACTATTTCCAAAATTGCTACACCATTTTTAATTCCCAACAGCAATGTTTAAGTATTTCATTGTGTCAATAACATCACCAATACTTCAATTGTATGTCTTTTTGATTTATAGCCTTTCTACTAGGTGTGAAGTAATATCTCACTGTGGTTTTGATCTATAACTCCCAAATGACTAAGGATGTTAAACATCTTTTCATGGGCTTATTGGCCATTTATATATCTCCTTTACAGAAATGACTATTTAAATCCTTTCCTCACTTTTAATGGATTTATTTGCTTTTTTACTATTGAATTATAAGAATTCTTTTTGGATAGGAACCCCTTATCAAGTGATATGATTTGCCAATATTTTCTCCTATGCTATAGGTTTTGTCACTTGCTTGAAGTTTCATTGAAAACACAAAGTTTTCAATTTGGATGAAGTTGAATTTATCAGATTATTTCTTTTATTGCTTGTGCTTTAGGTTTTGTCTCTAAAAAATCATTGCTTAACCCAAGTTCATGAAGATTTATTCCCATCTTTTCCTAGATCTAAGAATTTTATAACTTTAGCACTGGAACTGACCTACTTTGAACTCTTTCATTTTTGGTGTGAGGTAGAGGTTGAAACTCATCTTTTTGAACACAGATACCTATTTATCACTGCATCATTTGTTAAAAAGACCATGGTTTCACCCATTGAATTGCCTAGGCACCTTTGACAAATCTATTTTTATTCATGATTAGTATTTCCATTGGATATTCATTCAAAAAATATTTATCGAGCCCCTATTAATTTGCAGGCATGTTCTAATCGCTGGGTATGCAGCAGTCAAAACCTTGAAAAGGTTCCTCTATATCAGACACAATCAGTGCTTTGGACTTTTAAGAGTGCCCCAGGATGCTTCTCACTGCCACTGTCTGCACCTATTATAGAAAGTGCCAGGGAATCAACACTTTCTGGTAGCATCCCTCATCAATGACTGAGGTTACTTTATTCTATAATTATCCCAGTTCTCTGGGGCCTGATGCACAATTAGGGCCTCAACACATATTTGTTGAATGGATGAATATGTGAATAAACAGTGGGTCCCGTTTTATATTTCCTGTACGTTGACTGTGCCTATATGTGTAATACACACTACCAGATAACGTGTACTCAGAAAAAACTAGTATCTACCCTGGAGCTGTTCCTCACTTCTGTTGCCTTTACCTTCTCTGGGTCTGCCTGGCTCCCTGATTAGCAGTCTCCCCCTTCCAGGGAGGGTGCTTCCTAAAAACCCTCTCCGCTGCTTTCACTGCCTCGAACACCAATTAGAAAATGCCTACAACTTCACCTGGCATTGTGTGTGTTGGCATCTGGACTCCCCACCCCTAACAAGTCCCATGCCTCCTCTTGAATCTGCCATTGCTAAGCACCAGCTGATGATTGCCCAGACAGACTGACGTGGGCCTGGCTAAGGGCACCAGTTCAGTTCAAACTATATAATGATTTTTGAACTTTGTATTGGGTAGCCAATGGTGAGCAAAACAGACACCATCCATGTTCTCTGCAGATTACAATGGAAAGGTTAAAGCCATGGTCTGGATGACAGAGATGGAAAGCAAGGTAAGAGATCCCATCCAAAGTGGTTCTTAGAGGACAATAAGGGTCAAAACTGAGAGCATAGGAGACAACACTTAAAAACTGAGCCAAAGCTCTAATACTAAACCAAGGGCTGGACGTTATCTGGACATGGAATGGAAAAGAACAAGGTTAGGACAGAAGCCGAGAGGGTCCTCAGTGACTAATAAGACTAATGTTGAAGCTCTTAGAGCTTACTTTAATAGCCATACATTTTCTGGTGCCCAGAGAGGTCAGAATAAGCTTTGAGAAACAAGGTGGGCTCATTCCTATGTTCATTCATTATTTGTCAATTAACTACTATGCACTATATCTTATGCTCAATGATCCAAGACATGGAGAGATAAATAATACCCAAAGGTTCTTGCAGACTTATGTGAAAAATAAGTCTACACTAACTAAAATATTAAGACAGAGAAGATTCTGATACAGTTGTCTGAAATAGAAACAAGTTTTTGTTGTTTATAATTTGGAGGGCCTCAAAAGAAATTCAATGGAAGGTTAAATTTCAGACTATGTTTCTTAGACTATGTTTCAGAATAATGAGAAAGGTAGCATTCTTTCTGGACCTTGAAACCCATGTGAGAATTAGACATACAAACATGTAGTCAGAAAAAACTTTAGCGAAAATAAAAAGGAAGAGGTAAGGCAGTAGAGTATAGATGCAAAGAACATGAATATGGAAGTCAAATTGATCACAGTTCAGTCTTGGCCCTGCCACTTAGCAGTTAATTGGCTTTGGGCAAGTTATTTAACCTCTCCACACTTCACGTTCCTCAGCTGACATGGAGATTGTTTTCAAAGAAGGCTACAACATTCCATCCCATACCCATTGTAAAGTGACTTTGCCACTTTTCCCTTCATAAGGAGAACTCTGATTCCCCTCCCTTCAATATGGGCCTGTTACTTGTTTTGACCAATAACATGTGGCAAAACTGATGCTGTGCTAATCAAGGTGTAAGACAACGTGCAGCTTCTGCTTTCGCCCTCCTGGAAGCCAGCCTCCATGGAAAGACACTAAAACTGCACTACTGAGTGGTGGAGACGACGTGGAGAAGGAGGCCATGTGCAGGGGAACTCAGGTACCCTGCCAGCCAGCACCAAGGCCTCACATGTTAAATAAAACCATCTTGGGTCATCCAATCCAATCAAATCACAGCAGGCAGCACCACATGGAACTCAGATGGACACCTTTGCTGAGTTCTGAAAGTCCAAAGTCCCAACGCATTGAACCATTTGCCATGAAATGGCGGTTGTTTTAAGCGCCTATGTTTGGGGATGATTCAGATACCTGCTACTGCTGATCAACAGCACAACTGTCTAACTCATTCTATATAACTCACTACCACAGGAGGTGGCAGAGTTTGGTTAGCAAAACAGAAACAACTCCACATATTCCAGGTGTCAGGAATTCAATATAGGAATTAAGGAGTTACATACCCACTGGAATAGCTGGGGAGAAAATGGCAGGGAAACCAATACTGATGAATCAGCCTAAGGAACTGAAGTGGTGGCTCTGAAGAACTTGCAGGAAAGTTGATGAAGATCTCTGGGAAGCTCCCACCAATTGTGTCAGCCTTACCAGAAAAGCAGATGGTCTCACAAGCTTGTAGGGAAACTTTGAGAATCCCTTATCAGCTCTTGCTGTGTGTGCAGCTGACTCAAGAGAACAGCAGCTTCTCCCACCTTCTAAATCTTCTGCTGGTGCGTCTCACTGGCCAGCTCTAACCTGAAACTCCATGGAAAGAGGATTCTGGGAAATGGAGTCCAAGGATTCTTAGAGGCCTAGGATGGAGTGCTACCAATATGGAGCTGACGACAGAACATCCAGCCCAATTGTAAATCATTCACTGATAGAAAGTCTTGACTGTCCTGTTCAGTTTCTTCAAATGGATTATTCCCCTTCTCTACACCCGTTCCCTACCCCACCCCCAACAAAACAATCTAGTCGGTCCATTGATAGAGAACAAGGAAAAAAAAAGAAAAAAAACAAAGCAAAACCTGGGTATCTAAGAATGTCTGTGGGATATTCCCCTCTTTCTTCATTAAGTGTTAGCACAGACTTAACAGCAGTCCTCAGGCAGAATGGAGGGTACAGAGCAGAATAATCCCAGCTGACTGGGTCATTAAGAAACATCCCTCACAAGAAGTCTCCTGCAATGAAGACTGAAAAAGGATCAGTCACAGGAGACTGAGGTATCCCTAAAGAGATTAGGACTTTTCTCTCTGTGACTGAGGGTGACCTAACAGTAGGTATGGACTGTCACTTATTCACTCTACAAACATTTTTGAACTCTATGCATGAACTGAGAAGATTGTCAAAGATAACTGGTTTCTTCTATCAAGTCTTGCACAAAATGGGACAATTAAAGTAAGAACCTACAATACACTAAAAAATTTATCTTGGAAGAAACATGAAGATGTTATCAGAGAACCAAATGAGGAAGCAATGGATTCTAGGGTCCAGGAGTGGGATTTGGAAAAGCCCAAAGACAAGTGGTTTCTGTATGCATGCTTTTGAAAAATGACTAGAAATTCACTGCAGACAAATGGGATCAAAGACATTTGATGCGTATGCAAAGGCACAAAACTATGAAAGCATATGGTGCAGCCAGGGGCGCATGAGTGCAGTAGGTCTGAGGTCACAGATGTCAGGCATAGAGGACGGTGTTCAGAGGCCGGGCAACAGAGGAGCTTGGTTTAGGCTTTCAAGACCCCTGAATGCCACTGTGGAGAGTTCAGATCCTGTTCTATAAGCCTGTCGTTTCCACAGTGGATTTAAATTTGCACCAAGGGTTACACAAGAGTACACAGGCATCCTGGAAAAAATTTCAACTTTTTTTGTTTGTTTGTTTGTTTGTTTAAGGGCAGTGTCACTGGCCCACATATGTGGGACCGAACCAGGGCCGCTGGCTTCCAAGGCCAGCACTTAACCACCGCGCCACTCAGCCGGCCCTCAACTCTTATTATTATTGCTACAACAGCCATTAAGATGAAGTACCCAACAGAACTGAAATAAGAGGATACAGCATTGAACAATGATTTTCAAAAATAATCAAGTACATCCAATCCCACTGCTTTCACCATAGAATATGATTTAGTGCAATAGGGTTTTTACACTCTTAACATTTTCAATACTGTTCTTATTTTTAATACTTTAATTTTTATTTTATGTTTTTAACAGTTGTTTTTTAAAGTTGGGGAATTGGGGGTGGGGGACAGTGTTGGGGAATTGTAGAGGGGAAACAGCCAAGTTGTTGTTCTTCAGTCTTAGTTGTGGAGGGTGCCAGTTGCCATCTGGCTGCCCACTTGCAGCTCGTGGCCTCTGAGCTCAAGGTGCTGTGTTACAATCTTAGTTGCAGGTGGGCATAGCCACCATCCCATGCAGGAATGGAACCAGCAGCCTTGTTGTTAATAGCCCGCGGTCTATCCACTGAGCCATCTGGGTGTCAACTCAGCTCAAAGTGCCGAGTTCAGTCTTAGTTGTGAGCAGGCATAGCCCACCATCAAACAGGCAGTCTTGTTGTTAGGAGCCTGTGCTCTCACCAGCTGAGCCATCCTGCCACCTGTTGGCAGCTCAGTGGCAGGTCAGCAGCGGGCGGAGCATCACTGGCCCATGTGGGAATCAAACTGGCAGCGCTGTTGCTCAGAGCTCGTGTTCTTAAGCTAACTCTTAATCAACTGAACCTTGGCCGACCCCTATTTTATGTTTTATAGCAAACACAATTCATGACTATAGTAATACATATATATGACCTATAAATATCTAAATAAATCTATGTTGTGGGTGAATGCTGAAAAGTAGTTTCTAATATATGTGCTTAATCAAAACATTTCAAGGCCTCTCCACAAGCCAGGAAGGGCCATCAAAGTGTTTCACGTAAAAACAGTGGTTTAGGGCCGGCCGAGTGGCGCATTGGTTAAGCGCTGGTTTTGGGATGCCAGCGGCCCCGGTTCGGATCCCACATGAGGGCCAGTGACACTGCCCTCTACAGCTAACAACAGCTCCACCTGGAGCTGGGCTGTGCGAGCCCCGGTGATGGTGTGGGCTGCAGCCCCTGCTGCAGTGGGCTGCCATAGGCTGCAGTGAGCGGCTGGCAGCCAGCGTGAGCGGCTGGCAGCCAGCGTGAGCTGCCAATAGCCGCGATGAGCGACGCCCAGAGGCCAGCGACCGATCTGCCTCATCCGGGAAGAGCAATGACGATACCAACCGTGAAGCAACATCCTCCGCAACTAAAACTGAAGAACAAGAAGACGGCAACTTGTCTGTTCCCCTTCCCCGATTCCCCAACGCTGTTCCCCTCCACCAATTCCCCAATAAAATCTTTAAAAAAAAACAAAAAACAAAAAAACAAAAAAAACACAGTGGTTTATTGCTGACTCTTTTTGAACATATCACTCTGACAACTGTTCGGAGGATGATGAAGGAGAAAAGGAATGGAGGCATGGAAACCATTTAGGAGGGTGTGTCAGTAGCCATGGTGGGAAATACGGGTGCCTAAACTAGTTGTTTTCTACTGTTTACACCTCTTAGGATAAAATGCATTTAAGCCTACCTATCTGAAAGCAAAGGGTACCAGCTTGCTAGTGGGTTACATGTTCCTAGAGTCTGGGAGATGCGAGGTCAAAAGAAACACTCCATTCCTCCCAATAAACTCCAGCCTTGGTGGCAAGGACAGGGGTCACACAGACATTTTTAACTGGGTTTCAAAGGTTGTGGAGATTTCTTCTGGTAGAAAAGAAGGCAAAGGCGTTCAGGCCACAGGATCATACCTGCAGCGCCCCGAGTGAGGAGTGTGTCTGGCATGGTAGGGAATAGAGAGGCTCCCTTAGATGGAACCAGGGATGGACAGGTTAGCTGAACCCATGGTAGAAAGAGCCAAGACGCCATGCTCGTTAAGGAATGTTTATCCTGTCATCAGTTTAAACAATGGATGCTCTCTAGGAAAACACTGGCATGGCCAGAGTCTCATCAATCCCTCTAAGTCAGGGGACACAGTGGTTGGCAGGAAACAAGGATATAACTTCCTTTTGTCATGTTACCCTGTGACCACATGGGGGCGGGCTCAACCCATCGCATCCCAAAGCTTTCTGGCTCAGCTCAGGACTTAATCAGATTTCAACTAATTTTCCAAATTATCCCAGTCTTAGTTGCTGTTCTGTGTTGTCTGTCTTTGGGAGAACACACTTTTCAGAAATTAACAGTGTTTATGGGCTGTCTTTGGGATTCCTTAGGTCAAATTCTAATCTGTTCTTTTAGTTTTCAAACTGCACCAATGACATACAGATCTTGTAACACCATTTGCTTTGAAAAATCCAGCACACCAGGTAGTCTAACCCCATTCCCTCAACTTTACAGATAAGGAAAATAAGCCTCAAGGAGGGGCGTGACCAGAGAAAAAAACAGTACAATTGGGAAATTAAAGGAGTTAGAGAACCACAGGGGTGGTTGGGAGTGCAGCTCACCTGAGTCCAATCCTATCTTTACCACTTAATGGATAATAACCACTAACCAGGGCCTTCACCTCTGCCTCAGCTTTCCCATCTCACCTTCCTGAGATTAAATTAGTTTCTACAAATACTTCAAATATTGCCAGTCATTAACAAGTACCACATGCATTAAGTGTTATCATTACAATTCCAAAGACTATATTTTCATTTTTTAGAAATCTTTTGTCAATAATGTAAATATAGCAGTTATTTTCTAATGTGTAAAATATTCCATTTTTACCTTACAAAATCTAATTTTTTCATTATCATGTTGAATATTTGACCTACTTAAGGTTTCTTTCAGGCTGCTTTATTTACTTCCTAAAATATGAATTATTATTATTCTTTTTTGCATTTGCTGACACAATTAACAAATATTTATTGAGCATCTACTACGTGCTAGTCATTGTTCATAACACAATGAACAAAACAGATTTGAAAAGACATTCTGCCCTTGTGCAGCTTACATTCTATTGTGGACCAGAGGGAGAGAAAATCAACAAAAATTGGAGCATGTATTATGCTAAATGAGAAATTATGCGGTAAAGGAAACATGAAGGGGAGGAGTTTCAGTTTGGCATAGGGTGGTCAGATAAATTCTTCCTCAGAAGGTAAGTTCTGAGCAAAGACCGAAGGCGATTAGGGAGAGAACTGAGCAGGTATCTTGAGGAAGAGTTTTGCGGGTAGAGGAAGCAGCAGGTGCAAACACTGGGAGTCAGGAATGTGCCTGCTGTTCAAGGACAGCAGCAAGAATGCAGGAGACTGAAGGGGGGGAAAGTAACAGACAAAGTCGGGGAGATTACAAGAGCCCAAAATGAAAGAATTCAAAGAAAAATCAGATATTGTATTATTGCAGTCAGGACGGTTTTTCTAAGTATGACACAAAAATGTGAAGCACTGGGGAAAAAAAAAAAAGATAATTCTGATTACATTTAAAAAATTAAACATTTGGGGCCGGCCGAGTGGCGCATTGGTTAAGAGCTGGTTTTGGGATGCCAGCAGCCCCGGTTCGGATCCCACATATGAGGGCCAGTGACACTGCCCTTTACAGCTGACAACAGCTCCACCTGAATCTGGGCTGTGCGAGCCCCGGCGACGGTGTGGGCTGCAACCCCTGCTGCAGTGGGCTGCCAGAGGCTACAGTGAGTGGCCAGCAGCCAGAGTGAGCGGCTGGCAGCCAAGCGTGAGCTGCCAATAGCCGCGGTGAGCGACATCCAGAGGCCAGCGACCGATCTGCCTCATCCGGGAAAAGCGCAATGATGATACCAACATGGGCCAGTGAAGCAACGTCCTCCGCAACTAGACCGAAGAACAAAAAGACAGCAACTTGTCTGTTCCCCTTCTCCGATTCCCCAACGCTGTTCCTCTCCCCCAATTCCCCAATAAAATCTTTAAAAAAATTAAACATTTGTATATGTCAAAAATATTATATAATATTTTCTCTTATGCCCTCCATGGTGGTAGATTCTCCTTTTTATCCTCTTACCCCTGTGCAGGCTTCCTCCGTTTCTTGCAATACCTTCTGCAAGATCCTGCCAGCTTCTCTTGCTAACCTTGCAATCATGGCAGCACTTGTCTAGAGCTGTGGAAATTCTCTGTTTTGTTGCCAAACCTCAACTTCTGATGTACCTTCCCAGGATTGTTATCCTTCTGCCATCTCTTTTTGAGACTATTGACTGATGTCTGCATTGCTCCAACCTCATGTCCTTCTCTGTTTTCTCATCACAATCTACATGCCTGTATAGCCTCTGCTAACCACTGCTGCACTTTCAGACTCTCACCCCTGCTAGCAGGTACGAAAGGCTTTCTCTCTGTTGTGCCAGCGTGCTGGTCTTTGTATAAAGACTCCTGTTGGCTCCTTTTCTCTTCCACCTCTGAGTGCTAGCATCCCTGACAGTCTCTTCTAGGACCTCTTTACTCTTCAGTACATACTCCTCCTGTGACATCACCCACTCCCATGACTTAAAAATACTTCTTCCCGGAACACCACACCTGAGCATTCAATTGCCTACTTGATATGTCCACTTGGTTATCTAATAAATGCATCAAATTTAACATGGCCCAAAGAGCCATATTTACCTACCCAAATCTGTTCTTCCTCCAGTTTTCCCCATCTCTCCAAATAGCACTGCTACCCACAGTAAAAACATTAACTTAGTTTTACTTAATTATTAAACAGTCATGAGAGAAGACATCCTTGCCTTGTTTCTGATCTTATTGGAAACATATCTAGTGTTCGTCATTAAGTATGATATGAGCTATAGATTTTTTTTGTAGATATTCTTTATCAGGTTAAGGAAATTCCCCTCTATTCCTCATTTGCTGAGAGTTTTGATCATAATAGTTGTTGGTGTGAATGTTAATTTTATGTGTCAAGTTGACTATGCCATGAGGTGTCCAGATGTTTGGTCAAATGTTTTCCTTTTTGTTTCTGTAAAACTGTTCTTGGATGAGTTTAAAATTTCAATCAATAGACTGAGTAAAGTAGATTGCATTGCCTAACATGGGTGGGTCTCATCCATTTGGTTGAAGCCTGAATAGAACAAAAGACTGACCCACCTGCAAATAAGGGGATTCCTCCTGCCTCACTGCCTTGAGCTGGCACATGGATAGTGTCCTGAATTTGGACATGGATAATGTCCTGAATTGACACATTCAATTCCAGCTCTTCCTGGAACTCAGATTGGCAATACACCAACAGCAGCTCTCCTGGAGTAGTTCTATTCTAGCCTGCTGACTGCAGATCTTGGGGTTTGTTAGTCTCCATAATCATGTGAGTCAATTTCCCATAAGGTGGGTATATACATATACAATAAAACCTTGGATTGTGAGTAATGTGGTTTGCAAGTTCCGCAAGATGAGCAAACATTTCTAATACATTTTAATATGGTAAAGGAGCAATGTCTTGCAGTACAAGTAGTTTGTTTCCAGAACGAATTATGCTCTCAAGCCAAGGTATTACTGTATATCCTCAGGAGAATCCTAGCTAACACAGTTGGAATTTATCAAATGCTTTTGCTGCATCTATTTGATACAATCATAAGATTTTTCTTCTTCAGCCTATTAATGGAAAATATTACATTAAGTGATTTTCAAATGTTGTACCAGGCCTCCATACCAGGAATAAATTCATACTGTCTTTACTTCATCCTCCATCATTGACAATGCTGTGGTTCACACATCCCTTGTGACATGACAATTTCTGTCAAATAAAAACTTTATGGTGTGTTCTCATCCACTTTATTCACCAGATCTGGTACCATGCGACTTCTGGCTCTTTCCCAATGTCAAAAAGATTCAGGTCATCAAGGCAGCCATGACAGCATAACTGAAGATACTCATGACAGAGTACTTCCAGAACTGCTTCAGAAAATGGCAAGAATGATGAAATAAGTGTGTTTGAGGGAGGGAGACTATTTTGAGGGGGGTTAATGGCAATGTATCTTTTACTGTAATAATTTTTTTTAACTTATACAGTCACTTTTTTTTATTGCAACTCATATTAAGTTCTCCAGTCCATGAATATGGGATGTCTTTCCATGTATTCATGTCTTCTTTAATTTCTTTGAATAATATTTTATAATTTTCAGTGCATAATTATTTTGCCTCCATGGTTAAGATAATCCCTAAGGAATTTCTTTTTGATGCTAAAGTTATTTCTGTTTCCAGATAACATTATTCCATAAGTACAAAACCCTAAAGATTACACACACACACACACACACACACACACACACACACACACACACACTGTTAGAACTAATAAATGAATTCAGCAGTTTTAGGATACCAAAATCAACATACAAAAATCAGTTATGTTTCTATATACTAACAATGAACTGTCTGAAAGGAGTCTTGTTTTTAGTCATTTTGACAGACTGTCATTTAATTAGTGTATTTAGACCATTGGTATTTAAACTGATTATTGCTACAAATTACTATCTACCATTCTCATTACTGTTTTCTATTTACTCTCTTTTTTAAAACAAACTTTTATTATTATTATTATTATTATTGTTGTTGTTGTTGTTGTTATTATTATTATTTACTCTCTGGATTTTTTTTTTTTTTTGTCCCTCTCTTTTTCTCTCTTCTCTGGTTTTCATTGAGTATTTTATGTATTTCCATTTTCTGTCTTAGCACATCAATTTAATTTTTTTTAAACTTGAGTTTTCGCTAGAGTTTATAATGTATGATATCAATTGATTCAAATCAACTTTTAAATAACACTAAATTGCTTCATCAGTAATGCAAGTACCTTATGACAGAGTTTTCCTAAATCCTTCCTTCTGTCTCTTGTATCATTCATATCAGTTATGTATTAAGCTATCATCACTGAATAAACTCTTACTATTTCTATTTTGAACAAACTGTTTTCTATTAGATCAACTAAGAAAAAGAAAACAAAACATTTATTTTACCTTCATTTATTTCTTCTCTAATGATCTTCATTCCATACGGAGATCTGAATTTCTGACCTATACCTTTTCCCTTCTTTCTAAAGAACTTAACAGTTTTGTAAGGCAGGTCTACTGGCAACAAATTCCATCCGTTTTTGTTTGAGAGAAACTTTACTTCACCTTAAATGTTTTAAAGCTTAGTAATTTAGGATTTACGTTTGTAAAAGTATGCTGGCAAATATTACAATGCTATACTTGGAATTTTAATATTATTATATAAACAACAAACCCCCAATGTTAAATGCTGATCTTCCACATCTGACTCTACTTAAGTATGGAGTATTTTGTAGAAAGACATTTTTAGAGTTTTGTGACTACTTAAATTATTTACTATTATTCCTCACCAAAATCTTCATGAAATCTAAATGGTTGTCATTCTTCCTCCTTGAATATTCTAAAGTATGTCAATTTAGATTACCCTTCAAATTTTCAGGGCATTAAAGATACACAAGTAGAGTACCCAAGAAAATTTTTGAATATTTATGGTTGTTACAGGAATAACTATATCAAAGTTATTGCTGAAATTCCTTTGACTATCAGATAAGCAAACACAAGAGATATGATGGCTCAAGTTACTTTTTAGTACAAGTATTACATCACATCAATCAATTTTTAAACTAAATTCTTAAAAGAATTCAAAAGACATTTGTGCCTTCTAATTGCCAAACAATGTATTCAAGGGATGAAAATGTAAGACAAATTGTACAAATAAAAATATCAAACTATTCTAATTCCTGAAATAAGAATTTTTCAAATTAAGAAATGATCATTGTTGCTAATAAAATACGCCTTACTTTTAATCTCAAATTCACTTTGAGTACTTGACATACAATTTAGTACCTAAAAATATTCTAGCTAAATCATTTGTTAATATTTATCTCTGGATAGACATTTTCAATCAATGCTGAAAAACACCACTGCATAGTCACAATCACAATTATTGATGAACTTATTAATGGTTTGCCAATTTATTCAGGAATTCATGGGACATAAGGATCAATGAAGAGACTAGTCTGAAATTTCTTACTGTGCAATTAATATTCCACTCATTTGCCTTACATGTTCTCATAATGTGATTTGATCAACAAAAGATTTCAAGCTTTCTTCTTCTTTCTTTCTTCCTTCCTTCCTTCCTTCCTTCCTTCCTTCCTTCCTGCCGTCCTTCCTTCCTTCCTTCCTTCCTTCCTTCCTTCCTTCCTTCCTTCCTTCCTTTTTTAAGAACAACTCAATGATTTGGGTGATCATTACTACAAGACAGATAACATAATGGGAAAAGAACAAAATAACATATGACACTGAAAACCAATGCCAGTACTCATCTCATTATGGTTAAGAAAAAGGATATTAATTTTTGTATTATTCACTTTTATTTAGAATATCAATCAAAGCCATTAACTTGAACTTGATATACACAATGTATACTCAATCTTACACAAAATACTTTTCACAAATCATACTACATTTAAAATTTTGGGGAAGCAAATACCTGTGTTGATTTGTATTTTCACCTAATGGAAGAAAAAGGAAACAACATTCAACTTGGGAAGCTTACACTGATCATACTAAGCTCTTAAAGTTAAAAGCATCTTCCTTTTCCTTAGTACTTACCACAAGTTTCCACAATGTCCTGAGAGTATTCATAATGAGAAAAAATGCCAATCACAGCTTTAAGACCTTACTTTGGAAGGAACTAACGAGGAAGCAAATTGAAAGATGAGGCTTCCTCTTTGTTTTCATTTTCTTCTCATAGAAGATGTTTAAATCAGTTTGTTATAAAAATATTTAAAACCATTAATTTTTGCAGCTTTCTCATGAAGCCTAGAATTTCCTTTATACAGTCTATGAGAAGACGTCAGTAGACTTCATCTAATCTTAAATATGCCATTTAAGTCAATGGTACAATTTCTTACCTGCAGTACTATTTTAATGCAAGAAAATAAAACTGTAAAAGGAAGGAGGGAGAAAACTACTTAACTATTCATTGTTATGGAAATGGGTAAAAAATTATGCTGTAATAATAGTACTACCATCTGATCCAGAAATTCCACTTGTGGGTAGTTATCTGAAGAAAACAAAAACACTAACTTGAAAGGATAAATGCACCCATATTTCTTTGAAGCACTATTTACAGTAGCCAAGATATGGAAAAACACCTGAATGTCCATTGAGAAATGAATGAATATATATGACAAATAATAGAAATATGACTGTGTGTGTGTGTGTGTGTGTGTGTGTGTGTGGTCTGACAATTACGTTCCCAAACTTGATACAATGATGTTGCTAACATTTTTTGATATAAGAGGGATTATTCATCATTAATTTGTACTAACTGGGCAAACAGTTAACCAAGTTTACTATTTGGAAGTGCTGAAAAGGCTGCATGAAAAAGTTAGACAACCTGAATTTTTTGCCAACAATTCATGGCCTTTGCATCACAACAATGCACAAGCTCACAGAGCACTGTCTATGAGGGAGTTTTTTTTGTTTTTATTAGTTTCAGGTGTACAAAACAATGTAATAGTTAGACATTCACACCCTTCACAAAATGATAACTAACCTTCTCCAATCTACCACCCTTCTGACATCGTATATAGCTATTACAGTTCCAGTTTCCTATGCTGAACTACACATCCTGTGATTCTCTTATATCTCTCTCTCTTATGTATTAAATTACAGTTGACATTCAGTATTATTCAGCTTCAGGTGTACACTGCAGTGATCAAGCACCTACACCATCCATGAAGTGGTCTCTCTAATAAGACAACTGTCCATCTGACACTCTCCAAAATCTTTACAACATTATTGATTATATTCACCAAACTGTCTTTCATATCCCTGTGGCAGTCTTGTGGTTAACAATTTTGTGCTTTCTAATCCCCTCACCTTCTCCCTGTGAGGGAGTTTTTAGCCAGTAAACAAATAACTGTAGTGGAACACCCTCCCTACTCACCTGATCTGGCCCCCAATGACTTCTTTCTTTACCCGAAGATAAAGGCAATATTGAAAGGAAGACATTTCGATGACATTCAGGACATAAAGGGTAATATGATGGCAGCTCTGATAGCCATTCCAGAAACAGAGTTCCAAAATTACTTTGAAGAGTGGACTAGGCACTGGCATCGGTGCATAGCTTCCCAAGGGGTGTATTTCGAAGGTCACAGTAGTGATATATTCAGCAATGAAGCATTTAGCATTTTTTCTAGAATGAGTTCACCAACTTCATTGTCATACTTCGTGTGTGTGTGTGTGTGTGTGTGTGTGTATAAAGCATTATTATTCAGCGATTAAAAATGAAAAAATGAAATCTTGTCATTTGTGACATCAATGGTGTCCTTCAAGGGCATTATGCTAAGTGAACTAAGTCAGACAGGGAAAACAAATAACATACAATCTCACTTACATGTGGAGACTTTAAAAATTGTATGGATGCATAACAACTGGAGTAAAATAGGAAGATGTGGGCTGGAAGGATAAAAGCTAAGCTCTGACCAGCATCTCCCTCTGGACTTTGGACAGACACCTCCCTTCAGTGTTAATTAAGTGCTTACCAAGAACTAGCTAGGGTCAGTGCTCGGAGCTTTGCTTACTCTTTTTACTCTCCAAAACAGTTACAAATGCAGGACCTCTTTTACATGTTTTGCAGACCGGTGGATTCATTCATTCGCCACGTATTTCATGCTTAACCTCTGTTTCCTCAACTGCAAGATGGGACTAAGAAGAGCGTCTGCCCAATTTTGTCAGAATGAAGCACTTTATGTAAAGAAGTGAGTGAGCTGCCTGGCATATAATGAGCGCCCAAGAAATGCCAGGTGCTTCTGACAGCTTGACTGTTCACCAGGCACGTTCAGACCCTTGATCCCTGGGTGAGGAGGAGATTGAAAAACTCGGAGCTCAAATGTCTGTGGAGCTGAGATGCATTGAAACCATAAGCCCAAGAGCCTCAGTGGTCTCAGAGAAAGACTGTCCAAGAACTTGACGGTTCTCCTGGGAATCTAGCGCCTGACATCTATGGGGTGAAACGGGTGGCTGTGGGACCTAGGGACCGGCAGAGATGCGCTGAGAAGGACGGAAGGGGGCGGGGAGGGGGAATTCCAGGGCTGGTCGGGGGAGGGGCCGGGCGAAGTTCAAGAACGGGAAACCCAAGCACTGGTTGCTGCAGGAAAAGGGCACAGCGTAGTGAAGGGCGGAGCATAGCGTGGCAGCACCAGGAAGGATGGCCTTGCTGTCAGAGCGGTAACAGAAGCCAGGACTGTCACCCGCTCAGACCTCAGGAGAGCTAGTGGACGTCGGAGCCCTGCTTGCCGCGATGGGCTGCCTGGTGGCTGCCATCTGGTCCCTACTCAACGCCCGCACTCTCCTGCTGGGAGCCATCGTCTTTCTGTTCCTGGCCAATTTCTTCAAAAGGCGGCGTCCAAACAACTACCCGCCTGGACCCCCGCTTCTGCCTATCTTTGGAAACTTCTTCCAGATGGACTTTAAGGAGCCGCACCTCTCTCTTCAACAGGTAGGAAGGAGCCAGCGGTGGTGCTGAGCTGCGCCCTATCCCTGACCTGAGGTCCAAGGGCCATCCTCGGGACTGCGGCCGGAGGATGGGTGGCTCTGCCGCTGATGCCATTGCCCTGGTGAAACCGGCTTTGAGCCTCGATTTCCTCCCTGTCAACTGGCATGATTCTGAAACCTTCCTTTCCTTGGGATGAAATATTATTAACTGCTGACGACTGAAGTGTGTTAGGCTTGTTACAGTCTTTAACTCATTTAATTGTGTCATGTGAAATATTATCTGAACATCCTATGATAATATGATCTCCTTGTCTTCCTTAATGTTATTATCCTTCCCAAATGCTGTACTTTCCCTCTGGGAGGTTCCATTTCCCATGTGTAAAATGATAATAGTACCTAGATCACCACCACTTTGAACTGAATTGCTCCCACCACCACAATAACATGCAGCCCTCTCCCCCTGCAATGCACTCTCACTAATCATTTAAAACTGTCATTCCTCAGGCTGACCAAGTGGCGTGGTGGTTAAGCGCTGGCTTGGGAAGCCAGCAGCCCCACATATGAGGGCCAGTGACACTGGCCTCAGGGGAAAACAAAAACAAAAACAGTCATTCCTCAGCTTAAGTTTTCTTTGCCCTCCTGGCTGCTAAGACTCCTTAACAGAGTTCAGACTCCTTAGGGAGCCACTTGGAACACTTATGACCCAGCCTCTTTCGAATTCTTTATAATCATCTCCCATCAGGGCTCCCTAACTGTAGACACTCTGAATTCCTTAAAAGTTTTCTTCAATATCCAACACTTTCTCAAGAATCCTCAGCTGGGTTCCTGCCTCTCCGCGCACAGGTACCTTGCTGAGAGACAACACTGTGATAGGTGGTTGGGAAGATTAAATAAAACAGTGAATGGTCAATATAACATGGCTTATCGTAGGTGCACAAAAAGCATTAGCTCCCCTATCCCTAGAAATGCCTTGAACACTTTAAACACATGCCCATATGCTCAATTTCAAGTGGAGAAGGTTTTATCACTTTCTGGGAGAAACACCTAATTGGTAACACTAAGTTACAGGATTAGTCACAGAATTTTAAAGCTAGGCTCCTAAATGTGCTTCCTTGTTTAAGAAATGTATCATTTAATTCCAAGTATTGGGATTTTTTTCTGTTTTCTTTCTGGTAATGATTTCCAGTTTGATTCCATTATGGTCAGAGGACATACTTTGTATAATTTCAATTTTTAAAAATATGTTAAGTTTGGCTTTGACCCAAGTTACAGTCCCATGTGTGCTTGAAAAAAACGTGCACTAGTTATATGCAGATTTTGGACTGAGCAGGAGGTCCTGGCATCTAGCCCTGAGTCATCTGTATTCTGTTGTTGTTGGGCAGAGTATTCCTGTCAGTCAGTTAGATCTTCTTGGGTGCTGGTGTTGTTTAATTCTTCTATATGCTTGCTAAATTCTTGTCTACTGATTGTGTCAAATACCAGCACAGTCATGTTGAAGTCTCCAACTATAATTACAGTTTTACCTATTTCTCTAGTCAATACTGGTAGTTTTTCCTTTATGTACTTAGCAGCTATTTTGTTTGGTACATATGCATTAAAATTGTTAGGTCATCTTGATGACTTGACTCTAATTATTATACAACATGTCTCTTTATCCCTGGTGATGTTCTTTGCCTGAACTTTACTCTATGTGATATAATGATATCAGCTCTCTTTTGATTAGTATTTGCATGGTGTATGTTTCTCCATTGCCTCACTTTTACCCTATTTATATCATTATATCTGAAATCAGTTTTTTATAGATAGCATGTAGATGGGTCATTTTTTTATTCTGTTAATCATTCATTTTGTTTTGTTTTAGGTTTTTTGTTAAGATTTATATTAAAAAATATAGCTAACATACAGTATTAAATTAGTTTCAGGGGTATACCATAGTTATTTAACATTTATATACCTAAAGAAGTGATCACCATAAGTACAGCAACCATCTGAACCATCCTATGCTATCACAATATCACTGACTATATTCCTTATGTTGTATATTATATCTCTATGACTTATTTGTTTTATACCTGGAAATATGGACCTTTTATTTCCCTTCATCCTTCCTCCTTATTTAATTTTTCAATTACAGTTGACATTCAGTATCATTCTATATTAATTTCAGGAATACAGCTTAGTGGTTAGACATTTATATAATTTAAGACGTGATCCCCCTGAATAGTCTAGTACCCATCTGGGACTATCCATGGTTATTACCATATTATTGACTATATTCCCTGTGATTCACTTTACATCCCCATGACTATTTTGTAACCAACAATTTGCACTTCTCAATGCCTTCACCTTTTTCACCCTGTCCTCCAAACCTGAGGGTACCCATCTGACACCATACATAGTTATTACAATATTATTGACTATGTTTCGTATGCTATACCCTCCATCCCCATAACTACTTTTGAATAACCAATTTGTACTTCTTAATCCAGTCCCCGTTTTTTTTTTACCCATACCCCCCAAACCCCTTCCCATCTGGCAATCATCAAAATGTTTTCTGAATCTCTGAGTTTGTTTCTGTTTCATTTATTCATTTTGTTCTTTAACTTCCACATATAAGTGAAATCACATTACATCTGTCTTCCTTTGTCTGACATACTCCACTCAGCACAATACCCTCCAGGTCCATCCATGCCACTGCAGGTGGCAAGAACCCATTCCCTTCCATGACTGAGAAATATTCCACCGTATATATGTACTACCTCTTTTTATCCATTCTTCCTTTGATGGATATCCAGGCTGCTTCCACAGCTTGGACAATGTAAATAGTGCTGCAATGAATATATGGATGCACACATTCCCTTGAAGTAGTATTTTGGGTTTCTATGGATATTTACACAGAAGTGGAATTACTGGGCCCTTCTTTGTGTGTTGTTATAGGCTTTGTTTTAAAATCTGTTTTGTCTGGTTTAAGTATTGCTACCCCAGCTTTTTGGGGTTTTTTGTTTGTTTGTTTGTTTCATTTTCATGAAATATGTTTTTCTATGCCTTTACTTTCCATCTGTGTATCTTTCATTCTGAAGTGAGTCTCTTGCAGGCAGCATATGTAAGAGTTTTTATTTCTTATCCATTCACCATCCTATGACTTTTGATTGAAGCATTAAATCCATTTACATTGAAGGTAAGTGTTGATGCATATGTACCTGTTGCCATTTTATTATTCATAATTCTGATGGGTTGTTGTTGTTTTTTTCCATTTTAAAGAAATCCCTCTAACATTCCTTGTAATATTGATTTCATGGTGAGGAACTCTTTTAGCTTTTTCTTGTCCTTGGAAGCTCTTTACCTGTCCTTGGATTTTAAATGATAGCCTTGCTGGGTAGGGTGCCCTTCATTGTAGGTCCTTGCTTTTCATCACATTGAATATTTTGTGCCACTCCCTTCTGGCCTGCAAAGCTTCTGTTGAGAAATCAACTGACAATCATATGGGAGCTCCATTGTAGGTAACGAACTGCTTTTCCCTTGCTGTTTTTAGGATTCTCTCTTTGGCTTTAACCTTTGCCGTTTCAATTGTAATGTGTCTTTGTGTGGGCATCTTGGATTGATATTGTTTTCGACTCTGTATGCCTCTGGACTTGTATGTCAATTTCCTTTCCTAGGTTTCCTTTCCTAAGTTTTCAGTCATTATTTCTTCAAATAGGTTCTCAATCCCTTGTTTTTTCTTTCCTTCTGGTACCCCTATGATATAAATGTTGTTATGCTTGTTGTTGTCCTAGAGGTCTCTTGAACTGTCCTCATTTTTTTTTTTTGATTCTTTTTTTTCTTTTAGCTATTCCGACTGGGTGTTTTATGCTACTTTGTCTTCTAAATCACTAATTCGATACTCTGCTACATCTAGTTAGCTGGTGATTCCTTCTAGTACAATCTTCATTTCAGTTATTGTATTCTTCACTTCCGACTAGTTGTTTTTTATGGTTTCTATGTTCTTTTCCAAGCTTGCTATCTCCTTGTTGAAGTTCTCACTAAGTTCCTTGAGCATCCTAAAAACCATTGTTTTGAACTGTTTATCTGGTAGGTTGCTTGCCTTCATTTTGTTTCGTTCTTTTTCTGGAGTTTTCTCCTGCTCTTTCATTTGGGATGCATTTCTTTGTTTCCTCATTTTGGCTGCCTCTTTGTGTTTCTTTCGATGTGTTAGGTAATCAGCTATGTCTACCATTTTGACTGGTGGCCTTATGTAGTAGGTAACCTTGGGTCCTTGCACAGTTTCCCTGGCCACCTGCTCTGGATGTTGTAGTTATATCCCTTGTGTGGGATGTGTGTACCCTCCTGCTATAGTTGAGCCTTGAAGGCTATTGGCATGTCAGTGGGTGGGATTGCCCCTTAGGCTGATTGGCTGTAGGATGTGGCTCCATCCACAGCATATAGGCTGCTGTGCAGGGGAGTTACTCCACTGAGTGGAATTCACCACAGCAGGTTGTGGTGCCTGTTGAGACTGCCCTTTTATGTGTGCCACTTGAGGGGCTAATTGGACAGTGCTTTTCTGTGGTCTGAAGTTATGTTGGTTTTGGAGCCTCTTGGAGGGGCTCCAGTGCAGGCCCAGGTCGCCTGCTTCCTGGGTCCTGGAAGGAAGTACAAAGTGTTTATTCACTGCCTGTATCTGCCAATTGCTTTTAATTGGTGAATTTGATCCTGTATATTTAATGTAATTATGTATTGATACGTTCAGACTTAAGTCTGCCATTTTATCATTTATTTTCTATTTTTTTCCTCTCTGTTTTTCTTTCTGTTTGTTCTTTCCTGTCTTCTGATGGGTCATTTGTACATTTTTTTTAAGAATTCAATTTGAATTTAGTGTTTTTGAATATATCTCTGTATGTTGTTTTAAGTGGTTGCACTAAAGATTGCAATATGCATACATAGCTTAATGAAATCTATTAGTTTCAATATGTTACAACTTCAAGTGGAATATAGGTACCTTATGATCATTTAGGTCTCTTTACCCTCCCCATTTTATAATATATGTCTTAATTATTATATTTTCAAGAAACTTTTTGATTCAAAACAGGTTAACAACAACTTTTGTAAAGTTTTAGTCCTCATTTCCTTAAGTTTCTTTTCTTTTTTTCTTATTTGCTTTATTGGCTAGAAATGCCTTTTAACTATAAAAGCTGTAAATACACATTGAGACACACACACACACCCAGCTCAGTGCTGGTGAGAGTTCAGAGGAACAGACCCGCTCACCTACAGCTGGTAGGAGTAAGAATCAGTACACCCACATGCTTCCTTTTCCTTTTCTTTTCTTTGACTCTTTGTTCTGTTGGAGCTTGAGTTAATGGCTTAAATTAAGCAGGATCTCTCGTTCAAGAGTGCGAGCTCTGAGCAACAGGGTTGCCGGTTGGATTCCCGGCCTGAGCTGAGCAGCCGCTGAGCTGCCAACAGGTGGCAGGATGCTCAGCTAAAAAATAAAATTAAAAATAAATTAATTAGTTAATTAAGCAGGATCTCTCCCAACTTTGTATTTCTTGATGCCCATGATTCAGTCTCTTTCCTCACTAACCCTCCAACTTTAATTGTTCTTTATCTTAAACATTTATTTTGATCCACCTTATTATTTATTTAATCCTACATTTGGAATTTTTATTTCTCATATTAAAAATCCTATGTCCTATTGTTTTTGTTTGCATTTTAGAGCTCCTATGTTAACACTTTTCACTTTATTTTTCTATTTTCATTTTTTTATTGTAAGCCTGTCTTAGCCTACTGAACCATCTTATTTTTAATTACTTTCATTCCCTTAATGTCTGTTTTTCTTAATTACATATTTAATGTTGTACATTGAAAACTATGCCCTACCTTACAAAGACTCCTGTGATTTCTGATGGTCATACATTTATTTCCACATAAAGCAATTGGCACAGAGCTTGGTACAGTACACTTAAGAACTGTAATAAAACTATAGTCAATACCAGGGCTATAGGAGATCATTTGACCTATCCATGTTTACACACTTGACAATACCATAAAGATTTTATCTAGTACTGTTGGTCTAGGTATACAGGGGCAGAGAGCAGGTGGAGATGGAACTGGGAAGAAGTTCATTTCATAAATGCTAATGGGGTACAGGGTCCTTACCAAGTACAGGCTGAGATTCTAGGCAGTACTCATAATCACATGGGAGTCATTTGGCTTAACCTGAGACTTTCAGCTTCTGAACACATCCTTATTGAATATCCTAGAGTAATCCTTCTGTGAAGCCTAAACAGTTCATCCTGGCATTCAGCAGGATGAAATGAAAAAACCTGCTTGATTTATGTGGACCCATTCCAGCTATTTCTTAGAAACAAAAACATGTACTTTAGGGGTAAACCACCTCAAGGTGGAATATTGGCTCAACCCTTTCTAGCAAGATGTGGCATACTGTGTTAGAGGTGAACAAAGAATGTTAGGAGTCTCTGGGCCAAAAGAACAATGGAAAGATTGAGTCCAGACTGAGTGTTTTAATCTGGGAGCCAGGTGGCAGAATGAGACTGAACCCATTGTGCTTGCTCTCATGGGGATGGTGGGGTGTCGGGCACTAAGGGTGACATGGGGGAGCATAAGCGCATGGAAATCAGGGAGGAGGACCCACAGACACCTGGAGGAAAAGAAGGGCTTCTGTTTCGTCCACTGATGACAGAGTGACATAGCCTAGCAGACAAGAGGCAGGGGTCAATCTTCTGAGAGTCGACTCTTGAATAGACAGGCCAGGAAAGACTTTGATTGGTGACCATTCAGTGTTATTCAACCCATCTTGCACATATCTGTACCTCGTGCCTACTCATGACACACCCACACACTTTCCCATTCTCTACTCCCAACCCCCACCATTCTCACTCCCACTCTGTCACTCCCACTAAACTCTGAGGTCCTGGCACCAACTCAGGTTCACGTTCTTGTCCTCAAGTCTTACATAATGCCTGAAAAATACATTCCACCACTCAATAGCTTTGTCACCTTGGCTCCATACTTCGGCTACAATTCATTTTCCTTTTCTGAAAGATGAGGAAAATCATTACTACCTTAGGGTGGTTGTGAGATGGAATATGATAAACGTGAAAGGGGTTTAACACGGAACCCAGTGAAGGTGGCTGTCTGTGACCATGTTGCCTTCCCCCCACATATCGTGTGTGCTGGTCCTCTCTGTTGCCATGATCATGCATCCACATCCCTTGGCACACAGAGCCTGTTCATTCCTCAGAGACTCGAGTGGCTGTGCGCCAGGTACCATAAAACAAAGCGCCTTTCACATTGTTGCTGTCATTCTTCCTCACAGAACGCTTTGAGGGAGGAATCATTTTTTCCCCTTTTATAGCTGGGGAGCTGAGGCTCAAAAAAGGGAAACAACTTTCTCAGGAGCCCATAGCTAGTGGATCATAGAGCTAAGATTTACACACAGCTCCGCAGCTAGAGTGCTTTTCTCCACACCTGACCCCAGGCCTAAAATGAATTTTCCATCTTCTGGCACATGTTGCGGAAGGGGGTATTCTCTTTCGTGTAAACCATATGATACTATTAAGTCCATGGTTGCTACACCAGACTTACACTAAACAAATGTCAGCCTTCTCTGGAGAGTCACGTGTGCTTAAATCCCTCCCTTCACTAGACTCTAAGATGCTTGAGATTAGAGACCCGTTTATTTCATTATAATTATAACTTCATAACTTGTGCTCAGGACAATGTTAGATGTTTGCTCAATTTATGTAGGCTGACTATATGAATGAATGTTTCATACGGTATGTCCATGTCCTCTAGTGAACTAAGTCCAAGTCTGGTTGACAGGAGGGGAAAAGGAAACAGGGAGAGACCTTCCCATCAGGCCAAGGTGAGCAGACACACATGCACACACAGACTGACCTCAATCCACGCCCCCAGCTACACACGCTCCCTTCTTTCCTGGACACACAGACATGTGCATATTCATCTGTGGCTATTTAACTGTTTTTCAGTATGTGAAGAAATATGGGAACATTTTTAGCATGGAAATTGGTAACTTCTCTACAGTTATTATAACGGGATTGCCCTTAATCAAAGAAGCCCTTGTCCACCAGGACCAGAACTTTGCGAACAGGCCTGTATCCCTTGTCCGGGATCGTATCTTTAAGAACAATGGTAAGTTTCTTGACAATGTAAAATGTGTATGTTTAATATTCTTACGGTCTGTTTAGGTGCCTTTCTGACTATAATTATCCAACACTCCCCAGTGATAAGCCCATTATAAGATTACTGCCATTAAAGTAAGTTGGATGCTCCAATTTCCCTATTTAAGGTAACCTCTCATAGGATTTGTCAGGTAAGCATTAATAACAGGGATTTGGGAAAAGCATCTCCTGCATGAACTCACTTTAGATGCTATGATTGACAAGTAACCCATCATTCAATAATAGCAGAGAAACAGGTAATACATTTGCTCTTTCTGGTTTTCCATCCAAATCTCTTCCCCTAGGAAAAGAGGTATGGATCGGCTTCCTTCTGCTGCTTATTAATTCCTTCTTCCTGCCTATAGTTCCTTATGCTTTTTCATGATGGTGTGTCCCACAGAGTATCTCAAGCTTTTCTGTCTATGTTTGGCATGAGTGCTTTGAATTATTATTAAGTAAATTAAATATTTAAAAATATAAATGAAAAACTTGCGTATTACTCTACCAAGGCACTATTTCTATCAGGTACTTCCTAATTCCTCTTTGAAATATTTTATCTATTAACTCTTCATCCATTCACTCTAGTTATTATCTGCCATGGGAAGAACAGTGCTAGGCATCAGTGATGTAACAGTGAGTAGAACTGATAAAACCCACGTCCGTATGTAAGTCCAATTCTATTCAGAGAAACAGACAGTATCAATTAACTATGATAATTTAAAGCCCTATGTTATGAAGGTAAGTGTAGGATGCATTTACTTGCAGTATCCAATCTACTCCTGAGATTCAGGAAAGACTTACATAAGTAAATAACAACATATTTAATAAAGTGATGAAACAATCAGGAAGACAGAATAGAATATAAAAAGTTCCTGAGGTGTGAAGAATGACAGTGCAGTTGAAGAATTGAAAAAGTGGCCAGTGTGAAAAGCACAAAAAATAGATGGAGATAGTTAAATGGAGATGAAGCTGCTGAGCTTGGCCAGGAATAGTTCATGTAAGTACTTGTTAAAGATGTTTGTTTTTATCCTAATAACAGTGAAGATCTTGAATGATTTTCAGTAAAGAATGGAATTATCGTATTTACACTGCACACTTTAAAAACATTCAGGCTGCATTGTAGATAAAGAAATAATGGAAATACGAGGCCATTGTAACATTTTATGTTTGAGAAGGCTACAGCTTGGATGGGGACGGTGGCAAGAAATGACAGTACAGTAGGTTAAACTAGGACAGTGGCAGTGAAGATACATGGATTGAAGATACTCAGGAAGTAAGTCCAATAAGACATGATGACCTATCTAGTTGGAGGGAGTTTAGGGAGAATGATGTGTTGAGATGGACATCCAAAGAGTAAGTTATGGAAAGAAAGAACGCTTGGAGGAGCACAAGGTGTTTGGTTTGGCATTGAGATGAGTTATATGAAGAAAACGATTAATGCACCATGCATATGATAAGTTGAAAGGCCTTTAAGTTGGCAAAGTCAAGTAGACAGTTGTATATATGTGTCTGGAGTTCAGAGACAGAAATAGATGGTCACTATCCATAGATATTATTTAAAATTTTAAGAGTTGATCAGATTTCTCATAAAAGAATATAAGGTGAGAAGAGAAGACCTTATCTTTAAAAGCTTCATCATTTCATATTTGATAGAATATGAAATAGCAAAAGATAGTGGAAGTTCTCTACTGTCAGAGAATTAGGAAGAAAACCTGGAGAGTGTGGTATCCTGAGCATCACTGGAAATTAGTATTTCAAGAAAGAAGTATCTCAAGCTGCTGAAAGACCAAGTAAGGCGAGGTTGCAAAGTATCCCTGGATTTGACAACAAAGAGACTCATTTCACTTAGATGGCGGAGGCCAAAGCCAGAAATTAAAAGGAGTTGAAGAATGCTCTGGAAGTAAAGAGCTGAAAAGGAGTGTGGCCTTACTTGTGTGATGAAACAAAAGATGGTCTGCTGAACATACCAAGATGCCTGACCCCCACCCCGCCCCGCCAGCCTTTGGCTACTTGAAATATTCATTCTTCCTTGCTTTTTTCAGTCATTTATTCACTTATTAAGGTCCAGCTTAGACAGAACTTCTCCTATAAAACTCCCAAATGGATTGTCTCTTTACAATTATGGATTTTTGTCTTATCTATGAGTGCACTGTTAGTATGTAGCATAACATAGATATGTAAATATACCTATGTGACTAGTAATCGAAGTATGGGATTTGGAGTCAGGTAGACATGAAATTGAATTCTTTCTAAATCTGTGACCTTGTAAAGTTTACTTTATCCCTTATGCCTCAATTTTCTCATCAGCAAAATGGGAAAGGGAGTTAATAATTGTATATACCTCATAGAATTTCTCTGCATACTAACTTATGCAATGCATAAAAAATACAAAAGTGCCTGGCATTCCAAACAGTCAGTACATGCTAGCAAATTTATCCATTGTTGGGGTGATTTCTCTGAATAGTTTTAAATGCCTTATCCATTCCTCCATTTGATACACATCTCCATAACATTTGCTTGCTTGCTTTTTATAATATTGACTTTCTTTTTCCTAGGATTGATCATGTCCAATGGTCAGGTATGGAAGGAACAAAGAAGGTTCACCCTGACAACACTAAGGAACTTTGGTTTAGGAAAGAAGAGCTTAGAGCAACGCATACAGGAGGAGGCCCACTACCTCAACCAGACAATAGAAGAGGAGAATGGTGAGTGTTTCCTAGGACAGATGCAGAAGACTGTGGCTCATTCATTCACTGAACAGGTACTTATGAAGTACGTAAGGGCCTGTCCTGTGCCCAGCACTGTAGTAGGCACTGAGTATATAACTGTGAACAATGATCATGACCCTGCCATCACGATGCTCTAGAATTAAATACAAGATGGAGATTAAAGACATAACTGATTTGAGTTTCAGTCAAGGTGTTGAAGTATGTACACATGGTGCTTACCTCCTCTCAGAACCACATCAATTACAACTAAACCACAGAACAACCATTATTGAGAAACACCTGATGGAGAGCTGAACCAAAGCCCTACAATTACAGACATACAGAAGAAGCCACATTAAGACTGGTAGGAAGGGCAGAGACACAAAACAGACTTGTCCCACACCTGCTTGTAACTATTAAAAATGGGCAGGGATATCTTGGCTGTGGAGGTTCCTTATGAGTGAGCTGTCACAGCCCCTCACCATTCCCAGGTTACCTTGCCAGGGAGAGAGGTCCCCATAACTTCTGGCTATGAAAACCAGCTGAGACTAGGATGAGTGAGACAGATTGGGGGCTGCACTTCCTTGCGCTCCTCTCAAAGGGTGTGCACAAAGCCTTACTTACTCGCTGATGGACCCATGCCCTTTGAGCTCCAGCACTGGGGCAGCAGATGAAAGGCAAAACACACCAGGGAAATATGTGGAGGAACTGAATTGTCTACCCACAGGGTGAGTGCTGGAGGGGTGGCTCTCTCCGGGAGGGAGGAGCTGGCAGAAGCCATTGTTTCTTTGTTGAGCCCTCCCCCTTCCTGCCTGCAGAGGAAAGCAGACACATACAGATGCAAGCATACACCATATCTGAGTCTCCATCACACTGGCTATCACCTTTCGGCCCCACCCTAGTGATTCCCTGAGACCACATCCCACCCACAGTTTAGGTACACTCTAGCCATTTCCAGTGGCTTTAACATATAAATGGGCTGCATTGGTTCATGCTGTACACTTTCCTAAAATCTCTCAAAGGTTCACAAAACCCAAACAAGCAGCACCTGGCTTCCGCATGTCTCTTACCTTTGGCTGCGCAGCCTTAAGCGCAGTAATAGTGGCAGCCGGCCTTCATTCCTGAGTTGGCCTCTCAAGGCACCTCCAAGCACAGTGCAGGTGGTCCTCATCTTGAGATTTCTTCGGGGCTCATGTCAGTTGGGTCTGGGCGGAACATAGACTGCAGCTGAACTTGGCCTGCAGTGCATCTCCTTCCACGAGGCCACGGGGGTGCCATGCCCAGTTGCCAGCTTCAGACTGGGCCAGAACATCACCCAGCCACTTCCAAGGATGACACACCCAAAGAGCATACTGGGCAGGCACCAAAGCACTGCTAAACTGAACCCTGTTCTTTAGAGTCCACCCTTGCATCACAGCTTCTCCACTGTAGCTACAGCCAGTCCCTACAACCAATCATCCGGAGGGTCCATCCCTCCCATTAATGTGCAAACAGCAATAAAGTCTCTACAACAGGAGGGCATCCACAACCCACACAAGGGACACACCTGGATCACCCTGCTCTGGTCATGAGGCAGACTGCACCACTGCATCCCACAGGATGTCGACTACATAAGGCCATGCTACTAAGACTGGGAGATATAACAGCCCTACATAGAAACAAACACAGGGAGGCAGCCAAGATGGGGAGACAAAGAAACATTTCCCAAGTAAAAGACCAGAACAAAGCTCTAGAAAAAGAACTAAACAAAATGGAGACAAGCAATCTATCAGATGCAAAGTTCCAAACACTGGTTAGAAGGATGCTCAATGATCTCAGGGAGAACTTCAACAAAGACACAGAAATCATAAAAATGGAGATAGAAAACATAAAAAGAACCAGTCAGAAATAAAGACTACAATAACTGAAAAATACATTCAAGGGACTCAACAGTAGATTACATGAAGCAGAGGATCAAATCAGTGATTTAAAAGATGAGGTAGTAGAACGTACCCAATCAGAACAGCAAAAAGAAAAAGAATTTAAAAAAAAAATGAGGAGAGTTTAAGGGGCCTCTGGGGCAACATCAAGTGTATCAACATTAACATCATAGGGGTACCAGAAGGAGAAGAGAGAGAGCAAGGAATTGAGAAGCCAACTGAAGAAATAATGACTGGAAACGTCTCTAACCTGAAAAAAGAAATAGATATACAAGCCCAGGAAGCGCAGAAAGTCCCAAAGAAGATGAACGACATTATTAGAATGTCAAAGTTTAAAGACAAAGAGTCAATCTTAAAAGCAGCAAGAGAAAAGCAGTTAGTTACCTACAAGGGAGCTCCCATAAGACTGTTTAGCTGATTTTTCAACAGAAACTTTGCAGGCCAGAATGGGTTGGCAGGAAATAATCAAAATGATGAAAAGGAAGCACCTACCCAGCAAAGCTATTATTTAAAATCAAAGGAGAGATAAAGAGCTTCCCAAAGAAGAGAAAGCTACAGGAGTTCCACACCACCAAACCAGTATCACAAGATGTTAGAGGGACTTCATTAATCCAACAAAAAAAAGAAAGAAGAAAGAAAGAAAGAAAGAAAGAAAGAAAGAAAGAAAGAAAGAAAGAAAGAAAGAAAGAAAGAAAGAGAAAGAAAGAAAGAGAAAGAAAGAAAGAAAGAAAGAAAGAAAGAAAGAAAGAAAGAAAAAATAAAAGAAAAAGATGAATAATAAAATGGCAATAAAGACATATCTATCAATAATTACTTTAAATGTAACTGGATTAAATGCTCCAATCAAAAGATAGGGTAGCTGTATAGATAAGAAAAGAAGACCCCTGTCTATGTTGCCTAAAAGAGACTCACTTCAGATCAAAAGACACATACTGACTGAAAGTAAAGGGATGAGAAAAGACATCTCATGAAAATGGAAACAACAACAATAAAAAAAGCTGTGGTAGCAATATGCCAGACAAAACAGGCTTTAAAAAAAAGGCCATAGTAAGTGACAAAGAAGGACCCAGTAATCACACTTCTGGGTAATTATCCAAAGGAAACCTAAACACTTACTTCCATGGAACATGTGCATCAATATGTTCATTGCAGCATTGTTTACAATGTGCAAAAGGAGGAGGCAACCTGGGTTTCTGTCAATGGAAAAATGGATAAAGAGGGTGTGGTACATATATACAATGGAATATTGCTCAGACATGGAAGGGAATTGGATCCTGCCATCTGCAGCGGCATGGATGGACCGGGAGGGAATTGTGCTGAGTGTAGTGTGTCAGACAGAGAAAGACAGATGCAATGTGATTTCAATTATAAGTGGAATCTAAAGAAGAAAATAAACAAACAAAACAGAAAAAAAACATAAATATAGAGTACAATTTGATGGCTCCAGATGGGAGGGAGTTGGGGAGTTAGTGGAAAAGGGAAGGAATTAAGAAGTACAAATTCTGGGTCGGCCCAGTGGCATGGTGGTTAAGTGCTGGCTTGGGAAGCCCACGGCCCCAGTTCGGGTCCCACATATGTGGGCCAGTGACACTACCCTCAAATAAAAACAAAAAAAGTGGAATAAGAGGTCAAATTCCAGGCAAAACCAAATAACTCATGGGGATGTAATACTCAGCATGGGAAATATAATCAATAATATTGTGATAGCATGACATGGTGTCAGATGGTTGCTGGACTTATGGTGATCACTTCATTTTAGGTATACAAATGTTGAATAACTATTGTGTATATTTGAAACAAATATAATATTGTATGCTAGCTATATACATATTTTAGTCTTTTTTTAAAAGACATTACTGATTTTGAACACTGGTCATCAGTTTGACTTTCCTGGCATTGCCTGAGTACATGCTATATGTCAGACCCTGTGTAGGGAGTTGTGGCCAGAGCCTCACATGTGTTTCTCTACTCAGTATGTCATCTGTCATGTAGAATCTCAGTAGAAAACACAAACAAACCAATCTGAAGGATCCATCTTTTCTCCCACCTGCAGGACAGCCTTTTAACCCACATTTCAAGATCAACAATGCAGTTTCCAATATTATTTGCTCCATCACCTTTGGGGAACGCTTTGAGTACCAGGATCATCAGTTCCAAGAAATGTTGAAGTTGCTGGATGATGTCATATGTCTGGAGGTGTCAATTTGGTGCCATGTAAGGGGTTCTCTTTTTCTATCTTGGTTAAGAACTTTGAGGCTAATGTCCGACACAGATGGGTTTATTTAAGCTAAAATATAACCTTTTAAAATTGATTTGAACACAAATTTATTGGAAATTAATCTGTGACTCTAGTGTTTTTGATGATATTGTTAAATTGTTATGGTATGACATGCACTTATGAGCCTATGTTGTTTTATTTAAAAAGCTCAATAGTGTCATTGCCTTTGAGTTTCTCCTCTCCATGTCACTCCCACCTCTCTCAGAAGTACTCGGCTGTGCCTGGCTTCTGCCTTGGCAGATTGCTTTCAGATTCTACTGTGTTAATGGCTCTTTTAAAAATCATGATTTTATTCCATTTTATGGCTATGTCACTTTTTGTTACTCTGTTCTCAACTGATGGACACCTGGGTGGTTTCCAGGTCTTGGAGATTAGGAATAAAGCTGCCATGAACATTCTAGTACAACTTTTCCTGTGGATACTTCTGCTCATTTCTCTTACATATAGGTATATACAAGGACACTAAAGATGACTGAGGGTTCCAAAGCAGTTATAGTATTTACATGTCCATCAACAGGATATTGTCAATCCCCTAATTTGGTGAGATAAAGACATTTACGCTTCAAACCTCACCCCTCCCTTGGTGGGCCCTGCACTCTAATTTTGTCCTTCAACAACTGTGAGTCTGTCAAAAACTCTGTTCAGCTTCTTGATCTCTCAACCGATTTTCTGGATTTGTAAGAAACTTTTAGGGAAAAAACAACCTCAAGTGTTGAGGTCATTTCTCTGGTATGCAGAGTGGATTTATTATTATTTTTCCTGGCTAGCATCTTTTCCTGGGGGTGATGGATCCATCACACCAAAGTGGATAAAGAAGATAGCATGACCTGGTACATGAAAAGGGCATAATGAATGTGCACTATTATTATTATCATAAAAGTTATTTATGAATTCCTTGTTCTCACATCTAGTCATGGTAGTCCCCAGTTCAGTGATTCCTTTTTCATACTCCCTACTAAGACAGAACCCATGGAGTCATTAGAGTTCAGTGGGTACCCAGCTGACTTTCCCCAGGGAAAAGAAACGCCTGCAAGGGCAAGGGGCAGTCGATTAAAAGTAATAAGCATTTCTTAGAGTCCCGAAATACACCAGTCATGTAGATAGAAAACTACACAAACTTTATCTCAGTGAATTTTCACAACAGTCCTCTCAAGGTGAGATGAGGTGGCGTAGTGTATGCAGGCAGATGAGGGAATGTGTGAGCAAATCCAGACAGTGCTCCTCTGGCTCTATCTAAGTGCTTAATGGATCTCAGGTCATTTGGTCATCAGAGTAACTCTGGAGCCCCGTTGCCAGCTAGGTAAACTAAGGAGTGACAAGTTACAGTATCATCAGCATCATCATCATCATTACAACCAAAGTATTATAGCTAGAAAGCAGCAGTAGTGGCCAAGGCAATCCATGCAGTAAGTTCAGACTTTCTATTATGTCATGCTGTGTTCTACCAGATATCGTTAGAGAAAATATATTCCAAAACTACTGTGTTTCAGAAAAAAATGTCTTACTCATATGGAGATTACAACTCAGTGTAGGCAGACAAACAAACATATATATTTAACAAATATATGTATTGTATATACATATATAATATTTATATATATAATACAATAAGTCCCCAATTACAAACATTCGAGTTGTGAGCTTTCACAGATAGGAAAGGACCTTGCATTACAAACATTCATAGATGCAAACAAATCGCGACAATAGCTCTCGTGTCTGCCAGACATTGCCAAAGCTGTGCTGCTGTGTGCTTACTGTACAGTGCGATGGTGGACAGTAGTACAGTGTTCAATCAGAGCCCAGGATGTCTGGAAGCAAAAGGAAAAGCAGTGGGGATGTGGAGGGGACTGCTAGGAAGCACAAAGCAATAACCAGGGAAACAAAAGTGAAAATAATTGAGAGATTGAACCCAGGCGAAAAGATGGTAGACGTCACTCATTCTTACAACATGAATTGTTGAACCACTGGCTTTACATTGTATATTTGTGTCAAAGGTGTAAGACTCACTTTGTTGGACTTACGAACGAATCCAACTTATGAACGTTCTCCTGGAACAGAACTTGTTCATAAGTTGGGGAATATTGTATTTATATAAATAATATTTAATATAAATGTATAATATATATTTATATATTTATCACATATATATCACATATATAACATATACAATGTCACACACACACTTGTGATAATTGCTATGAAGAAAATAAAACAGAATAAAGGAATGAGCAAAGGGTGATGGGGGGCTGCCACATATAGGATCAGCAGGTAAGACCATTCCAGGTAGACATTTGAGCAGCACTTTAATGAAGTGAGGGGCAGATTTCAGAGCAAGAACATTCCAGGAGAAAGGAATAGCACATGCAGAGGACTAAACAGGACTATCCTTCCTGTCATCACAGAAGCCAATAGGGCTGGAATGGAGAAAGTAAGATGGCAGGGAGTGACAGCAAAGGGTGCAACAGGTGTTTGCAGGGGCCAGCTCATATAGAGCTTATCCACTCAGACAATGATGTAGAAGTGTATCTGCGTGTCACAGAAAAATCATTGAAGAATTAAGAACCAGAAAGTGAAATGATCTGATTAAACTCTTAAATGACCATTTTCGCAGTTCTATGGATAGATGGAGAATGGGGGTTAGGATGGAATCAGAAAAACTACTGGAGACTGGTACAGCATCCAGGTAAAAAATGGTGGCTGTATTACGATGACAAAACTGTTGGGTTGGTGAAAAATGGTCTGAAACTGAATGTATTTTGGATGGAGGGCTAAAATGCTTTGCTGGAGTGATGTGAAGAGGGATGAGACTGATGAGAAGAGTGAAGATCTAAGTGTAAGCAAGAAAAGCTAGAAAGAGCACACAGGTTGTCTTAAAAAGTGGAAACTGACACCATGGTGTCTTCATGATTGTTTTATTTTTTCTCAATTAGCTGGATAATCTCTTTCCACGGATAATGAAATTCATTCCTGGACCCCACCAAACAGCCTTAGTCAAATGGGAGAAACTAAAATTGTTTATTGCCCATGTGATTGAAAACCACAGGAGAGATTGGAAATCTGACGAAACAAGAGACTTCATTGATGCATACCTCAATGAAACAGAAAAGGTGAGGAAACCAAAGTTGTTTCCTGTGTTTTCTTTTTAAAGAACAAATGGAGTGCAGAGTATACTAGTTCCTATTGATGCTGTAATAGATTAACTTAGTGGCTCAGAACACAAATTCATTCTCTTATAGCTCTGGAGGTCAGAAGTCTGAAAGCAGTTAGACTGGGCTAAAGTCAAAGGGTTGGCAGGGTTGGCTCCTTGGAAAGCTCTAGAAGAGAATCTGTTCCCTTGACTTTTCCAGCTTCTAGAGCCTGCCTATGTTCCTTGGCTCATGGCTCCTTCCTGCATGGTCAAACCATCAATGTAGCACCTTCTCTGCTAACATCCTTACAACTTCTCTTTATTACCCTCTTACCACTTGTGATTATTTTGGGCCCACTGGGATTCTCCAGAATAATGTAACCATACCAAGATCCTTAACTTAATCTATAAAGTCCCTTTTCCCCTATGAGATAACATTCATGTCAAGAAATTACACATGAATATCTGTGTGGGTCATTATTCAGCCTTCCACATAGGAGTAAATATAGAGGCAGTATTTCATGGAGTGTAAGAGTACCATTAACTCAGGATGGATGAGGAAATTAGAAATAAAGGCAGAGTTCAATGGTATTTGTCTTGAGGCCTTGGGAATGCCCAAATACTGCCTTTTCACCTTCTATTCTCTGCCCTCTACCCAGATCTGAAGGAGCTGCATGAAAAAGGAAAAATATGAACTGAGACTCAGAGCATTGTTTCATTATTAGTTGGACCTGTGTCCAGTGACCGACCCCTTCCCTCAGTCCCCAGTGCAGAGGACAAGGAAAGCTGACTCGAACACCAGGGTTAATCCTGTGCCTAAGGGGAACCCCATGTCATCCACTTCCCAACATTATAGGAAAGAAACAGGAGAAAAAGCCACATGGGTTGTGTAGCTTTGAGCACACTGACCCTTCTGAGTAATACACATCATCGCATCAGTGTTATAGTTTTTGACTCATCACACTATCTGTTCCTACTGTGCAAGTTGGCAGAAAGGTGTGTTTCTTTCCCATCTCCTGCCTGATTTCAGAGTGTTGGCATAATATTGATACAATCAGTGATTTCTGCTCAGAGGAGGGACTTCCCTTGCTATGTGGTATGCAGGTCTGGGACCACACATGAAGGGAATGTTGACAAGTTGAAGGTTTCAGAGGAAGGTGGCAAAGGTGATGAAATGCCATGAAGATTAGTTGGTGAATCATAGAAGTTCCACCTAGAAGGCAACAATTAACTAGACATGTATAAATTACTGTACATAAGAAGAATTCAGTTTATTCTTTCTAGTATCAGTGTAAATATTTGATGGGTATTTGCCATGTGCCCTTTGCATCTTACATGATTCCTAATGTTATCTTCAACATGTGTTTTATTATTTCTATTTATAAAACAGGAAACTAAAGCACAGAGAAGTTAAGTCACTTGCCCTGGGTCATAGAGATAGTGCGGCTTTAATATTGGAACCCAAGCCTGTCTCTCCACTGTATTATTAGCTTCTCTTTCCACTGTACAAATAGCTTCTCCCAAATTAGAGGCATCAAAAGTAGTTGTCTTGATTTTCATCCACCCAAGCTAATGAAAACTTCAAACACTTGGTCAGGATGATGCTAATTGTGATATTGCTGTAATAAGGCTCTGCCTCCTGAGGGACCGCGGGAAAGCCGTTTCTCCTGGGGAATCTTCCCTCCCACATTCTCTCCCTAGGATGAAGCCTCTGTGTGTTGTGGCCACTGAGAATGCTGTGAATAAACTAACAAATATGGTGCTTTCTAGCATGCGGACAACCCTACTGCAAGTTTCAATGACGAAAACCTAATCGTCAGTACCCTGGACCTGTTCTTTGCTGGAACAGAGACAACTTCGACGACGCTGCGCTGGGGTCTGCTCTACATGGCCCTCTACCCAGAAATCCAAGGTGAGCATGTCAGTGAGTATGCCTGGTCCAGGACTGAACGGTGCCTCCTGGTACAGACTGCCCCAAAGTTGGGGGCAGAAGATAGCATGGTAGAATGGAAAGATTTAGGAGGCAAAGTGGACTTGAGAATGGGCACAGTCTTCCATTTTTCTGTCAGTGTTGTGATGGGTCCACGTAATACAAACATAGCAAAGACCCTGCCATCAGGGATCTCTGAGTCTAGTGGGGAAAACCGAGAAGATAATTGATATTGTGGTGAGTTCCAGGAAAGAGTCACATTCTCACATGAAATCTGGTCCTCGGGGAAGTTAGATTTCAGACCATACAAAAAAGTGAAGGAAGGAAGGAAGGAAGGAAGGAAGGAAGGAAGGAAGGAAGGAAGGAAGGAAGGAAAAGAAATGTAGTCCTAGCCTTCCCTCCTTTTAAGTAATGTCTTTCTTTACCATGTGGATAAAGTTCAAGCTCCTTAGTCTGGTATATCACACTCTCAGATGTGCCTTTCTGCCTGTGTAGCCCCAACTCCACCTACCCTACAAGGTGCTACACTAAATTACATGTCATTTTCTTTTTTTTTTTAAAGTGACTATTTGATGATACTCCGAAACCTTCTTCTTTTTTTTTTTTTACGATTTTGTTGGGGAACTGGGGGAGGGGAACAGCATTGGGGAATTGGGGAAGGGGAACAGACAAGTTGTTGTCCTTTCCTTCTTCAGTCTAATTGTGGAGGGCGTTGCTTCACTGGCCCATGTTGGTATTATCATTGCGCTCTTCCCAGGTGAGGCAGATTGGTTGCTGGCCTCTGGACGGCTTCTCACGGCGGCTCTTGGTAGCCCACTGCAGCAGGGCCTGCAGCTTAAACCAGCGCCAGGCGACTCATGGCAGTCCAGCTCCATGTCGAACTGTTGTTCACCATCTTAGCTGTAGAGGGCAGTGTCACTGGCCCTCATATGTGGGATCTGAACTGGGGCCCTGCTGCTCAGAGCTGGGCAGCTCTTAATCAAGCCAACTCTTAACCGATGAGCCACTCGGCTCTCCCCACATGTCATTTTCTTTGCACAGTCATTATTTATGTCTCTGTCATCACACCTGTTCTTCCCTTTACAATAATGTATTTCCCTAATTTCTCTACACAGTAAACCACTAGCTAGCTCTTTTAGAAGAATCTACTAAATACTACCGCTCATGTTTCCCCACTTGTCTAAGAAATTTTTAGCATTTTTTTCTTCTAGAGGTGACCTAATGACCTCCATTACTGTGCCTATTTCAAATTATTTATATATCTTCCCCTCAGATTGTATATCTTTCCCATTCAATGACAGTGAGTGTTATAATCATTTTTCTTTCTCCAGGTCCCAGGACAGTTTGAGTACATGAGGGATTGGATCTGTTACGACACAGTTTTTTTTAAACTGTGTCATAACAGTTTATTAACAGGACATAAAATCAATTTACTGTATCAAGACCAACTTTTATTCCTAAAATAAAAATAAAATAAAAAGATCAGAAAGCTTCCTATGAATTAAGGATGAGTTTCTTCATGAAAACTTTACATATATATATATATACACATAACTCCAAAGACATGATGTAAACTGCGTTTTTAAATGTGAATTACATTTTTTTTAAAAAGTTTAAAAGTTGCCTGGTTAGGATATAGACTTGGCTTCTACAGTCAAGGCTCCGAAATAATAATGGCTTAAGATGATAAAAGTTTACACCCATGTTCATAGCAACATTATTCACAAAAGCCAGGAGTTGGAAGAACCCAAGTGGTCATCAATGGATTAATGGATAAACAAAATATGGGGTGTATTGGAATCTCATTCAGCTTTGAAAAGGAAGGCAATTATGACACAAGCTAGAACATGGATGAACCTTTAGGACATTATGTTAAGTTAAATAATCCAGTCACAAAAACATGAATACTGCATGATTCCACTTATATAAATTATTAAGAGTACTCACATTCAGAAACAGAAAATAGAATGGTAGTTGCCAGAAGTTGGGGAAAATGGAGTTATTCTTGAATGAATGTAGAATGTCAGCTTTGCATAATAAAAAAAGTTCTGAAGATTGGTTGCATAATAATTTGACATACTTAACACTATTAAACAATACACTTAAAAAGGATGAAGATGATATATCCTATGATATGAATATTTTACCACTATTAAATTTTTTTAAGTGGATAGTAAAAGTAAAAAGATAGAAGTTTATTTCTCTCTCAGGTAAAAGCATTAATCTGTACTATGCAAAGCCATTTGGGTTCCAAGCTCTTTCCAATGTGTTTTTCTGTTGTATCTAAAATGTGGCCACCCTCAAAGATGGCTCCACACTACAGCTGCGTATCCACCAATAGGAAAGGAAGAACAAGAAGGACGCATTTACGGTTCTTTAAGGGCAGGTTCCAAGTATTAAACATCCCTCCTACATACATTCTATTGGTCAGAACCCGGTCACATGGTCACATTTAATCACAGAGAATCTGGGATATATAGCCTTTGGCTGGGCAACCGGGTATCCAGCTAAAATCTCTATTATAGTAGTAAAATAAAAAAACAACCAAACAGACAACAACAATAAAAAGATGTTGGGGGATAGTTAGAGTTTCAATAGAAATAATATTTGTTGGATGCTCACCTAAAATCAGTTCATATAAATCTCAAAATATCCTTAAGATGAAGGTAGATTTAGCCTCACATAATAAGAAGAGGAAACTGAGGATCGAACATTTTAAGTAATGTGCAGCAATAATTTGTTAGAGCAAATGTTTGCAAGCAGGATTGTCTTACATCAGGGCCTGCTTTCCACTCTTATAACATACTTCCTTGGGAAACAACAGTCTAGACAGCCTATGATAATTTCAGTAGGCTAAATTTTGAAATTTATAATTCTAATTCTGGTTATTCCATTCCTTAGCTTAACCAGGCTCAAGGAAAGTTGTGGCATAATTGAATAATAGAATTTTCTCCTCTTTTCTAGAAAAAGTACAAGCTGAGATTGACACAGTGATTGGCCAGTCACAACTGCCGAACATGGCTGCTCGAGAGTCCATGCCCTACACCAACGCCGTCATCCATGAGGTGCAGAGAATGGGAAATATCATCCCCCTGAACGTGCCCAGGGAAGTGTCAGCTGATACCACCCTGGCTGGATACCACCTGCCCAAGGTAATCGGGACTCCAGCCTCAGATCTTCAAGAGCATTTTTTAAATGGTTGGAACCTGAACTTGAAAAGTGACATTGCAGTCTATCCTAGGGCATCACTGAAATTGGGAAATAGGTATTATATATTATACCTGATTTTATACTAGTTTTTTCCCCATGTGTGTCCTCTAATTCAATTAGATATTGATAGTGATTATGAAGGGGAAGAGTTTTACAAGGTCAAATATGTTTAGGAAAAGATTGGCTTTTCTTTGCTGTAGGAATTCTCATTGTTTTTCCTATGTAATGTGTATTGTGATTCTTTGTGGAGATACAGCAGGCAGCTGTTCTTAGTCAGATTTTGTCACTGAATCTGTTTAGAGCATCTCACAGGACTAGGGACTTGCCAGATTTACTTTAGAAAATTCTGCCTTACAATCCTGGGCTTATAGTGACAAAGTAAGGAGGAAAGACATTCCAGACATGGAAACGTCATTTAAAAAGGCACGGGAATGAGTGGGACACAGCATGTTTGAGAAACTGAAATGAGGCCAAGGTAATAGGAGAGAGTGCAGGCAGGGTGTGGCCCAAACAAGGGTCAGGCAATGGATCTGTCACCTCAGAGTGATGGGAAGCTATGGAAGGGTATCTTGAATCAAGTTCAAGGTGTGGTTTGATGGGTAGATGGGTATGACGTCAGTAAATGATGTTCAAAGATCACTCTGCTTTCAGGGTGTGGAGCAGATTGAAAGAGGAAAGAGAGGATGTGAGGCATAGTTAGTCAGCTATTATAGGAGTATACACAAGCAAGGTTGGTAGCCTGAACGAAGATGGCAACAGTGGACATCGAATGGAGGTGACAGAATCAAAAGAAATTTAAAGTAAAAGTGGCCAGCCTCGCTGACGGATCAGATGAAGGCACAATGAGGGGAAGGCAGGCATCAAGGGGACTCTTGGGTTTCTTTCTGAAGAGATAATAGTTCCTTTTACGAGGCAACCTGATTCTGTAACTAAACCTCTTGTGAAGTGTAGTAGACATTGAAGGGAAGAGAATGGGAGAAATGAAGGAATGAGACTTTTACCTTGGTAGAGCTGCCATAGTTACCGCTTCACTGAGCAAAGGGGATGATTTTGGTACAGTACTACCTGGCAAGCTGTAATGTTTTTCTCTCATTGAGACATACGTGTCCCCTCCCAAGTCCTACACCAACTTGTCCCTGTAGGTAAGGACCATACTGCAGTCTACAGGAGCCACACTTCACTAGTGAAATTCCCAGCAGGCAGTTCCAGTCTGTCTTGAAAGTGATCACATGGCAAAGAGCAGGGTCATAGGTGGGGTGGGTGGCTCAGAAGGTGATGGGTGGGGTAGAGGGAGGATGTGTCAGGCCCTGGCAGGGGAGCAGGGGACTGCCACCCCCCTGCAGAGGTGTGTTGTGTGGTTCAAGCCTTGCCTGCGTCTTTGCCTTCTCTAGGGGACCATGATCATGACGAATCTGACTGCACTGCACAGGGACCCCACAGAGTGGGCCACCCCAGACACATTCAATCCGGAGCATTTTCTGGAGAATGGGCAGTTTAAGAAAAGGGAATCCTTTCTACCTTTCTCAATAGGTGAGTTGTAAAGATGAGTGTGTGAGCCCAGAGTTCCTCTCTGAGCCCCTCCCTGCTCTCCTCTCTGCAGTCTTCTGTCTTGGTTGCACCATCTCCAGGTAGCCCTGCCCACAGGACTCCCTGTTGCTATGGTTGCAGTGCAGGATTCCCTGGTCAGCATTGCTTCAGGCTGCCCTGACTTCTAAGCCCTCATTTACTGCTGATGGAGATTTCAGCTTCACTTTGTTCTCTCCCCAGAACACTGGGGACAGAAACTCAAACCTGACCTCTTGCTCACAAAGAAGGCTGGACACTGGTCATTTTTATGGAATTTTTAAATGTGCCCAGTTCTTCTCAAGAGCCACCCACTCACACAGAACTAGAGAGAATGTATAATAAGAGAATGCGGGGGATCAAGGAAAGGGGCTGCTAGCTTATCATAATGGACATCAGGAGGCACTCTGATTAGCACGGCTTGACTAGATGAGTCTCTACAGTGTAAACACTCCCCGAAGAGGTCCTTTCACCTTTTCCAATTTTAATTATGATTTTAAAATCTAGTTAGTACCTTTACATGGGAGACAACTCGAAAGGGGCAAAAGAGGGTGCTGTGAAACTCTCGTGTTTCCAAGCCAGCCAGTTCCAAAAGGGTGTTTAACTCATAACAGTATAAAATGAATAATAAAAATTCTTAATGTAGGGCCGGCCGAGTGGCGCATTGGTTAAGCGCTGGTTTTGGGATGCCAGCGGCCCCGGTTCGGATCCCACATGAGGGCCAGTGACACTGCCCTCTACAGCTAACAACAGCTCCACCTGGAGCTGGGCTGTGCGAGCCCCGGTGATGGTGTGGGCTGCAGACCCTGCTGCAGTGGGCTGCCAAAGGCTGCAGTGAGTGGCCCGCAGCCAGCGTGAGCGGCTGGCAGCCAAGCGTGAGCTGCCAATAGCCGCGATGAGCGACATCCAGAGGCCAGCGACAGATCTGCCTCATCCGGGAAGAGCGCAGTGACGATACCAACAGTGAAGCAACATCCTCCGCAACTAAACTGAAGAACAAGAAGACGGCAACTTGTCTGTTCCCCTTCCCCGATTCCCCAACGCTGTTCCCCTCCACCAATTCCCCCAATAAAATCTTTAAAAAAAAAAAAAAAATTCTTAATGTATTTCTTAGTATTGAGTGAGGTAGGTTTCATAGAGTACTTCAAGTAATTTCCCAATCCTTAGTTCTATAAATATTTCCTGAGCATCTATTTGTGCCCAGCATGTAACCCTGAGGATATGACAATGGCTGAAGTAGAAAGAAAGAAAACTGTTCCCCTGCAGCATGTTCTAGTGGAACCTCACAAGGTTCAAATTGCCATCACTTTAGAGATTAAAAAAATACGGCATTTTCATATCTCTTATTGTCTTTTTTTAACTTTCCTTTTTCACATTGTTTTTTTCTTTTTTCATTGAATATGTATTATTTCGGGAGAAAATAAGTTAAACACATGCAAGATTGATGGTGACCAATGTGGGGTATTGTAGCCAAAATGGGGTTTGAGAAAGGAATTCTCCAAGGGGAGGAGACGGCAGAAGTCTCGAGTGGGTGTCAGAGCAAGATCAGGAAGAGGCGGGGTCTGCACAGGATGCTTGTCACAGTGATGGGAGATAAGTTATATAAATGGGATTCTGATCCAATAAGTAATCATATTGAGGACAATAGGAGGAAATTGCAAATAGAGAAAGGGAGAAAATAGATTGAACACTGTGTTGTTGGATTGAAATCGGGGTGATGGATATGAACTCTAATTTTTTTTGTTTGTTTTCTTTTAAAGATTTTATTGGGGAATTGGGGGAGGGGAACAGTGTTAGGGAATCGGGGAAGGGGAACAGACAAGTTGCTGTCCTTTTGTTCTTCAGTCTAGTTGCAGACAATGTTGCTTCACTGGCCCATGTTGGTATCGTCATTGCACTCTTCCCGGGTGAGGCAGATAGGTCGCCAGCCTCTGGATGGTCACTCACCGCGGCTATTGGCAGCTAACACTGGCTGCAAGCCGCTCACACTGGCTGCAGGCCACTCACTGTAGCCTATGGCAGCCCACTGCAGCAGGGACTACAGCCTACACTGTCGCCGGGGCTTGCACAGCCCAGCTCCAGGTGGAGCTGTTGTTAGCTGCAGAGGGCAGTGTCACAGGCCCTCATATGTGGGATCTGAACTGGGGCTGCTGGCATCCCAAAACCAGCTCTTAACCAATGTGCCACTCGGCCGGCCCTGAACTGTATTTTTGATAGGTAGGTAGGTAGATAGATGTAGAAATAAATGTAGATGTAAATGTGGGTGTGTATATACATATAAGTATATACTCACATTATATACAGACATTGGTTCCCTAGCTCTACCCACTGAGATTCCCTGAGAACAAAACCACCTTGACACCAATGAGCATGTCTAATGCCCAGACCGTGGTTTTTAGATATTACTATGCACTGAAAGGAACCAGGACCCCTGGGGAAAATGGCTGATTCCAGGCTGAGGAAGGAAAAGTGTAAGATGACCATGGAACATCTTCCTGTGCCCAAAATAAGGAACCCCCAGCTTGAATGGGCTTTTACTCGCCAAGTCTGGAATATCTTGAGCATCAAGACAAATAATAACAGATATAAAACTTTTGAGTAAAATGGGACTGTGTGAATTCATATTGATATAAATAAATGAATACATAAAATGGGAAGGAGAGAAAGCATTTCATTTCCTAAAATGCTAACTAAGAAATGTGAAGGGAATGATGAAAATGAAATTCATGATTTGGCAGCCATTACAGTAGTAAATAATATGGCCAAGAAATAGTAATGGAAGCTAGTTCAATGAAGAATGGTTTATTAACATAGTCTCAAGTAGTATTTATAGTTGCAAAGAGAAAAAATAATTTTACAGGAGAGAATTTGGTAGATACCACAATAATGAAGTGATCAAACTTAGCATCACTAATAATAGAACCAATCAAAATCATATACCACCTGACGGGGCAAAATGAGAAGAACACAGCCTCGTTTTGGTGACATTCCCACCCGAAATGCATGACATCACGACCTGAATCTAATCATGAGGAAACATGGGAGATATTTACCAAATAATTGGTCTGTCACTTTCAAAAATGCCAGTCAAAGCTGAAGATTCCTTTGCATGACAGCCTAATGTAATCTGCTCTATTAAACTGATCATTTACAGTAAAGGACATTATTGGGAAAAGTGGCCAAATCTGAATGGGATCTGAGAAGATGGTGGCAATTTCCTGATTTGGCGGTTATATTGTGGTTATGCTGAATAATGTCCTTGTTTCAGGGAATTCATACAGAAGATTTCATGGGTACTGTAGGCAATTTAGACTCAAATAACTCAGGAAAAATAAGTTTTCTGTGTTATTCTTGCAAGTTTTCTGTACAATTGAAATTATTTTAGAATAAAAGGCACTATATGGAAAGAATCATAGTAAAGGAATGTAATACACAGAAAGCTATTTTAGTAATGCTACCATCCAGAAGGCTTTAAAAAAAAAGATAGCCCTTTCAGGGTCGGCCAAGTGGCTCAGTTGGTTAAAAGTTGGCTTAAGAGTGCGAGATCTGAGCAACAGGGTCGCCAGTTGGAGTCCCACATGGGCCAGTGATGCTGTGCCCGAGCTGAGCTGTCACTGAGCTGCCAACAGGTGGCAGGATGGCTCAGCTGGTGTAACAACAAGATTGCCTGTTCAATGGTGGGCTATGCCCACCCACAAGTAAGACAGAACTCGACACCTTGAGATGAGCAGCCGCCTGGATGGCTCAGTGGATAGGGCGTGTGCTCTTAACAAAGTTGCTGGTTTGACTCCCACATGGGATGGCGGCTACACCCACCGGCAACTAAAATTGAACTCAGGATCTTGAGCTTAGAGGCCACGAGCTGCCAATGGGAAGCCAAATGGCGACTGGCACCCTCCACAATGAAGACTGAAGAACAACAACTTGGCTATTTCCCTCCCCCAATTCCCCAACACTGTTCCCTTCCCCAATTTACCAATAAAATCTTTAAAAAAAAAAAAGATAGTCCCTTCAATTTCATTCTTCATTTTTGTTTTTATAATTAACCAGCTGAAGTTAAGGATAAGGTATTTTACAGTTAAAATGTTTATGATTATCCGGAAGATGTGTTAAAATATTTTGCTTTGCTTATGCATTATTATTTGTATTCAGTCTGTAGCTCACACTATATATAAAATAAAGTTCTCATCTTAAACACACATGCTCACTAATCCCTAGAGAGGTTACTTAATTTGCCCCAAATCACATGACTATGAAGTGGGAGGAGTTGAGTTGGATCTCTGTCCTTCTGCCTCCGGTTCTGGACTCATACAAGGAGGGGGATGTGGCCAGGACAGGGCCAAGCACGAGCCTCAGCCTGAAGGATCCAGTCTGGGGCCCACACATTAGAAGCAAAGGCCCTGCTGGGAAAGAGCCACCATGTACAAGGACTGTTCAAGGAGGGAGGCTGAAGCATCTCCAATGTAGAGAGGCACCCATGTCAATGAGGTCCCCAATCATTAAGAGGAAAACGTGACATTGAGGAAAGATGCCTTGTGCTTTGGAAGCCCTGCTCTGACTTTTACTGACTCAGTTTTGGGGCAGTTTTTTTTTAAGAATTGAAAAAACTGAGCACAAGTTTTGTTTTCTGCTTTTGTCATTGTTGTTTTCTAACTAATTTCTGAAAGTCTGTAGGCTAGACATCCTTTCTAGGTCAACCGAGGCCTCCTATTGTCCACATGTTTCACCTTCACCTGCTGTCTCACCTGCCTGACCATGAAGGCACTGGAGTTTGCGAGTCCAAACTTACTTATGTTTTCTGTGCTTTGCTTAAGCCAGGTGGTTGTCAGATTGAAAGTCCCATGGCTTAGCAGGCCCTTCCTCTGTTCAGATTTTGCAAGACATGGTACAAGATTTCAGTGGCTGCTGGGCATCAGCTCCAACTGGGAAGATAAGTGGTCTTATGTTCTTGTCTTTCAGGAAAACGGGCATGCCTTGGAGAACAGTTGGCCAAGACTGAGCTGTTTATTTTCTTCACTTCTCTTTTGCAAAAATTTACCTTTAAACCCCCACATAATGAAAAGCTGACCCCGAAACCCAGAATGGGCATCACCATCTCCCCAGAAAACCACCGCATCTGTGCTGTTCCTCGGATATGAAGGAAAAGAAGGGAAAGGAAAGCCAGAGGAGCTGGCATGTCCTCCCATCCGAAGGCATGGCGCCTGCTCAGAAGTGAGGGAACAGGATGAAAGTGGCCCTGAGGAAAGACTGTAGGAGTTGGACTCAGAGGAAACTGGATCCAAATCCACTTTGTTATCTCCTCCACTGTAGCCTTGAGCAAATCATGTGTCTTGTGATTTACCATCCAGGAAATGAAAAGAAGATAATTTCTTCTCTAAAGGAAAAATTGCTGTAAGAATCACAGAAAATAATGGGTTTTAAGTGATTTGGAAACCATGAAGCACATCATAAAAGTTATTGCTGTAATCTGCCTCCTTCTTGCTTTCTTCCTAGACATCAATTTTACCTCAAGTCAAAGTCATGCCAAATGGTTGATAACAGTTGTAAGTGGACCCTGGTAGGGCTGCCACAGAGGTTCACCATAAAGACTCTCACACTTGGTAGTACTCTGCGAGCTTTATCTTGGTTCTACCTCAGAATGGCCCTCTGGGAGTCAGCATGGCAGATGTTATTCCTCATTTATAGGCAGGTTTTAAGGAAGAAGCAGTTTCTATGGTTTATCTGAGGAAATCTGACGTTGGTCTTGGACCCAGGGCCAACAGTGTATGGCCAGAGGATTGTCAGCTTTTGGATGGGAAGTATTACCAGCCTAAATTCAGCTGGGCCCTGGTAGAGTATTTTGTAGCAGGGAACCAGAAATTCCAGAATCCTGCTCAGTCTTCCAGTACATGGTACCTGAAGTGAGACAATGGGAGGCCAGGTGACATGATAGTCCATGGAACTTTGACAGCAAGCCCGATGCAAACAAACACAAAACAAACCTGATAAACTCGACTAAACTGTATAGAAGATCATTTTTCCTAAGGTAGTTAGACCTGTTATTAAATAGCCCAGGAGAAAATGGGCCATGAGGCCATGTGCTTTGTTTTCCTGTTGCTTGGGATTCAGAAAAAAGCCAATTCAATGGACTCCATTAGAAAGGGAAACAAATGGGGACAGAGTGAGCGAGTTTAGCTGGAGCCAGCCTGAGCTCTTCTGGGAGCGTCAAGAGTATGTCTGGAAGAAGTAGTTGGGCTTCCTAATGCTAAAAGAGAATTTCCTACTGCCTGGAAGAAGAATGGTAAGTGAGTACTTTCTTTGTAACCCGCTGGGAAGCTGCATTTCTAGAAAATACCCCAAATGATATTCCTAAAATAAAACCAGTCACAACAGCCCTTGAACTTCCCAACTATCTGGGATCCTGGCTTCCATTTCTTTCTTTTTCTTTTTTCCCCAGTCAGATCGCCCAAGTAGGAGACTTAAGAAATTGGCCAAAATACTTGTCGTAATGTGATCAATCTCATTTGTAAAGTGAAGGGCTTTGTTGAAGTCCTGTGTGAGTTCCATTCCCTGCTCTGCTATACATTTTCCATGATTCTAGATGAGCAGGCATTCACCCATTCCTTGTGGAATAAATGTAAAGCAACTGGGCACTCACCCTGACCTAAACTATGGAATGGGACCCAAAGCCAAGAGAGTGTGACCACAATTAATCAGAAACCTTGGGGAATACATCACTGGGAATAACTTTATCTTCTGACAATATAAAATGATGCCCTTTTTTCTCAAAGCTCATTGGAAAGATTCTAAAATATCAGCTCTAGTCCTGCCCAAACATTACACAAAGGTTATATTATATGACTTTTATAACTGTCTTATTTCCCATCTAGTTTGGAAGCTCCAGGGCTCCTTATACACTGTTCCTTTGCATCATTGTCTAATACATACTGTCTAATACATACATCCTGGGTGAGAAATACACTTTGTTAGAACAGGGAATTCCAGAGCCCTAACTTGGAGTTAATCTCTTCTCCCCTTGGGCTAACTCCAGCCTGCTGATCCAACCTGTTGCTGAGCTACCAAGAGGGAAGAGGAAGGGCATTGGGGGTGAGGGCATTCCAGGGATACCCAGTTTTGTATCTCCTCAACCCTTTACTGTGACTTTGAGCAAGACATTTAACCCAGCAAGCTTCCATTTTGTTCCTCTAAAACATGGGTATGAGGGCATAAACCTCACTCTGTGGTAGCGAGGATAAAATTCACAAACATGGAATCTTGTCTGCATAGCAGACTGATTGATAGCATGGGACTCAGTAGGGTGCAAGGGACAAGTAGCTTTATTCCCACACCCATGCCCCTAACACTGTGAACTTCTCTTTTCTATTTCTGTATGAAATTTCCAGCAGGGCCCATCACATTTCTGGTCACTCCTAAATAAGCAACATTTTTCTTGTCACATTCATTCCCAAGAAGTCTCATTTTGGCCATTACAGTTTGCAGCCTAAAAAGTATACAATTTACGTAACTCTGTAAATTAGTTAATTTAACTACCCTGTACCCATTTTCAGAACAGCAAGGTTTCCAGCTGAAGTAGGTGGAGGTGCAGTCAACTCTCCTTGTGGCACTCTGTGCTCGCTCCCTCCTTCAAGATCACCCCCACCCATCTCGCTTCACCCACCCCCATTCTACCAGCACCCTCCGTGCGCAGTGCCCTTGATATGGACAGAGCTTTTCCATTAGCTAACGTCTGTCTCCCACTCTTGGGCATCAGTCAATTCAGCTCCTCCTTAGGCCATATTACCCTTTCAGGCAGTCCTCTTGCTGGAATCTAAGATGACCCCATGCTGGCTGTGTCACGGGTCCACATTAAGCCCCACACCTTGTCACATTATGAGTGTCAGTGCAGTTCCCTCCCAAAACAGCCCTCTTTCCTCAGCCACCACAGTCAGCCTCACTCAACCTCTTACCTATAGGAAATTTCCAGCCTCCACGTGGCCTGGTTCTGGGTACTCCAAGAACTGTATAAAGCACAGGTAAATCCCTCTTGGCTTGAAGCCTCTCACAGGGTGAGGGGAAACTATCCTTTGTAGGGGATGGGTGAGAAATAAAGAAAACCAGAGCTGAAAAGTTGTAAAGTGGCAAGGACAGCTTTTATTCAGGACTATTGCAATAGGAGAAAACAGATTTCAATATAGAACTGGGCTCAATTCTTAATATAATAAGGACAAGTGGGGATTTATAGCCAAGGAACAGGGTAAGGTGTCTGTAGCTAGAAAATAACTAAGAAGAAATAAGGAGGGATTCTGGCTAAACCCACTTGGCAGGATTCTTGCTGAAGGTAGCCAGAGTGATTAGGTATTGAGGGTGGGGTGGGGGGTTGTCTCTAAACTGACTTTGTAAAATTGTTGCTGCAACTTGCAAGCCTGACAAGGACAGGCACCAAGGCTGCGGCCTAAAGGGCTTAGAGGAAAGACTCTGTCACCCCTTACCACAGAAGTCGCCTCTCTCCCTTTTCCCATAATCCTCAACTATTACATACTCTCTACATAGGCAATGTGCTAAAAGGGTCACAAAAAGTTTTCAGATGCCCTGTGGATTTCAAGTGCCTCACTTTAGATCTGTGGGCTTCATCAGCACTTGGCACATACTTATTTGACTTGTAGCAATTGGGATTCCAGCTGAAACACAGAAAAAAACCCATTTCCATATCCTGTTACAAATGTGTTTGTAAGACCCTAATAAATGTTATTTCTCTTTCTGTGTTGAATGAAAGTTCAGAGGAATGACTGATAGGACACCTCAGTATCTTGCTTTGTCCCAAGGTCAGCACCGTGAACAGCATGGACAAAGGACTGGAAATATAGCACAGACTGGGCCAAAGCTTCACAAAACTGTGACATACTTTGTGAAGGATTCTTTAACTTTACTCCATTACACCTATATACTGGTCTTTCTGCTATTGTGTCTCTGAAAGTAGAATTCTAAAGGTATGTGTAATCGAAAATGCTCCTTTATTTTATTGTGATTAATTTGGGATGAATGGCAGTATCCTACAATATGGCCAATACGTTAACATTGTCTTGCTTTGTAAAATTGCATTGTTTCCCCCAACATTCACATACTCATATGGTGTCTCCCTAAATGTGGAACAACTAAAGTGTAGAAATTGTTTTTTCTACTTGGAAAGAGTGGATGGAGCTGTTCTTTGAAACCAAGCCTCACACAAATAATACTTTCAAGTCAATTCAACAATTATTTATTGAGCACATACCATGAGCCAGATATACAGTGATTAATAAGGAAAGGTACAGGGCTGTCCCTCCTCAGAGCTCAGTGGTAGTGGGGAATGGGGGGAGGAATAAATGTACAAATAACTTACAATATTGGTTGCCACTGGGTCTTGGGTACCAAAGGAAAAATTTCTCAAATATATGCAGCCCCATAACATCTTTCATTATTTTTGTCACTGTATAATGATTTTCATGGGGAGAGATATGTGTTGATAAGTCCCCAGGTTGACTCCCTTCTCCACCTTGCCTCTTGAAAACCAGATTAATACACTGTACTCTGCATTCTCTGCATGGTATCCTTTTTTTTTTTAATGTCACAAAATGTCTTTATTTTGCCTTCATTTTTGAAGAAAAATTTCACCAATTATAGAATTCTAGGTTAATAGTTTCTTGCTTTGAGGACTTTGAAGATGTCATCCCATTGTTTTATGGCTTACATTGTTTCTGATGAAAAGTCCATAATTATTTATACTTTTGTTCTCCTATCTATTATGAGTCTTTTGTCCTCTGGCTGTTTTTTAGATTTGTCTTTATCATTGCCCCACAACAATTTGGTTATAATGTGTGTCCTGATATAGTTTTCTTTATGTTTATCCTGATTGGGGTTTAAGCTTCTTAGATCTGTGAGTTTATCATTTTTAGAAAATTTGGATACATTTTGCTCATTATTCCCTCAAATATTTTTTTATGATCTCACCCCTTGACTTCATATCTCTGGGGTTTCAGTCACACACTTTAGGCCCATTGATACTGACCAACTGAATTGCTAAGTTTCTGTTCTTTTTATTCAGCCTTTTTTCTCTATATGCTTCACTTTGGATAGTTTCTCTTGCCTTGTCTTCAAGTTCTCTTGTTTCCCTCTTCTGAAGTTTCTAATCTGTCATTAAGACATCCATTATTTTTTTTTTTTACTTCATGTATTTTGTTTTCACTCTAGAAGTACCAATTGTTTATTTTTAGAATTTGTACTTCTCAAATATTTTCATGTCCTTTAAATATTTGAATATGTTTATAATATCCATTTAAAGGCTTCTGTCTGATAATTTCATCATTTCAGTCATTTTTGTATCTAGTGTTATTAACTTTTTTTCTGTTGGTTATGGGCCACATATTCCCACTTGTTCATCTGCTTGGTAACTATGGATTGACTATGTAAAATAAAATTTCATTGTTGAGTGTTTGAATTATGTTGTCTTCCTTTAAAGAGGGTTGAGTTTCTTTTTCAAGAGGCAGTTAATTTACCTGTAGGACACCTTGACCCTTTGGAGGCTTGTTTTATAACTTTGTTAGAGTCGGTCTAGCATTGACTTCAATCTAGGGGTCCTAAAGAGTGACCTTTCTGGGGCCTCTACTGAAGTGTTCAACATGATCTCTTCACTCTGTTTAGAATTCAAATAATTCCAACCCTGTAAAAGTTATGCCAGTCAGTAAGATGATAACTCTCTGATAGTTGTTTTATCCCCAATAGATATTCTTTGTCCAGCTTCATGGAGTCTCATCCTACCCAGACACAGTTTAGTATTTGACAGAGCTCTCTGACTATCTGCAGAACTCTTTCTTGGCATAGCTTCCTCCTTTCTGGTTTTTGCTGTACAAATTCTGACTATGTCAGTTGCCCGATATTCCAATCTATATTTTCGCATCTTAGCAAGATGAGACTCTGTCTTCTGATTTCCCCTTCCTGTGATGGGTTTAAGTAAACGCCCTAGGCAGGAAGTCAGAGAGATTTTATAGCTCATCTCATTTGTTTTTTTCTCTTGGCGATCACAGTTCTGAACTGTCAGTTTTCCAACACCTGAAAATTTATTTTAGTTACTTTGCCAAATTTTCTAGTTATTTATGACAGAAGGGCTAGTCCAGTATCAGTTACTGTCTCAGAGCATAAAACATAAGTTTCATCACCCTGTTTAGTTTTTAAAGAATTTAACATTGACTGAGAACAACATTCATTTGCCAAAATGGCCATAATAATTCCCCCTCTTCATTTAAACCCCTTTCAGTGTAACTTTATAACTTCTTCCCTCAAGAAGTGGAAATCAACTTACATTTCTCTCTGCTGACCAGTTTTGGCCAATAGAAATGAATTTTTTGAGCTAGAGCTCAAGAGACTTTGCATATTTCTGCCTGCTTTTTTGGGACTCTGCTTTCACCATTTACACAAGCCCATGTTACCCTGATGGATGATGAAAAACACAAGCCCTCATTATTCTTGTCCTAGATGACAGCTGGCCAACAACTAGAGCTGTACATAAGACCAGCTGAGATGAGCTCGACCCAATCATACCCAACAGCTGAATGCAGATTTGTGAATGATCATAGCTGAGACAAGAACTGCCCAGCTGAACCCCTAAATGGTCAACATTACACTTATGAATTGAATGAATGGTTATTGTTTTAAGCCACTACATTTTGAGGTGTATCATTACATAAAAAATAGTTAACTAATACATTATTTGAGGGCAGAACAGTAACTGTATTGTTCAAAATCAAGAACAGTACCTGGAACATGGTAGCTATCAATAAATAAATAAAATAAGGTAAAATCATTTTGTGCTGCTGCTAGCTTGGACCTGTTAATCAAAATCAGATCTCTGCCACTACTCCTCTGTTCTTGTCGCCTCCCTCTAATGTCCTATTTCTTAGTCCTTATGCCAACTTCTGTTATATGCCTTCAGTAACACAGTGTAGGAGTGCAGGACTGTGCAGGCCTGTTCTTCCCTCACTGTTTCATTCCCCAGCTGGCTTTCTGGAATGGGACCACCTATTCCATTTCTCCAGGCTTATTTCTCAAGAATAGGCTGATGGATTATTTCTGGTCAAGATAGAGGAGTAGGTAAATGTTGTGCTCACCTCCTCTCAGGACCATATCAATTACAACTAAACCACAGGACAACCATTACTGAGAATCACCTGAAGTCTGGCTGAACCAAATCTCTACAACTACAGACATACAGAAGAAGTCACCCAAAGACTGGTAGCCACAGGGACAGAGATGCAGAATGGGCTTGCATGTGACCATTAAAAATCAGGAGGGATATCTTGATGAGACAAGTAAAGAGTTAATGAGCGGGGGCCGGCCAAGTGGCTCATTGGTTAGGAGCTGGCTTGAGATGCCAGCTCTGAGCAGCAGGGCCCCAGTTCGGATCCCACATATGAGGGCCAGTGACACTGCCCTCTATAGTGAAAAACAGCTCCGCCTGATTACCTCTATAGCTAAGATGGTCAGCGACAGTGTGGGCTTCAGCCTCTGCTGCAGTGGGCTGCCATAGGCTACAGTGAGTGGCCGGCAGCCAGCGTGAGCTGCCAAGACCACTGTGAGCGGCCATCCAGAAGCCGGCAACTGATCTGCCTCACCCAAGAAGAGCCCCATGATGACACCAACATGGCCAGTGAAGCGATGTCCTCCACAACTAGACTGAAGAACAAAAGGACAGCAACTTGTCTATTCCCTGTCCCCGATTCCCCAATGCTGTTCCTCTCCCCCAATTCCCCAATAAAATCTTAAAAAAAAGAGTTAACGGACATAGGCTTGTGAGCTGGCAGGATGGGACAGGCAAAAAGTTAACAGAGCGAACTTGTGGGCTAACAGGAATGAGCTTAAACATTAACCGCTTGGCTCTAACTCCCCTGGCTAGCACTTCACCTACAAGCTGACAAGCACCTTATATCCATCATAGGTGGGAACAAAATAGTTTCCAATCGCAACGGCAACCCCCTGTAAGCTGACATCCATCATAGATGGGAACAGGACAGTTCCTAGAAGACAACTGTAATGGCAGCAACCCCTGCAAGCTGACACCCTACATTCTGCTTGGAAAAATATAAAACCCCAGCACTCTTTCTCATCGGTGCAGCTCTCCCCGCATCGGACTCTGCCCTGGCTAATCTCTTGCCAGTATCTCTCTCTTACCCCTGTCTCTACAGCTCTCCTTTCTTAGACTGCCCTGGCAAAACTTCTGCCTTTCAATAAACTTTTAGACTTTTAATAAATCTTTTCTCTGGATACTTTTGTAGAGTCTTGTAAATACTTTTACATTCTGCAAATAACCAGGGGTTAATTCACACCAAGACATAGCTCAGCTGTGGAGGTCCCTCCCTGAGAAGCAAGTGGACCCAGCCCCTCCCCAGCCCAGGGTTTCAGTGCCAGGGAGAGGAGTCCTCATAACTTCTGGATGTGAAAACCAGCAGAGGTTGTGGCTGATTGAGATGGAGGGCAGCTGTACTGCCAGGCGCTCCTCTTAAAAGTACCACGCAAGGACATACCTCCTGACAGACTCACTTGCTCAGAGCTCCAGCACTGGGGCTGCCACTTGAAAAACACCAAGAACATATGGGGAGGCATTGAATTGTCTAGCTGCAGGGTGAGGGCTAGAGAGGCAGCTTTCTCCCAGATAGAGGGGCTGGCAGAAGCCATGGTTTCTTTGTTGAGCCCTCCCCATCCAAGCATGCAGATGCCGTATCAGAGTCTCCATCAAACTGGCTATCATCTTTCCTCTGCCCTGCCGTAATGATTCCCTGATACCATGCCCCGCCCAACATTCGGGCACACCCAAACTACTTCTAGTAGCTTTTCCATATAAACGGTCTGTCTTGGCTCATGCTGTGGACTTTCCTAAACTCTCTCAAAGGTTCACAAAACCCAAACAAGCAACATCTGGCTTCTGTGTGTCCTGTACCTCTATCTGAGCAGCCCTGAGCTCCGCTCTAGTGACTTCTTTATATATAAATATATAAAAATACATGTTACATATAAAATATGTAAATATAACTTTAATGTGTATATTAAACAAAGGCATAGCATGCTTGGCATATAAAAAACTAAATTGTAGTTGTAACACTGTTATTGTTATTTCAAACAAAGCCTCCAGTTATGCTATTATGCCATTGAAGAGCTTATTTCTATACCATTTTCCTGGCAATTTGATATTTTCCTCATTAGGTTCACAGAGTAGTAAATCCTTCTCCCTATTGACTACTGGATCACTATAAAATTTTTAGCAGAACTGGCACACTGTGAAACCTCAGATGTCATCACTGGTGGTCAAGTAAACAGCGCTCTCTGGAGTTGGACTGTGTACAGCCACGTGTGCGCTTCCGCCTGAGCTGGGCATATGATAACTTCTGTGACCTGAAACCTGCTCATCTCTTTAATCACATCACTTAGCACTTCTCTTGTCCAACTACTGAACTCCTATCATTTCTCTAGACAGGACAGGTCCTTTACCATCTTAATGTCTTTATTGAAGTTATTTTTTCCTGCAAGAAATGTCTAATTACACCTGGCAGACCTAGCTTTAAAGTCAACTCAATGACATTTTCCCGACTCTCCTGGCCAATTAATTATTCCCTGCTCCATTCTCTGAGAATTTTATTTACAAGTTTCAATTTCCTATTTCCATAGAATCTCATAATTATCCTGAGCTTTTCAGAGGCAATTGTGCCTTGCTTATATAGGTTCAGTACCTGACCGTTTTGATGCATAGTGGATGCCCACTAAATGTTTATTGAACCTATGGGTTGGGGTTGAGTAGCTAAGTGATTAAGGCAGAGTAGAAATATTAATGCTTCAGTGTGTCACAAATTTTCTATTGTGATGCAATAAGTCGTCTTCTACCTCTATACAACTAATTTCACATTCTGAAAAATGTGGACTTCAAACATTGCTTACTAAAGTCATTTCTACTCCCAAAAAATCTAACTTTTAGAGAGAACCTACTAAAATGACAAAGTAAAAACCTCCCAAAATTTATTCCTCCCTAAAAGCACTAGGAGGACTAGCAAAAGTTGTCAAAATCAACATTCTAAGAACTCTGGCAATTAACTGAAGTCTTGCAACAATCTGAGTATCTGTTTAAGAAAAATAAAAACAGCTGGATGTCAGTAAGAAAAGAGCTCTGTGGCATTTCAGAACAGCAATCTTGAGGGATTCAAACTTACCATTTTCAAAACATACTACACATTTCTGGTCAAGATTGTGAAGCAAATGCAGTGCTCACCTCCTCTCAGGATCACGTCAATTAGAACCAAACCTCAAAACCACCATTATTGAGAATCACCTGAAGTCTAGCTATACCGAAGCCTTAACTCTAAGGACATACAGAAGCAATCTTGAGACTGGTAGGCGGACAGAGATGTGGAACAGACTGGTCCCATACCCGCATGTGACCAATAAAAAACAGGAGGGATATCTCAGCTGCAGAGGTTTGCCCCCCCCCCCCCCCAGGAGCGAGGAGTCCCAGTCCCTCCCCAGCCCAGGGTTTCTGTACCAAAAAGAAAAGCCATAACTTTTGGCTGTGAAAATCAGCGACGATTGTGGCTGAGCAAGACAGAGAGGGCAGATGCACTTTCAGACTCTCCACGTACAGACTTACCTGCTGACGAACTCACTCGATCTGAGCTCCAGCACAGGACAACAGTTCAAAAGGTGAAAGGCAACATGGACATATGAGGAGGAACTGAATTGTTTAGCTGCAGAGTGAGGGCTAGAGGGGCAGCTTTCTCCTGGAAGGAGCTGGCGAAAGCCATTGCTTTTTTTATTGAGCCCTTCCCCTTCCTTCGTGCAGATGCATGCAGACGCCATATCTGAGTCTCCATCAAACTGGCTAGCACCTTTCCTAGGCCCCGCCCTAGTGATTCCCTGAGACCATGCCCCACCCAACTTTCAGGCACACCCTAGCCACTTCCAGTGGCTTTTCCATAGAAACAACCTGCCTTGGCTCATGCTGCAGAATTTCCTAAAATCTCTCAAAGGTTCACAAAACGCAAACAAGCAGCAGCTGGCTTCTGAGTGTCCCTTACCTCTGGCTGAGCAGCCCTAGGCTCAGTATTAGTGGCAGCCAGCCTTGATTAATAGATTGGCCTCTCAAGGCACCTCCCAAGCACAGCGCAGGTGGAGGCCATCTCAGCATTGCTTTGGGGCTCATGCCAGTTGGCCATGGGCAGGGTACAGACTGCGGCTGAACTTGGCCTGAGGGGGTCCCCTCCCAGGAGGCCCCAATGCTGGCAGGCTCAGTGACCAGCTTGGGCCAAGCTGGAGCATCACCCAGATGCCTGCAGGGAAGACACACTAAAACAGCAGATTGGGTGGGCATGAGAACCCCACTAATTCCATTAGTCTTTCAGCTGATTTCTCAACAGAAACTTTGCAGGCCAGGAGAGATTGGCAGGAAGTATTCAAAGTGATGAAAAACAAGGACTTATAACAAAGATTACTCGGCAAAGCTGTCATTTAGAATTGAAGGACAGATGAAGAGCTTCCCAGACAAAAAAAAGTTAAAGGAGTTCTCCACCACCAAACCAGTATTTACAAGGAATGTCACAGGGGCTTAAAAAATAAAAAAGATAAAAAACATGAATAACAAAATGGCAATAACCACATATCTATCAACAATTACTTTAAATGTAAGTGGATTAAATGCTCCAATAAAAAAATAGTGTGGCTGAATGGATAAGAAAACAAGACCCTTACATGTACTGCCTTCAAGTCTCACTTCAGATCAAAAGACACACAGACTGGGGCCGGTCAAGTGGCTCAGTTGGTTAAGAGCTCACTCAAGAGTGTGAACTCTGAGCAATAACAGAGTTGCCAGTTGGATTCCTGACCCAAGCTGAGCAGCCGCTGAGCTGCCAACAGGTGGCAGGATGGTTCAGTTAAAAAAAAAAAAAAAAAGACACACAGACTGAAAGTAAAGGGACAGGAGAAAGATATTTCATGAAAATGAAAAAAAAGAAAAAAGCTGTGGCAGCAATACTTATAGCTGACAAAATACACTTTAAAACAAAGGCTATAACAAGTGACAAAGAGGGACCCAGTAATCCCACTTCTGGGAAATATCCAAAGACACCCAAAACATTACTTCGAGGGGACATGTGTATCCATATGTTCATTACAGCATTGTTTACAATGGCCATGATGTGGAGGCAGCCTGGATGTCTGTCGATGGATGAGTGGATAAAGAGGTGGTGGTACATGTGTACAGTAGAATATTGCTCAGCCATGGAAAGGAGTGGGTTCTTGCATCCTGTGGTGGCATGGATGGACCTGGAGGGTATTCTGTTGAGTGAAGTATGTCAGGCAGTGAAAGACAGATGCAATGTGATTTCACTTATACAAGAATGTGGAATCTAAAGAGGAAAATAAACAAACAAAACAGAAACAAACTCATAGATACAGGGAACATTTTGATGGTTGCCAGATGGGAAGGGGGTTGGGAATGGGTAAAAAAGGGGAAGAGATTAAGTAGTACAAATTAGTTGCTATAGTAATAGGGATATAAGGTGTGGAATAAGGAATATAGTGAATAATATTTTAATAACTATGTATGGTGTGAGATGATTTATTGGGGTGATAAATGGGAGGGGGTTTGGAAGGCAGGGAGAAAAAGAAGACATTAAGAAGTGCAAATTGGTAATTACGAAATAGTCACAGAGATGTAAAGCACAGGGAATATAGTCAATAATATGGTAATAACTATGTATACTTTCAATTGGGTACTAGACTAGTCAGGAGGATCGCTGCTTAAATTATATAAATGTCTAACCACTATGTTGGACACCTAAAAGTAATATAATACTGAATGTCAACTGCAATTGAAAAATTTAAAAAAGGGTGGGGATGTGAAGGGGAATACAAGGTTCAAATTTCCAGGTATAAAACAAATTAAGTCATGGGGATGTAATACTCATATACAGTATGGGGAATATAATCAATAATATTGTGACAGTAATATTGTACAGTGTCAGATGGTTGCTGGGCTTATGATGATCACTTCTTTAGGTATATAAATGTTGAATATCTGTACTGCATACCTGAAACTAATATTACACTGTATGTTAGTTATATTTTAATAATAATCTTTTAAAAAACTTACTACAAAGCTATAGTCATCAAGATTGTGTGGTACTGGAATAAGGTTAGACATATAGAACAATGGAACAGAATTGAATGTTCAGAAATAAAGCATATAAGAAAGTTCAGGTGATTTTCGACAAGGGTGCCAAGAGAATTCAGTGGAGAAAGAATAATCTTTTTTAACAAGTTGTACTGGGAGAAGTAAATATCCACATGCAACAAATAAAGTTGAACATTTATCTCACACCATACACAAAAATTAACTCAAAAGGAGCTAAAATTTTAAGTCCTAAAGGAAAGCATAGGAATAAATCATCTTCCTGACTTTAGGTTTCTTAAATATAACACCAAAAACACAAGCATAACAGGAAAAATTAAAAATTGGAATTCATTGAAATTAAAAACTTTGTATAAACAGTACTTTCAAGAAAGTGAAGAGACAATCCACAGGGTGGCAGAAAATTTCAGTAATACCTTGGTTTGGAGCATAATTCGTTCCAGAAACAAAATTCCTCGTATTGCAAGGCATTGCTCATTTACCGTGTTAAAATGTATTAGGAATGCTTGCTCGTCTTGTGGAACACTCGCAAACCACATTACTCGCAATCCAAGGTTTTACTGTATATGTAAATCATAATTTAATAGAGGAGTTTGGATCCAGACTAAAAAACAAAGACAAATAGACCAATTAAAAAATTGGCAAAGAATTTGAACTGACGTCACTTAAAGACAATTATGAATGATGTGTAAGTATAAAAATATGGCCAATCTCATTCAACATTAGGAAAATGTAAATCAAAACTATAATGAGATACCACTTCACACACACTAGGATAATTAAAATAATACAGATAATAACAAGGGTTGGTGAGGATGTGGAAAAATTAACATTCCTGGTGGAATTGTGAAACACTTTAGAAAACAGTCTGGCAGCTCCTCAAAATGTGAAATATGGATTATATGACCCAGCCTTTTGATTTTTAGGTGTTAGTTTGAACTGCTATACCAAAAATACCATAAACTGGCTAGCTTATATACAACAAGAATTTACTTCTCACAGTGCTGGAAGCTGGAAGTCCAAGATCAAGGTGCTGATAGTTGGTGTCTGGTGAGGGCCGCCTTCAGATTCACAAACACCTTCTTGTATCCTCACATGGTGGAAAGATAAGGGAGCTTTCTCAGGCCTCTTTTATAAGGGCACGAATCCCTTCATGACCTAGTCACCTTCCAAAAGCCCCACCTCCTCATTACTACTGCTTTGGGGGTCAGGATTTCAACTTACGAATTTTGAAGGGACACCAACTTTTGGACCATAGCAGTATGTATTCAAGATAACAGAAACATATTCCACACAAAAAAATTGTACATGAATGCTCATAGCAGCATTATTCGTGATAGCCAGACAGTGTTACAAAGGCATACATCCATCAACTGATGAATGATGAAACAAAATGTGATATGTATATATATATATATATATATATATATATATATATATATATATACACACACACACACACATACACACACAATGGAATACTATTCAAGCAATAAAAAGCAATGCAGTATAGATACATGCTACAACATGGATGAACCTTCAAACCATTATGCTAAATTTAAGGATCTAGTCACAAAAGACCACATTTTGTATGAATCCATGTATAGACATGTCCAAAATAGGTACAGAAAGATTACTAGTACCAGGTGGAGAAGGGGAGAGAGCAGAATGTCTGCTTTTGTGTACAAGTTATATTCTACTTGGGGTGATAAAGCGTTTTAAAATTAGAGAACGGTGATGGTCACACAACTGTGAATACATTTACTTAAAATTTCTGATTTGTACACTTTTTAAATGAGTTTATATGGTATCTGAATTCTATCTCAATAAAGCTGATATAAAAAATCTGACAAGATTAAGAAAGAAGCTTAGAGATATTTGGTTAGATAGAGGCTTAGAAATATTTGGTTAGTTGAGGTGCTGAAATAAAAATAAATCCTGGTGTCTTAAACTTCTTGCCTATTCAGATATTCCTCCCAATACACTCTTCCAATTTCTGCTGGGTCATATAACCCATATTTAACACTTTGAGGAGCTGCCAGACTGTTTTCTAAAGTGTCTGCAACATTTCACATTGCACCAGCAATGTTAGTTTTTCACATCTTCACCAACCCTTGTTATTTTAGATATCCTAGTGTGTGTGAAGTGGTTATTTCGTTGTAATTTTGATTGAAGCTGAGTTTCTAAAGGAAATATTTTGTCCAACACCAGCAAGTCTAGTTCAGCTAGTACATATTTGTTGACTTTGTGGAAGCTAGTGTGCCACATGCTGTGGGGGAAACAGAGAGGAACCAGATATAGCCCTTGACCTCAAGAAACAGTCTTGAACGACAGACACACAAAAAAAAGTAGATGACATTCAGGCCACTAAGACAAAGACTGAAAGTTTTAGAAAAATGGATTTCTCACTTTGTTTGAGAAATCATGTAAGCAATTATGGAAGAGGGGATTGTTTGAATTGAACCAAGAGTCAAGAGGTAAAATTGCAGCTTTTACCAGTTCCTGATAGCAAGTTGCTGCCAGCCCAGGTGAGCAAAGGAATGGATGCTTCACCATCAAAACCAGAGCCAGCTTAAGAATCCAGCTGCAGCTCTATCCCTGAGCATGTCACTGTGTGCAGGGTGATATCTGGAAATTTCCCTACATTTCTGTGATCCCGTATCATATGGACCTTCAGAGAAATACAGAACATGTACATTCAACTTAGATACCTCGAGTAGAGCTGTCTGGTAGAATTTTAAGATAGAAATGTTCTAATATATATATCTGCACTGTCCAATACTGTAGCTACTAGCCATGTGTGGCTGTAATGAGCAAAGAAAATTTAATTAAAATTTATGATTAAATATCTAATGTGGCTAGCAGCCGCCATATTGGTTAATGCAGGTCTAAAACCTTGGGTCACTCTTAAGGAATTAGTCACAAAGTTATGTGACAATGTTGGGCCAACATTTACTGTACAGTTCAGGATTAAATTTATAGAATCATGGTCTTTTGGGATCATGGGGATGGATCTACCTAAAGTGAGACAGGACTTTACTTCTGTCTCCATCTTTCTATAGCTGACACATTAAGTTCATTCATGAGATTAAACAAATATTTATTGAGCACCCATTAAAAGCAAAAGCATTAAGCCCTTCTGAAACATAATCTAAGAACATGGAGCACCTACACTTTTCTAAAAATTTCACGATTTATTTTGACAAACCTGTATAGATTGGGAAATAAAAGATACGATGCTGGATGAAAGAAACCCCAGAATAAAGTAGCTATAAAAAATTGCTTAAACAAGAGAAATCTGGACTGAGGGTCCATAGCTGATATGACTAACTGGTGATTTCAAGGATCTAAGTTCCTTCTTCCTTCTTGGTCCACTCTCTCTGACGGTTACCCTCAGGCACATGGCATTCTAGGTGGGAAGGGAAAAGGGCTAAGAAAAGCATACCCATTCTTTTGACAGGCACACATCACTATTGTTCACATCTCTTTGGCCTTAAATAACTTAAATAACCCTATTTAGTTAAAAGGGAGTCTGGGAAGTGTTTATTTTTTCCCCCTTGGGTGGAAGGTAAATGTAACAAAGAAAAATATGGAGTTCTATTGCTAAAGGACAAAGGAGAGAATGAATACTGAAAGGCTGGCAGTTTCTGCCTAAGAAAATACAGAAATGTTCTGAATTCCACAATAATGCAAAATGTCTAGATTCCAATGGTGAAATTGGAGATATAACTGAGCAAAACAAAAATCACTTTTACACATCTTCTCATTCACCAAAACATTCCAACATAAAACAAAATTAGAATTAAATTTTTTCTTTATCAATTTAAGTATTTTAAGTCCTTTATTTAAAGCCAGCAAATAAATGTGCATTTGTACCTATTAAAAATCCATCAATAGCCATCAGACACAGAACCAGGAAGTTTATTTACTTAAAACACTTTACAACTATTATCCTGTTATTGAACAATCATTTATTTAAAATAATATCCTAAATACTTACAAAAATAAATCAAGTATTGCTTCTATTTTTCAAGTGTCAAAGTCTTTGCTATACAAAATAGAAAGAACCTTTTATAAACTAAACATTAAAGTACATCGAGTTTAATAACTACACACTAGTTTTTTAATGATTGTGTTTTAGCGCTTTACAAACTTCTAAACTACTTTGCAATGTACAGGTTCACAGTAAGAATGTATGCATACAACCATACACACACATTTTTACATAGGAATGGTTCTCATTAACAATACATACAGAGAACCTAACACAGAAGTATTGTGCTCAAAAAGCCACTCCATAGAGCTAGATGTGCCACTATACAGAGACAGGTGTAGAAGTGCAGGCATTTTGTCACACAGAAATTAGCACTTCAATTATCCAAGATGACATCTTAAGGAGGGATATCCAGTTTAATGTTTCTAGACAAGACATATTCATTCTTCATCTGTATCATTAGTTCACTGAAAAAATAGAGTGAACTTAAATAGAGTGAACCGAAACTATTTCTCAATACATTAAGTTAATCTCAGGATAAACATCTTTGCCATATGTACACACACTTTTTATTTTAAAAAGAGAAAGCAATGTTAATTTTAGAGCAAATGCTCAAAATTAAAGATCATGTCTAAACTGATCTGTGATTTTACTTATTATCACTGGGAACTTCAACTCCTTATCATATAAATGAATGCTAAATTTCTCTTCCCTGGTATACGCACTTAAGCCTCAAGACACAGACATGTAAAATTCATGGTTTATGATAAATAGTTATAATGCTTTACCACCCACAGGGTGTCAATCTCACTATATTAACCAGATGTGAAAAGATTCTCACTTCTGATCATTTCCTGAATTTCCATATGATTAATCACAGTAATACAGAACTTTAAATTACATTAGTCTTGCATACATACTTATATATCAAGCAGTTTAAATTCTACTTAGCAACTAGAAAAATGGTAAATCGCAAAATTTGCTTTTTCTCCATTAAGAAAAAAGAATCCAGTTTTGTCTTTATTCAGAAATTGCATGAATTATTTAGAAATCCCCAGTATAATAATCAAAAATTTATGAGCAGTTGAAATGTGAAAATACTAATTTATTGAAACTGATGTTTTACAATAAATTCCATTAAAAGGGAGCCTGAAGAGCTTGTAAAAATCTCAATTATAAGCAAGTAGTAAATACCAAAGAGCATGTCTTACATTGACCAAAAGATACCAAAATGCCATAATATTTAGAAAATTTTAATAGGCATGCTAAAATATTTTCAAAGGTTTATTCCATTTCACTAAAAGTCACAGGCAAGCAGAGACTACAAGCATATACAAAAATGCAAACCAACAATATATCTGCACTGAAAAAAGACATCAAAATCTAAGAGGTAGTAAAACAGAAGTAACCCTGATAAAACAAAATATCCTGACAAGATGCTCCCTAATCTCAAGAGTCCTAAATGCAGTATGAAATTTTTGATTTTCAGTGATTAAAAAAATTTACTGGTAGAGGTCTAAAAACCAAGTATCTAAATGAGTAATACTGTTAATGAAACAATATTCATATTTTCAAGGAAAGGATAAGAATAAACTCTAGACCCAAGATCTATAGCCTGCAGGCCAAATCTGGGCTACTACAAGTTTTTGTAAATAAAGTTTTACTGAAATACAACCACACCTATCTGCTTTACATATTGTGTATGGCTGCTGCTTTCATACTTTACGGCAGAGTTGAGTACTTGCTACTGACCATATGGCCAACCATGCCTAAAATAATGACTATCTGTCCGTTTACAGAAAGCTTGCTGCCCCCTGCCTGGTCTAGACTTCTGCTGATAGGTATGCAGTTGTTAAGCAGTACCAGAAAGATTACTAACGTCACAACATACGGTAGCCAACTATAAGGAAAGCAAGATGCTAGTTATGTCACAATTTAATTCCTTTTCATAGTGAAATAGTCCTAACATGTTTCTTTTTTTTTTTTACTTTTGTGGTCTAACATCAATGAATATTTCTATGTTATTTTAAAAAGTTTTAGTGTGGCACTGTCCAACAGAACTTTCTGCAACGATGGAAATATTTTATATCTGCATTTTTCAATATTGTAGCCATTAGCCAACATGGCTATTGAGCATTTGAACTGTAGCTGGTGCAACCAAGAAACTTAATTTTTAATTTTAATTAATTTAATTAAAATTACCACATGTGGTTTGTGGCTACAATATTGGACAGCACATATTTTACTCAACTAAATTAGAATTCCCAAGTGTGACTCTTAAAAAATAACCAAAAAAAGAGGGAAAGTAACATCATTGAAAATAAAGAGCTTTGGGCTTAAAAGAAGTGAATACCATAAACTTAGCCTACCACAGATTCCTTAATTAGTAAACAAAATCAAATTGATTCCAAATTGTTTCATCACTGCACCATCTCTGTTCAGTGAAGGGGCAAAATCCTGATAAATTTATGCTTACAAGCAAAATAATTGTAATCTTCATTAATTAAAGAATATGTGGATGTTTCACACAAAGTACATTTTTAGCTTGTTTCCCATCAAAATCACCACTTAAAAAGTCAATTTATGCCCGCACACTTAACACTTCAACCATGTTATACAAAAGCACTTGTTTATAGCAGGTACACAGGAGAAGTATAATCTCTTTTGAATCTGCTAAATTTCCAATCAGTCACTTTACTATGGCAAAGTCATTTCAACAGTCGAATCTTCCAAATGTTATATCTTCCATTACATGACAAAATATACCCATTCAATGACAGAATTAGAGAATAGAGGTAAAGCCTTGTATATATCTAGTCAAAAAATATAACATTTTTTTGTTTAGTTCTATATGTGCCTACCTTAAGACTATTTTTATATGGACCAAAACAATAAAACAAACATAGATATATTTAAAAATTACGTATTACTGATTACACACTGCAAATTAACCAAGTTACTGGTACAACTGAAAACATTAAACTAAAACACACAAAGTCAATTTGAAATCACAATACTCTCGAAACACAAATGTTTTGAGATGTGTGCCTGATTATATCTTCCAATTATTCAAATGTGCTCCCTCTGAGAGCTAGGTAATTCTCTAGTTTTCAAAGTCAGCCAGCAAAATTAATTTCATGCATTCTGAATAGCTGATATTCAGCATCATAAACTTCTTTTTCAATCTGATTGTTAGGGGAAAGATACAAAATATTTTAAGGGCACTTCTGTTTATCTTTTCTGTTGCAGTTTAATCAGATGATGTAGCAGGAGCTTTCACAGAGAGGCTTCTTCTGGTGTTGGTGATGTGACGCTGTTGCGCTAAGAAAGACAGAGCAGGGGTACACGCACCAGGCTCGCTGCAAGCACCACTGCTGCTCACCAGTCTAGATTCCATCCCCAGTTTCTGGAATGCTAGACTCTGAACAAAAAGAAACAAATAAAATGACTCTTCAGAGTTTTAAAGCGCTTTTCGCATACATAAAATCATTTAATCCTCAAAACAATCCTCTACAGCTGGTGTTTTCCTCATTTTTGTAGAACAAAATAAGGGTTCAGAGGCTACTTAAATTGCATACGGTTATGGTATTAAGAAAGAGGAAAAAAGGCATAAAACCCAATTTCTCTGTTTTAATCCACTGAATATGAAATCATTAAAAACAGTAGCATAAAATAACGGTTTAGAATTAAGCTGAATTACAACAATAAAAATAAAGGTTCCAAAATAAATTGTTCTGCTTGGGCCATCATTCCATCCTCTATAAGAAGATATAACACAATAGAATCGCTTAGATCAATGGTTCTCTGGATTAATATTAACACCGTTAAGAGTCTGTTAAAAATACAAATTCTACCTGTAGATTCTACCCAGACCTACTGAATAAGAAGCTCTGTAGGTGAATCAATAATCTGTATTTTAACAAGACTTCTGATGCATGCTCAAGTTTGAGAAACACCAATATAGTTCATACTTACTATGGTCCATCTCTATACTGAAACATGACAAAGTTATTGTAGTTGCTCCTGTTGAGTTTCTTAGTAAAGGAACTAAGATCACATAACACAGTTGTACTTAACTAAGCATGGCTAGTAATTAGTACAATACATAGAACAGAGTAGATGCTTAAAAAATACATAGGTTGAAAAATGAACAAGTAATACATTATCTGGCTTTAATATCTTTAATAATTTATGTATCAAGAGGCAACAGGAAAACAAAGACAACAATACACAGTTCTCTATATTTACTAGGACGACCCACGAGGGAAGATTCTGGGAACACGTCACCCATGACTTTCTTCAAGGCCTTGCTAAACTAAGCCAGACAGAGTTTTACCAAACAGAGGAGGAGGGGAAGAAAAGAGCACAGGCATAAAAGGATGATGGTATGAAAGAACAAAGCATGTTCTATACGGTGAAGCACAGGGTTCACACATCGGGCGTCTATAAATCAAAATTCTCTCAGACCAAATAAGCAGTACTAAGGTAGATACTAGCTGATTATCTATTCTAGCTCATTACAATAACCCAAAAGAACCATATACATCATGAAATGCCACTCTTGAAAACATTCTACACATACTAAGGAGGAAAAAGTAAAATACACTTCAAATTGTTTTATACTGTTTTCTCCTTGTTAGGACAGACAGTTATTAAAGAGTATTCTGTGGATTAAAAAAAAGTAACAAATATTTTAAAGGACACACTGAAAGACTTTAGGGAATATTAAAATAAATGTTGAGTACTAGCAGCACTTAATTTGGCATTACAGATATTCACATTTCTAAAGAAACTCTTTTTGGAACACAGATTAAATGTTTTAGCTAAAATAAGGCAATTTTTAAAAATATTTATGGATTGTTGTGTATGTATCAATTAAAGGTTGATAAGTCACTAAATCAATTCACTGATTTTGAGGAAGTCAAAAAGAATTAAAAACAAACTAAAATATATCGTCAATTTGGATAATGATGAACATAAAAAAAAGAAGAGAATATGACATAAAATATCTGAGTGCAATGCACACAGTCAGGGTAACTTTTGTTCACTAATATTGTAAACATATATATGTACTGATTTGTGGTATAAAGTTATTTCCTTCAATAGTTCTTGGTCACAATGTTTGATAAACAGTTCTAAACATCCAATCATTGACTGAATTTCAACTCACCTTATTATACCAGGCAGAAACAATGAGTTTTTCTTCGTAATCACGGAATTTTGCTACTTTACATTCACTCTGGAAAAAAGATATAAAGGCTATTATTAAAATCCCAGAAATAACCCCAAATTACTAAAAATGGAATCATTTCTTCAAATGCTCATTATTGAGAGAATCTGGAGAATGCATTTTGAGATACATAAAATCATCAAAGTGTAAACTGAATCATGGAGAAATGCTAGTAAAGCACCTTAGGGAAAGAAAAGGATTGTGCTAGTAAATCTTTATGTCAGGTATTTTACTGGTAGAACAGCCATTTTAAAAGTAACATCCAACCCTGCCTCCCCCCCATAAGAAACTAGTGATTCTTATACTACTGTCACTTATATCTAGAAAAAAGTAACAATTGTCTTAGGTAACAAAACAGACTTGCATCCATGAAGGAATCAAAACTAAGGAGAAAGAGATATAATCAAAAATATCCCAGAAAATCCTTTAAAATCTACTATAAAGCTTAGTATGGGTATTTACTCCTCAGTTCTTGGTGACCTGTATACCAGATTGCCTGTGGTCTTAGTCACATGCTACCTGGAGACAGACATCCATTTCTTAATTACTCTAGAACAGCTAACTTTATAATTTGGTTGAGTACAGATATAGTTGGATCATAAAAATTATCATCTTGAAACATCTGAATGTTTTCACAGCAAGATGCTGATGATACAAAAAGCATACAAGAAATGAGGGAGGGTAAGATGCCTTTCTTTTGGCTCACACCCACTCCAGGCAGACTCCCCAAGAATAACCTCTGCTATTTACATTACTTTTTCTCCTTTTTCCTGTGTATGTACAGATGAAAACAAATAAATTAATGGCCCATGTGCTGTGACTTAACTGAAGTTTTCCCTCAGAACCCTAGAGCCAAAGGCACTGTTTTGTCATCATACTTGTTGGGGAGCTGCACTGCAACATCAACAATGATGTGCATTGTCACTGGCTTTCACTAGAAAGTGAATAATCAGAGCAACTTAGGTGTCAGAGATTCAGTCCAAGTTCCATTACTTTATAGATTAGTAAACTGAGGACCAGAAAGGAAATGTGACAACTGTAAGACAACTTACCAATAAAACTATAACCCTGACCTCTGATTTATGTAATATTTAATGTTGAGAGTACAGAAATGTAAGGTACAGTCTCTGCCCTCAATTCACTCTGACACAATTCAAAAGAAAAATGATGCTCTTGTGGCATGAGTTCATGAGATAAAAGTAGATGGTATCACTATGGAGAGATAACACATTTTGCCAAAGGAATTTAAGGAAAGCTTTATAGAGGAAGGACATTTCGATCCTGAAGAATGAATAGTATTTGTTCAGAAAGATACCCCTAATCAGTGTTTTTTACAACACCCAACAGACTGGACACGCACTTATAGAAAGTGCACAGAAAGCTGGTGTGTACTTTGATGTTAACGTCGTAAAAATCTTTAAGCAAAATATCTCTGCCGAAGTCCGCATCTACTGGCTCAGAAATAACATGAAGAAAATGGTAAGTGAACATATGTTTATTTGAAATAAAGCATTGCTAATGGATTCAAAAGGAAACCAACTATCAATTACGGGAATTTCAAGGTGAGTATATAGAATTCAACATGGCGGGTGGCTGGGTGGCTCAGTTGGTTAAGAGTGGGTGGTCTTAACAACAAGGTTACCAGTTCGATTCCAGCATGAGATGGTGGGCTGCATTCCCGCAACTAGATTAAAAACGGTGACTGGACTTGGAGCTAATGAGTCCTGGAAAAACACATTGATCCCCAATAAAAATAAAAAATAATTAAAGAAAGAAAAAAGAATTCAACATGGCTCTGCAATTATGCATTATTATTATGAGGATGTGTATACTGACTTCAAGAGTAGCATCACACTCATGATAGTATTAAAAATAGTGGTTTTGTAAAACACTTTGTAAGAAAAAATTAGCACATGCCCGGTTATAAAATCTAAGAATATACAACTCCATACTGACATACTTCACCCAGCTCATAAAAAATGATATAATCACTGACATAAAAATATTAAAATTTAAAGACGCAGCTAACTAATGAGAACATGCCATTACTAACGTAACTTTGTATGAATAATAAGAGACTGCCACTTTGTTCAAGGTTTTTGTGGGATTTTGAAGTACGTACTTCCTTCTCTCAAGAATTCCAACTGGTAAGTTTGTTTGGGTTCAGGTGAGGAACAGGGAAAAAAGGTAAATTTGGTTAACTGAGTACAGTACTCTTTTTAAAAGGTGAGCTTGGTTTCTTTCATTTCTGAATGAACTCTCATCTGCATCATTTTAAACGGAGCATTACATCAGGACTCTTAAAAACTCAGGGCTATCCACATGGCTGGCTGTCACAGAGCATGAGAGAGAGAATGTAGCACGGTCCGTAAGCTGTAGAGAGATGATTCTTGTGGGCACGTGAGGTGCTCTGCAGTAAACACGCTCAGTGCAAAGACATGCTATGATATTTCTAACTTCTTGTAACATTTGATCATTAATGGCAAATATCTGACAGCGGTTAATTACCAGGATTACCCAGAAAAATTAAGAGATGTATGATTATGAAAGTTTTACCTCCAGAATCTCAATTCTTCTCTCTTTCTCTGCCAACTGTTTTCTAAGTAGCATTATTTCAGCTGATGCTGGATTTAATTTGGGATCTAAAGTTTTTATTACCTATTTAAAGAAAAAAAAATGTTTACGTTATCTTATCAAATATTGAAATATAAGAACAGTCCATAAAAATCTATGTAAGTAAAGTGGAAAATTGCCCAGAAAGTGGTCCAGGAGCTAATTATAGTTTCTTTTACAAATCAAATTTGAATAATAACTTATTTCATAGATGAGAAATGGTAAAAAAAAATGCGGTATAAAAATGGGAAGATCCAGATCACCAAATCAAATTTCCACTTTCCAAGGCTCAGTAAACAGGGATAGTCATTTGGCCTTATCAAACTTTGAGCACAGAGGTCTTAAAATAACCCTTTCCATACTTATCTGACTTGAGCATTTTTAAAAATTAGAATGAATACAATAATTATAGTGGAACTTGCTGTCTGTATAAAGTAGGAGTGATATACACAAAAAATTCTATCAACAATCATTTTTACTACCGTTATCTAGTTCAATGTAATTCAATATATAAGGTCAGTATAATATATATTGACGATTTTGTCTGCAAACACTAGGATGCTCAATCACATTTATAAAAATTAAAAGTTGGGTAAAATGAGATATTTTATCAGAATGCTGTTCAGAGACTTAGCTAAACTATGTAGTAAGCAGGACAGGAAATCAACTCTTAAATGTCAGGAATAAATTATAAACAAAAATAACAAGCTTTCAATAATAAGATCATCTGAATAATATAATTACAAATCTATTAAAAATAGTCAAAATTATTTCATTAGTTAGGAAAATGTCATCTATATTTAATTTACAGAGGTAAAGGAAAAAGACTAGAAGGTAACACATCTAACAATTACTGTGGTTCATTCAAAACGATTTACTAAGTGCCAAAATGGAAGGCACCGTGACAGATGGAAATAGAGCAGTTTACAGGGCACATGGTGCGTGCCTTCACAGGATTCACATCATACAAAAAGACACATTTAAGAGTTCAATCATGACTTAATTACAAAGAAAAAAATCAGAGTTCGTTATTTCTAAGCGATAAAAAGTATGGTTTGGACTTTATTTTGTGAATTTTCTTTAATGGACACACAATGCTATTTTAACCTCTCCCCAAATAATGTGAAATCACTTTTACAAATAAACAACTGTTTTCTAAATGATTTTATTTAGTAATGGTAAGGATATGGCATTCTTTGTCATCACTTTGTCCAATTAATTTTCATCCTTTTAGAGTATCATTCAGAAAAATATGTCAAGCACCTTATTAAAATGTTGCTATCCTTTGATCCAATAATTCTATTTGACCCATTAACCTAGGAACAAGGTTAAGATAATAAACCAAAATAAGTCAAAAGCTTTCTGTATAAATATGTTCCCCATAGCCTCATATCTAAGATCAAAAAAAAGAAAATGAAATGGAAACAAAGTTATTTCAAATAACATGATGATGACTAAGTAAAACTATGATATATCCCACACAACTAAATATCACGTAGCCATTCTTTTACTTTTGCGAAGTCTGTTGTGTGATTCTGTCTTGTTTAGTCCTGTATTTCCAGCACTTAGTACCATAGGCACTCAATAAATATTAAATTAATTTATATAACATTAGAAAATTATTTTTAAGTTTTATACACACACACACACACACATACAACACGCACATGTGTGTATATATATATTATAGCCAAGAAGCATGGAGAAAATATGCACTGAAAAAAAATTCACTATCAAGAAAATATATCGGGCCGGCCGAGTGGCTCAGTTGGTTAAGAGTTGGCTTAAGAGCACAAGGTCTGAGCAACAGGGCTGCTGGTTCGATTCCCACATGGGTTAGTGATGCTGTGCCCAGATGAGCTGTCGCTGAGCTGCCAACAGGTAGCAGGATGGCTCAGCTGGTGTAACAACAAGATTGCCTGTTCGATGGTGGGCTATGCCCGCCAGCAACTAAGACTGAAGTTGGCACCTTGAGCTGAGCTGCTGCTCGGATGGCTCAGTGGATAGAGCGTGACTCTTAACAACAAGCTGCCGGGTTCGACTCCCACACGGGATGGTGGCTACGCCCACCCACAACTAAGATTGAACACAGCACCTTGAGCTTAGAGGCCACGAGCTGCAGACAGGAAGCCAGATGGCAACTGGCGCCCTCCACAATGAAGATTGAAGAACAACTTGTCTGTTCCCCTCCCCCAATTCCTCAATAAAATCTTTTAAAAAAAGGAAATATATCAAGAGATTAATAGCAATTATCTCTGGAAACCTTTCTATAGTTTATATTTGTTACTAAAGGCATTTATACTTCTGTAACTGAAACTGAACTGCGGCATAGACTGACAGGATGTTTACCAAGCCCTATCTTCCTAGAAATTGAGTGTGACTAGAGGCCTGAGTTCTGCCCACTGAAGTGAGTGTCAAAGTGGTTTACACTGATTCCAGGCTTGACCCATGACGTATCTTCCATGCAATCTCTGCTCTCTTCTCTCATCTACTAGTTGGACATTGTTAAGTAGACTTGGGGGTTCAGTGTTGAAGAAGGCAGGGCCTCTAGCAGCTTGAGACTGCGAGTAGCTGTAGGGAGCAGTGTCCCTCCCCCCACTGATGACTGGATTTCACATGATCAAGAAGTAAGCTTCTATCTGGTTAAGCCTTAAGATCTTGGGGTTTACCTGTTGCTGCAGGTACTATTTATGCCTCAATGAATATTATATAAAATGAACATAAAAAGGGCAGACATTAGCAATATTTTAAAACATCGTCATTAAATTCTTTTTATTCAGTATATAGAAAAGAGTACATTGACATTCTCTGAAAGAGAACACTTAATTAGGAAAATATATGGTATTCATGGAAATAAAAGATTTTCTGAGAACAGTGCTTGCAGATGTTTAGAAAAAAGTTCAAAATAAAGAAAAATAAGAATTAGTGTGCTGAATATGAGAACAGTGTTTAATTGTCTAACATAGACTAAATACTAATTACAAACAAGTTTAAAAAGCTAAATTTTCACAAAAGACAAATGTGTTTTCCTTTTAAGACCTAAAATGCCATACATTATAGTCATCGTTTCCTCCAATGAGGTCACTACAGTCCATGTTTAAACAGTTCCTGTTAGCCATACGTTTGTTTTAGGTGATCTGGATGGTGAGAGAGAGGACACAAGGGCTAGTATGGAGACACACCAGGAACTTGACCTGTAAGGCAGGGTAATGGGGATAAAAAGGGACAGAATACTGGTACAAGAAGAGCAGTACAATCAGGTGGACTAGGCATAATCAGAACCTGAGCCACAAAGATTTGAAAGCTGTAAGATAAATCACTCACATTTCTTGCCTTCTCTAAGTACATTTTATATCGTTCCTCCATTGCTTTCATATCTTCTTCTTTCTTTTGAAGAGCAGCTTCAAGTTCACTGATCTTTTGTGCTATTAATGAAAATGAAATGAAACACGACCAATTACTTACAACCTACTTAGAACACTCCATCCTCAAACACACAAAATATATATTTATCATATATATTTTCTAAGGACTGATGAGAGAACATAAGAGGAAACTTTATTCTTTGTAGTGAATTCTTATCTAAAACTTTTGAAGTAAAACCAATACATCCTTGATCATTTTGTATTATTTTTTTCTTAAAACGATCTATAATCTGATTTGTCTAGCTATTTTATCCTTTCTATCCAGCATTTCAATGAGCAAATATACTTGACAATGTAAGCACAACTAATGTAAGAGAAAATAAAGCATCCTTTCTACATAACGTTTAAAGTTCATTTTAATCTGATTTTAAATCATTTTTCGTTTACATTTTCATATATGCTAATTCTATATTTTACAATGTTTAATACTCCTACATATCAATCAGTTCATTTTATTAGATTTCCTTTGCTTGTTGCCTTAAGATTAGATTGTTTATTAATTACTTAAATCACTAAAAATTATCACGGTACTTATTTGCAATGTATGTCTATGCACTGTCCAAACACTTATACGCAATTCTTGTATGCATCAACTAAAAAGGGAAAGTCCTCAGATTCAGGCTTTACAAATACCTACCATGCTGGTTTATATCTGGCTGAAGATCTTCAATGAGCTCTTGTTTCTTCTGCAATTCTTCATGGACTTCTGTTAGTTTTTCCCTAAGTAGTGGAAAAAACATGGAACTTTGGAGCCAAACAGACCTAAGAATGAAAACTGGTTTCTGCCACATAACATTAGTGGACTGTGGGAGGTCACTTGTTGATCCTTACTTTTCTCACCTGTGAAATGGTAATGACACCTACCAAATATTATAGGGGTTGTTGTGAAGATTACTGGCACATGATGGGTGCAAACCATGTTAAAATTTTCCACCTTACCACCTTTGCCTCCTAAGAAAGTTAACAGGAAATATTGTATAGGATAAACATTGCACATCTCCACATGATAGATGCCTGCTTTGAAAACTCTTCAAATGACATTAGTAATTGAAAAACATAGGTGGACTGAACCTTTTAGCATGTTTTTCTTTTCACTTTTTGGTGACAACAGTGAACATTCACTTGGCATCAGGGTATTTGCTTTTATAAACAAAATCAGAAAAATGATATTAACTTTAGAAGCTTTTAAAACCCTTCCCCTCTCATATTTGATATGAAATATCAGTTTTACTTACATATGAGCTTCCAACTTCTGCTTTAGTTGGCTGGACTATAAAAATTAAAAACAGTTGCTATAAGATAACTGTTGTGACAAAGATCAATTTTCCAGATATCAAAATCTCTTTAACTCCTTATGAAAGGGTATTACTTAAATCATAAATGTGATAAAAATTTGTGCTTCTAATAATAAACTTGTAGAAACATAAAATTTTAGGTCTTTTTTTCACTTCAAAGGGGAAAGGAGAATAGCGAATAGAGTAAGAAGAGTACAACAGCAGAAAGAAAAATGCTTCATATTCCTAAATACAATGTAAATAACATTTGAACTTAAAGAACAGATAGCAAATACAAGCTGAATGTAATATATGGAGGAGTATCAAACACTTAAAAGCCTAAAAAAAATCACTTATTTAAAATACAAATTTTAAGATTCTATGCCTTTAATGAAGAATAGACAAAGAACTAAAGTAATTATCTTAATAATAAACCTTTGTCATTATAAATGCAAACACTTTAGTATTAACTCAAGAATTAAATGAAGCAATTGGAGTTGGTTAAAAAATAAAATTTCCTCTTTAAAAAAACAGGAATTTAAATTGCAGAAGTAGTTCTGAATCATCTACTGACTAGCTATAGAGTTTAAATATATATAATCTGAAATATAATTTGATCACCAACCAATTTTTTTAAAAGATAAATTTAAAATCTTTAAAACACTGCAATCCAAAATGTACTCCCCAATTAGATCTCATTTTTAAAGTATTCCCTGAAGTGCCTTAAAAATATATTTGTATTAGAGAGGTTACAATACCGTATATATGCACATATGAGATGCCGCCATGCATGAGATGATTTCTATTTTCCAAGCCCCCAGGGAAAAAAGAGAAAATCATATAAAGCACAAAAAAGACAGAAAGGAAACGTAACCCTTTCAATCTTTCTTTCCATCTCTTTAATACTTACTCTCCCTAGTTGTCTCCCCCCATCAACACAGGTAAAATCACCTAACATTTTATCTAATCAATATCTACCTAACACACAGCTAGCCCTATCTTTTTGTTGTTGTTTTAATTAAATACATCCCTCCCTCAGTTATTATTTCTTTTCCACTCTATATACAGAGGTCAAAGTATAAAAACCACTGGTAGGCATATTTAGGCTGTTTGATCTCTTCTAAGTCCTCTTCTTTCTGCCCTCACAATATTTGTCATCCAAATCCATTAGAAATGGCAAGGTCACACAAGTCAGTATGGAAGGAGGGAAGAAAAAAGGGGTAATGTCTTCAGGATGCATTACGGTTTCTGTCCTTTGAAGGTTGGTTTGAAAAATTCCTTGAATGCTCTTTTGGTAGAAATAATTTTCTCATTCTTTCTCTTCTTATTAGAAGTTCCCCTCAATTCTCACTGCTGCTTACTATCACTGGGTTTTTCTTAGGCCAGCCCTGTTGGGATCCCAGCAGAACTGTGAAGACCTCAATTGCAGCATGCACTCAATCAGGAATTGCCATAAACTTAGGTACAGCTGTTGAGGAAGGATAGATATAAATCACCTTCCAATACATATGATCAATTTATGGGATCCAAATTGGCAAAATCACTGCATCTGTTATGCAGATATATACGGTATTTAAGGTACCATCAATGATACGAGTAGTACTTTCAAAGCATTAGGACCTATTACAGAGTCTACACACAGCAGAATTATGATAATTTTTAAGTTACTTACACTTCCTCCTTCAGACTTGGAGCCTTGTTCCTGTAAAGACTTCTGGAGGTCTTCAACCTGCTGCTGCAATTCTCGAATGCGCTCTTTGCTCAGCCTGTTTTAAGGTGAATCACGTGTGTTTATTTGTATTGAAAATCAAAGTAGTTAAGGATCTATAAAGGCACATTTATACAATTAAACTCATAAAGTATACATTTAATAGCAATAATAGCAAAAACAATGAGCATCATATCTGTGGCTAGGTATAATATATAGTATGTAGTATACAGTAGGCTAGTTTCAAGGAAATATTTAATAAGACAGTTTTATCCTGAAAGCACATACTCGTATACCCACATTTAAAATTTTAAGGTACTTTATGTGTCAGTGGCAAAGGCACAAAATTTATGCACTGTACTTACTGGTATAAAAATGAGAAAACAAGCTCATTTTCCTACCATTGTATTTTTAATGAATGGAAGCTAGGTTTCCTTTTCCTATTTCAGATTTCACACTGTTATCAGGAGAAGAGGAAGGTCACCATTTCCAACCATTTCTTTATGACTTGTTATTCAAATTAAATAAATTCACACTAGCAACAGTGTAGATTTTTAACTTGTCATAATCTCATTGCTTAAACCCTGCCTAAGAGTTGCCTCCATTGGTAGTTACCAGCAAGAGAGAGTATCTGTCTTTATATATAATTATCTATTCATATGTCTATCTTTCTATATTAATTCTCTAAAAGCTAAAACTTAGTATATCCTGTGTCAATTGATATTGAACTGTAATATTTAATGATCTCTTCAGAAAGCTAAAATGTTATTCTTTTAACTGCAGTTGATGTAACAGTATACATACTATTGGATTTTGTTAAAATCCTGAATGAGAGACAGGTTCAAGTGTCTAAAATTCCTGGTGGTCTCTAAAATCCAACAAACATTGGTCAAATAAATCTAAATACCTTTACTGCAAGTACGCATGTGGTATTTACAATATAAGGGGCAGCTGGCACTGGCACTGAGCAGCAAAAACTCAGGAGTCACACTGACAGAGGGTTCAAATGTAGGCTCCGGAACTTATTAGCTGTGTAACTTTGGGCAAGTTATTTAACCTCCTTGTACCTCAGCTTTCTTATCCATAAAGAAGAGATAATCATAATTATTACTTTATAGAGTCATTGTGAGGATTTACTGAGCTAATATAAAAATGTGCTTAGAAAAGTACCTGACATATAGTAAGCACTATATAAATGTTGTTTTTTTAATATTGTAATTTTTGAGTACCTCATTGGTAACAGGTAAGTACACCATTTGCTTCAAATACATTATCTGTAATCTTCATAACCTGCAAATAGGTATTACTTCAAATTTACAGCTGAGGATTCTAAGGGGATTTAAGTAACTTGCCCAGAACGAAATAGTTAATAAGTTTAAGAAAAGATGGGATTCAAATTTGACTCCACAATCTATGTGCCATCCATGAACCAGAGTGCAGGAGAAAGACTGTCATTTATTTGTTAAATTTTCTTTCAATTGTGAAGACATCCAAATAAAATTCAAGAATAAGCAACCAGGTTAACAAAGTCTGCTAAAAGTAATGGATAGTGAGAGACTAAAGACAAAACAAAAAATTTAATCTTCTTTTTCTAAAAATCCTAATTATTTTAATTACAATGGTATTTTCCACTTCTGAGAATCAAGATTGTGTACGGTTAGGTAACAAAATCACCATGTCAATCATAAAGGAGGGTGTCTGTCACCTTTGCTCCGTTTCCAGTTCATTTGTCTTACGATGCTTCTGTTCTAGCTGCTCCTGAAGTTCTTCAATACGTTGGTTCTCAGTACCTTCCTGCTGTAAACGAAGCATCTTATTTTCATGTTGCAGTCGAATAAACACCTCCCTGATATTGAAAAGCAAAATATTTTAAATTTGTTAAATGTAAGAGTTTTTACATTCTTAATTTTTTTAAAAAAGGAAATTCCTATCCATTCAATAGCTGTTTTAAAAAGTTACCAAAGCTACTGAAAGATTTTAAGAAAAAACTATGTAAATTTTAAGACTATGTCTCGAAAAACATAGTGAATTTTTAAAGGTAGTATAAGATTATATTGTATATCATTAAATGTTTATTATGCAAATCCCTAAAATATGAATTATTTTACTTTGATAATTTAGAAACTATTCACTAAAGGTAATATGCAGCATATCCTTAGAAAACATACACATTAAAAGCAATAGATTTAAGAAACTACAGTTTGACTAAAATTTTTAAGTATATTTTCATGATAATGGCAGTCATATGACTATCTCTACATTTTTTTGATTTTAGAAAAACTTTTTATTATAGGTTTATATACATGTTTTAAAATGCAAATGATAGAAATGGTATTAAATAAAAAAGTAATGCTTGTCTACCTGCTGTCCTCCTAATTCCCATGCCATAAAAGCAACTAACTCCAGTTAATCTCAATTTTGTGTTTCTGAATTGCCAGCACCATAACTTTAAAAAATAGGCTATATGGCTATTTAAAAAAATATTATTAATATCTAGGAAACTAAAAAGTACACACCAGTTTGTAGTCCAGCAAGTAAGGAGCTCTATCTTAACCAAAAACCAAACAAACTTAAAACCAACAACTTTGTAAATACTATGCTCAGTGCAAGAAGTCAGTAACAAAAGGCCACATATTGTATGACTCCATGTCCACAAAATGTCCATAACAGGCAAATTGACAGAGACAAAGAGTAGATTATTGGTTGCCTGGGGATGGAGTTAGAGGGGAGGCAAGAATGGGAAATGACTGCTAATAGGTACAAGGTATCTTTTTTGTGTGTGTGGTGGGGGGATAAAAATGTCCCAAAATTTGATAGTGATGATGGTTGCACAACTCTGTGACTATACTAAAACCCATCAAATTACATTTTTATGTAGTTTAATTAAATGAGTGGATTATATCTCAATAAAGCCATTTATAAAGAGCAGAGTTTGAAGTTATGAATAAATAAAACTGTTGCCACACACAAAAAAAACAAACAAAAAAAACCCCCAAAAAACAGATTCGTCAAATTTCTATAACTAAACACAGCAATAAAATACCAAGAGAAAAGTTGGGTCAAGAGGAACCTCTAAAATTTGTATTTTATTTAATTTCTGCTTAATCCTCCTGCTATTACTGACAGCTCCTTTTTTAAAAAAAAAAATTTTAACTGGTAGTGATTTGAATGTCATATATTAAAAGTGTTTCCATGGAGTTTAAGGATAGGAAAAGAAGTTCAACACAATCAAAGTCATATTATAAAAATTAGAATGTCTTCAGCTAGTTAGTGAAATTTTACTTCTGATAAATTTAAAAACTATTACAGTGGCAATAATGATACAACTTGGAAAGTTCAAGCTGATGAGACAAAGCAAATTTAAGTTTTATGACTTGTAAAATGGAAAGTTTTAAAAGCTAAGAAATTCACAAGAGGAAATCACATTTCTAGTATCAAGCAGGGATTATCAATAAAAATAAATTTACCTATATTCCACTGGCATAATCTCAGCAGCGAGATTCTCATAACTTTTTGAAGCAGATGCATCTAGGCAAACACAAAACAATTAAATATTTTAGTATTTCTACCAGTAAAAAATAAAGTTTCTAAATCCAACAACATTCACCTGTTTGGTTTAGCTGATCCTGTTGTACTTGTGAACATCGAAGCTCTTCATTCGTTTCTTTCAGAGTATCACGCTGTTCTATTAGTCTCTAAAAAAGAATTGTTTGTATAAGTAAAGTATTTAATTCTGCCCACAGGCAGTGTGCTTCATGCTTATAATAATTCATCTTAACGAGTTAATTTGATAACTGCTGCTTAGGTAATTAAAAATGGCAATGTTTTAATTTTAGTGCTAAGGGCTAATTTCCTCTTGCATAAATCACACAAATAATAGTGTTTACATAACACAAAACTTGTGATTTCTCCATTACATAGTTTACCAAATGAATGTAATTATGAAACAGAGTACAAACACACAATTGTAGAGTAATTAAAAAAAGAATGAACTTTGGAGGCAAATAGGTCATGGCCTGAATTCCAGTGTCACTACTTACTATCTAGGGTAAATTCTTTGACTCTGGCTTTAGTATCCATATCATCAAAATGGGAATACTGATACATAAACCCTTGCAAAGGTGTTCTGAGTAATGAATGAAGTAAGGTTTGTCAAGTATCCAGAAACAGTCTGGTGTGTAAGGCATGCTGAAGACTTGTTACTTCTTTTTATCACTGCTGTGAAATTCTACTGAAGGAAGTGATAAGTAGTGTCCTGGAAGTATGAATTTGTGGAAAAACACTACTTCCCAAGGATGGTAAGCTAGGACTGCATATCATTAGCAGTTTTATTTTAGAGCTCACAGACAATGACAAATTTCTATGTTCTGTACACATGGCTCACATTTAAGTCATTTTCCCAGAACTCGAAAAGTACTTTTGAATATAAAATTATGTTTTAAATGTTGTTATATTTCAAATCAGTAAACAAAACCCTATTTTGTCCATTACGTGGATCAAAGCAACCTAATAGTAAATTGTAGCTGATTCCAAGAGTCCTTAAGTTGGCGTCCACAGGTGCCCTAGGGATCTCTGAATACTATAAATTATAACTACAGCAGGAATGAGGCTGTCCATAAATCTGTTCCTTCATAAATACAATGCAAACACTACTATATTTGTCAAAATCAACTTTTCCAGAACTCTGAAAATTAACCAAAGGCTTGCAATGACCTAGGAGCATTTGTTAAAGAAAATCTGCTAAATCTCAGAACAGTGAGGTTTTTGGTCTCTTAACTTGCTTGCTTTACTACTATCACCCTTTCGGCAACTCTGGAGCAGCCTTGCAAACCAGCAGCCTCTCAATCACTGTAGCTTTGAAAAGCAGCTTAGCAGCCACCAGAAGGGGCAGCGTGGGTATGGAACTCCTCCTAAAAAGCCCTATCCTTAGACAATTGTGACTGTTTGACCTGTCTTGCAGTGCCCTAGGGAAACCCTTTTATAAGTATTTTTCATTATTTGAGCTGATTGGTGCTTGCTGTGCAGGAAAATACCTATTTCCAGGGCATCTGTCAAAAATAATCATCTGCAGTTGTTTATCACTACAGTTGCCAGAGGCTGTGATGCCAGTTAGGGAAAACAAGAGCCTGGTCAAGAACTTACAAAACTTACAAGGGATATCTGAGAAACAAAATATCCAGAAGAGACTTTGAAAAGTTCTGACATATTCCTAGGGATCCGGGAGACCACACTCATGTGCAAGGCTGTGTGCTTGCCCAGAAAAGACCCGAGAAGACCTCCATATCTCAGTTCTGGATAAACTTGAGGCTCTATGCAGACAGAAAATAAAGGTAAAGGCAGTTTTAAACTACCTAAGAATGAAGGTGTTTCCCAAATTTCCCAACTATGCACTGAATTCTTCAGCAAAGGCTGGGGTAGTTATTGGTTGAGGGAATCTATAGAAATACCTGACAAATCATTAACTGAACAGAGAATCCAGGGGCTGCACATTACAAAGAATGCAGACTTTATATAATCAGTCCAAACAGTCACTAAAAAATCCAGCAACAACAACAAACCTTGAGGTTGAGGGAAATCTGATTTCCAGGCTCGAAATCTTTATTTTATATTACTTTCAATGTTATGTTTTCAATAAAAATACAAAACACACAAAGAAACAGGACAGTCCACATACAGGGGGGAAAAAATAATAAGAGAAACAGTCCATGAGGTGACACACTAGACAAAGATTTTAAATGAGCTAAAAAAATCTACAAAATCAGGAAAAAAATTTCTAAAATCAATCTACTGACTGCCTTGATACCAAAACCAGGAAATGACATAAAAAAAGATTATACAATATGACCAAATGGAATTTACCTCAAGAATAAAAATTGGTTTAATATCCAAGAACCAATGTAATATACATTTATACAATGAAAGACAAAACCACATCATTTTATTGATCCAGAAAAAGTATATGACAAAATCCAACACTCTCTCATGATAAAAACATGCTACAAACTGTGAATAAAAGAAACATCTACAACTTAATAAAGGGCACCTACAAACAAAACCTAAGGCTAAAAACATACATAACAGTTAAATAATGAGTGCTGTCTCCCTAATGTCAGAACCAAGAGAAGGATATCCAGCCTTGCCACTTCTATTCAACCTAGTGCTGGAGGTTCTAGTGAGAACAATTTGACAAGAAAAAGAAATAAAAGGCATTTGATTGCTAAGAAAGACACAAAATAATTTCTATTTGCATATGTCCTAATGTTGTGTATAGAAAATCCTAGATAAGCCACTAAAAACTATTAGAAATACTAAGTGAATTCAACAAGGCTGCAAGATACAAGATCAATGTACAATGATCAACTGTTTTCCTATACATTAGCATGAAAAAATCCAAAACTATGTTTGAGAAAATATCATTTATAATAGCAACAAAAAGAACACTCAGAAATAAGTTTTAAAAGGTGTAAGTCTTGTACAATTTAACCTACAAAATATTGTTGAAAGAAGATAAAGACCTAAATAAACAGAACATTATCCCACATTCAAGATCAGAAACTTAATACTATTAAGGTAGCAATGTTTCCAAACTGATCTACAGATTCAAGCAATCTTTACCAATATCTCAAGTTGGTTACTTTGTACGAATTGACAATCTATTGTAAGATTCATATGTAAAATGTAAGAGACCCAGAATAACAAAAACAATCTTTAAAAAGAAGAACGAAGTTGGAGAACTCATACTTCCCAACTTCAAGTTACCACAAAGCTGCAGTAATCACGACAGTGTCTTACTAGCATAAAGCTAGATATACAAATCAATGATAAAGAATTCAAAGTCCAGAAATAAACTCTTACCTTAGTGGTCAAATAATTTTTTTTTACTTTTTAAAAATATTTCATAGGTTTTTGTTTTTTTAAATTGGGGGATTGAGGGAGTGAACAGCATTGGGGAATTGGGGAAGGAGAACAGACAAGTTGCTGTCCTTTTGTTCTTCAGTCTAGTTGTGGAAGACGCCGCTTCAATGGCCCATGTTGGTATTGTGATCATTGTGCTCCTACCAGTTGAGGCAGATCGGTCGCCAGTCATTGGACGGCAGCTCTTGCCGGCTGCCAGCTGCTCACGCTGGCTGCCGGCCACTCACTGTAGCTTACGGCAGCCCACTGCAACTATACCATCGCTGGCGACCCATGGCAGCCCAGCTCCAGGTCGAGCTGTTGTTCATCATCTTAGCTGTAGAGGGTGCAGTGTCACTAGCCCATGTGGGATCCGAAACGGCAGCCTGCTGCTCAGAGCTTGCACTCCCAAGCCAACTCTTAACCAACAAGCCACTCGGCTGGCCCTTTTATAGGTTTTTTTGCAGTTTTAGGTTTGCAGAAAAAATGAGATGCAAGCTGAGAGTTCCCAAATACTCCCCCCTCCTCCTCCTCCCACCCCTAGAGTCCTTTATTACTAACAACTTGCATTAGTGTGGTTAATTGACAAGTCAATACTGAGCACTAATATTAACAAAAGGATATAGTTTACATTAGGGCTCTTGCTGGTTTACTTTTATGAGTTTTGACAAAAGTATAATATATCCATCAAAAGTATAAAAGTATGTTCATCAAAAGAATAATATATCCATCATGGCCAACATATTTTTAAACAAGGGTATCAAGACAATTCAATGGAGGAAAGAACAGCCTTGTCAACAGTGCTGAAACAACTAAATAAATATCCACACACAAATAAATGAAGTTAGACCCTTATCTTACACCATGTATAAAAATTAATTCAAAATAGATCACATACTAAATACAAAAGCTAAAACTATAAAACTCCTAAAAGAAAATATAGGAGTGAATCTTTATAACCATAGGTTACTCAATGGTTTCATAGAAACACTACCAAAATAGAGCAAACAACAAAAGAAAATAGATAATTGTGATACTGTTAAATGTAAAACTGTTCTGTAAACAATACCATCAAGAAAGTGAGACAACAACCCACAGAATAGGAGACAATGTTTGCAAATCACGTCTTTGACAAGGGATTTATATCCAGAATATATAAAGAGCTCTTGGGCCGAGTGGCATGCTGGTTAGGAGTTGGCTTGGGATGCCAGCTCTGAGCAGCGGGGCCCTGGTTCAGATCCCACATGAGGGCCAGTGACACTGCACATTCTGCAGCTAAGATGGTGAACAACAGCTCGACCTGGAGCTGGGCTGCCATGGGTCTCCAGCGATGATGTGGGATGCCTTGAGTGGCTGTGCAATGGCAGGCGAGCAACTGCCTCAGCCAGGAAGAGCACAATGAAATACCAACATGGGCCAGTGAAGCGGCGTCCTCCACAACTAGACTGAAGAACAAAAGGACAGCAACTTGTCTGTTCCCCAGTTCCTCAGTGCGGTTTCCCTCCCCCCAATTCCACAATAAAAAAAATCTTTAAATAAATAAATAAATATAAAATAAAATAAAAAGCTCTTACAATTCAAGAATAAAAATAGCAAATAACTTAAATAAAACATAGACAAAAACTCAGGAGGCATTTCTCCAAGGAAGATATAAAAATGACCAGTAAGTACATAAAAAGATGTGCAACTTCATTGGTCATCAGGGAAATACAAATCGAAACCACAACAAAATACCACTTCATACCATGAGGACAGCTAAAATTAAAAAGCAGTTAAGGACTGGCCGAATGGCTCAGTTGGTGAAGAGCTCGCTCAAGAGTGTGAGCTGAGCTCTGAGCAACAGCAGTTCGATGCCCAGCCTGAGCTAAGCCGCCCCTGAGCTGCCAATAGGTGGCAGGATGGCTCAGCTAAAAAAAAAGAAAGCAGTTAAGTGCTAGCAAGGATGTGGAGTAATGGGAACTTTCACAAATTGCTGGTGAAAGTAAAAAATGGTTGATCCACTTTAGAAAACAGTCTGGTAGTTCTTTACAAGGCTAAATATTGTTACCATATGACCAAGCAATATCATTCCTAGGTATATACTCAAGGAATGAGAAGATACGTCCACATAAAATCTTGTACATAAACGTTCATGGCCACATTATTTGTTTAATAATCAAAAAGTGGAAATAGCCCAAATGTTCATCAGCTGATGAACAGGTAAATAAAGTCTGGTATATCCATACAATGGAGTATTAATCAGCATTAAAAATGAAGTACTGATACATGCTACAACATGGATGAACCTTGAAAGCATTATGTTAAGTGAAGGAATTCAGTCACAAAAACCACCGAGTGTAGGATTAATATTCTGGATAGACTAGGCAAATCTAGAGACAGCCAGCAGCTTACTGGTTGCTAAGGCTGGGGGGAGGGGGAATAGAATGCAGAGTAACTATTAACAGGCATGGGGGCTTTCTTTGGAGCAATGACAGTGTTCTAAACTTTGATTGTGCTGATGGCTGTACAACTCTGAATACACTAAAAAAACCCACTGAATTGTACACTTCAAATGGGCAAAATCTATGGTATGTACATTATATCTTAATAAAGCTGTTAAAAATCACATCTATGGTCTTTGCTCTCAAGGAATAGACAGTCCAGTGCTGGAAAATATGGACCAAGACATATGACCTCTGTTATTTCATCCTCCCTTGTGAAGAAAACTATCAAAATTACATGAAGACTTTTTACAAGATTTTCCTTAACAACAATTTCATTTTGGAGAAAGAACTGGTTGATATAACTTCTATTCTTAGAAGAGCAAGGATCATATATTAAAAAAATAAAGCAGACAGGCATATTTCTTATCAATTATATCTATGTTTACCTCTTTTTCCTTAAGTAAAGCTTCATGTTTTTCTTCAAGGCGCTTCATTTCAAATGCTAGTGTGTCTGCCCTTTTGGATTCGGTGGAAAGTTTAATGTGTAGATCCTGAACCTTTGGTCAGAAATAAAAGTAAAAAACGAGAGTATATGACATTGATAGTTTTTAAGAGTTCAATAAATGAGAAGCTGATGGTAGGTAAAATTTATAGTAAGGCTATAGTCTAATTTTAAATATTTGTGAAAATAATATGTAGATGAGAATTAACATAAATTTAAAAATACACAAGTAAAAACTGAGCCAAATATAAACAATCAGCCTTCTTCACTGGTATTTCTCTAGGTTGTTTAATAAATAACAAAACAGAATATTTTAGGTTATAGCTCCTAAAATAGGCATTTATCACTGGTTACCAGAAATGCTAATAAATAATGAAATGTCCCCAAAAATATATAAGCTCAGAAACCAATAAAAATATAAAAACCTAGATTACTCAAACTCAATTATCAACCATTGAATTAAAATTACAGATAGAGGGAATTTATCATTAAGTTCACAGCTGACTAAGGCAAGGTTTCTCCACTTCTGCGCCACTCTTAAAGCATCAAATGAAATAACAAAGTTGAGGTCTTTCAATTTTAATGATTAAAAAGTTAAGATTTTCTTACCTGTCTCTTGTATGTCTCTAACTGTGTACGTGCTGCATTTGCCTTCTTTAATTCTTCTTCTAAGCTGACTGTATTATGCATATACATCATGTTGGTTTCCTGTAAAGTTTTCACCTGCTTCCGAAGGTCATTCAGATCTTGTAGCTTCTGACGATATATTTCGACTGTTGACTCCAGTTTATTTGCTTTATCAGAGGTAGTCCTATAATAATAAAGATCACCGTGTAAAAACTAGTAAATGCACATAATTTTATTCTGACTGTAAAATGAGTCTTCCAAATAAACTATCTATTGGCAAAAAGAAGAGAAAATAGAGAAGTCATAAACTTTTTTAGAGCTTTGGAAATAGATTCAGGCCTAAAATTGACTAAAGTTCAGCTTTTTTGTTATAAAGGTATAAAATACATAAATAAAGATGCTTTAAATGTGACACACTAAATTATTAAGCTGTTTTATATATTACCACAATATATAAAAGAAGAATGGTTTTATAAATATAATTGAACAATTTTCAGCTTCTCTGTAGCTTATGGGTCAATTGTGCTTTGTGAATAATAGGTAGTGTAGTTTTGCTCCAAGTATCTGATATACTTAGAAGTTAATTTAACTTATAATTTATCTGGCAAAGCACTTCCCTTTACAGTTAGTTGTGCTTACCTGACTAACTGGGTTAGAACAAAAATAAATAAATACACAAACCAAATCACTGCACTATCATGTGCAGGTTCAAATTAATGGTTATAAAGATTTTTTCAAATGAACATTAAAAACTGTGCAACAAAATGGCTAATTAAGAGAATTTAACAGGAAATATAAAAAGCATATGGACAGTCTATTTGCTTAAGTAACATATCATAGGCAAAAGCTAACTATAAATTTTATATTGTCAAATACAATAAAAGAACTGTAGGATGACCCTAAATGTTAGGATTCTTATCTATATTTATCTGTATTTTATCAAATGTCAAAATATGGCTTGAGAAAACATGTTTCTTTACATAAAAATTTCACAGGATAAACTAATGAGTACAAGGAAGTCATGCTAAATGTATCTAAAAGTATTCAGCTTACAAATTTTTAAGAAAAAGGTATCATTTTAGGTTTATGGGTTATAATATGAAATTGTCCTAACAAGAAATGAATATTATCCTTGAACTGCAATTATTATCACCAAGCATAAAAGAAGTAAAGACTAGGAGCCTGGGTAAAAACTGATCAATACATTATACATAGGGATAACTTTAAGAATCCATGATTAAAATATGGAATGCTGAAATGACTAAGAACTTAGAAATGACAATTATATTTAGACATGCCATACCTAAGAACATCTATTTCATCTTTCAGGGCTCTTGTTTCCTCAGCAAGACTGGTCAATTCATCATTCCTATGCTGAAATTCAATTAGTTGCTTTTCAAGTTCTTCACAGTGAACACGGTAATCATCTTTCGCAGCTTCAAGCCTTGTATAAAGATAACAAATGGGCATATATAATGTAATTTCCATCATTTGTTTTCTTTTAAGTTCTTGGTGTTGAAACAGATGTGAGAAGTAAACAATGGTCTGAATTTTCATATTCACTTCTGAAACATGCACGCTTATCTTTATTCAAACAGGAATTTTTATTTCAAAAGAGAAAGAGAAAATGTATAAGTATGTATTAAAATTACGTAAAAATATACATAGCATGTAAAGAGGTAAAATATTAACTCGAAGTAGACTGTGATAAATTAAGGATGAATACTTCAAATCCTACAGCAGCAACAAAAATTAAAATGACAATACAGTAATTAAAGTCAAATATTAAAAACATTATTTGATCAACCCAAAAAGTGCAGGAAAGAAAAAGGAACAAAAAAATATGTAGGATAAATGAAAAATAGTACAACAGACATAAAAAAACCATATCAAAAAATATATAAAAGGAGAAGGGGCTAAACACATCAATTAAAAAGACTGAGACTATCAGACTGGATAAAAAACCAAGACTCACATATATTCTAATTACAAGAGACATTTTAAATAGCAAGACACAAATAGATAAAATGTAAAAAGATGTAAAAAGAAATCACACAAATACTAAGCAAAGGAAGCTGGGGTGGCTATGTTAAAGTAAAAAAATATTTCAGACAAAAAGTATTACCAAAGATAAAAAAGAGATATTTCATAATTATAAGTGTCAATTCATCAGAAAGACATACCATAAAAATGTATATAGCTAAAAACAGAGTTTTAAATACACATGAAGTGAAGCAGAATCAAAGGAAGAAATCCACCAATTCATAATCATTGTTGTAAATCTAAATACAGGTCTCCCAATAAATGAAAGAAGTAAACAAAAATATCAGTAAAAATATAAAAAAGACCTGAATAACAAACACCATTAACCAGCTTGATATAATTGACATGTATAGAACATGCTGGTCAAAACTACAGAACACACATTGTTTGCAAGTACACATGGAATACTCACTACAGTAAAACATATGAGGAGCAATAGAATAAGTATTAAAAAATATTAAAAGACTGAAATCTCATGGCATATGTTCTCTAACCACAAGGAAATTAAACTAGAAATTAGTCACAAGAAATCTAGAAAAGCCTTAAATATTTGGAAATTAAACACATTTCTAATAACATGAGTCAAGGAAGAAATCACCAGGGAAATTAGAAAAATATTTCAAACTGAATAATAACAGATATATAACTGATCAACTTTTGGGAACACATCTAAACCAGTGATTGTAGGGAAATTTACAGTTTTAAAGGCTTACATTAGAAATAAAGAAAGGTTTAAAATAAATCATCTAAGATTTAACCTTAAAAGACTAGAAAAAGAAGAGCAACGTGTAAATCCAAAGTATGTATAAGCAAAGAAATAAAGAACAGAGATATAAAACTAACAGTATGGAAAACTAATAGAGGGTATTTGAAAAGATTGATAAAAGTGATGACCCTCAGCAAGGGTGAACAAGAAAAATGATAGAAAACACACATTACCAGTATCAGGAATAAAAAATAAAATATCACTACAGCTTCTACAGTCACTAAAGGGACAATAAAAAGAATATTATGAGGCAATAAACTCATCAACTTAAATGAAATAAACACACACCTTGAAAATAACTTTCCAAACAAACACTAGATGAAACAGAAAATCTGAGAAACTCTTTCACCACTAAAAAAATAACATTTTTATTTAAAACCCTTTCACAAAGACCACAAGTTCAGATTGTTTTATTTATAAATTCTATCTAACATTTAAGGAAGCAGTAATATCATTCTTACATACACTCTTTCAGAAAATAGAGGACGAGAGAATACTTTCCAATTATTCTCTGATACTGGCAGAACTCTGATAACCCGAAAGACATTACAAGAGAAAAAAGTCACTAACCAATATTTATTATGAAGACACAAAAAATTATTTCATCATATTAGCACCCCAAATTCAGTCATATGTATATAGGACAATAAAATATAACCACAGTGATTTACCCCTGAAATGTAAGATTTTTTTAACACTCAAAAATTAATCAACCATATAAAAGAATGAAAAAGGAAAACACCATCTTTTCAAGATGCAGAAAATCATTTGACAAAGATCAACACCAATTAATGATAAACCTCTTAGCAAGCTGGAAATAAAGGGAAACTCCTTCAATCTGTTAAAAAGTACCCTAAAAAACTCTATAGCTAGCTTCATACTTGATGGTACGTAACTGAACATTTCCCCCCTAAGACTCAGAACAAAGCAAGATGTCTGCTGTTGCTCAATGCAAGAAAATAAATATACGGTACAAATAATAAAAGAAAGATGTAAAAAGAGATCTATCAATAGATTTGATGATTATAGATTCCTTAGGATTTTCTACCTAAACAAACAATTACTAGAATCAAGTGAATTAAGAAACTTTTATAGGCAAAGGAACTCCTATAACAACAGCTGACTTCTACAGAAACTCTGCAGGCCAGAAGGGAGTGGCAGGAAATATTCAAAGTGATGCAAAACAAAGGCCTACAATCAAGATTGCTCTGCCTAGCAAGGCTATCATTTAAAATTAAAGGAGAGCTAAAGAGCTTCTCAGAAAAGAATAAGCTAAAGGAATTCATTACCAACAAACCAGCATCGCAGGATATGTTAAAAGGGCCTTTTTAAACAGAAGGGGAAAACAAGCTAATCCAGGAAGACCAGAAATACGAATAACAAGAAGACAATAAATATGTACCTATCAATAATCACTTTAAATGTGAATAGGCTAAATGCTCCAATCAAAAGACATGAGAGTGGCTGAGTAGATAAGAAATCAGGACCCATGCTTATGCTGTTTACAAGAGACTCATCTCAGATCAAAAGACACACACAGACTGAAAGTAAAAGGATAGAATAAGATATTTCATGCAAATGGAAATGAGAAAAAAGCTGGAATAGCAATACTTATTTCAGACAAAATAGACTTTAAAATGAAGAGTACAATAAAAGACAAAGAAGGGCACTACATAATAATAAAGGGATCATTCAACCAGAGGACATGACCCTAGTAAACATCTATGCACTCAACTAATGAGCTCATAAATATATAAAACAGTTTATGACTCACATAAAGTTGGTGATCAACAGCAGCATTATCATATAGGGGACTTCAACACCCCATTGTCACCAATGGACACATCCTCCAAATAGAAAATCAACACAGAAACAATGGCCTTAAATGACACTTTAAACCAGTTGGATTTAATTGATATTTTTAGAGCATTTTACCCCAAAGCAACAGAATGTACATTCTTCTCAAGTGTACATGGAACATTTTCCAAGATAGGCCACATGTTAGGCTACAAAATAAGTCTCAATAAATTTAAGAAGACTGAAGTCATATCAAGCATCTTCTCTGACCACATTGCTATGAAACTAGCACAGGAAGAATTCTGGAAAACACAAAAATACATGGAGGCTGAATAACATGCTACTAAATAGCGAGTGGGTCAAAAATGAGATCAAGGAGAAAATCAAAAGATACCTCGAAACAAACGAAAACAGAAACAGAACAACCCAAAATCTAGGGGATGCAACAAAAGTAGTCCTAAGAGGGAAATTCATAGCAACGCAAGCCTATCTAAAGAAACAAGAAAAACCTCAAATCAACAGGCTATCTTTACACCTAAGGGAACTGGAAAAAGAAATGCAAAACAAGGATAAAGGGAGTATAAGGAAGGAAATAATAAAAATCAGAGCAGAAAGAAATGAAATAAGAGACCAAAAAAAAAAAAATACAAAAGATCAATAAAACCAACAGCTGGATTTTTGAAAACATAAACAAAATCGACAAACCCTTAGCCAGACACACCAAGAAAAAGAGATAGAGGACTCAAATTAATAAAATCAGAAATGAAAGAGAAGTGACAACAGAAACCACAGAAATACAGAAAATTTTAAGAAAATACTACAAGCAACTATATGCCAACAAATTAGACAATCTGGAAGAAATGAATAAATTTCTAGAAGCATACAATCTTCTAAGTCTGAACCAAGAAGAAACAGAAGCTCTGAAAAGACTTAATACTACCCAAGAAATTGAATCAATAATCAACAAGCTTCCAACAAACAGAAGTCCTGGACCAGATGACTTCACAGGTGAATTTTACAAAACATTCACTAAAGAATTAATACTTATTCTCCTCAAACTATTCCAAAAAATACAGGAGGAGGGAAGGCTGCCAAGCACATTTTATGAGGCCACTATTACTCTGATACCCAAATCAGACAAATATATTACAAAAAAAAAAAAAAAGAAAACTACAGGCTGATATTCCTAATGAACATAGACACAAAAATCCTCAACAAAATATTAGCAAACTGGATTCAGCAGCACATTAAAAAGGTGATTGGGGCCGGTTGAGTGGTTCAGTTGGTTAAGAATGCGAGCTTAGAGCAACAGGGTTGCTGGTTCAATTCCCACATGGGCCAGTGAGCTGCGCCCAAGCTGAGCTGCTCTGAGCTGCCACTGGGTGGCCGGGTTGTTCGGTATTTAGAGCGTGCACTCTTAGCAACAAGGTTTCCGTTTCGACTCCCACAAGGGATGGTGGGCTGCATCCCTGCTGCAACTAAGATTCAATATGGCACCTTAAGCTGAGTGGCTGCGAGCTACAGATAGGAGGCTGGATGGCGACTGCCCTTGAAGCTGAGCTAGCTACGCCCTCCACATCTAGGACTGAAGGACAACTTGGCTGTTCCCCTTTCCCAATTCCCCAACACTGTTCCCCTCCCACAATTCCCCAAAATCTTAAAAAAAAAGAAACACCACGATCAAGTGGGAGTCATTCTTGGCATGTAAGGTTGGTACAATAGTCACAAATCAATTAACGTAATACATCATATTAACAAAATGAAAACTAAAAATCATATGGTCATATCAATATATGCAGAAAAAGCATCTGACAAAATCCAGCAACCATTTATGATAAAAACTCTTAGCAAAGTAGGAATACAGGGATCACTAATAAAGGCCATATATGATAAGCCCACAGCTAACATCGTACTCAATGGGGAAAGACCAAAACCTTTCCCGTTAAGATCAGGAACAAAACAAGGCTTGTTTCACCACTTTCACCACTTCTATTCAACACAGTTCTGGAAGTTCTAGCCCCAGCAATCAGACAAGAAAATGAAATAAAAGGCATCCAAATTGGAAAGGGGGAGGTAAAATTGTCATTATATGTAGATGACATGATGCTATATAGAATCTCGAAGACTCCACCAAAAAACTGTTAGAATTCATAAATCAATTTAGTAAAGTAGAAGGATTCAAAATTAATGTTCTGAAATCAGTTGCATTTGTATACACTAATAATAAACTATCAGAAGAAATCAGGAAATCAATCCCATTTACAATTGCTTCAAAAACAATAAAATACCTATGAATAAATTTAACCAAAGAAGTAAAAGACCTGTACTCAGAAAACTATAAGACACTGAAGAGAGAAATCAAAGAAGATACAAATAAATGGAAATACCATGTTCATGGGTAGGAAGAATTAATAATATAGTTAAAATGTCAATACTACCTAAGGCAACATACAGATGCAACACAATTCCTATCAAACTACCAAGGACTTTTTTCTCTGAAATAGAACATATAATCCTAATTCACATGGAACCATAAAGACCCTGAATAGGGCCGGCTGAGTGGCGCGGTGGTTAAGCGTTGGCCTTGGAAGCCAGCGGCTCCGGTTCGGTCCCACATGTGAGGGCCAGTGACACTGCCCTCAAAAAAAAAAAAAAGACCCTGAATAGCCATGGCAATATTGAGAAATAAGAATCAAGTAGGAGGTATCACACTATCTGACATCACATCATACAAGGCTATAGTAATCAAAACAGTATGGTACTGGCATAAAAACAGACACATAGATGAATGGAATAGAATACAGCCCAATGATAAATCCATCCATATATGGTCATTTACTCTATGACACTGGAAGCAAGAATTTACATTGCAGTAAAGATAGGCTATTTAATAAATAATGCCAGGAAAATTGGAATGACACATGCAAAAATATGAAAATGGACCACCTACTTACGCCATATATGAGAATAAATTCAAAATGGATTAAAGACTTAAATGTAAGGCCTGAAACCATAACACTCCTAGAAGAAAACATATGGAATAAATTTGCAGATATTACCTTGAGTAATATTTTTACTGATATATTCCCTTGTACAAGGGAAATAAAAGAAAAACTAAACATGGGATTATATCAAACTTAAAAGTTTTTTCACAGCAAAGTAAAACATCAATAAAACAAAAAGTCAGCCTAATGAATGGGAGAAGACATTTGCCAATGATATATCTGATATGGGGTTAATATCCAAAATTTATAAAATACTCATATCAACTCAACACCAAAAAACAAACAACCCGTTTAAAAAATGGGCAGAGGATAAGAAGAGACATTTCTCCAAAGAGAACCTACTGATGGCCAACAGGCATATGAAAAAATGTTCAACTTCACTAATCATCAGAGAAATGCAAATAAAAAATGCAATGAGATATCACCTCACTCCAGTCAGAATGGCTATCATCAATAAATCAGGAAACAAGTGCTGGCAGGGCTGTGGGGAAAAGGGAACTCTGGTGCACTGTTGGTGGGATGGTACATTGGTGCAGCCACTATGGAAGTCAGTATGGAGGTATCTCAAAAAACTGAAAATGGAACTACCTTATGACGCAGCAATTCCACTCTGACGTTATCTATCCAGAGAAACCCAAGACACTAATTCGAAAAAATATATGCACCGTTATGTTTATCGCAGCGGTATTTACAATAGCCAAGACTTGGAAACAACCGAAGTGCCCATCGGTAGATGACTGGATTAAGAAACTGTGGTGCATTTATACAATGGAGTACTACTCCGCTATAAAGAAGAATGAAATCTTAACACTTGCAATGACATGGATGGACTTAGAGACTGTTATGTTAAGTGAAACAAGTCAGTCGGAGAAAGACAAATACCATATGATCTCACTTATATGTGGAATCTAAAGAACTGAATAAACGAGCAAAGTAAACAGAAATAGTCTCAGAGACACAGAGGAAAAACTGATGGTTGCTAGGGTAGGGTGGGAATGTGGGATAAGGGGAAGGGATTAGACAGCATAAATTGGTAACTAAAATATTGCCACAGGGATATGAAAGACAGTTCGGGGAATATAATAATGATGTAAATATTTTGTAGGGTGTCAGATGGTCACATCTTGTTAGGGAGACCACTTCATGGATTGTGTAGAGGCTTGACCACTGCAGTGTACACCTGAAGCTGATGTTGTATAATATTGTATGTCAACTATAATTTTATATACATAAAATCATGGGATGTGGAGTACAGTGTGGGGAGTGGAGTCAATGGAATTGTAACAGATATGTATGATGTCGGGGGGAAAGGGGGGAGTGGGGCGGTGGATTGGGGAGAGTTGTCACTTTGTGAGGGGTAAAAAGTAAATAAAAAAAAGGAAAAAGAAACTGCAAAACATAAAAGTTTCAAAATATAAAAGTTTCAACACACAAAAATCAATTTTGCTTCTACATATCAGTAGCAGCATTTCAGAATAACTTCTTTATACTTGCATTTGTGTCAAAAATATAAAATATTTGGGAATAAAGTGAACAAAAGACATATAAGACTTCTATGTGGAAAACAACACAACATTGCTGAGAGAAATTAAAGATTAAATAAATGAATAGATGTCATATTCACAGATTGATCTTAACTATATTCAGTATTTCTATTATATAAAATCCAAATAATAATCACAAAAGGTTTTCTTTACAAAGACTGACTAGCTGATTCTCAATTTTATGTGAAAATGCAAAAACCTTGTAATAGCCAAAACAAATTTGATTTTAAAGGACTTATTTTCAAGCTACAGCAATCAAGACCATGTCATACAGGCATAAAGACAGACAAGCTGATCAATGAAAAAGAACTAAGAGTCCAGAAAAGGACCCAAATTTTATGGTTACATCATTTTTCACAAAGTGTCAAAGCAACTGATGTAGTAAAATAAAAGTATTTCAAATGATGATATTGGAATGAGATAGACACTCATATGGAAAATAAAAATAAAGCTTTACCTCCACACCTCAAGCTAGTTTCAAAAAAATCAACTCAAAATGGACCATTGGCCTAACTGTAAAATAAAACTGTAAAGGTTCTAGAATACTAGAAAGTACCTTCATGACATGAGAGTAAACAAAGATTTCTTGGACAGTATGTATCCAAAACATTAATCTTAAAAATACTGATAAATCAGACTTCATCTAAATTAAGAACCTCACTCTTTGAAAGATGCAATTTAAAAAATGAAAAGGCAAGCCCACAGAATGGGTGAAATATTACTACACATATATTTGACAAAGGATTTATATCTAGATTATATTTTGTAAGACCTCCTATAACTCAGTAACACAAGCAACTCTATTTAAAAATAGGCTTACAGTATGAAGAGACAATTCATAAAGTATGATATATTGCCAATAAGCACAAGAACTGGGGCTTATCACATCATTAGTGATCAGGAATATGGAAATTAAATGTAACAATTAGATACGCCTACACATTTCCTGGAATAGCTACAATTAAGTAGACTTATAAAACCAAATTATGGTATGCAGGCAGAGCAACTAGAGCAACTGGTAGCAAACACAGCCAGAGAAAATGTAAAATGGTATGACCACTCTGGAAAATGGCTTTCCAATATCTTTTGAAACTAAACCCAGACCTATTGTGTAAATCAGCAGTACCACTCTATGTACTTGCCAATGAGCAATGAAAAAATATGTTCACAAGAAGTCTTGTATTCCAATGTTCACACCAGCTTTATTTACATTAGCCCAAATCTGGAAACCCAAATGCTCATCTAAAGGAAAATGGATGAACATAATATGCTGTAATGTGGAATTATTCCATATAATAGAATAACACTGTGATAAAAAAGAATACATTACTGATACACTCAACAACGTGGGGAAATCTCACAAACATGATAAACAAAAAGTCAGTCACCAAAGAATTCACATTCAATTTAAATGGAGCTCTAGAAGAGAGAAAACAAATCCATGGTGAAAAATAATCAGAAGAGTAATCAGTCTCTGGGAGGTAGGGTGGAATGGGAAGGAGGAGGAAACTTTCTGTGGTGATAGATCCGATCTATCAGATGATAAAAGTGTAAGTTACACAAATGTCTGCATTTGTTAAAGCATGTCAAACTGTACTCAGTATTCAATGCACAATACATAAATGTTATCTTGTTAAAAACAAAAAAAAACACACAAAATAAAACCTGTAAACATGCTAAAGTCCTAGTATTAATTTGTTTTTTACAGAGGTATGGTTTATCAATTCTTAAATTACTTTCTGTGTGTTTTGGGACTGAGTAAATAAGTAAACATACTAAGGAAAATGTAAGCCAGGTTTCTCACTGTTGGAGAAGGTAATTACAATATGGAAATGGAAAAGATAACAATGCTGGGTTCAAGGAGGATTTTATTAATTTGACCTCAAAGGCAAGGGAAGTAAAAGCTGAAATAAAATAACGGGACTGGATCAAACTAAAGCTATATGAAACTTCTGCACAGCAAAAGAAACCATCAAGAAAACAAAGAGGCAACCATCCCAGTGGGACAAGGTATTTGCAAACAGCACCTCCGATAAGGGGCTTATATCCAAAATTATAAAGAAGTCGTACAACTCAACAACAAAAAAACAAACAATCCAATTAAAAAATGGGCAGACACTTCTTCTGTTGTAAGAAAAGACATATAAATGGCCAACAGATATATGAAAAAAAGGCTCAGCTTCACTAGCTATTAGGGAAATGCAAATCAAAACCACAGTGAAATACCACCTCACATGTTAGAATGGCTACTATTAAGACAAATAAGTGTTAGAGTGGCTGCAGAGAAAACCTCATACACTATTGGTGGGAATGCAAATTGGTACAGCCACTATGGAAAACGATATGATGACAAAAATGGATTTATAGTCCATTGATTAAGAATCCATTATTAAAGCTATACATAATCCTAAATTAGATTCTGAACCAGGAAAAAAAATAGCTATAAAGAACACTGAGACAACTGATAGAATTTGAATATAATCTGTGGATTAGATAATAATATTATATTAATGACAATTCCTAACTTGGGTCACTATACTGTGGTTTATAAGAGAATGTCATTATTCTTAGGAAATATATACAGAAATATATAGGATAAAAGGGCATGTCTCCAATGTATTCTCAAATAGTCCAGAAAAAAAATACATTTACCTACATGAATATGTAGAGACTGCTAAAGCAAACGGAGAGAAAACTAAAATAATTGTTGAATCTGAGTGAAAGGTATAAACGAATTCCCTGTACTATTTTTGTAACATTTTTTGTAACTTTGAAATTGTATCAAAATAAAGTAATGAAAAGAATACATAAAGTACAACTACAGCGCATGATCTCAGAGCCTTATAGTGTAAGGCTCAGTGGTAAGCATATGAGAGACAGTGTCTACTAAAGGTTAAGATGTATACTGTTTTTTAAAGACAAAATATCAAAGTTAAAATGAAAAGCATCTCTTTAAGCTTAAGATTTACATTTTTTTTCCATTTAATTATAAGGTTTCCTCTCCTATTCTCCATAGGCTTCAGCAGTCACTCCTTTAAACTCCTTGTGGACTTGTATATGACCTTCACTTGTCACTTATCACATTTTATTTTATTTATTTATTTATTTATTTATTTATTTATTTATTTATTTATTTATTTATTTTTGAGGGCAGTGTCATTGGCCCTCATATGTGGGACCCGAACCGGGGCCGCTGGCTTCCCAAGCCAGCGCTTAACCACTGCGCAATTCGGCCAGCCCTCCCTTATCACATTTTATTTTGAATTGTTTTGTATTACTACGTGTATCCCACTTGCCTAACTGGATTGCAAACCCTGTGAGGGCAGGAACCATTTATACCATTTGGTATTTTCAGTAGCTTAATCAGTGTCCTCAACATGTTTTGTAACGCTTAATAATTAGTTGTTGATATGATGTTTTTAGATATCAGTTTAATAAACAGACTTCTATAGAATGATTTCTACTAAAAATGCTACCTGAAGTTCTCTTCCTGTAATTGTTCTAGTTGTAACTGTGCATGAAAAAACTTTTTCGCAACCATTGTATTTGGATCATCAAAAGAGCCATCCAGTTGGTCAAGTTTTTCATTCATTATTTCATTCTCAGAAACTAGTGAATTCTTTTCATCTTGAAGTGCAGTCACCTAAAAAACAAATACACAGAAATTAAGTATCAATAGTGAAAAAGCTTAGAGTCTGGAGTTCTAGATTCTAATTCTGAGTAACCCATTAAATTATGTTGGTCAATCAAACAAGATAATTTCTAGGGATCCTTTCAATTCTGGAATTCTGGGTCTAGGAGTTTCTGGTCAAACAAAAATCAAATGAATTTGATTACTATAGAGAAAACAGAGTTTATACATATAAGGAGAATATCTTCAAAATGTTATGCTTGCTTTAGTTCTAGAAAGAAAACGTTTCCAAGTTTCTAAAATTTGATGTACCAATGAAATTTAAAAAATTAACTTATTACCATTTTAGATATATATTTATATTTTGGATGCTGTTACCAAAAAATACCAAATATGCACAAAGGTATCTTTTTAGATTCAAAGTAAAAAATTATCAGTTACACATCAAGTCTTCATAGGAAAGCACCTTATTTGGTAAATGAATCAATAACAAAATGCTGAACTGAACCCACATGCAAGCTGTGATTGTTCACTTATGATTTAAAATGGATAAGAACATGCAACTTTAGAAATACATCAATATCAGTACCTGATACATTTTTTTATTTTACTTACATATTTACATAACAAGCATGATTTGCTCTCTTGCTTCTATTTCTTTTCCAATTAAAAACATCTTTAAAAATTTACAGCAAGGTTGTGACTTTTACAAGAAATTAAAATTGTTAATTTTTTTGCCTTAAATACATATAGGCAAGTTACAACACTGTCCTCCAAATGAGACAAAAATAGGCTGGGACTGTTCCCAGGCCAACTATAGAAGGAAACAATTTCTCTTCCTAAATTCAATGCATGCATCCACCCTTGCCATAAAAGCAGTTTAGTGACCATTACCTGTCATATACAATCCTAAGTGACTGATATGCAAAAAAGAATGAGACCCCAGCGAGAAGCCTCAAAGTTTTTTATATTTGTTGACAAGGGACAATCAGGAAATGCCTGCTGTGCAGTATCTCTGTCATCGCCATATGCCTGCTTCTTTCCTGGGTTACCAATTTTAAGTAATTTAACTTCATTAGGTTATGTCTTTTTGCTTGTTTACCTGCCCTTGGAAAATTTTTTTGCAGCTTATTTTCTTTTTTGTTTCATTTGTTAGGTATTAAAAAAGAATTCTCCCCCTGCCCCTCCAAATTTTAAAATCACTCTCAAGTGATATATGATTAAAAGTAAACATTTTTCAAAAACAATTTTCCTTCTAAAATTGGGATTTGTGTCATATATACCTATGGATTTTATGTTGCTAAATGAATAAAGTACTTTTTGTTCTGATTATATGGAGTAATCATTCATTCTATGTGACCAGCAGATATATGAGGGATACTATTTTATTTATTTATTTATTTATTTATTTATTTATTTATTTATTTATTTTTTAAGAGGGCAGTATCACTGGCCCTCATATGTGGGATCCGAACCCGGGCCGCTAGCAACCCAAGCCAGCTCTTAACCACCATGCCACTTGTCCAGCCCGAGGGATACTATTTTAATACTAGAATTAAAATGCCAAAACTTAGGATGATTGCACTTTTCAACTAAAATAGATCATCACATACTCTACCTTGTATTACAAACAAATTTCTTATTACAGAATTTTATATTCTTTATTGCATAAGAATTTCTCAGAAAACGACAGAGATCCTACATGATATACCTGAAGGGTTCAATCCTCTATTCTTTAGGAGGTATTCTAGATACGCCTGAAGTGCTTTGCGTGTGCATGTGCATGTGTGTGTACATTACAACGTGTAAGATGAGTGTGGTTAGAAAAGATGGAATGAGAACAGGTAGAATTTTCCCTAATTTTGAGACACTGGCTTTGTTTAAACATAGAGGATTTTTTTTTTTTTTTAGCTGAGCCATCCTGCCACCTGTTGGCGGCTCAGCGACAGCTCAGCTCGGGCTGGGCATGGAACTGCTGTTGTGCAGAGCTCAGCTCGCGCTCTTGAGCGAGCTCTTAACCAACTGAGCCACTCTGCTGGCCCTAGAGGATTGATTTTTAAAGCTACAGTGGAAAGACCTAGGTTCTGATGCTGTCACTGACCTAAGTAGCTAATCACCCTGACCAAGTCACTTCTTTTTTCCTTATCTGCAAAAGCTTGAGGGTTAGAAATATGACCCAGCCCTATCATTCTAGATATTTAGCTCAGCAAGCAAGGATGTTGCTACCACAACCCTTATTCCTTGTCCTAATACTTTTCAGTATCTGTCACATATTTATGTAGCACATGATTTGAATGAAAAAAAAATGCAATTTACTTATAGTATATTATGATGGCACATTTAACCTTTTGTTTTTCAATAATTTGTTTTTCAAAAATTACTGTGTAATTTTCACGCTTGCATTTTTATATAACAACAACATATGCAAACACATACATAGTGCAATGTGCCAGGCCCTGTTCTAAGTGCTTTATGTATATTAACTTATTTAACCCTCATAATCGATCTGGGAGATATATGCTATTATCACATTATTTGTCAAAAGAGGAAACTGAAGTATAGGGAAATTAAGTAATTTGCCTGAGAGTATATCACCAGCTAGTTAACATGGCCTGATTCTGGTTATAGGTGGTCTGGTTTGAAAATCTACCCCTTTAACCATTACCTATTGTCTCTGGTGCCAAGTTTATTCTGCCAACATGTACGGACATATGAACACAAGAATTATATATACATGTGTTCATACACACACATTAGCAAAACAAATTTAGCACTCATATTTATTGGGAGTCCAGTACTTCTCAGGACTTCCATAAATCACCTCACTTAATGATCATATCCTATGAAGTAGACACTTTAATTTTTCCTTTTCACAAAAGCAAAAACTAAGGCCTCATCTAAATACTTTAGTTGAAATTCTACAATTAGAATGATCTTCTCAAAGAAGTACTTAAACCAGCAATTCTCAAATCTAAGAAATTATGAAATTCATGCTTAAATATTCAAGCCTGTAATAAATTCTTTTACTGGTCCCTCCAAGAAATGAAACCCCACCTCCAAAACATTTTGCCAATTAATTAATTAAAAATAAAACTCTTGCAACTGTAAAGAGGAAATTTTTCTTAGATCAGGTTTCTTTTCCGCACCTGCATATCTAGCTCTTGGCATCTTTGTCTCAGTTCTTCTTTTTCTGCTAGTGCTTCCTGAAGTTCTTCCAGGGCCCTTTTAAGCTGAAATACAAAATGTCCTAATTCTTAGTAAATTGTGTTTTTACACAAATTGAAAAGTATACTTTTACCACAACACGCATATACACTAATATTGGAAAAGGTTTTAAAAATTTATCTATTAACAAATAAGTCTCAATTTGTTATTTTTGTGTGAACATTTACTCTCATTAACATGTTTATATATATCCTTGTGAAATATTTAAACAAAAGAGTATTAGAGGATGTACTGCTTAATTTTATCACAGAAAAAAATTTAGAACACATCAAATTTAAATTTAAATAAAATCTTTATAGAAAAAAATATTTGAAATACTTAAGATAACTGATGACACTCATAAAAACCAGACTTCCAAAAATAAAACAGCAAAAGTACTTGATGCATTTGGCTCTTCTCTTACCCTTTTCCCTATGTAAAACCAGACTGGGTCATACACAGGAGGAGAATGCCTTTTCCCCCATGTAAATCAGTCATGTAATAAAACCAGGGAAAGGAGACTTGAGTACAAGGCTTTGAGTTGATGCTTCAAAATCAGTAGAGAGGAAAGCAACGGTGACAAAAGTTATATTACCTTGCTAGATAAATTACAACTTACGAGAAATTTTTAAATTGTCTACTACTTAATGGTGTAACCATGTAAAATTGGCCACATATGCATTACAAGTGTCAGAAGGAAAGTTCCATACCACCAAACTCTTCAAAAATGATCATTAAAAAATGAACACACAAAAAACAACTCTGGAGACCAATACTACTTGTATTCAGGAAGGAATGCATAATAATATTCAATTGAGAGCAGAATAAACTACCTAAACTTCATGGAGGAAGTTCATGCTCTCATCTGTAAGCTTTATATAGTAATAGGCAAAATACTGTATCATTGTTTTCAACATTTTCTTCACATACTGAATACTCACCTGTTGCTCTAATTCTCCAACAGCATCATTTGCAGGAGAGCTCAGTGCTTCTTTACTCATCAACTAGGAAATTAAAGTAGAAAATTAAGTACAAGAAAGTGAAGTTTATGCAGTAAAAATATGTTTACTTGAGAGTAAAATGCTTTATATTTAGTTTTTCCTTGACTTAATTTGATAATTCTTACATTATTCAAATTAAAATTTTATGGAGGTTTAAGTTAAATAACAGCGTTCAAGCATTATATTGGTGAGGACATTATAAGTGTGCTTGAAATATGTAGTTATTGATATATTGAAAATAGTAGTGTACCAAAACATAATCCAAAATCTAAAAGATAAATTACTAAATAAACTGAACATTAATTAAAAAAAATAATTCTTCTGAAACACAAATTAACACTTAAAACACCATTAAATAAGTGATATGACAAAATTACTAATTTGAGAAATCATTTTAAAAGTAGAAATTATATGAAAAAGAAAAGGAGGAATAATATGAAAAAAATCTTGTAAAATAACTGTTCTGCATATGAAAGGCAGATTTATTTAGTGACACTCTGAATTCAAATCAACAATGCAAACTAAGAGTATACAGATTTAAAAAGTGCTGTTATGGTATCTCCCTCTAAATCATGCCCCTTCAAAGCTATGTTTGTCCTCATTAATCCCTCACTCTACTTTCCCTCAGGTCTCTGCACTCTACTTTATCTCAGGCTTTTCAGTCTGATTTTAAGGGTCACTTTGTACCATGTACCAAATCTTTATGGTTGAACTTAGATAACCACACTGGCTTGTACCCAGACTACCTAGCTCCAAACCCTAAGTATCACCATATTCGTTCACAGTTTTAACATTCTGAAAATACATATGATTCTCTCTCTCTCTAAAATTTCGGGAAAGACTGTTCTAACTGGCAGGAAAAAAGAGAAGAAATAAAACGTCCCATCTAGGCAGACGTTGTTTGTCCTCTTAGTTGAAGTTATTTAAAGGAACGTGACGATACCAATTTATTTTTTAAAATGCACAGGTATCAAAAGTGGGTTTGTCTTTTATGATATTTTGGGAGGAAAACAAAAACAGCTAAAGGTAAGCAAGCTGCTGCAAAGGGCAAGTTTATATAAACAGAAAAATATACATTCCATATAATTTATGTGAAAAATTTTATATAGTTTGGTTTAGGATTTTCATACATATGTGAATATGATATAACGTACCTCTTGAATAGCAGTCATGACCACATGTTGAACAGACTCTTCCAGTGTCATTATATTTTTAATATGTTCTATGATTTAAAAAAAAAAATTCAGACCTGAAAAAACTACTTTCTACCCACACTATTTTAAAGTTGTTCAATTAACAGTATAAAAGATCCATTTGCAATATCAAATTCTCTATGCAAGTATATTATTTTCCACAAAAATTATGGCCATTGAAAATAAACAGAATTGGAAGTATTCATATAAATACTTTTAAATGTTTTATTCTAAAGAAGAAAACCTCTCATTTTCTTTTAAGGAAAAGAAAGAGAAGAAATTACAATTAATCTCAAAATAATTATGATAATTTCTTTCCTCTTGGTAAGTACTCATTATTATGGGATAAATTCATGGGTTTTAAATGAACTCCTAAAATCTTAAGCCCAGAAAGTTTCATTTTATCACTTACTTAGTTCATTTCACAAAGGCTTTCAAGAAGGAACTTAACAGCTTCTTATAAAAACCTGCTCAATATTTACCTAGTCTTGTCTCAAGAACATTCTTGTATCTTACCACAAACACATATGCAAGAAGTAAAGTTGATTCTATCCCAATAAAAAATGAATCATGAAAAGAGCCTTTCATATATTTGCAGATTTATATCCGTTTAAACTGTATATTCTCTAGCTAAAACAATTTTCCAAAAATTTTAAGGATTTATTATTTCTAATACTTTTATTGTTTTAATCATTCCTCTGCAAAACTTCTCTAAATTTTTATTTGTGAAAGCAAGACTAGACAAAGATTCTGATAGGTTCTGGTGTGTACCTGACCAATAAGTGCTATGGGGGCAAAGAAGGGGTAAGATTTAACTAGAGAACACATAGGCAACGGAATGGTTTCCTTTAGCAGAACTATTTTTTTTTTTTTTAAAGATTTTATTGGGGAATTGGGGAAGGGGAAAAGACAAGTTGCTGTCCTTTTGTTCTTCAGTCTAGTTGTGGAGGACGTTGCTTCACTGGCCCATGTTGGTATTATCATTGTGTTCTTCCCCAGTGAGGCAGATCGGTCGCTGGTCTCTAGACTGCCGCCCACGGTGGCTCTTGGCAGCTCATGCTGGCTGCCGGCCGCTCAACTTGGTGCTGGCCACTCACTGCAGCCTGTGGCAGCCCACTGCAGCAGAGGCTGCAGCCTACACCATCACCAGCAACTCACAGCAGCCGAGCTCCAGGAAAAGCTGTTGTTCACCACCTTAGCTATAGAGGGCAGTGTCACTGGCCTTCATATGTGGGATGTGAATCAGGGACCTGCTGCTCAGAGCTGGTGTCCTAAGCCAGCTCTTAACCAAGGCACCACTCGGCCGATCCTTTAACAGGATTTTTTGGATAAAGGAGTGTTTCAATGTTAGTGAAACCTTAATAAAAACGATCACTTTCCCCACCAAAATAAATGATATTGTTAAGCAAATTAGTTCATTCTTTGAAGACTGAGATTGTTTCAATACCTTGGAATCATTTCGAAAATAAATTCTGCAAAGTATAAAGGGATCAAAGTTGTTTTATATTCTGGATTGTTTTGTTTTTAAATTATTAAAAGTTTTCTTTTGCCATTTATCTGCTCACTTGTAAAAATTGAGAACCCAAACACATACCTCTAAAAATAAATTCAGTTAGATAATCCTGATTTTTTAATAATGAAGACTGAACTGTTTCTTTATATTTACTACTGCTAAACTTTTATGTACGTATCCAGGAACTGAATTTCTTTTTAAACATCTGAGGACAAAATTGCTAAGTAATGCTTAGAACTAAATTATGAAAATACTACATATTATATTAAAATTAGTAGGAGGCAACAAACTTAAGGGACAGTTATAGTTTCATGTCAATTACAGCTTAGGATAGGAGAACTGATTAATACACGATAGAAAAAAAAATGAGATAAAAGGACACATATTAAATAGTACAAATAGAATAGAATCAAAGCCAAAGCTGGTTATTTGAAAAAGACTACAACTGATAAACATGCTAAATTAAGCAAAAAGATAAGTAACCAGTAATTGAATAAAAACAAAGCATTAATAAAATAAAAAATAAAAAGAATCAAAGTAACAGAAAATAGCTAATTTAAAAATGAGTTACGGGCCGGCCGAGTGGCGCATTGATTAAGAGCTGGCTTGGGAGGCCAGCGGCCCCGGTTCAGATCCCACATATGAGGGCCAGTGACACTGCCCTCTACAGCTAACAACAGCTCCACCTTGACCTGGGCTGTGAGCCCTGGCGACGGAGTACGCTGCAGCCCCTGCTGCAGTGGGCTGCCATAGGCTACAGTGAGTGGCCAGCAGCCAGAGTGAGTGGCTGCCAGCCAGCGTGAGCTGCCAATAGCCGCGATGAGCGACCATCTAAAGGTCAGCGACTGATCTGCCTCATCCGGGAAGAGCACAATGATGATACCAACATGGGCCAGTGAAACAACGTCCTCCATAACTAAACTGAAGAACAAAAAGACAGCAACTTGTCTGTTCCCTTTCCCGATTCCCCAATAAAATCTTTAAAAAAAAAAAGTTACTATTTGTAAATTTGTAATTAAACATTTATAGAAGTTTTAACTTTCCATGAGCAAATATTCCTTACATTTACAAAAACGCAATATACAGATCTTTGTTTGACATTATCTGTGAGTACGTCTCTAGAGAAGTACTGACCTGTCCTAGAAAAAAGTAGCTACTAATGATAGAAATGGATTTATACCCAAGTTTTCTGATACCCAATCCCTTTTTTTTACTAATAAACTACAACTGATTTCATGTATTTTATTTTTCTCCATCCTGATTTTGTTCTTACTGAATTTATCCTGTCTCATATGCTCTCCACATTAGTTAGATAACATTGTGTTTTATAAGGTCCTGGCCTGAAGTATTTTACAAACTTAAGCACCCAACATTCTCTTTTAAAGATAATGTACTGAGGCCAAGTTTGGATGAATCACACAAAAAACATCAGCAGCAAAAATCTCACCATCAAGACTGATGCAAGCCCCCCTGGTCTGTTCAGTTCATCATTTTGGTCACTGTGTTCAACCAAAAATGCTCATTTTATACTCAGTACAATACGGATCATTGTGTTTGGGTAAACCAATGCAATATATTGATTCCACTTATAACATCAGATTGCTTATGTAGTAAAGACATTGGAAAGACATTCTTCTGAAGAACAGAATATCATCTGAAGAAGCATGAATTATAATTTAGTATGTGCATATTTATTTATGAAAATCTGCATCAACCTAAGGTTCTACATCTTACATATGAAAGAGATAATGTATCAAATTAATAAGTACAATTTTTACTGACTACCCATTAAGTCTTAAGCATTAAATACATTAAACTAATTAAATTAAAATACATTATATTTAGCCACTAAATGTGAATCTCAGAATCCAGGTATACTTAGGGTACTCGAGGTTTGTAGATGTTTAGTGGCAGAGCTGAGCTAGAATTCAGATCTCCTGGCTTACATGTCAGGGTGGTTTTTTGCCAACGTATAATAGTTTTATGCTACCTTCTATAGCAATATATGTTGTTTCTAAAAAGTATATATTCTCAAATGACTGAAATTCATTTACCTTGCTTCTTTTCACAGTTGACCGCACAACCTAAAATAAGTTGAAGCAACCTCCCAAGTTCCACAGGATCTGAACACTCAGTTATTTGGTTTAAATCAGGAATAAGTTCTTCAGAAATCTGTTGCCCCAAAAACTGCAGTATTGAAATAATAAATTAGATCACTCATTTGTGTAGGTTACAAAGAATTTACTACATTTAATTATTACTACGAAAATAAATCATAAACAGGTTCATGAAATGCATAAGATAAATTAACAAATAATTTTGTAATGATTGACTAAAACCAGTTAGTGAAGTTCAAGCAACCCTCCAAAATTGTGACTAACCAACCAAAAGCAACTAAAATGCTTTTTCACCAAATATCCTTTGATCTCACTGTCAGAGAGAAGGACTGTTTAAGACACTACCTGATCTATATGATAAAACTTATTTAAAAAAAACGAACAGATTTATGTTAAGCCAAAAGGTATTTATGACATTTTGAAATATGATCGATCGATTAAGAGAATCACAAAATAAGCCACCAAACATGAACAACAAATCTAACGGATTAATCTTTCTTGGCTTATTTTTCTTTTTTAGCTCATTAAAAATTTTTGTGGCACTAAAAAAAAAAGTTTCAAAATGAGTTTTAGATATAAATTGAAAACTTTCAGTTTTAAATTTGGAAGAAATTACAAGTTTAACTGTGACAATTTTAAAAAATAGAAATGTAAATTTTTTAATGGTAAAACCAAACCAAAAGCTTCCAAACATCAAGCAATAAACTTTCTTATACCAAATAATCCTACCCCAGAGAACTTATGAAGGTGAATAAGAAAAACTACTTGATTAATGCACTAACTAATGTGAGTTTAATACTACATACTTTCATTTTGAATTTTTCCCCCCAATTCACTTGCATGAGCATAATTTCACAGTATATTTTTGCTGTTGTTTACTGGAAAGAAATGTCAAAATAGTATTTTAAACAGGAAATAACTTCAATTTAATTATAAGGTCTACTTTACAGCATTGCATAAAGTTAAATCACATAAAGGTAATTCTATTTCAGAAAATTAATTTAAAGAGTACAAATATAGAAACAACATTATTTTACAAATCATTATGTTAAGTTTAAGCCTGTTTATGTTCATAAAATTTGTTCTAACAATGGCAAAATTCCACTTATGAACTGTTTTCCAATAAAATATATAAACAAAAAGCCAAGTCATTTTTCAATGTCAATATAATTATCACATAGCATTTGAATTTAACAAAGTCAAATGTTTTCCATACCTCACTGTAATAACTCATAATTCCTTGAAGCACCTTCTTTAAATTACTAGCCTAATGTGGAAAAATAATAATTAAATTAGTTATTTCATATTAATAATGAAAGAAAATGTATGCCGAGGGGAAAGACAATAAAAACTTCCCCTGATAAAAATAACAGCAAAAACATTGTATGTTAAGAGTTCTACAAATACAAGTCATGATAATTTCTAAACATCAAAGCTTTAATCAGTTTGATTAAAAGAAAATGTCTTCATGTTTACACAATTTAACCAGGGTGATTCTATTTAAAGTGAGCCACAATGAATTCAAGTACCAGCTTTACAGATTTAGCTATGAGCACGTCCACCTTCAGTCATGAGTAACAAGGTTCAGATTTACTCTACTGCCACAAACAACTGGAAAACAGGACAAAATACAAGGAACAACTGTTTTCAAGCTTCAGCCAACAGGCAAAATAGAACTCTAATTTCTGAGAGAAGGGAAACAAAAATGATGAGCTCTACACCAGTACAAGATTTCTCTCTGGGGTCAATTTTCATACCATGATAGGGAGTCAGAAACAAAGCCTGATGTTCTTGTTAAACGGAGCAGATTGACATTAGAAGTCCAGAAAGGTGAAGGTAGTCAGAATTTGCAGGGCAGACAAATTGAGAAGTGAGAGTTAAGGAGAAGACGAACTCTATAGAAATCTGCATAATGGTTCATTTGACTCTGGATGAACATGAATTTGCATGTGCATGGATGAAACTCAATGAGATAAAACAAAAATAATTCCAAGGAAAGAACAATCCAGGGAACTATAAACTAAACAATTTCCAAAGATTATACCAACCAGAATTGTTGAAATTCCCACCAGCCAGACTGAAGACACTATGCTGTACAGACAAGCATTTCCTAACCTCAGAAATGTCACGACTTAGCAGTGGGTCTAACCTAGCCCTAAAAGGAAAAATAACTCTAGATCTGCCTCCCACCCCTCCCCACAAAAAACCTTGAAAGAACCAAACTGATTCACAAGTATCTTAACTGCCTGCAAGAACAAAGTCCAACACTCTTTAAAAGAATACAAAAAACCCAGCACTCAACAAAATTCACACTACCATCCAATAAAAAATTACTATACATGTGAAGAAGTGATAAATTGTGGACCATAACGAGGACAAAACTCAGTCAACGGCAATGGGCCCAGATATCAAAGATGAAAGAATAGGAAAATAGTTAAACCTGTTAGTTTAAAAATGTTCAAGGATTTAAATGAAAACAGGTACATATGAAAAGAAATTGAAGGGTTATTTATTTATTTTTGTTTTTTAAGGACCAAAGAGATTGTAACTAGATAAAAAAGTAAGACCTAAATATTAGGTACTTACATGAAACATTTCCAATATAAAGACACAGATATTAAAAAAATATACAAAGATATACTAAAGCAAAAAATAATAAAACCAAAGTGGTCACATTAATATCAGACAAATTAGACTTCAGAACAAAGAATATTATCAGGGATAAAAGACATTTCATAATAAGTAGATTCATTCACCAATAACATAAAAACATTAATGTACATAAACCTAGTAACAGAGATTAAAATTACATGATTTAAAAACTAAAACAATTGAAGAGCAAAAAATAAATATCTTGTAAAAAAAATTTCACAGAATTAAAAGGAGAAATTGACAAATCCACAGTCGTCGTTAGAAATTTCAGTTCTCCCTCACACCTTGATAAAATAACAAGACAGAAAATCAATAAAGATATCAAAGATGTAAACAATACTATTAACAAATCTGAGCATATCCATAATTATAAAACTGCAGAATACATACTGTTTTCAAGTGCACATGCAATATTCAACAAGGAGACAGATCACGTTAGGTCATAAAATAAATCTCGGTAAATGTAAAAGAATTTAATAGAGAGTATGTTCTTAAACCAAAATGGAATTAAATTAGAAATTAAGAAATAAAAAAAGGTACCTTGAAAATCCTTAAATATTTAGAATTTGAAATACCTACTTCTAATTTACACATGGGTCAAAGGAAAAAAAATCACAAGGGGAATTACCAAATATTTTGAACTGAATGAAAGTAACAGTCTCAAAATGTGCAGGACGTGGCTAAGGCAATGCAATATATTAGGGAAAGGGAGCCCAAAATGGATGATTTAAGCTTCCATCTTAAGCAAGAAAAAGAAGAACAGATGTATGTAGAATAAAGAAAATAATAAAGATCAGAGAAGAAATTAATAAAACAGAAAACAAAACTAGTTCTTTGAAAAAAGTTAATAAAGTTAAAAAACATCAAGCCAGAGTTCTCAGGAAAAAGCAATAAAAAAGAGATAAATGACCAATTTAAGAAAGAAAGAGGAAACAGAAACAATTCAAACATCTATCAAGAAGTGAATGGTTAAGCAAATTGTGGTATATCCATGTAATGAAATGCCACTCAGCAAAAAAAGAAATCTACTACTAATACAGACAATGTGGGTGAGTATCAAAAACATTACACTCAGTAAAAGAGCTAGAGACCAAGAGTACATAATGTCCACTCCATTCATATGGAATACTAGAAATAAAATCTATAGTGGAAGAAAGCAGATCTGTGGCCCGCTGGGGTCCAAGTTAAGAATAAAGATTAACTGGGGACAGGGCCTAAGCACATTTTGGGATCATGAAAATTTTCTGTATCTAATTACGAATGATACTTACAGAAGAACATACATATGTCAAAGCTCAAACTGTATACATTAAATAAATCCTTAAGTTAGATTTAAAAACAAGATTTAGTTGAGCACAGTGCTAATTTTAGAACCACTGTTGAAATCAAGTGCTTCTACCATTCATTCTGCATACCTTTATTCTCCAGTTGTCACCAACATCCTCCTTAATTCGGCTTAACCAAGACTCGTTGAACCAAGCTACATCACTAAAACAAAAATACAAGTGCTAAACATTAAATGTTTTTATAATATGAAAAATACCAAATTTAATCAACAAAGTTGATGAAGCCTGTCCTTAATAAGAACAGTAAATACTATTTAAAAGACCCACTATATTTTTTGTTATTCCTAAGGATTTTGGAATTTCTCATAATAAACTGCTTAAGTCATTAATATCTTCAATATAAAAAACATTTCCTAAATGTCTCATAGTAGGCACAATGATAGTAAGAAGATATAAAAGTCCCAATAGCAAAGGTGGAAAATAAAACTAATATTTTAATATGTCTACTATGTATTAAGCACACTGCTTTGTTTTCCATATTATTTCATTTAAATATCATAGTTACTTGAGCAAAGGATCTATTATTCCCAATCTTATTCTTCAGGAAATTAAGGATAAGAGAGCCTAAGTAATTCGCCCCAAGTGACACCAGTATCTGGCAAAGCCCAAAATAAATCTATCGGATTGTAACTGAGTATAATGAGTATAACAAGAAATCTCCAAGGACAAATTTAGTTTTAAACTTATAAAGGTAAGTTCTATTGATACTGAAGGCGAAAACAAAGAACTGCTATATCAAATATTTACTTAGTAAGGTCTTGAATAACACTGACTATAATAGTGAACTAGAATACTAGATTATATTCTAAAAAAAATATTTGGATGCTTGCTTTGAGTAAGGTACTGGGCAAAATTAATATGAAGATGAATAATTTACTATTCTGACTTTTAGAGAGATAGCTATTACAGGGGGGAAGTAGAGAGCATAAATAACTATTCTCAAAGGAGAATGTGATAAAAGCTTTAAGGGTTAGCCAATACTACAAAATCACAGAACGTAGTGCCAGAAGTGTTAAAGGTCTACTCTAAATTTTTACTTTACAGACAAGGCAACTAAAGTGAGAGAAGAAAGTTAAAGGAATTCTGTTCTAAGGCAGTATCTTGAATTTAAAAATGCAAAGCTGAAATTACAACACAGTGATTAGCTTTGCAGACATCATTCTGCCTCAGATGTTCTAATACAGATATCACTTCTGACTGGCATAACCAAAAATGGCTTTACCATTTTTAATTCATTTATTTAGAATTTTAACCATCTTCTTGTGAGCAAATTAATGTTTCATGTTCAATATTCCCAGATGCTAAGGCTGCAATTACCAAAATAACTTGGCTAAATGAATAAATGATCTATTTCTAACCAGGTATTTACCTGAAAGACTGAATTTCGTTAATGAGTCAAAACTGTCAAAGTAAATTCACTTTTTCTTGACATCAGATTAAGTTAAAAGAGATATGGCACTTGTGATGGTTAATTTTATGTGTCAACTTGGCAAGGCCACAGTATCCATATATTTGGTCACACATACTCAGGCATAGTGAAGGTATTTTTTAGATGAGATTAACATTTAAAACAGTAGACTTTAAGTGAAGCAGATTACCCTCCTTAATGTGGGTTGGCCTCATCTACCAGTTGAAGGCCTTAAGGACATACCTGACCTCCCCTGAAAGAGCCAATTCTTCCAGTAGACTGGTCTGCACACTCTACTGCAACATCAATGCCTCCATACACCTCGAGACTGCTGGCCTGACTACTCTGGATTTTGGACTTGCCAGCTTCCACAATCACGTGAGCCAACTTCTTAAAACAATCTCTCTCCTGTGTGTGTGTGTGTGTGTGTGTGTGTGTACCTCTTCCTATGGTACATATACAAATCCTATTGGTTCTGTTTCTCTGGAGTACCCTGACTAGCACACCAGTCTTCTGACCCTAAAAAAAAACTTCATATATGCTTCTATAATTACATTGTAATTACATTTAGAAAATGAATCTGGAGGTCACCTAGCTTTTCTTCCTTTTGTCTTGCATTCTTCCTTATCTTCCTATCCATCCCAAATCAACTTTAGCCCTGTACTTAGTCAGCTCAGACTGCAGACAAATATACTACAGGCTGGGTGGCTTAAACAACAAAACATATTTCTTATAGTTCTGGAGGCTGTGAAGTCCAAGATTAAGACAATGGCAGAATAGGTTTCATTCTGAGGACTCTTCTCTTGGCTTCTAGGTGGCTACCATCGTGCTGTGTACTCATATGATCTCTTCTTTGAATGTTTGCAGATATAGAGTGGCCTCCCTGATGTTTCTTTTTTATAAGGAGTCTATTCCTAGTGGCTCAGAGCCCCACTCATATCACCTTACTTAGCCTTAATTACTTGCTTAGGGGTTCTATCTCCAATATAGCCACACAACAAAAACTTACACAGGGCTTCAACATACAAATTTCGAAGGAGCATACACATTCAGTCCATAATACCCTGAGAAATACTTTCTAACTTCTCCATAAAAATATATCTTCTGCTTTCTCTCTTATAAACAAATCCATCCTTCTCAATTATATTGACAGCCAAACTTTCACACTACTAAACTTGATATCCAACCTCAGAACTCTCTGGACATGTCCTTCTTTTGCGCTTTTGCACGGACACATGTAGATGTCTTACCCAGACTCTTGGTCCCAACAATTAGCTCCTTTTCGCATATTTCCCAGAACTTCAGTGAAGCTCAGGGGTACCAAATAAGAAGAGGATATGAAGGAAGTGAAACTAAGGAACTGAAATAGGGTCGAAACGTTTTCTAATAAAACTAGGTAAGAATCACTACACAATTTTTTTTTAATTCTACCCATTGGATTTCTCTTCAACAATTTTTACCAACTAAACACAGGTAATAATTAATGCCCACTGGATACTATATATAACATAGTTCTGTGTTGTTTCAATGGACAACCTGACATTATTCTTGAATAATCAAAAGGCCATCTGTGCTTAACACATCAAATTGTGATCTGTAGTTTGGACACATACGCCTTGCCTTTCATTTATTAAGATCCCAAAGTAAACCTCTATCAGGAAGGAATCAAGATATTAGATTTCAGTTTTATTGCTGACTGCGAGCACTGGCTTTAGAGTGAGGCCAAACTGATACAAATCCTGGCTTTGGTATTTACTCATTATTTGACTTTACAAAAGTCATTGCACTTCTCTGAATCTCTGTTTCCTCATTTATAAATTGAGGATAAAAATAATGTCTACCTCATAAAACAGTAAAAGTAAACTAACATATGTATAGTGTATACAACGTCTCATATTTAGTAAATAATCAGACGTTGGCTATCATTTCAAATGCTCAACTATCTGATGAATGAATGAATGAATCAACAAATAAGTGTAAGAAGTCTCTGAATGTTCTACATTCTCTGTATTATTCTTCTCCCTCTTACAAAAATGTCCAATTAAAGATAACAGAAAAAAGCAGAGAGGTTATCGGGTGCTTAAAGTGACAAAGCCAGCCTTTCTTTTAGGGGGCATGGCATGCAATATTTATAGTTGTGTATTGAGCTAAATCCCTCTAAAAAATATGTTCAAGGCCAATCCCCTGGTACCTTTGTATGAATGTGACCTTTTTTGGAAATAGGGTCTTTGCAAATGTAATCAAGTTAATGAGGTCATACTAAATTGAGTGGGCCCTAATCCACTATGACTGGTGTCCTCCTATGAAAAGGAGAAGGCACACAGACACAGAGAGAAGCTGGTTACTATGTGAAGATGGAGACAAAGAATAGAACTATGTTGCCACAAATCAAGGAACGCCTGGGCTACCTGAAGTGGAGGAATCAAAGAAGAATCCTGTGCTAGCGGCTCTGTGGGGAGCACAGCCCCCTTGATTTAGGACTTCTAACCTCAAGAACTATGAGAGAACAAATTTGTGTTGGTTTAAGTCACCCAAGTCTGGGGCACTTTGTTACGGCAACCTAAGGAAACATAGTTATGGTTATAGTTTTCCTCATGTTTTTTTTTTTTTAAATAACAACTTCTACACACAGTTCAGACCAAAGATAATAATTAAGAAACTGGAAAACCCTAGCAATTATCCCATGGCTTCTCATGTCGAAGTCATATAGTTTGGGCACTGATTTTATTTCATCACTTAGCAGCATACCTGCTTCGAGTAAATAATGAAAGAATAATGAAAGAACATTAAATTTTGCTACTTTCTTAAAAAGCAGAATTTCCCTGAACTTCAGTAACAACTTTGATGCGATTTAATGTCAGAACAGCTATTAATGCAATACATAATAAACTGTAACATTTCTAAAGTGCTTTGAAGTGTTCCAAGAAATACAGTAAAATTTGCCCTGTTAGCAGGAATATGATCTACTGACCCAACTAGAGGAAAACATGCTGTTAAGTATCACTATCTGGATCTAGACTTCTGAAAAGCTACAAAAACGGAATGGGGTTCTAAAAGAAAAATAAATTGGGCCGGCTGAGTGGCATGGTGGTTAAGCGCTGACTTGGGAAGCCAGCGGCCCCAGTTCGGGTCCCACATATGAGGGCCAGTAACACTGCCCTCAAAAAAAAAAAATAAATAAAAAAAAATAAAAAAAATTTAAATTAGCCCTTAGATGATAAGGAGACTTAGATACATGCATAGGCAAATAAAAAAAGAGGTTTAGGCCCAATTTTAGGTCATTGTCCTTTGTTATATAAACAAAGACAGCTTTCTGATAAGTTGGCTTTTTTGTTATTCTTGCAAAAAAGTTATCAAAAGACAATAAGAGACAAAAGAGAGGACAAAAAGATACAAGAAAAGTCAGTGAGACAGAGGGTCAGCAATAACAGCAGAATCTAACAGATTATGAAAAAGTGAGTTGAAGATAAAAAATATAGTTTAAAAATGACCTGACCCTACTCTAAACATCAGTGATGTACAGTGCTACAACGTAGCTACATCTAAACCAATACCAAGAACGTGCTGCAATGAGAAAACACAAGGTGTATACTACAATGACAAAAAACAACGATGACTTAACCAAATCATCAAGAAAGCAAAAAAGAAAAAGAACCATGTTTAGAATACTTAGCTCTGAACAATTAAATCGCTTTGAAACCAATCAAGGTATTAATAAGTAAAATATTTAAGAGACATCTTTAAGAACACATGGAAGTTAAGGCATATTGCAGAATGACTGCAAAAAAAAGTTAACATGTTAAGTCTGTCTTTTAAAGTGTTAATCTTGAGTTAACTATAAAATCTGTCTATTCAAATTAATCATTTTGACTATTCCAAGTAACTAAGATTTTGATGTTGTTTTAATTTGTTTTTCTAAGAGTGGTAGAGAATTTTTTGCCACCCCATCTACAGGGTTTTCAAAGTTAATCACAACAAACCTTTACAAAATGATGGCAACAATTAAAACGAGGAAATGACCGATTTAAGAACTTTTGATATTACGTAATTATATAAAATGGGCATACCCAAACAAAGTTATTTTATTAGATAAGGTTCCCCAGCTTTTGTAACTTCAAATTTCATTTACACGTATATATCATTTCACTTTTGGTGGGTTGATACAATTACTATTAGTTCCAATATAGATTTTAAAATTCAATATGTTTTCCAAATCCAGTATTTTGTTTCAAGTATCTTCAAAACAATAATCTCCACCCATTGATGCCTTCAAACGACAATAGTATAACTGAAGGAAGGAAGCATTGTAAGCAATTATACCATTCACTTACCTTGTTCCTTTAGCAGTTACTATAACTTGTGAACATGATCAGAACAAGTTTAAAATTAACATTTCTGGAATAGATAAGAGTCTTGATTGCTCATTTAATTAAGTTGTAGCTCTATGAACAAAGAAGAATCAGGTAATAACTTTTTTGTTCCCTAGATGCAAGAATGCCTTGGTAACATATGCTTCTCATCACTGAATAGGATAAAGTTTCAGTAACCTTTAGAATACACGTTTTCATCTTTGGTATTGGGTTTACAATGCTTTCAGGAAAAGCCTGGACCAGTACTTACATTTGATGAAGAACCTGTGCCATGGCAACTCCATTAGTCAGCTGTTTCACATCTTGACAAGGTGCAGCAGTATTGAATGTCTGCAGCTAAAATGACATAAAGTGAATGACTTTACTGCTTCTTTATACCTATAGAGTAGCACCACCACCCCAAATATATACATGAACACTAGAGAAAAAAAGAGCTTAAAACTGCCCTGTTTTGTTTAAATTCAGATGCTGCCAAACAAATAGAACTATACTAGTAAGTTTCTGTAGCTGTGTAATATTTTTATTAAAATAATGAATACTTAACATTTCATAAAAGCATGAAAAATTATACCCAAAATAATCAAATATAATAATGTCATGTATGAAGTACTTCAGAACTTCTGAAAGCCACATATTGAACTCTTAAAGATAGTGTAGTCTGTGTTTTGTCTATTTTTAGGAGAATAACATCAGAAAAAGCAATTTAAGATCATCTAACATTTGCAAGTTAAAATTTCACTCATATCATTTGGTATGAAAACATATGAAAACAAAAGTCTAGAAATTTCAAGTCTAAAACTACTTAGTTTATCAATGAACTCTAAAATAAGGCAGGACTTCTGTCTGCTATCCAACAATTAGCCTTAGGGTATGAACAGTTCAGCGCCCACCTACCATGTCAAGTTGTTTCTACTTAGTTTGGCTTTAGAGATTATAACTTTTCAAATCTCTATTTGTTAAATATTCCTGTACATATTAAAAACAGAAGTTAAATGTTGGCATCTTTTTCTAATAAGCATACACAAGATAGAATACATTTTAAAAAGCAAATTATAGGAGCTAAAAGGGATCATATACTTTCTAGAAATCTAATCTCAACCCATAGTAATCTTAAATCAAATAAACTATCATTTTTTTCCCATACATATTCATTTTCTTTACTATCCAATTATAAATTCTTAGTTTGCCATTTGATCCAATAAAATTCTCTCCTACCATAATCCACCTTTAGTGGTTTAGTGTATTTTGAGATTCTACAAGTCTGTCTCCCTTATCATAGTACGACATGGAAGAATGGTAGAGACAAATTAAATCTAGCCACAGTTACTTTTAAAGCACACAAAGATACTTTACTGGGCTCCTACTCTATGTGGGGCACTGTAGCATAGGCTGGAGTTGCAACCGAAAATCACCACGTTTTTTCCCTTAAGTAGCTTCAATCAAGAGTCAAAGAGAGGAGAAAAAGACACAAATTGTTTCTAGAAAACGCCATTTGTACTCCCAAGGCAGTAGTATGCACAAAATGTTCTGAAGTATACCAGTGAACTAATCGAACTAGGGCTTGTATTTAGGACTTCTTAGAGAAGGTACTTGAATGAAAGGTCTTGAGTAAAGAAAGGGCCAGGGGAAGGAAACTTCAGGAAACAGGAACATGATAAAAGCACAAACACATGATGAAGAGATGGTATTTTTAGGCAACACGCAGTTAGTATTACTGGATTTCCAGTGTAAAGAGGGAGGGGAAGGGGTGACAACCAAAGGGGTTAAAAAAAGTCATGGGCCAGGATTCTGAAGGGCCATGACAAAAAGCTTGGACTATCCTTAATCGTATCATCTATATAATGGAAAACACTATAATAGTTTCTACCTCACATGATGGTTTTGAGAATTCAATGAATTAGCAGTGTTCTTGGACCAGTGCCCGGCACATGGTACAAGATGAATAGCTGTTAGCACATTAACTATGAGGCAGGTGTGGAGTCTAAGAACAATATGTATCATAATCTCCAGCCATATTAAGTCAGAAAATCCCCAGGTGATTCTTCAGCACATCGATTTTTTAGAAACATTGCTCTGGCTGATGAAGAATCACTGAGGAGTAATAAAGAAGAGAGTGACATCTTTAGTATGTTTTCAAGAGCAGCAATAGGGACATGGAGAATAGGACAGAGTAGCTTTATGCTTGAATCAGCTAGAAGGCTCCTGCAATGGGTTTGTTGATAAAATAGATAGCTTAGAGATAATTAGGGTAATGCTGACTTAGAGAACAGGATGAATTCATGGAATATTTAATAGGGTAATGCTGACTTAGAGAACAGGATGAATTCATGGAATATTTAATATATAAAATAAGAAGGATTTAGCCATTGGGTGGATGTACAGGAAAGAGAAACCCCAGAGTTTAGGGCATCTTTAAAAGGAAGATAACCATATACTTTCAGGTAAACTGTAGCTCCCACTTTTCAACGCTTCCTAATTATATTTCACATCATTATCTTTTTACAAAATGCATTTGATTTTAAAAGGACAATTTTGGAGGCACAGATTATTAGACAAAATAGTAAAGAAATATATAAAATGAGAATTTGTACTAAGTAGTTGCCTAGTTGCCCACCATGCCTAGATTAAGATCAATTTCTCTTTCTTACGGCCATGGAAATTGGAGTGTCTCCTGGAAGTTGTTAAACTAGCTGCAAAATAAATTAAATAACAGAGAATTTCATTTGGCTAAATTGAAAGGCTTTATAACCAAGAAAAGTGGATAAATTAAAAAGCTCAGTGGGGGGAGGCCAAAGCAGAGGGACAAAAAAAAGAAAAAGAAATGTATTCTCTCACCCTATTCATAGAGATGAAGAGGCAAAAGTCTTTTCAGTGAGTGACCTAAAAAGGACAGACAGGGTTTCCATCACTAAGTACAGTGTTCTGGCAAATAACTATCTTCCTTTCTTCTTTATTTTTAAATAAAGCCAATAATCAGAAATATGGACTGATAGCCAACAAAAACTTAACCTTGGGTAAACTTTATTGTCATATTCTCCTCCTCTAGCTGCTCATTTCAGAAACATCGTTGTTTTGAGTCTTAAGAGTATCATAAAATGTTGCAGCCTTTAACATTCTTTGTTAATTTGGTTTTTAGTCTTTCCTTCGCCTGATGTCAAATGTCAAAGTCAAAGAATGCAAGAACCAAGAGAACTATTAAAAAAAAAACACCAAAAAAACAAAAAAAAAACTCTGGTCCAGCCCTCCAATTTTATTGGTAAAAGTACATTCTTAGAGATTTTAAAATTTCACAGAGCCAAGAGGCAGAATTAAATTTTATCTTCATATGAATACTTCAAACTCTCATATACTCCCTTCACCGTGTAAATTAAGCCAAATTTATCTTTCAGCTCTGAATTTTTTGCTAAGCAGCAGTATAATATTTCCAAGAACTAATTATTTTAAGGTGAGTTCCAAATCATAAAACATAACTTTTTAAAAACTGCCAAAAAAGTCATCTCTTCACCTAACCAACATTTTCTTGATGACTTCTCTAATTCTGTTAACGGTGGCTCCATTGTCCTACAACAATGTTCAGAGCTGAAAGAACAGTTTACTACCTCCTTCTCACCTCCATGATTTGGCCCCATCCTCATTTTTTAATCTTATATCTCCTACTACTTTCCCTCAACATGCAACATCACTTAGCATGGTAGGAAGCACATTAGGAGAGCAGGGATATGACAAACATGTCTCCCACTACCTCATTTCAATCTATCACCAAAAGGAGACCATTTACATTTACCACTAGGGGTTCTTCCCTGTGTCTGGAAAACTCATTTCCGCTCAATCCTCTGTCATACTATTAAAAATTCACCCCAGATATCCACAAAATCCTACATACTTAATGGTGAACTACTGGTCGCTGAGGTCAGGACCAAGACAAGGATATTTGTTACAACCACTTTGATTCAATGTTGTATAGGGGATCCTAGCCAGTCCTTGATCCCGGGGATAGAGCAGAAAACAGGTCAGACAAGGGCTCTGACCCTGACAAGCAAACAGAATGACTTTAGAAAGTGTTACAAACACAGCAGAAAGGGGTTAACAGGTAACAGTGGGGTAGGAGTGGAGGACAAGCAGGTCATTCACTGTCACTCACAGTCTCTCTGAAAAAATGACAACAGGTCCAAGAACTGAACAGTGAAAAGCCAGGCAGCCACTGGAAGAACTAGGAAAATATTCTAGGTAGAGAGAAAATAAGTTAAAAGGCCTGATTAAAAATAAATAAATAAAAAGTGTAACTTACTCAAGAAATATAAAATCAATGTAGCATAGTGGGCATGGAGGAGTGTGACATAAGGGGAGTTTGGAGAAATTTGGCGGCGGGGGAGGGGGGGGACACCATCAACAATGCAGTGGCTGGCTAAGGCCACACAGGACAGGAAAGCTCACTGGGAGGCAAAGAAAAGCCGAGGGACAGGTGCCCAAGAAACTAAGGCAGAAGATAATTTCACAAAGGAACCATCAAATAAGATCACAGTCACTGTTTGCCAAATCAAGTATATAAGTAGAGGCTTCAGAGAAAAGAAGCTCAAGTACAGTGGCTTGAGGAGAGAATGCAAGTTCAAGAAGTATAAAGGATGAGTATAAAAAACTCAAGAAATTTGACTGTAAAGGGGAAGGGGAAATACAGTGTGGCTGTAATAGGGACTGGTGGCTCTTAGTTATATCTTTCTAAGGGAAGATTAGAGCAAGTTTACAGGTGGAGACGTGGGAGCCCATGGAGAGAAAGAAGTTGTAAACACAGAAAGATACAACGCAAAGTTTTAAAAGAAGTGGAAGGGATGGGATCTAGAGCCAGAACCAAAGATAGAACGAAGTCATTTTGCTGAGGGGGAGAAGAGTTCAGGGCTCAATAGAGCACTGATAAAAGTTTGCAAAGAGAAATGTGAGAGGAACTGTGTGGCTATTCTTAATCATAAAGCCGGGCAGTATTTTGGGAATGGGTGGATTTGGCTGTAGCAGCATTTGTAGAGGCAACAGACTGCACAATAATTCAATTTTCTCCATAGTGTTTTAGCAGCTTGAGTGAACTGGAGTATAACTGGTTTGGTTATACAACCAATTACACTCTGTCATCTATGATTCCTTATCATTTGGTTTATAACAGTTTTGCAATTCTTAAAAAGATTTTCCTTCCATTATAAAAATATACAGCTCTGCCTACCACCCTAATCAAAATATAAAGTTCTTTGATTATAAAGTTCTTTGATTATCTGTCTTCCTCAGTGCCTTCTACAAAATAGAAATTCTGTAAATACTGGTTAACAGAATGGACATAGTCACATAATATTTTAAAATATTGCAATACAATTCAAGACAATTCTATGCTTCTCCACCACTTCATATGTAAGTTAATGGCATCATAAAGACTAGGTTTACTACTTAAGTCAGATGTTTAGAGCAACAATGTAACAGATTAGGGCACACCTTTGAATCAGTAATTTGTTTTAACAAATCACATCATTAAAAGTGATGTTGCCTTGTTTCATGACAGTCTTAAATACAGCATCTAAACCCCAATACTTATTTTAAATGAAAATACAGAGGAACAGTGAGTTAACTGCTTTTAACTCAGAAACTCTACGGACTTGCGTTCCCCTTAAAGCCAGCTATTTATCTCTAAAGGGTAAACGTTGCTTTAAACTAGAGTTCTTTCCAATACACTTCATAACTGCCAGAACCCTTCCCTGATGTCTCATTCTTTTGAATCCCACGCAGGAGGAGATCACTGGAGCATCTCATCAATTAATTACGGCTTCCTGAGCCAGTCTGTTTACATTCCATTCTGAACACACTCCCCTACACACACCACTAAACAACTGGTTTGGGGATGGGCATCATTAACGACACCTGTGGCCCATTGAGCGCCAACCTTGCCCAATATGGGTTAGAAACCACATCCTGCCATCATCTCTCTAACCGCGGAGCCTTCCAAAAGGCGAGACCTCCTGTGGCTGACCGCATACTGGGGACAGATCCTGCCTGACCAAACACACACAAACGCATAGAAACACGCAGCCCAGCTCAAGTACAAGCAACAACGCCACGTCCTTTTCTTTAAAGAAAACGCTTGCCCATTAGGGGTGAGGGGCAGCGAGAAAAGGGGAGGATGAATTCTCACCCCCCAACATTGCTCTCCAAATATGTATAAACATCTCTCCTAAGCGGTTTCTACAAAATCGGAGATCCTGGGAGAACCGTTGATCCAGGCACTACTACCACCTGCGGGCCACCTGTGTGCAAGTAGAGCAAGGTGTGGTTGGCGTGCAAGGGGGGTCTTCACTCTCCAGTGGCTCAGGGACCCCTAGGGGAAGGCTGCACGCCGGACGCAAGGCGAGCGCCGTGTGATCCAGAAAGTGTAGGGCTTGGGGAAAACGGGGCACGGGGAGTAGCGTGGATGGGCGCCAGGCTGCAGGCACAGCTGTCAGGGGCACGGTGGGGGTTTAGGACAAGCCTCCTCCGTTCCTTCCCCTCCCCCGCCCCGGGTCCGTGCACGTACGTGTGCACACTCACACCTGCCCACGACCCGCAGGGAGCACTCCGGGGGGCAAGGGCTGCAGGAGGCGCGGAGGGCAGCGCGCCCAGCCCGCGGCGCCCGTGGCCCCGGGGGATCCTTCGGCTCACCTGGGGGGTACCCGGACGCCCCCTCCCCCTCGCCCCTTCGTACTCACCCAGATGGTGAGGCTCTCGCACAGCTGCAGCTCGGGCTGCGGAAGCGGCTGCGTCTCTTCCATGGCCGGGGCCGCAACCGAACCCGCCGCTCACCCCAGCGCCCCGCCGCCGAGCTCCTCCAGGAGCCGGCGTCGACGTCCTGGCTCGCCCACTGGGAGCGCTCAGCTGCCAGGCCCCGCGCCCGCGCCGCTCACGCGCCCAGCCTCGCGCGGCCGACGTCGTCGGCGTAACCCCCTCCTCACACCGCCCCGGCCCCTCCCGTTCCGCTGCTGGTCCCCTCCCCGCGCGGCCCAGGCCGCCCGGCTCCGCACCTGAGCCCCGCCTCCTTCCTCCCCACCTTGCCCCGCCCCCTCCCGCCCCCTCCTACTCACCTCGCCTCACTGCCCTGAGTGACCTGGACGCGCTCCAGTCACAAAGCAGGTAGGTGCCTGAGAGGGGCGGGGAGGGGGCGGGAAGAGCGGGTATTGGTTACGCAGGAGGGATCGCTGATTGGGCGCACCCGCCGGGCCAATCAACGTGAGACAAGACTGTCGCTCCTGGAGCGGACAAGGGCGGGTGGAGAGGGGATTATGACCTGGCAGGTGTAGTGGAGGCGGAGGTGGGGAGCGCGCGTGCGCGGAGGGTCGCGCAGCCCCAAGGGCAGCAGCGGCCGCGGGGTTTCCAGCCGTGGTAGGGTCTGCTCAGGTAGTTCCTAGATACACCTGTAGAGACGCACACTGTGCATCCATAATATTAGGTTCTGCCTTAAAATGAAAACCAGTCGTGAGAGGGAGAGGCTGATTATCGCCTAGGCACTCACTCATTAGAAAAGGATATTTTGCAGACAGGGCAAAGAAATGTGTTTTCTAGGGGGGAAAAAACAACAACACCTTAAAGCCGCTTAAATAAGCGTTCTCAAGATTACAAACCGTGGGCAATTTTAAGTGGGGCAAAAGGAAAGACCATTTTCAGGTAGAAAAATGAAATAGTTTTAAAAAAATATGGAGGATATCAATATGCAATGCCTCCATTGGCGATTAGAAACCAGTCTTTCCTAAGAACGCTCTTGGAGGAAAGGTGGCACAAATTGGAAGCTCTCCAAGGTACTGATATATAGCTTAGGCCAGGGGTCAGCAAACTTTTGGACAGAAGAGCCAGCTAGAATATTATTAGTCTTGTTGTTGATTTCCAGCAAGACTTCACTCATTCATAAACACATCAATTCATGCTCCGTGTAAAAAATGCAGCTGGCTCATTTATATTGCTGCATCTTTATATTTAGATATTGAAAGCTTAAAATTGATGGATGACTGTAACTAAAAGCCCCTAAATTTAAATCAGTCTCCTTCTAAAAATACAATTGTTATCAAGTCCCTTAACATTATTCCAGAACTTTCTTTCCCCATGTGGAGTCATTTTATATGTCTGGACACTAGCAACATTAGTAAGACTTAATAAAAAGTAAAAGACATAGAAATTGAAGACTTGGTCTGAGTCTTGACTTGATTCCCCACTAGCTATTGACAGCTTTCTTCTGTGAAACCTACTCTCCACATTCCTAAAATAACGCTAATGACACTAACCTGCCCTATTGCAAAGGTAGGTAAAAATGATAACGGATGTGGAAGAGTTTTATGAATTTAAAACTCCTTTGCAAACATGACTTACTACAATCATATATGCTAAGAAGCATATGAGGACACATTACTAGAGCCGCAGGAGATTGAACTACTCAAAATATTTAAGAACAGTAATTAGGGGCAATTGAGTTATCCTGGGCTCTATGTAGAGAACAGATCCTCAGAGAACGATGGCCAATTCTCTTCATGATACTAGATCTAATATGCAAAGGACATGATCAATGAATTCAAAGAAGAAATACAAATATTTCAAACAAATGTGAAAAAAAAGCAAAACATGAATCATTGAAATAAAACAACAAAAACTAATGCCAAGAAGAGTGAAGCACACTTTCATACACAACTGGAACAAGCATTTTAGAAAATGTTTTTTCTAATTTTTTAAATTAATATCAAGAAACTTTAAAATACACATACTATTTAAAACCATGATTCCATAATTCCTCTTCATGTCATAAATTCTATTGAAATCATCAAAAATGCAATAAAAGGTTGTGAACCTTTGTATGCAATATGTATTGCAATTCCCTATATACTGATCAATATATGTTCAATAAGCAAGAAAGGTTAACTACATTATAGCAGGTTCATAAGATTGAATATTTGGCAACTAATAAAAATAATGGTTTGGAGAATACTTGATAACACAGTAAACTTTTCATGATATTTAGCGTTAAATTAAAAATTTAGATAATAAGGGTATGAGCCATAAGATTTCAACACTATAAATATTACATAAATATTTAATATGTGCACAGCAAGAAGGCAAATATTTGTCACACTACTATGTCATTTTATATATCGATGGCATCATTACTTTCTGTAATTGTTTATATTTTTCAATCTTTCTGCAATTACTTATATCACTTTATAATCAGAAAAAAAATACCAAAAGAAATGCCTCATACAAGCAGGCTATCACTTTCCATCTATTGATTCATTTCTAAAAGTTGGCATCCATATTTGGACAGTTAAGTGGAACTAACTTTTAAACACTAGTCATGGGATTGTAAATTGGCACAATTTTTCTGAAAACTTTTTGACAATATATATCAAGAGTCTTTATAATGTTCAAAGCTTTTAAGCCAATAATTTCACTTCCAGAATCTATTCTAAGAAAATGATCAGCTGCCTACAAAGTTGTTGATTGCAGTGCTAGTTATCAAAGCAAAAAAAGAAACAGCTATTAAATGTCTGAAAGAGGAGTGATTAAATACATTATGGTATATCTATACAATGAAATATGTCATAGCTATTAAAATATTTTGAAAGAAGTTTAATTACTCAGGAAAATGCTTACAAAATGTTCAAACAAAAAAGTGATGATACAAATTTTTACATACAGTATGAATTTCTCTGTCTTTCTGCCTCTATATATGTGTGTGTTGTGTATGTGTGTCTGTATATATACACAAGAAAGAGAGAGCCAACTGAGTGGCTCAGTTGGGTAAGAGCTCGCTCAAGAATGCGAGCTCTGAGCAACAGGATTGTGGGTTTGATTCCGCCCCAGCTGAGCTGCCACTGAGCTGCCAACAGGTGGCAGAATGGCTTAGCTAAAAACAAAAAAACAAAAAAACAAAAAAATAAAAAAATAAAAGGAAGAAACTAAAGGAAATAACCCAAAATGTCCATAAGCATATGATGATACTTAGGTATTGGAATAATGGATAAGTTTTACCTTCTTTGTATTTTACAGTAATTTTGACATTTCCTAAAGTAATTTTATTACCAGACAAAAAAAAAAATGAAAAAACAAAAAACAAAAAACAAAAGAAAACTAAAGGCTGAAAATGGTAAAGTTGTGAATAAGGTCAAACCTCAACTATAGAACATATATAAGAATACACACTCATCTATGTTATCTATACAGAGATTGAGACAAGAGTTGGTTAAAATTCAGCACCAACTTTAGTACTATAGAGATTTGATACCCCTTCTTATCACCTGGGTGATCTTGGGCAAGTCACTTAATTTCATTGAGCCTCAGTTTCAGTCTCTGTAAACTAGGATAATACTTGTATATTTCTGTGTATTTTTATATTGGTTAGGGATTTTTTTGGTGGTGCGTGGTAGAAATCAAATTAGGTAGCTTCATTAAAAAAATGTTGCAAGAATATGGGGAAGATGAGAGATGCAGAGGAAAATCTGAGGAACTCATCATGAGAAAGGGCAGGTCACAGAGCAGCTCTATAAACTCAGTAGAAAAACTATGGGAAGTCTTTTTGGGACAGCACTACCTGGATGAATAGGATAAAATGGTTGCTAAGTCTTTCTGAGTAATTCTATTGAAGATCCAAGTTCCAAGGAGGACATCTGATTGATTTATCATGGGATATGTGTCGAATCCTTTAACACAAGAGGATGGAAAAACTAGACTGGCTACCTGATCAAGACTGCAAACTCAAGGTAAAATCACAAGGTGGTTGCCCCATGTAGATGGAGGATGGGGAAGTGGGTGCTTCCTGCAGACAAAAACAAAAACAATTCTCTCCACATAATCTCATATGATTGTTGTGGGGAATCAATGTATATACATCCTTAACAGAAATCCTAGCTCAGTATAGCTGACAATATATTTTAGCTATTATATACAATGTGTGTGTGTGTGTGTGTGTGTGTGTGTGTGTGTACTGATTTAAAAACCTGAAATAAAATATAATATTAGTAGAGGTTATTCATGACTATTACTTGTTTCCAATTTCACAAAAATGGATAAATATTACCTTTTCAATTAAAATAAAACCAAACTTTTTTTTTTTTTTTTTTGAGGGCAGTGTCACTGGCCCTCATATGTGGGACCCGAACTGGGGCTGCTGGCATCCCAATCCAGCTCTTAATCACCACACCACTCGGCCAGCCCAAAAAACAAACTATTTTTTAAGAGAGAGAAAAACAGGGTCCAGATGAGATTTTAAGCTCTGAATTGGGCCATAAGTAGATGGAGAAATGATAAGAGGAAAGAGACTCTGAATAGGTGCTTTAAATAGAGGTTCTATTTGTGAAGAGGAAAGTGTTGCACATACAAGTGATCAAATGAAGAAACAGAGAAGCCTAAGGTTTTCCTTGTGGATACCCAGATACTCTGAATGGCTGAAGGTAGACGCCAGCTAGAAGAAAACGCTGACCTGGACAGGCAGACATTTAGACGTTCAGACAGAGTATCATGCTAGCAGTGACCATATCAGCAGCAAACAGTCTAAGTGGATCCCACCAACAAAGCATTCATTCCTGAAGTCAATTATTGGGCCCGCACATAGAGGATCCTTACAATATTGCTTAGGTGCAGCTGTACCTTCCATACTTCCCCAAACAGAAAAGTCGTACAAATGTTTTAAGGTAGAAGGAAGGGAAAAGGGATAAAAGATGGGAGAGAAGGAGGGAGAAAGGAAAGAACTCCAACATAGGCTAGGTCTCAGCAACAAAGAGATAGAAGAAGTTAGAATGATGTGAGATCCACCACAGAGATATACTGGATTCTCTGGGTGATACCAAGAGTTGCCTTCAGTCAACAATATCCAAAGAACTATAGCAAACTCAGGCTACATCTGTAATTTTAAAATTACACTATCAGCATCAAGGTCCACAGGCAGTTAGATGCAACAGCAGATGCTTCTAGACTATGAAAATTTGCAGAATCTTAGAGCTATTTTTCAATAACAGTATGAGGGCCCTGGGAAAGGAGATTTGCAAGCCCTAGGCAGAGTCCTAGGAAAGAAAGATAGTGACTCAAATTGGGATTTTAAAACAGCTTCTACAATAGTTCTTAGGTCTGTGATCACAGTGGGCACAAGTGCCTAGCTCTATTAAATACTGTACTGGGTTTTGGGAAGCAAGACCAATCCCAGACACTAACCATGGTGTGCTTCTTAGCCTTCTGAAAAAGACAGTCTTGGACAGGATTGATTTGGGTACTCAATGGGCCTGAACTTTTAGGTGATGGATTAGGATAGACATCATCCCCTCATGTTTTCAGCCAGTGTGAATGCTGAGGCAGAGACTAGAGAAAGGGGATCAAGGATGTAGACTACTTTCCACTGAATATAAAAGGGAATTCTTATCTATTGCTCACTCTGGCCAGGAATTGACTCCTGTTATGAAATTAATGCTCATTTAGAGACTGTAAGTGACACTGAGAACTCTTGCTTCTGGGGCTTTTATAGACTTAAGTTAAAGAGATTTTATATCACTTAATAAAACTGTCTGTTAGTGCAGTTCCGTGCTTGCAAGTGATGTTATCACTAAACTGTTGGACTGCCCAAAGAGAGATTATTATAAGATTTCAATGGAGAAATTAAAGCCAAGTTCAAGTTCAAAACAAGGGTGAAGGTATCTCTGTCACTGAGGAATGTATCTCTATAATACGAAGAATTTTAAAATTACACTATAAGCAGAAAAATATTGCAGGAAGTAAACTCTGAGATGGATATTAGCATTCAGGAGGTTTATTAAGAAGTGCTCTTGTGGATAACAGCTGTGGAACCGAGGGAAAGGAAGCAGATGTGGGAAGTAGAGGCAGAAAGCGAGCTTTGGTGCAGTCCTGATGAAAATCTCAACCCCTAGGAGCTCTGAGGTTGGAATGGCCTTTCCAACTTGTCCAAATTTGGATGAAGGGGGCTTGGTATTTACGATTCCATGTTGACAACACAGTGGATGTGGGCTGCCCTGGAAAGATGGTGTGACAGTCAAGGCAAATCACAAAAGCTAATGGCTGTCTGCCAACAGCATTCCCAGATGTGGGTGATCTGAGCATCACATCACAGCATGCTCTGAACAGCAGTAGTGCCCACAGTCATTTTGGGTGGAGGTGGGGTGCCATCACTCAGAATGGTAAAGCATGGTATCAGAAAAAGCATGGACAAGTAACCCTATCTGTGGGAACAGTAGCTAAACTGCAAAGTTAAAATGATCACAGAGAAAGAATGTTGGCATCCTTGGTTCTTGCACTGAGAAGCCTCCAAAATGGAAAGGGGTTATAGCCACAGTTATCATTTCGTGTAGGGGCTTGGTGTCAAATAACTAAACAGATGTCACCTTGGAGGATTTAAGACTGAGGTGCCTAGGGAAACAACAGTTACAAAAAGATAAATCACATGTAAAGTAATAATATCAATTATTTTCAACTGATGGGAAATAATGATTAGTTTGTCCTTGAGTAAGTCAAAATGAATATAACCATTTCATTTATTAAGCTTATTTAAACTTATCCCAACACTCTGTCAAATAAAATTGGACATAATAATTTTATCTTGTTCTAAATAACTCAAATGCAAAAAAATTAATAGTATATGTATTATAGTTTAAAAACTTAAAAACAACATGTAACAAACATAGACAGTTAGTAAAAATGTACTGATAATGTAATCAATCTAAAGTATTATTTAAACAGATAAATTCTGTACTTTATATATCAGTTTAAGTGAATCACAAGATATGTCATCATTTTGCACTCTGTTAGAAGAGATGACACCTGCTTCTTATTCCATTGGTGACCTATTTTTTTTAAGTACAAAATTCCTTCTAATCCATGTAAGCAGATTTAAAAAATAAAGACCAAACACTGACACATAGTGGCTAATCATTTAATCCACAGATGTTTGTCTCTGAAAAGCAAAAGAAATTTAACTTTACACTATAACTACCCAAAGTACTTCTTATTATTTGCAAGTTATTGAAAATTAATATTTTAAAACAAGTTCTTTAATTTACACTCTTTAAGTAAAAAGTGGGTTAAGTCACATTCATGCAGCAGGCTTCAAAGAAATAATGATAAGAGCATGATTTCTAAGGAGGACAGGGATCACTGTGTCAGAAATACTGCTTATATTTTATTATAGATTGAGAAAACTAAATGGTATTCTGAAACCTCTACATGTATATCAACTAAAAATATATTAAAGTGATGTTTGCCTGAGGATATATATCTTGCTCACTCTGCATGTATTAGATATGTAACTTATATAAAATATAATACATCTTAAAATACCAAATCCTAGAAGGAAGTAATTTATCAGACCATTAAAGGATAGAAGAGGGAAGCTCCCTAATCATGAGGAATAAAAAGTTGGGCTGTAAGTGCCGGCCGACTGGCATGTTAGTTAAGAGTTGGCTTGGAACGCCAACTCTGAGAAGCAGGGGCCAGGTTCGGATCCCATATGAGGGTCAGTGATGCTCTACCCTCTACAGCTAAGATGGTGAACAACAGCTTGATCTGGAGCTGGGTTCCAGTGAGGCACCAGCGATGGCATAGGCTGCAGCCCCTGCTACAGTGAGCTGCCATAAGCTATCATGAGTGGCTGGCAGCCAGCGTGAGTGGCCGGCAGCCAGTGGGAGCTGCAGTGAGTGGCCGTCCAATGATCGGAGACTGACTGCCTCAGCCAGGAAGAGCACAATATTCACAATACCAACATGGGCCAGCAAAGCAATGTCCTCCACAACTAGACTGAAGAACAAAAGGACAGCAACTTGTCTGTTCCCCTTCCCTGATTCCCCAGAGCTGTTCCCCTTCCCCAATTAAATCTTTTAAAAAAAAAAAAAGTTGGGCTGTAAGAACAAAGAAATACCTGGAAAGATGTATGAAGGGTTTACTGATGTGAGCAGTTGTAGGAAATACCTAGAAACCTAGTAATGGTTAATGAAAATTTTGAAGTTAATTAAATAAACAATACTTCCTAATGTAATTTGGAAATATTTCCCAGAGATCCTAAAAACAAAGCAAAACAAACATAAATAAAGAAAAATAAAACTGATTGGAGATTAGCCTCATACAAGAGAGAAACTGCACATTTCATTAAAGTAGAGGACTTCTCTACAATGTTTTTATGAACACAATTGGGAGGTAAACAAGAAGATACCCAATCCAGATGCTATAAACAACAACAATAATAATAGTTGCTAAAATTTATGGAGTGCTAAATAAGTGCTATGTACTATTCTAAGTGCTTCATCTATCCTGATCTATTTATCCTCAACAACCTGACAAGGTAGGTAATACTTTTTATTTTACAGATGAGGAAACTGATGCATAAGAGGTACCCAAGCTCATATAATGAATAAGTCACAAAATCTCTTTCCAGATGTGAAGAAGAGAATCCTTCTAGACGAGGTCAGAACTGATTTTAAGCTTTACTGAAGTATAATTAATATACAAAAATTTACACACATTTCATATATGCATATTGATGAGTTTGGACATATGAATATACCCATCATATCATCACTACAATCAAGGTTCTAAAAACCTTCACCTCCAAAAATTTCCTTATTTTCTTTTGTGTGAGTTTTGAGGTAAGAACTGATTTTTTTAAAAAATAGTCATTGCAAAATAAAATACAGCATGTACAATTCTTCCGTCATTATTTTTTCTGTTTATCCTTGCTGCTGAAATATTTCTTCAGGCAAGTTTCATTTTGTTCAAACTGTGAAGCAAGTGAAATCATCGTGAAACTCATTGTTACCTGTTAAAAAATCTGCTGACTGAAGGTTAATGACTACAATGGATGACTCAGAGACCTTGAACGTATTAAGTTTTTGACATATTTTACCTGAAGATGAGTTTGAACTCTTATTTCAAGTACAATTTTCTTAGAAATGTTAGATGATTTTTCAGAAGAATAATTAATTTGACCATTTTGAGTAAATAACTGGCCTACTCTTGGGGGTGTAGATATATATTTTTTATGTTCTAAAGTTCTTTTTAAGGTTATAGTTGCAACATATTCTCATTCCCTCTCCACCTCCATACATAATATATATTTCAAGTGTAACAAAAATAATTTTCTTTTACCCTTAAATACTTCAGCATATATCTTCTAAGAATAAGGATATTTGCTTATATAACCGCATATAATTACCACACTTGGAAAATTTAACATCAATTCAATATTATCATTTAACATGCAAGCTTTGTTTATATTTATATACTTGTCCCCAATTATTTTTCCTGTGGGATCCCAAATCAAGGAATCAAGATCACGCATAATGTTTATTGCCACGTAGCTTTAGTCTTCTCTCATCTAGGTCAGTTCACCAGCGTGTGTGTGTGTGTGTGTGTGTGTGTGTGTGTGTGTGTGTGTGTTAAGTGTGTGTGTGTTATATGTGTGTGTGTGTGTGTGTGGTGTGCATAATATTTCATGACAGCACCAGTTTTGAATAATAGTTCAGTAAGATTTGTCAGACTGTTGCTTTGTGATCAGATTTGTTTTAACCATTTTTGGCAGAGATTATACTGTGAGCTCAGTGCATCACATTGGCAGGAACATGGTAATGAGTTGTCCAAATTCGGGAGATGTCACTTGGTTAGAATAGGTGTCCACCAGATTTCTCCTGTAAAGATGTTTTTTGCATTGCAATTACTATGTAATTTGAGACTGTCTGAAAATATGAGTCCCCAAAAGTTTGTTATTCAATGCTTCTAGCATGATTGTTAATTATTGCCTGAATTAATTATTATTGAGGTGGTCAAAAATGGTGGTTTTCTATTTCCATTATTCCTTTTACATTACAATTAACTGGCCTCATTCTGTTTTAAAAAAGGAGTTTTTCCTCTTCTTTCCACACCTACCATAAAAATTTTTTAAGTGTAAACACAGACCATAAATTTATTTTTTATTCAATATAATATAATCCATTTTTGTCACTATTCATTTTAATTATTAAAATGTCCCAAGTTCAGCCATGGGAACTCCTTCAAGTTAGCTTCTGCATAACTCTACTGTTTTTTAAGCACTTCCCTATTTCCTGGCACAAGGTGTTCCGGGCTCACTTTGTACTTTCCTGTCCTTATCCTGGAATCAGCCATTTCTCTAAGAAGCTCTGGTTCCATTTTGTGGGGAATGGTGTTTAATAAGGCTGAATTTTTTTGACCAAAACAGGTTCCATCTCATAATTATAATTTCATTCCTTGGACATTAGATTTTAGTTCCCTGTTAAAATAAAGACATCCTAGTAAAAACTAAAATATTTAACCTAATAGTCACACTTTAGAATAAGAGCATTTATCAGCCCATTTATTTTACAAGGAATTGGAGGCTGAGAGAATTAGGACACTGGGCAATGTGAAAGTGGGAGGGCCAATGGAGGAGAGGGGCTCATAGGTGAGGAAAGAGGGCTAACATAAATTTTTTCTGTTCCAGGCACCATCACATACACCATTTTTTTTCGGTGTTCACACTTTTATTGGGGGCCTCAGGGGAATGGGCATCCTCCCTGTCAATGGGGGTGCTCACAGTATCTGCAGCCACTCCAAGCATGGGCCCAGGGGCTCCTAGGGGTGGAGCATGTTCCCATCATTTTGGAAGGGCATTGGTAGTTGTAGGGGTGACCTGGTCAATGGCAGCATGCTTGGTGTAGGGGCTGAGAGAAGGCAGAATTGTGGAGAGGCCCATGATGGGGAAGATGCAACAAGCACCGGCTCCTTGGCCCAGGCATTCTTGAAGAAAGCAGTGAGTCTCCCAGCCATCTTGATCTCCGTGGAGGTGGCGAGGGCACAGAGCCCACATACATGATTTTGATTAATCCTCACAATCCTTGTTTTTGCAAATGAGGGAGTAACTTGTTCAAAGTTGCAATGTGTATGGTAGATAGCCAGAACTGAAACCCTTTTTTGTTTGGCTCAAAAAGCCTCACCTTGTACCTTCTACTACCACATGCCATTTTCCAAGCCTTGGGCTGAGAGGATGGGTGCACCCACTTCAAGGTTTGAGAAGAGAAAACTATGGTCACACTGCCTTCCCTGTTTCACTTGAAGTTGTCATTGTGGCTTTCATGCAAAGCCACCCTCACAAACATTGTCCCTCAGTTGAAAATAAAATTCAAGTGTTTCTACCACTGAGGAAGTCTGTGGGAAACCATTCTATTTTATTTGCTTTCAGTGTTTATTCAAAAAGAACAGATAGGCATCTCAAATTGAATGCTGTCTCAGTTGGATTACTCATTACAAGTACTGCCTGTTGCCAGAAGTGAGTGCTAGTGGTGGGAAAGCTTTTTGTAGGCTTGTAAGAGATAACCGAGGCAAGCTGCTTGAAAAACAATGTGGGGTACAAAGCCCAGAAGAACATGTTTTTCTCTCCTTCTTATTATTACTGTGGTCAAGTTCCTGAACTCTCTTGGTTCTCAGTTTTCTCACTGTAAATGAGATAACAGTGGGATAACAATAGCTTGCCTGGCTGAGGAAACCAGGCAGGATATCTAGAACAACATCAACAACCACATATTAAGTCTCTTCTATAGATAAAACATTTCCTTTGACAGTGGAAATGTGGAGAAATACAAGGCAGAGTCTCCACCCTTACTATATTTATCATCAAATTGGGGATGCCAGACTTGCCTATAAAAAAAGCGAAGAAGTAACACAGAGACATATTTGTAACATGCCATGTGAGTGTCAAATATGAGAGAAATGATTAATCATCAAGAATATCACAAACTTCCCAATTTAAAATAATAATAAATACAAGTTTCTCTTTTTTCCTACCAATGTTCTGAAAAACGAAAATAAGAAACAAGGAAGGAAGTAACAAAGGATAAAGGAACAAATAAAAAAGGAAGGCGGAGGGAGGAAAAAAACACAGAAGGAATGATAAAGGTACTTACATAGGTAAATATAAAAGTCAGTATTAATGTATTTTCAGTTTGTAATTCCTTGTTTTGCTCATATGATTTAAAGAAAATTGCATAAAATAATGATTATAAATCTATGTTGATGTATACACAATGTGTAAAAATGTAATTTGTGACAATAACTACATAAAGGGAGGGATGGATTTGTATGGAAGCAAACTCTCTATATATGATTGGAACTAAGTTGACATTAATTAAAACTAGTTTTTTATAAGTTAAAATATTAATTGTAGTCCTCAGGGCAGCCACTAAGAAAATAATTTAAAACTGTGTAGAAAAAAAATGAGAAAGGAAACAAAATGGCTATATATATATATATATATATATATATATCCAAAAAAATGTATACACATTTTAAGAAAGGAAAATTGTATTAAAATTGTAATACTCAATATGTACTGATAACAAAAGATGAATACAAGTCACGTTTCACTTCTGCAATTACAAGAGGTGCTCAAAGTGGTTACCATCAGCATCCAGACACTTCTGATTACAGGGAACTACTGCTTGAGCAACGTTGACCAAAGTGTCCACTTGTATACATTTTTTTTGGCACCCCTGGTATATAACACAAAATAAGGCAGTAATGCAGGAATTGAAGAATAAGTAAAGATATGACATATAGACACCATATAGCAAATAGAAGTCATTCCTTATTAGCAATTACACTAAATAAAGTTAAATAAAGTTAAAAATCCAATCAAAAGAGAAATTAGGTGAGAATGGATTAAAAACTCTACAAGTGACTGTCTACAAGAGACTCAGTTTAGATCTAAAGATAAACTAGGTTGAAAAATTAAAGGATGTGAAAATATATTCCATGCAAACACTAACCAAAAGACACCTAGATTGGCTATATTCATATCATAAAAAATAGAGTGTAAGAAAAAAATTGTTACAAAAGACAAATGGTGAAATGATCATTGAAAGACAATGATAAAATGATCAATTCATCAAGAAGATATATCAATTACAAACACATAAACAGAGCCCCAAAATATATGAAGCAAAAACTAACAAAGGGGAAAACAGGCAATTCAACAATAATAGGCCGCAGTGGGGCTGCAATGGGTTGCCGTAAGCTATACCATGAGTGGCCAGCAGCCGGCGTGAGCTGCCATGAGCCACCCTGAGCAGCTGTCCAGTGGCCAGTGACTGAGCTATCTCAGCTGGGAAGAGCGCAATGATCACAATGCCAACATGGGCCAGTGAAGTGACATCCTCCACAACTAGGCTGAAGAACAGAAAGACAGCAACTTTAGGGCTGGGTGGAGTGGCTCAGTTGGTTAAGAGCTCCCTCAATCAAGAGGGTGAGCTCTGAGCAACAGGGTTGCCGGTTTGATTCCTGGCTAGTGCTGAGCTGCTAACGGGTGGCAGGATGGCTCAGCTAAAAAAAAAAAGACAAATTGTCTGTTCCCCTCCCCCAATTCCCCAATAAAAAATTTTTAAACAAACAAAAAAAACCTTTAGAATTTGCTAGTAGAATTTAGAATTCCACCTCCTCTGTGAAGCAGTCCCTTAACTCTCATAAGATAGAAAAAAGTAGCTACATTTTATGTAATACTTCTCTTTTTCCCATGTTCTGATATTTTTACACATGTTATGCTCCCATTTTTATTTTTATGTTTGTTGTCTTTCTCTCTTACTAGTTCATGAGCACCTGAAGATTAGGACTTGTTCTTTGTGTTTATATTTCTGTGCTCAGCACATAGTACATGCTCACTAAAGGTTTTCACTGCCAGCTGTAATTATATATTTGGTTCCTGTAAGTACTCTACATTAATGGCACCTAAAATAGCCATGTCTGTGTAACTTGCCTGTGCAACACTCAGCATCCACTTCCCAGAACGAAACTAGGTCACATCTGGGACACATGAACAGTTTTAAGAAAAGTTCCATCTGAAACACAAAACACTTAAGTGTATATCAAATATAAGCAAGCTGATCATGCCAAAAAAAAAAAAAGTAAAGGATTAAAACTTCACTTCATTATTACATTTTTGGTCTTTGATCTTTTACTTCGTTTAATAAGTTTTATAGCAACAGAACGATTTACACATGTTGAAAATCAAAACAGGATGAACATGGCAGAAGAAAAGCAAAACATTTTCTTTGTGAGTTCTCGCTTATGCTGTGGTTATTTTATATAAGATCTGTCTGTTTGGCTATGGGGATGACTTGTCCACAAAGGATCTAAGACATCTCTGCTCTTCTGTAAAATTGTGTGTCAAAAGAGAAAAAAACAACAAACTCTACCAATAAATACGGACTGAGGAAGGTCTCTCCTTAATACAATAACATGTAGGATACTTTATTAAGAGAAGCACTTGGAATGATCTGACTTGGGTGGTTTCTAGGCACAGCAACAGAATTTGCTGGATGCCCACAAACCTCATAGTCCCTATTTCAGATTTATCAGCATTTATTGAATAGGTACTATAAATAGTGCCTGGCTCTGTGGTTGGCCTGTAGTGTGGGCTAAAAAATGCCTAAAGGGCAAGGGGAGACAGCAGTTTTGGAGCTTGGAGAGAGCTGGCACTGTGGAGGGCAACTGCCCATCAGGAGCTGTAGTCATTAAAAGAACAGCTTTCACTAGACTCTTGGCATCAAGGCAGAGGGGAGAGGTTATTTCTTTTTTTCTTTTCTTTTCTTTTTTTTAAAAAAGATTTTAATGGGGAATTGGGGAGGGGAACAGACAAGTTGCTGTCCTTTTGTTCTTCAGTCTAGTTGTGGAGGACGTCGCTTCACTGGCCCATCTTGGTATTATGACTGTTTTCTTCCCAGCTGAGGCAGTCGCCTGCTGGCCATTGGACAGCCGCTCATGGTGGCTCACAGCAGCTCACGAAAGCTCATTCCAGCTGCTGGCCAGCCCCACTGCAGCCTATGCAGTCGCCAGGGAGTTACAGCAGCCCAGATCCAGGTTAAGCTGTTGTTCACCATCTTAGCTGTAGAGGGCAGTGTAACTGGCCCTCATGTGGGATCTGAACTGGAGCCCTGCTTCTCAGAGCTGGTGTCCCAAGCCAACTCTTAACCACGGCGCCACTCGGCCGGCCCCCGGGAGAGGTTATTTCTTGCTGGCTGAACTGAACAGGAAGCCAGAGGGCAAAGGGAGCCTTGGTGATGCAGTTTGGAACATCAGCCTCCCAGGGCATGGAGCATGGCAGTGCAGTGAGGGGAATGATATAGATGAACAAATGGAAAATCAAGAGCACGCTCACGTCATAATTTAACTTAGGGCAATTCATAAAGTAGTATTATTATTATCCACATTTTACAAATGAAGACATCAATTTGATAAGGTAGTCAAGCGTTAATTGCTCCAAGTCACCTGGCTACTAATAAATGGCAGACCTAGGATTTAAATTCATGTCTTCTAGTTCCACTTCTATTCTTTCATACCAAATTGTCTGTCTTACACTTTACGGATATGACCTGCCTTATATTTTTCACAACGTGGATCCTGTGAATGATTGTGATTTCCGTGTTTAATTTGGCTGTTAGGAAATTCTGAGTCAGATTATATAAACTCCCTTAGTAAGTGTGCAGGGTTTCATGCTTTGTATTTCTCTGGGATCTTTCTTAAACTATTTGATCTTACTTTCTTTTTGCCATGATTTATTTCTCTTGGTATATTACACATATTTTCTTCCATGTCTTTTTGGAAGAGATGAAGGATAAACAAACTAGTGAGTAACTAGGTAACTTCGGGCCTATGCTTAATCAGATTCCGCCAATACAGAGCCATAACTGTCACTGTTTAGGAACGGCTAACCCCTCACCTCCACCCTCAAACACACACATCCACGATCTTTTCTTTAGAGTCGGTTTCACCATCATGGTCTTTTTCAACAAAGTGCCTTCAGCAGCTGCTACCAATAAAATTAGTATTGGCAGGGGAATTGAAACTTATTTGCTATGCTTGCTATAATAGGACCAGTAAATAAACTGATGGTATGACAGGGTCTTTAATATGAAAATGTCCTATGGAGGTAGTGGCTTTCCTGCTTAATAGCAGACATCCTGAGAGCTTTTTACTCATGCTCCTTATATGTAATGAGCATCATTATTGTCTGGTTCCCATACTCAAAGTACTTTTTAGTAAAGGCAGGATGAACAATATGTGAATGCACTCCCCCTCCAAATAATTAATTTTTCTTCTCCAGACTCAAATGGGTGGCATGATTCCAAGGCTATCTCAATGATTATTATTTTTTTAAAGTGCTGTGCCATTTGTTTTTATCATCCTAGATAAAGGCCTGCTTGGCCTTATTAATAGAGTTAGCTCTGCTAAATCTGTGGGGTCACAGTTCCATTACCTAACATCCTGAAGCCGCACTACCACACCATTTAGGAGAGAACAGAATTCATTTAGGCAATTTAAGACTTGGATTCCATTCAAGACCATTTAGTGAAAGTCCCCAAAGGACTGTTATCAAGAAGACGTGCCCATAAGATTATATTGGCATGGAACAGTATAACGTTCAAAATACTGATAATAGCAGTTTCTTAGAGTTCGATATTTGTAGATTACGATGTTTTCACATATAGTATTATCGTATAAGCCCCAAACAAAGCTCTAACAGGTTTCCTTTGAACACATCTCTCTCTGTGTCTATGTAAATATGAGTATATTATGAAAACAAGAGCTTGCTTCTGTGGGGAACTCTCCAAACTTTCTGATGGGCATTATGACTATGGTCTTTAACCAAATTATTCACCCTCTGCTCTGTCACTTGAAATTTAGGTGCACTGACCTGTGAGCTTTGATAATGAGGAATGACTATGCCCTTACTGACGCTAACAGTCTGAACACTTTTCCTTTCTCCCCCAACTCAAGTTCATGAGACTTTGACATGAACACAGATGAGGCTATTTCTGCTTCAGAAACATTCTATTATTTGATATGTTTGAGAATTAAAATTAAGAAGATGTTCAGGATTCTGACCCCTTTCAATATAGGGTTATCCTTAATGAGAATTAAAATTAAGAAGATGTTCAGGATTCTGACCCCTTTCAATATAGGATTATCCTTAATGTTGTTCTCTTCCATGTTTGTTCCACTCCTCCAACTGTTTCTAAGATAAACAACGTACACTTTGATGATGTCTTCACATTTTAAAAATTGCTTTCCATATATCATCTCATTCAATTTCCATGTCATCTTGTATAGTAGATGTCATGAGTCACTCTTCACCAATGAAGACATGACTGTTCTGGCAGTTGGCACTAGACAAGCTCTGGGGGAGTCAGCCCATCCCATGGTGCCAGAGTCACCGGCGTTCACCATTTATTATTGATTCAAAAACATTTGTTGTTCATCTCTGTGAGTTCATCACAATACCAGACATTGTGAGAGAGACACAGATACACAGAACACATCAGAACGTCTTCTATGCTCCAGCAGTAACTTAAAGGCAGTAACTTCTTCCCACCTCTAGGCCTTCCCGAGTGCTGATTTCTCTGTCTAGAAGATTCTTCCTAACTCTTCCTCATTTCTCTAAATTCCTTGAAGGGGGAACAATGTGTTCATTGCTGTATTCCCCGTCACTAGCACAGTGCTTTGTACATGGGAGATGCTCCTTCAGTATTTGTCGTATGATTGCTTGAACTTAGCATGTTACGTTGTTGTCTCTTGCTTCTCCTGTGGTAATTACAGTTTCTTGCTGCCTTGTTGCAATTACAATTCACATTCCTCTTGCTCTTTGAGTCCTTATGACCATTTCTGCTTCTGACATTGAAACCAATTTTTATAAAGTAGGTACAACAAGTGATCTTTCCCTGTGACAATCTGTATTGAAACTCTGCCTGGGTCCACTGTCAGTCCAACATGGGAAGTGTTGATCAGAGACAACACTGGGAACTAAACAAAAAGCCTGATAAAATTTACCAGTTTAATACAAAAATTAAGCAGTTTTTCACTTTTTTTTTTTACTAGAAATAATAGAACCATAAATTATATCCTGTTTGCAAGTCCAGATTTTCAACTACATTGTTAGCATGCAGCATATAATAACTATGACAAAGTTAGGATAACATTATTGCTTTCAAATGAGTAAAACATAAATTTAAAAGACTTAATAAGAAGACATATCCTAATTCCATTATAATACTTTGATGTTACAGAGATATAAGAAATATTATGTATATGTTTAACCCTATGAAATTTTGTCATCACCATTATCATCATTATAATCTTCTATTCAAATGTCTTTACATTTCTGGCATGAGCACAGGGCCTGGCACATAGTACCTATTCAGCAAATGTATATGCATAGTATAGTACATGATTTAGCATAGTATATGATTACATATACTATGACTGATACTTGACAAGAACTTTATGGCATACAAAGTGAACAGTTTTCCAGCAATTATTCCATTTGAATTCCATAACAACCCAGCAAGTTTAGCAGATGAATGATTATTAACTCTATCTTAAAAATGAAAAAAAGTGCAACCCAGAGGGATTAATTGATTTGTTTAAATTCACATACAGCTAGTGTGTGACTGAGTTCCCATTCAAATCCATGCCTGTGACTCCAACTCTTGATGCTATTCTGGCTTGACTTTCAAACTTAAATTTGTATATGGGGTAAGGCCTGAGAATTCTTTAATGTGTTACATGGTACTCAACATAGTTTTAAAATATCAAAACGAATTGTTCAATTTTTTTAAAAATTAGAGAATCATTAATCTAAATAAACATAGATACCATTAAAACAAATATGGGGCCTGAAAATAATTGAACACATTGTCTTAGGACTAAAATGAGATGAAATCATTGGGTGTGTGGGGCAAAAATAACCATGCTGCTGGTGAACTGTCAGCATCTCAGTCCAAGGAAGTGAGTAATTATCACAAGAGGAAAGGGGAAAAAAACTGTAATTAAGCCATGGCGGTAATAGTGTTCCTCCAGGGATAATTATGCATCTTTATTGCACTCTAACAATACTACTATATAGATGACATAGAACGTTCTATTTTTGTTTTTATAGTTATATTTGATCCATGAATTTTTAAATCTATGCTTTTAATAACAAATCGTTTTCTTAATGTGTTTTACTTAGTAAACCCTTTAGATTCTACTTAAGACACTATCAACATTTTTAAACAACCTCTGTTTCATTATTCAATAAAAACAGCAGGCCATTATTAATTCATTTGTCCCAACAATCACTAAACATCTAATAACCCTGCAGTAATTAGAGCTCAGAGATACAGAACCACTTTAGGAGCTCCATGTTGCTGGAACCCTTGGGCTGAGGCTGGTAGTGGTGCTAAAGGGACAATTCCAGCATCAAGTGGTAGGATGAGCTTCTTTATTTCTTTGTAATTTTTAAAAAATTTGTAACTGTCCTAATTTTTAAAAAAAATCTTCATTTTGCTTACAATAAAAGTACAAGTATAATAAACTAAACAATACTGGCACTCACTAAAGGCAACCAATCAATAAAATAAATATTTTATCAACAAGTTACAGTTGAGGAAAATATAATTGAGTGCCTGTAAAATGTAGTCATGAGTTTCTTAGCAACTGAGGAAAAGGGGGAAACGTTATTCTTAATATTTAGTGGAGCCTGAAGTTCTGTGAGGCATTGGATAGAAAAGACTTTGACTGAAATAACAAATAATGTAAATGAGAGCATATGTTACAACAAAATTATATGAGTATTCCTTATATAAGTGCATTTTATAGGTATGGCATTGGTGAAATCCAAAAACAGGAAAAATAAGACTGCTATGGGCCAGAGGATGTGGACCAGTGTAGAGCTTTCTGGAGATGACTGCCAGCAGAGAAAAGCTCATAAGAAGTGAGGGTGGGAGAGCTGAGGAAGTTGGAGAGGTTCCCACCTCACATAGCCCTACATTTCTATGTGAAGTAGGATGCACCTTCCTCCCCTACTTAAAACACTTCAGTGGCAACCCATTGCATTCATGGAAAACTCTGACGTCCTTACCGTGGCTTCCAGGCCCTCGGTGATCCGGCCTCTGCCCATGGGCCATCCACATAACCCCACCCCATTCTCTCTGCTCCCACCCTGGGAGCACCTTTTCCAATTCTTCAAACTCATTGAGCTCTTCCTACTCAGTGCTTCTTCAGCTGCTGCTACTTTCCCTAAAATGCTCTCTCCTTGTCTTTTCACCTGGCAACTTCCTGCTCATTTAGTAGGCTTTGGCTTAAGTATTGCTGATGCAGTGAAGGCCACCCTGACCTTCACCTCACACCATTTGTATTTAATCACACCTATAATTATTTTACATAGAATGTAGCATTTTTCTTTATTGCATTTGTACTTTTTGTACTTTTTATACTTTTATTTACTTAAGGTCTTCCTATATGTCTATACATGGATTAGTGTACATACATACATAAAATTTCTGCCACTGACCACTAACAGGGCCTGGAAGCACATCTAGTACCTAGATCTTGGTTTGTAATACCATTCTCCAATAAAGGCACCAAAGCTCTTTGGAGAAATGACTGATTAGCAGGCTGGGACAGGAAATACACAAGATGAGCCTGGAGCATCGCGTAATGACAGAAAATAAAGACGTGCTTTTAAAATGGGTGATATGTGAAAAGGACACAGTAGTCAAACTGAAAAAGCTCCCAGTGGCCAAAGCTGGAACAATTTGAGCAACAAAATAAATAATGATAGTACTGGATTACAACCTAAAGAAAAAAATAAACATCTATTCATCCATAGTGGTATAAATGATTGAATAACTAAGTAAATAATTGGGAGAAAAGGGACAGGTGTTTCTTACAGAAGAATTACAAATAATAAATGTAGTTGCTCCCCCCTCCAGGAAATAGAGCTTAATTCCTCTTCCCTTGAGAGTGGGCGGTACTTAGTCACTCCTTTCTAACTAACAGAATGTGAAAACATAAAAAAATAGTTACTTTACAGTAAAGAAATCTGACATACACTATCTTAACTAAATGATTAAGGTTAACATCACCAGTGATAAATCATGTTTATAGCATGTATCCTTGACATGATGTGATGAGAAGAGCACTCCACCTTTATATTATTCCTACAAAAACCCCGTAACTCCGGTCTATTATGAGAAAACATCAGACAAATCCAAATTGAGGGGTTTCCTACAAAATACCTGACCAGTAATTTTCCAGAATGTCAAGGTCGTAAAAAACAAAAGAAATCTGAGAAACTGTCGCAGACTGGAGGAGACCAGGGAGACATGATGACTAAATTCAATGTGGTGTCTGTGTGGGATTCGGGAATAAAAACATTAGTGGGAAAACTGGTAAAGTATGTGGATCAGTTAATAGTATTATACCAATGGTAATTGCTTAATAATGATAAATATGCTAAGGCTGCAGAAGATGTTAATAAAGAAAGCAAGAGGAAGTGAGTAGGGAAACTCTCTGTACTGTTTGCAACTATTTTGTAACACTACAATTATTTCAAAAATGAGACGCTTAAAATATTTTCTCCCCCTGAACTATGTCCTTTAGCAGAGATCACCCCTGTAAGGGTCACTACGGCATGTCCACTCCTAGAACAGGGATGTATGTGGTAGAATACTCCGGGCTCTGGAGCCTGGCTGCATGTTTGGTTCTTGGCTCTGCAACTTATAAACTACGTTACTAGTAACTCTCTTAAGCACTCCAAGTCTCAGTTTTCTCATCTATAAAAAGGAATATAAAGTGGTTCTGAGCATTGGAGGGTCTAATATGTGTAAAACACATACAATGGTGCAAGGTTACGTGTTATTGATAGAATTCCCATTTACTGTATCACTGTTGAATGAGAGCATGAATGGCACTTCTTTGCTAACTGTGACTCATGATTCAATTCAAGTCAGAATGTTTGGAGAAGACTTTCAGGGTACAGAGCAGTAAGAGTGGAATGGGGGCTCTGTGAGGCACAGTGCATGGGTTGGCAGAAGGATGGCAGAAGTAGGACACACTGTGAGTGATGAAGCAAGGAGCAATACTGGTATGGAAGTATGTCTAAGGGTCTTGTTTCTCCAGGGCATTTTGCCCTCAGGTAGGTTCTCTGCTCTTCCCTGCTCTGCTCTGTTTGCAGGGTGCTGACCCCTGCAGGCTGCCTTGCTCGGCCTCCCACTTCCGTGGGTTTTCAGCTGAATATGGCCCATAGGAGGCACTGCTGGGAGATGGGGGTGGGAAGAAGTGGGTAGCCAGAGTTTTTCTTCCCTTCCCTTTCTGTCTTGGGCAGCGACACCAGTAACAGCTACACTTCTTCATGAACAGTCCTGCCAGGGGCTCAGCTTTTACCCAGAGGCCAGTCACACCACCTCTTTCTCTGTCCCTCTAGCCTAGGGTCTTAGTGGCTTCCTTCTGAAATTCTTCTCTGGGTTGCCTCACTGTCCTCTTTGGTTCTCAGTTCCTCCATTACCTGTGTAACTTATTTCTGATTTGAAATCCCTGTAATGAAGGCTCAGGTGCCTTCTATTTCCTTAGATTCTGACAGAAACTGAGTCACGATGAAGTTCCCTGTTTTCCAGACTGAAACTCCAGGGCAAGGTCTTTCAGCATTACCACAGGCAGAGACACTGGTTGGCTTCCTAAGTATTCGTTATATAGTCAGGATGTTTTGAACAATCCTGGGCTTTGGGATATTGGGGAATTTAGAAGGAGGTGCAGGTGAGAGAGCCTGTTTAGGATTACTCATGGACCACTGCCTTCTAGACAGTCCCGTAGAGATCTGAAAAATCTGATAGGAGGAGGAAGTTTCAGAATCCCAGTGACACAACAGCCAGTTCCAGTGATGGATCCAGCAGGGGTTACATGGACTACAGGGTCTCCCCTGCTCAGAAGTAGGCCAGAGTGCTGCAGCCAAAGCATGGGTATCCATACCGTTCCAGCCCTTTAAATACATCTGGTTTACTGATCCTGGGACGCCCTACAAAAACATGCTACTGTCATTAGCATTTTGTCTCTCACACTCATGTAGACAGGCTCTCCCTTGAGTCCTTGCTGTCCGTCTTCCTCATGTGGCTTCCATGTCTCACATCTATTCATTTCTCACCTAGCCCTTGGGAATAATAACCTGGCTTGGTAGGCTCTCCTACCCCCGAGGACATCACTCCAGCATTTGTGTTCCAGCTCATCACACCGCCACCAGCGTGATAAAGGACTCTACTCTGATACCCCACTTAGGACCTCACCAGGGTCTTCCTTTTATTTGATTTTACCCTTAAAAATAGGAAACCAAAAGAAAGGATGAGAGATCTGATGATGAGATTAGCAGCAATAGTTAACGTTCATTTACAGGAAAAAGGGATGGAGGCAAAAAAGTTAGCTAGGAAGCTGTTAGAGGTAATTACAACTTAGACTCAGATAGGAAGAGGTGAGGATGCATGGGACATCCAAGAGATTCCCTTTCAAGGGGGATAATTAACAATATTTTATTATAAACATGCACTATAGCTCACAAAGTACCTAATTCATTCCTTTTCACCTCAATCAGATGTTTACACAAACATCCTTGTCTACCTGAGGGATAACAACAACACGTTTTTAGGGTTGGTGGGAGGGCTTTTGCGTTTCCACAATTTCTACTGGCTTGCACCTTCAATTCTTTGATCTGGACAGTTGACATTTTCTCATTCTTTTGGAAAGGGCTTTGGAAGAGCAGTTTTTATGCCAAGTCTGTTATTTCTTTCTACTATAATGAGTTCCCTAGGCAATTCCTATACAGAAATTGTAGATTCTCTACTGAAGTAATTTATGGCTATCAAATATTGATCACTGCCTTAAAATGTATACTCAATTTTAAAAACACCACCATGATCCGAAACAACCAGTAGTCTTATGTTGCACCCTCATGTAAGTCACAATCATATGCATCTTCTTTACCTCACCTGTAAAAATAAGCCTGGCTGTGTTCACTTCCCCAGAGGTGCCTCTTTGATGAAGAATAATGGAAATGTTTGTCACCACAGGCTTATAATGAGAAATTATTGGCTCAGCCTAGACAGCAGCCTGTTTTTAGCTAAGCATCAGGAAGAAAATGTGTCTAAAGTGTGGTATTGTGAACAGTATGTGTTTTGCTTTTTTGCAGACCTAGTATGAGTCCTGGCTTCACTATTTACTGGCTCCATGACTATTGGTAGTTTACTTAACTCCTTGGTGCTTCAGTTCATTCATCTATAAAAACGAGGATAACAGTATGTCCCTGAGAGTGTTTTGTTAAAAGGTTAAATAAGTGGGGCCGGCCAAGTGGCGCGGTGGTTAAGAGCTGGCTTGGGAAGCCAGTGGCCCCGGTTCGGATCCCACATATGAGGGCCAGTGACACTGCCCTCTATAAAATAAAAAAATAAAAAAATAAAAGGTTAAATAAGTAATGCTATCTGATCTGACCTGTGTGGCATTCAGTAGCTTATTTATTGTTGATGATGGTGTTTTTAAGTGCATATTCTCTCTCATGCCTGCTCCACAGAGCCCCCTCCCAGACACAGCAGGAGGTTATAGTGATAGTTAGATAGCAATTATTCTGAATGCCAACCACACTTTAGAATTATTTGGGAAGATTTTCAAACATACCAATGTCAGGCCACATCCCAGAACAATTCATTCAGACTTCTGGAGGCAGAGCCCAAATTAACGAGGTAATTACAATATGCAGCTTGGAGTGAGAATTGCTAGGTTAGGAAAACCATGGCTCTGAAGTTGGATGGTGTAATGGGCCTAGTGTTATTTTTAATATGATCCAAAAGTCTTTGATAGCAATTATCCAATGTAAGCTACTATTACTAGTTATTCTTATTAGTACATGGACTGTCATTCTTGAAAATGAGAATTGTGATTAAAGTATAGTATGAGAAACAATAAATCACCAAGTTAAGTTTTTGTACACATGTAAAAGGTTGTGTGAAGAGTGAAATCATAAGGAAATGTTTCAAAGGGTAACACATTGTTGTCTCATTCTACATTTACAGTCTTATAAAAGTTTTTTTTAACCACTTCCTTACCAACTCAGTCACCTTGATAACAAAGTCAACATTGTATTTATTTCCTGTCAATTTTATAAGCCCCGAGAAGTTTCCCGGTAAGCCCCTATAAAATACATGTTCCTGATATAAATAGCAGGAAGTCTATGAAGGGTTTGCTTTGAGAGGAGTAGGATTGAAGCATATGCTTGAATACATATAAGCACAATATGTCTTCTAGTGCTACATAACACCTGTGTAGAAGAGCTAAGCCATATGCTTTAGATACTATATTTGAACAATTACTATGCAGATGTTAAGAAGGAAAATGCACATTTGCACAAAAAATAAACACATTTGCTATTAACATAATTCAGCTTTACAGTTTCTTCAAATCCTTTTTAATTGTTACACGTTTTTATCTTCTAATATATTCCAAAATTTCTTCTAAAACCATTAAATCACAGTCAACTAAAAAACTTGGGAGCATATTGTCAAAAGGCTATTAAGATTTCTACAAAATGTTGGAATTTAAATCAGCTCCACTTTAATGCAACACATGAAATTTAGTGTTAGTAACTCCATGTGTCACAAAATAGCTAGTGTTAGGTATGTTTTCCTTTGGTATTTCCTTGGTCTCTAGGAAAGAGCTGTTTATTCTTTTTAGCTGAAGATCTCACAACAATATGTGAAGGCTGCCTGTGTTGTGTGAATGCACATGTGGTTGAAGGTTGGCACGTGCACAGGGAGAGGCGGGGAGGGCGGTGTCCTCAGGCTGCTGAGTGTGACTGGGGAGCTTTCACCTGGAACACGTAATAGAGAAGAGAAAGACTTCCAAGTTTGAATAAATGGAAATGCTAAATTAAAAAAGATCACAGGGAAATGCAGGATTGTATTATTAGTTAGGATTTGACACTTGCTATCCCGATGGTTTTATCTATGGTGCTTCTAGAGATCCGTTTTAATTGAAAGGAAAGGACAATTTAACTGAAAGATTTCTTATAATATACTTCTAAATACAGGTCTTCTTTGAGCCTATTTTTTTTTTTTAATTGGGGAATTGGGGGAGGGGAACAGCATTGGGGAACCGGGGAAGGGGAACAGACAAGTTGCTGTCTTTTTGTTCTTCAGTCTAGTTGTGGAGGACGCTGCCCCACTGGCCCACGTTGGCATCATCACTGTGCTCTTCCCGAATGAGGCAGATGGGCCACTGGCTTCTGGATGGTCACCCACGGCAGCTATTGGCAGCTCATGCTGGCTGCCAGCCACTCACACTGGCTGCCGGCCACTCACTGTAGCCTATGGCAGCCCACTGCAGCAGGGGCTGCAGCCCACACCGTCGCTGGGGCTCGCGCAGCCCAGCTTCAGGTGGAGCTGTTGTTAGCTGTAGAGGGCAGTGTCCTCTGGCCCTCATATGTGGGATCCGAACCGGGGCCGCTGGCATCCCAAAACCAGCTCTTAACCAATGCGCCACTCGGCTGGCCCCTTTGGGCCTATTTTTAATGTCCAGTTTAGATGTTAATAATTAGTAGCATTCATGTGTAAGACAGTATTTGATATAATAGAGCATATAGTAAATTGATATAATAGTGAATAGTACTTTGTTTCTATAATTAGGTAAAACAACCAAATTTCATTTAGTAGTCATTAATTTGCTGAATAAACCTCCTACTCACAGATAACATGAAAGAGACATTCATACAACTCAGATCAAAAACATTACAAGTTCTTGGTTAGTTATGGTCCAAATTACTGTGGTGGTTCTACTCTATGAGTGCAATAAAATGTTCTGTACATAAACCTCTCTGATGGGTCAAGTCTGGGAGATGCTTGACAACTTATATTGGTAGGAGATTCACAATGCACCCAGAACATGAAGACTATTCTAAGATATTCTATAAACAACATAGCCTTTTAACTCAGTGTTACCCAAACTTAGGTGACTATTGCCCTTTTTTTCATGGTAAAACCTATTATGACTCTGGCAAACCCTGTTGACTGTCTATATGGAAGCTCTTCCCTCCTCTTCTTTTTTAACAGAACCATGATTTCACTGGAACAGCAATGTGCCCAACCCTAGTCCAGGTTGCCATGCAGTCTGGCCAGTGAGACTGAAGGTAAAGTCCGCTGGGAGGTGCTTCTTTGATTTTTTTAAAAAAGGGGGAAAAAATATGGCATAGCATACAGAGATGGTCCTATTCTACTTTGGATTCTGTTGTGTTAAAAATAAGATAGCTCCAAAGGTGGCAGCACCTTGTAATCAGGATGTAACAAACCTGAGGTGAAAAGCCAGCCAGTTCAGGCTGGGGGACTAGAATGAAAAGCTTGCATCTTTGATGGAACTGTGGAATCCACAAGTCAACTTGATGACTGCCTGTCTCTGTATTTCTTTTTTTTTTTGCTGAGCCATCCTGCTGTTGGCAGCTCAGTGGCAGCTCAGCTCAGGCCGGGATTCGAACCGGTGATCCTGTTGCTCAGAGCTCACACTCTTGAGAGAACTCTTAACCAACTGAGCCACTCAGCTGGCCCCTCTGTATTTCTTAAAAAGGAAATAAATATCTTAGCATACAAGCCACTGTTAAATGGGTTATTATGACTTGCCACTAAACACCATCCGAACTGATCCACAATCTCTCAGAAAACTCTGGAATAAAAGAAGCGTGTCCTAGTGACTTCCTGTGAGATTCAGTGCTCAACACATGCTAGTAGAGAAAGGAAGTATGATGGTTTGTTCAGGGTAGGGACCACGGGGGTTAACTTAGGTACAAGTCTTACCCCAAGGAAGACTGAGCCTGCTGTTGTGATCCTGACAAACTTTGCTACATCAGTTATTATGAGGAATATCAGAAAGGAAAGATTATGCTGAAGTATGACACAACCTTAAAACCTCAGTGATTTCCACAACAGAGGTTTAAGTCTCACTTAACCTACATGTTCACTGTGTGTTAGCTGGGGGCTCTGCTGAGTCATCTTCACTCTGGAACCCCTGTGAGGGAAAAATCCTCATCTGGAATATCGCTGGTTGTTGTATAGGAGGAAAGAAAGCGCTGGGGACTCTCACACTGATGATCAAAGGCCTGGTCCAGAAATAACACACATTATTTTTCACAGCTCATTAAACAGAACTGGCTGCAAGTGCCCACTCAACCATAAGGGGCCCGGGAACAGAAAGCACTCAGAGAACATCTTCAATGGCTAGCAGTTAAAATATATCGGCATAGTTGGCATAGCAATAGAAGTTTCGCCAGAAAGTATGCTTGAGTGCCTTGGATTCTCTGTGGGAGGTCTGTCTGGGCCAAAAAGTCCCAGGTTGGTGGCTGGAGAATGACAGAGAACTGGATTTGGCCCTGGGGAGGGAGCCGGTGAGCACCAGACAATGTATCAGGGTTCTATCCAAACATCCTAAAATTCAAGGCAGGGCTGGGGCCCTAGGAGGGAAACTGGAGGGAAAACCACACACTTATCTCTAGTTGCTGTTTGCTGAGTGCAGGTAAATAAGTCTCCCAAATGATTTCTCTTGAGATAGGGCTTTCTGGAGTCAAGTGGGATGGGCGAGGTGATTTACAAGTCAGCGTAGCAGGAAGAATTAACCAACCTATGGTTGAAGGAGAGCCAAGGTTCTACTCAGGGAGGCAGTTTCAAAAATCAAATTTGAAGGGAGTGGTGAAGCTCTGAAGAAGAGAATAAGTAAACAAAGCCTGAGCTCAGGAGAAATACAGGTGGGATGAAATGTAAGGCATGGACATGTGACAAATGGCTTAGGAATAACACAGTGAACCATGAGGGAAGACTCAGCATTTATCTTTGTGCCCAGCATAAGGATAATTGCACAATTTCAAGGGTTCATGAAAGATTCAACAAATATGTTTATATTTTAGGGGAGAAGCCTGTGATATAGTGAGGTTCCTGGTGCCTAGGGGCAAATGTCAGAAAGATGAATTCCAGACTCACTGGCTGGGGAAGTATTGGGGCTGGTCTGAACTGGGTGTATATGGCGTGTCCCAGCCTGGCATCCCTCAGGGATGGAACAGAGCTGAATCTTCAGGCAAAAGACCTTTAGTAACTGCAGTTCAACACAGCTGAGAAAGGCAGGGCTGTATGTGCTTCAGCTTTCCATCATTTCCAGATGAATCTTTCCAGACAATGTCACTGGCATCCTTGGACCTCTTGCAGCACCTGTCAACTGAGTGCAGATAGATAAGACTTCCATACGGTTTATTATCATACTGGGCACCTAGCAGGAGATTTCTGTGGTCGTTGTATCTCTTCCTACATATATCCACTCTCTCCTCAACCAAATGCTGGCCCCATTATGTATCAACAGGAACTATTCCAGCACTCTTGACATAGCAAGAGCCCAATAATGGTTGGTTGTCATTGATGGAACATAGAAGTTTCACCTATAGAAACTGGATATAAAGCTAAGTTGACTGGAAGCAGCTCTTCTAGAAATTACAGAATGTAAAAATGGATTGGTTGAGGAGAAAAACTGATTATTTGTTGCTCTTCTATTTTATATCAGGCACCATGCCAGGCACTCTGAAACATTATCCCATTTATTCCTCACATCAGCAGTGAGGCAGATTTTCTTTTCTCCCACTTCAGATAAGGGACAGTCATTCATAGGTGAACTAGCTTGCATGAATTCATACACAGTGTCAATTAGTAAGCGGTGAAGCTGTGATCTGAAGGCAGGACCCAGTGGCCCATGGCTGGGAGGCTTTCTCACTTTACCACTCTGCTTGCCAATAGAAATAACACAGTACTCTAATCAACCAATGAACTTCAGATGGTGCCTCCCAGATATTTATGCATCTGCTAAAGAGGGGCACTGCAGAAGAGAGAGCAATTAGCAAATGAATGAATCATCCTCTGTTATACAAATAAGCTAACTGAATTTATTTAGGAAGCAGCAGCAGAGCAGTCCGGCCTCCGCGTTCCAGTTACACACTTGTGGGCCAGTCACTTAAACTCTTGCGGCCATGGTTTCCGTGTTTGTAAAATGGGATCTCTACCATTGCCAGGCCGGCCTCACCAATCTCTTATCAGGAGCAGCTGAGATAATGTATGTACAGCCACTATGGAAACTGTCAAGAGGTACTCAAAGGGAAGGCATCATTACTGACCTTGCCTAAATACCAGAGATGAATACAATGGCCAGGCTCAATCTAGCTTTTAACAAGGAGACACTTTCAATCCAGACTTAAGGCATGACTTAAGCAAATAAAAGTTAGGTCTTTAGAAGCATTTATTCTAATATGTAATTTTAAATGATTTTTCTGGGCCCATGGAAACTGACCAGAAGATTAAAGGGTGGATCGACGATAAAGTGGAGAAACCTAAATGTATTAGCACGTAGTCTTTGTTTTTATGTTATTTTTGTTTTACAAATTTTACATAATCAAGGATTCAGAAGCACGGGGAGAAACATCCTTTTTAAAAGGGTACTTTTTTTTCTTTTTTTAAAGTTCTCCCTCGAGAAATAGGAACAGGAGAGAGAAAGCTTTTTATAGTCAAGTCTCCTATTACTGTCAATAGCAGTTAAGTGCATTGATGGGGACATGAGACAGCACAGAGATTCTTCTGTAATTCATCAGAATGCCCATCGTAAGTGTAATTACATTATGCGGCTCCGCTCAGCCATTAATTTCTTGTTTAGCGACAATGTCTCTCATTTTACATCCTTTGATGATAATTATTTGTAACTATGCCCTTGGATTCTGAAAGCACGCGTACCATAGCCCTACTGAACAATGGGTATTTCTGGACTACAGCAAAATTGGTTTCCCATAAGAGGTTATACAGGAAATGGTCTGAAATAGCACCAAAAACTCACAAAAGGTTTCTGAGCTTGAGCTACAACCCAAATAAGGGATGTGATTATGCATTTTGTATGTGTGTGTGTGTGTGTGTGTGTGTGTGTGTACATGTGTGCAATAAAAAACTAAAAGCAAATCGTTAGGTATGAAGCATAATTTTTTCACCCTTTATGTCCATGTCACATTTTAAAGTTTTAAATGTTGCTTAAATTAAGGCACCTTACCGCATATCATAGACTGACCTGAAAGTGAGATATTTTTAGGTCTACCAGTCTTCTTTGTGCAGGAAAACATCTTATGCTTCTGTATTTATTTATTGCGCACCGATGCATGCCAGGAACTGTTCAGGCGCAGAAAACACAGGTCCTAAGAGGGTCAGTGCCCTACAGGGGTTCACAGATCATGGGCAGGGGATAAAATCAGTAAAACCTGATTCTCTTCAGGCCTGTCAGAGGTAGTGGCGCACGTTGGCGTAAAGACCTTAACGTCCCAGCTAGTTTCCCTCACATGCTGATTTGGTTCCTCCTGGAAGCTGGATGTTTCCAGGGATGTGCCACAGAACTTTTACTGCTCCCCCTGGATCTTATGCTTTATTCCTCACTCCTCAATGCAGCTGACAACAACACAGACTGTGTTCTGCCTATGAAGACCAACCCCTTCTAGATGCCTCGTTTGCAATCCAGCAAACTCTGGCATCAGGTCCGATAGTTCACGGCAGCTCTGCAGCATGTTATACCGTTCTGTCATCCTTGTCTTTCCTTCCCCACTCCTCTCTCTCATCTTTTGTTCTCATAGGCTCTTTGGAAAGCCACATTTACGTACATCACATATGGGAAGTATTTTTGGTCAAAACTAAAAACCCTAATGTGTTCCTTGGCAAAATGCTTTGCTAAGCAAGGCTGGCTTCAACTTGAAAGAAAAGCTTTCAGTAGGCCATGAAACACAACAAAAATCCCACAAACCACTCTGGCCACACTGTACTTCTTATTCATAAAAGCTAAATATACTTACACGTTGCATGTGTGCATTAAATCAAGCCTCCTTTCTCAGGGCAAGAAGGTGAGTATTGGAGTCATTACAATTTTTATTATTGAGCTCCACGTGGTTATAGAAATCCATAGAGACATTTACGTTTTCCTAAAATATTGGCTTTCAAGTGGGAGCCAGAATTATTTTCTTAGGGATTAGCCCGCTAGCCAGATGGTGCAAAGAGGACAGCGTGGAATGCCTATCTCGTGCAAGGTGTTGGACTAGGGGCTTTCCACACAGTCTTTCCCTGCTCCTTACCACCAACCCTAGGAGGTAGGTAGCAGGACTATCCCACTGACAGAGGTTAGGTATCTTGCCCGGGGTCTAGACTTCAGCCCTTCTCCCACGCTGTTCCTCACTTTGAGATGCCAGAGGATTTCTAGGGTTCCCATTTCTTTGCCTCATCTGTGTGCTTTCCTTTTTCCGTTAAGCAGTGGGAACCCTAAATTAGGATTAGGTTAGATATGAGTTGCCTGAGAGAATGCCCAGCACCCAGGGTTGGTCACCCACAGCATGAGCGCTGGAATGAAGGCGTGCCTGGTGAGGCACAAATCCTCTCCTGTCACGTCCTGCGTGGCAAGGCCAAGTGGGACACGAGAGGGGCGACGCAGATTAAAGAAAAACAAGAGACAGAAGAAAGATAAGAGCGAGACCAAGGGACTCAGCCAAAGACGACTGAGCCCAAGGGACTCAGCCAAAGAAGACTGAGCCCTGAATCGGGTCAGCGCATAGCTTTTATTGAGAATTTTCAAGGAAGCAAACTGTAACAAATCATTAACGGTGGTTTGTAGTTCTCAGGATTTACACAGTCCTCTACTCCCCTGTAAGTGCTCTCTCCAGGGTGCACTGTGACTTATTCTTCCGTTAAAGGATTACCTTGTCTTTATTATGATAATTGCTATGAAACCCAGACTCGGTTTCTGTATGTCACCTAAAGAATGTTTACTAAAGCTATCTTGATTATCTAGAAATCATCCTAAATCCTAGCAGTTAAACACAATCATAAAACTCACAGTATACTTGAGCTATACCAAAAGACTAGGAGTGGCTGTGTTTAAGGTAAAAGCATCTAAAATCTATTCGTTTGTAAATAACAATACCTAGCAACCAAAAGGATCTCACACCTCTCTATCCTACAGAGGGCTGCATCCGTTTCTCAGTCAAAGCTTCAGTATCTGTTGCTGCAACAAGGCACTGGGCAAAGGAATTCACACAAGGCTGATTAACAAATCCACGGTCAGCGGATGTCTTAGGGCTGCCTCTTACCCGGAACTCTCATGGCCTGAAGACTTTTAATCTTCCAGGAGACTATTCACAGTAGGGCCCTTAGGCAAATGCATCAGCTTCTCACAGGCCTGAGTTTTCTGGCCTGAGTTTGTCAGAGGCCTGTGCCTCAGTTTCCAAGGGGCTTGATCCCCAATATCACAGTTCAGGGGTCCCCCATGGAACTACCGCCTGGCTTGGGTTGTCTCCCCACTTTTAGGAGATCTTACCCGTCCTTGGCTGCGTAGTTAGCTCATTGGGGCACCACAGGAACATATCACAAGTGTAGTAAATATATTGTCTCCTATAGAAGAAAAGGCACATGGGTTCATAGAGGCAGGAGATATTACATGACCAACCATAAGGCAGCACCCCTAATATCCAGTGCTGAGCAGGGCAATGTGGCCTTGTCAGACACTGGGTTGCTATCAGCTTCCCACACTCTCCAGCTGTTAAAAGGGGTAACTTCCAAAGCTCTGAACCCAGACAGATGTGGATTTGCATGCTGCCCCCACTATCACCTGAGAAACCCTGGGAAAGTTGCTTTTCTTTTTTGAGCCTCAGCTTTCCCAAATGGAATGTGGAGGTCAGTGCTGCCTACCTCTCAGTGCTGTATTAAGGACTGAAGGGAAGGAACACACAGGAAGGACTAGGGAAATGGCTGGGGATTATCATCCTCATACCTGTATGTCCCTAGCCATGCACAGCTGCTGCATTCATTACTGCCTTTCTGAGGTGCTGATCAGCTTCAGGAGCTTGGGTCTGTCTGACCATCCTGATATCTTGCCTAGATCCTGCTTTACCCGACTTCTCCCTTGAGGTGCTGAATCTTACTTCCCAATCCTTCTTATCCCCAGCCTAAGCTCTAGCTGGGGTGTAGGTGAATGAACTGGGCTTCCTCCTGCTGCCACACCTCGTGGATGGGACACCCACCACACCCACCTTCACCCTAGACCATGTCCAACCTAAGATCTCTATATATCCTTTGCATACTGCTGAATGCTGCTGGAGAGCTGGCCTTTGCCACTGGGTGTGGTCATCCTACTCAGCAATTTTTATAGTTAGTATTCCGAGCATCTTCTAGGTGTCAGGCCCTGCAAAAAGTTATGTGTGGTCCAGACAATGGAGCTAGGTGCTTTACACGTATTATCTCATTTAATCCTCATTATAATCCTGTAAATTGGTATTATTAATATCTTCATTTAAAAATGAGGAATCTGAGGCTTCGGAAGATTAAGGACCTTTCTCCAAGTCACACAGCTGGTAAGAGGGAACGCCAGGCCTAGAAACCCGATCCAGGGCTCACAGCCTTTACACCACATTGCTGTTCATCCCACTTGTCAACCCCTTCATGGCTTCCCTTTTCCGGACTGCTTCACGGGCTCCATGGCAGCAAGTGGCTTCTTTTACTGTAGCACCTCTCAGGATGTGCTCTGATCGATCTGCTTGTCTCCATCTCTCATTAGACTGAGGGCGGGGGCCATGTTTTATTTATCCCTGGACCCCAGTACTGAGCACAATACCTAACACAGAATAAGTGCTCCAAAAGATGTTTGTGGACTCAACTGAGCTATGACAGTCCTAGAATCAACATTAGCCATGACTCTTGGGTCTGAAATGGTGTATATGTGGATGTACATATGTGTGTGTTTATGTGTGTGTTATGGTATCAGCTAAAGCAACTATTTATTTTTGTTCAAACACCTGTCTGCATCAAAAGCTTTTAGCTATCATGTTTCTTTAGTTTCCTTTAATCTGGAAACTTTCCATAGGCTTTCTGTGTCTTTATGACAGAGACATTTTCCAAGAATATAGTTCATTAAAGAAATAGAATGCTGCCCCTTTGGGGGTTTGTCTGATGTTTCCTTATGATTAGATTCGGGCTATGCATCCCCAGCCAGAATGATGCTGTGTCCTTCTCAGGCCATCTGCCCAGCCGAAGATAATTTTCATCACCCAATCAAGATGTTGTCCTATTTCTTCCCTGTATAATCAACATTCTTTTTTTTCTCTTGTAACGAATAAACAATCTGTGAGGAGACATTTTAAGAACACGCATACATCCTGTTACTCATCAAATTTCCCTCCTGAATCCATTGATGATTCCTGCCTGTACCTCTCTTTAATATGATGATTGCAAGATGACGATTTTGCATTTAAATGCAGTATCTTATTCTAGACTGGGTCCTGTACAGAAGGGAAAAAAAATGCACTCAAAATGGACATTATTAAGTTACTGACGAAGCTGGAATATGATAGCAGATTAAATAAAAGTGCTATATGAAAGTTAAGTCTCCTGAAATTTACTCTCAAATGACTCAGAAAAAATCTGTGTGTATATATGAGTACATACATATGCATAGAAAGAACGTACAAATGATAAAGCAAATGAGGTAAATGTTGAAAGCTTAAAGGTAAGTACTTGGTGTTCCTTGTATAATTCTTACTCTTGCAGTTTTCCTGGAAATTTGAAATTATTTCCAAATAAAAGTTAATAACACACTTTTAGCCACCTATAGAATAAATATTAGATGTCCAACCAAAGCAATGTAAGTCTTTCATTTAATGGCTGACGCTGAATTGATGAACAAGTACAAGTTTCCCCTGAACTGGATGATCTCCAAGGAGCTCCTATGACCCTGTGTGAAAGGTCTGTCTCCACACAGGTGCCTGTGGAAACTGCCAGCTAAATAATGGTGGTGTTTTGAAATGGAAGCTTCTAGTTCTGGTTGCACGTGTATTGGTTTTTCTTTATTAAAAGACTACAGAGATGATAAAATGATACCTAGAGGGTCTTGAATATAAGATGAAATGACAGAGATCTCTGATGCAACGCCACAGAGCCTCCTGGCATTGGCACTGGCGAGCTCTGTTCAGTCCTCTTTCATGATCTCCGCATACTCCTTCTGATGCTCAACCAGCTTCAGGAATACCCGATACTTCTTGTCATAATAGCTGTGAGAGACAAATGAATATGTTGAATAGCCTTTTTTTTTTTTTTTTAAAGAAATTTTATTGGGGAACAGTGTGTTTTTCCAGGACCCATCAGCTCCCAGTCAAGGAGTTGTCTTCAATCTAGTTGTGGAGGGAGCAGCCTCTTGGCCCATGTGGGAATCGAACCAGCAACCTTGGTGTTATGAGCCTGCACTCTAACCACTTGAGCTAACCGGCCGCCCTTATGTTGAATAATCTTAAACTGTTATGCAGCTTCCCCTTACATTTAGAACAGGAATATATCTGTTATGGTTTTGCAGACACCCCTCTACATTCATTTTTTGGATGTTTACAGCACCCTGAGCAATGAATATTATTATCTCTAACCTATACAGGGTGTTATTATCTTCATTTTAGAAGTAAATGACATTTGCTCAGAGAGGCACATCTAACATAGTACAGCTAAAAATTGGTGGGGCTGGAATTCAAACTCAGACCTGTCTGGCTTCAAAGCCTCCGCTGTACTGTCCTGAAAGGCCCAGGTATAACACAGGACATTTCCCATCCCAGCTTCAATAAATAGTTCATATATGACTAGCCCCAGGTTTGATGACTGGTGTAAAACCACAGCCTGAGCAGGGATGAGACTAAACATTTTAATTACCTTGTGCAGATTCCACACCTACATTTCCTCTGCAGACTGCTATATTTGGGCGTAAAACCCCATGAAAACATGACTAATGCCTCTCCATTAGCTGTGCCCTGCCTCCCAGGCATCCCAGAATGGACCTTACCCTCCCTGTACTCTCCAGCTGACTCTTCAGGGGAGACCTGTTAGAACTTGGCACTGACCGTGAGTCAGATGGCAGAGCAGCCCAATTCTGAAAGGGATGGAAGTAGCTAAGACAAATTATACATGAAGACCTGTGACTTTATCATACTCCTCTTGCTTGGGAGTTGCTGATAGGGTGGTGGTGCTGGTGGGAGAGTGGGGGGGTGGAGGGGGCAGTTGATGAAACCAGGTTAGCTGGCTGTCTTGGTAGATTCAAAGGAAGTCCTCATGAGGGAGCTTTGGTGCAAGCTTGTGAACAGGGAGAGAGAGACTGTAAAAACCCTGGAACTTCTACTTGTAAACATGCAGAGCTAAAGAGATTAATGGGAGTGCCCCTCCTCTAAGCATTCCTACCTTAAGAATTATGGTAACTTCAGAGCTGCGATGGGGCCAAACAGCTTTAAGAGGTGGGCGCTGAAGCCTGGGTTTGAATCACAGCTTAGTCCATTACTAGCTGTGTGACCTTGGATGTGTTACTTAATCTGTTGGTGCCTAAATTTCCCCTTTTGTAAATGGGAATAATTATAGGATCTACCTGAAGAGCTGTTGTGTGAATTAAGTGACGTAATCTATGAAAAGCATTTAGAACACTGCCTGGCTCATAGTAAGTGAAATCAGTGCTAGCTTTGGTAACTACTTAAAAAAAAAAATTTCCGATATTATCAATCTCACTATGGGGATTTTACTGAAACCCACTCCGTGAGCCACTAAGTATATTAATCATAGAATGATTTTGGGAACAGCAATTTCCTCCTTTTAATGATACTCTATGACAATTTTACACTAAGCAATTTTCACTATCTGATGGATTTCCTAACTGCGGGATCTCAAAACTGCCTAAAGGGAGCTTGGGTCAGTAAGCCTTCTCATATACTTAAAAGATTTCCAATTCAATACTGACTGCTTTACAGCAACTTTGTTTGTTAGCCTTATTTTTTGTACGGTGGGAGAAAGGGCTTTATAGGTAGAGAGACCTGGGTGACTGGGTAACTTCTTTAAATGGTCTGAGCCTCAGTTTCCCTGCTATAAGAGGGTGATAATAGTACCTATAGCACAGAGTAATTAGATTTTAAACAAGAAAATGAAAACAATATACTCCAGGAGCTGTCAAGGCTAGCAAATGTGAATAATGTTCTTATATGATTCTATTATCCTGGAATGTCAAGAAATGCATATTTTTCCTTTTTTTAATTTTTAATACACAGAAAACTGAGGTCTAAAGCACTTATTTTCTCTGTGCTTTAAATTTTTCAATTTTGTTTTATTGTGGTAAAATACATAACATGAAATTTGCCATTTTAACCATTTTTAAGTATTCCGTTCAATGGCATTAAGAACATTCACATTATTGTGCAACCATCATCACTTTCCATCCACAGAACTCTTTTCATCTTGCAAAGCTGAAACTCTATACTCATTAAACAATAACTCCCATTCCCCACTTTCCCCAGCCCCTGGCAATGACCATTCTTCTTTCTGTCTCTCTGATTTTGAATACTCAAAGTTCCTCACATAAGTGGAATCGTACAGTACTTGACTTTTTGTGACTGACTTATTGATTTAAGATAATGTCCTCCAGGTTCATCCATGTTGTAGCATGTGTCAGAATATCCTTCCTTTTTAAGGCCAAATGATTTTCCATTGTACACGCTTTGTTTATCTATTTATCCATCGATGGACACTGGGTTCCTTCTAGGTTTTAGCTACTGTGAATAATGCTGCCATGAACATGGGTGTACAAATATCCCTTTGGGCCTCTGCTTTCAGTTCCTTTGGGTATATACCCAGAAGTGGAATTTCTGGATCAACATGGTAATTCTATTTTTAGGTTTTAAGGAACCACCACTCTACACATTCCCACCAACAGCATGCAAGGGTTCCAATTTCCCACATCCTCATTAACACTTGCTCTGTGTGTGTGTGTGTGTGTGTGTATACATATATATGTATATGCATATTTGTATATGTCTGTGTATGTGTGTATATATGTGTGTATATATATATGTGTGTGTATATGTATGCATATATACAGAATGCGCCAAAAAATGTATAAACATTTTAAGAAAGGAAAACTGTATTAAAATTGTAATGCTCAATATATACTGATAAAAGAGATGAATACAAGTCACGTTTGACTTCTGCAATTACAAGAGATGCTCAAAGTGGTTCCCATCAGCGTCCAGACACTTCTGATTACGGCGAACTACTGCTTGAGCAACGTTGACCAAAGTGTCCACTGTTATATATATTTTTGGCACCCCCAGTATATATGTGCATATATATATGTGTACATATGTATGTGCGTGTGTGTGTGTGTGTGTGTGTGTGTGTGTGAGCCATCCTAATGGGTGTAAGGTGGTATCTTATTGAAGTTTTGATTTGCATTTCCGTAATGACTAGTGACGTTGAGCACCTTTTCATGTGTTCACTGGCCATTTACATATCTTCTTTGGAGAAATGTCTATTCAAATCCTTTGCCCATTTTTCATTGAAGTTGTTTGTTTTGTTGTTGAGTTTTAGTAGTTCTCTATATATTTTGGATATTAATTCTTATCAGATATATGATATGCAAACATTTTTTCCCATTCTGTGGCATCCCTCTTTATTATGTTAAGAATGCCTTAAACTTATGTTAAGAATGCAAAAACTTTTCTAGGGTACTTTTAAGTGACTCCTCTAAGACCATGGATAAATTCAGTTTGGGAATAAAAATGAGATTTGGGATCCTCCTAAAAAGCATATTGAACCACAGTCACTAGATTATGTTTTTTTGTGACCCTGACTTTTAAAATCAACTGAATGCTATCTCTTCCAAATTCTGCCCACACTCAGTCAGATTCTCCTGTGTGGCACAGACCTAAGTGAATGTTTCCTACAGATAATAATGTGATTCGAATAGCTCAGGGAAACCGGCTCCCTTCCTACTTGCACATCTACAGGCAACCTGCAGATGGTGCTAGAGCACTGCGTGTGCTTCCTTCTCCATGGGAAGGCTCCCAGCAGACAGCTAGGAGCTAAGAATTCTTTGCAAAAGGAACACGTGGATTTACTGGAAGAACTTAAAAACAGACTTCCCTCTAAAGTCTTGAAAGGATCAGCAAAGAGACAGGGAAGAATAATGTTTCTAATTTCAACAAAGAGGGATGCTGCTGGCCCATGGCTCCTCCTGTATGGGAACCTCGGATCTTTCTCAGTTCTTGGGTTGAGCTCCCTCTTGTTAGAGCCAGTTCCTCTGACCCCTGTATTTATTGTAGAAAGGGCTTTATATTCTATATTCAGAGGATAACAGCCCAACTCCATTTGGAGACCTTCCTTAAGAAAATGAAAAGAAATTTGATTGCTTTTCTGTGGACATTTCCAACGCTGTTAAATACTGATCGTGCTTTGATGGGATAAGCACCTTTGCCTGTCCATTATACAAGGCAGAATTTGATTTTATGTCTTACCCTCGCATAATTTCCTAAAATTATAAAAGGCCGCTTGCACAATTGTCCCCTCATCTTTAAACTCACTACCAATGATTTAATATAGGACTTTTTCATCTTTCACTTGGTTTATTGAAAAAGCCTTTCATCTGATCTTTCTGCTTCTACGCTTAGGCACTTGAATTCATCCTTGAAGAGGGATCATTCTAAAATCTGCATCTGACTAGGTCCCACCACTGCCAAAAATTCAGGATCTCCATTCTGCCTGTAGGATGAAGTCTGAAGTCTTTAGCATGGCTTCAACTTCCCCATGAGTTGACCCTGTCTACTCCTCCATGCCCTGCCATTCCCTATCTCATACTTTTTATTTCAGAATTATGAGTTGTTTATAGTTACTTGAACATACCATGCTGTCCTCACCTTTATAGCTTTGCTTATGTTACTCCCTCTACCGAGAATGTCCTTCCCTGTCTTGTCTGATGACAATTTCTTTTAAGCATTTAAAGTCAGCTAGACTTAAACTGCTTTCAAAAGCTTTCCCTCTGCCCTACAGGTGACATTCCTTTCTTCCTTGGGCTACCTTGTCACCTGGAGACACTTACCTTGGTTCTGAAATGATCCTTGTGCATAAGTAAGATTGTGTATTATTCCCCTCTAAATCCCACCTCGAGGCTAATGAACATAATGCTCTGAATACAGCAGGAGTTCAATAAATTAGTGCTTTGTGACATGGGGTTAAAATATTGATCAAGGTCATGATATAGCGCCCTCAATGCCAAGTGATGCAAAGGGTAAAAGAATGGACAGATGCTACCATGTCCTTTGATGGAAGATACAAGACATCCTTGTTTTAGAACAGAGAAAACCAGACTTGCTGCTAATGATCTATATAGAAAAGAACACTGAGAGTTCAGAAGTGTGTATTTGACCTGCAAGTCTGGCCCTCTGTAGCTCTGTGATCGGATGTTAACTGAAAGTGACTTCACCTTTCTGGGGCTTAGTTTTAACAACTATTAAATGAAAGGACTGGATTGGCTGACCCCCAAGGTTTATTCCAACTCTAGTGTTTGTATGGTCTCATTCCTTTGCATTGTGTATATAAAAAAAATATAAACTCACCTTTTATCCTCAAGTCTGGGAAACACGACTTTCCCAACTTTGCTCATCCTTGCCATTGCCTCCTGTCAAATGAAAACAAGAACACAGAGCTGAGTTGGAAAGCCAAACCAAAGTAAGGCTTGTCACAGTCAAGAGCATTTAATTAGAATTCATTTCCTCTTAAGATATTCAGTTAATACATTTCTTTTTCAACTTATTTTCTCTGGTAATGGGAATAACACCCAATGAACACTGAAAGATACACCTATGACCACACAGCCTGGGCTTAATAAATGGTTGCATATCGAGGCCTCCAGGGCATAAACCTCTAGAAAGTGAAGCTTTTGTTATCAGTCCCAGGGAGCAATGGGAGGAAATTATTTCCCCTTCTCATTGCCTGGGCAAGAGGGCTTAAGAAGGCAACATAATCAGCCACTGAGCGCACTGCCTACTTCACTCACAATAACAGCTGAATGGAGTCCCTCTGCACCTGCACTGCAGGATAAAATGTTTAAGGCCTCTTCATTTCACCTTCAGCTTTCTTTCCAGCAGTCTTTGAAATTGTGAGGACAGATACAGGGCCTCTGGGCTGAGTCTAATTGACCTGAGTTCTGGAATGTGATGTTAGGACATTCTTGTCTTTATAGCAGGGCAATCAGGCAGCTGGCAAGCTGCAGCATCTGCATGGACATGGTCTAGCATGGACATCACGAAGACGGATCATAGATTGTACTGGCTCTATTGTTTGACCGAAATGGTTAGGTTTCCTTGGGCAGCCTCCCAATGCTGGGAAAGCATGGGAAAGTTAGGGGAAGTGGAGTGAACCCAAACTTTGGAGCCCAACAGACTTGACAAGGCAGATTGCAAGCTCCTTGGAATAGGCCCTGTCTTAGGAACAGCTACTGAAGTCTTATTGTTCAGAATATAGTCATTCTGGGGTCATTTACACATAAATTTTTATTCCCCATATTCATTACTCACTGTGCTAGGGACACAGATTTGTATCAGACATACTCCCTGTCCTGGGCAAACTCACATGCTATCAGGAGAGGAAAAAAGTAAACAGCTGACTGCCATACAGAATATGAGGGCTCCCAGGTATCCTGAAAACATTTCCAAATGGCCGTTGCCCATTCCTGCCCCCTTACTGTGATTTTACACACACACACACACACACACACACACGCACACACGCACGCACACACGCACACACGCACATGCACACGCACATGTACACATACACACTATTTCCCTTCTGACATGCCATGTATTTACTGGTTCATGGGTTCCTTATCTGCCCTCTCCACTGCTTGACCTAGCCAGAATGTAAGCTACATGAGGCCAGGGGCTTTTCTCTTTGCTTCTTAATCTCAGCACCTAGAATATTCGTAAAACACATTGAGCCCCTTCCATGTGCCAAGCACAGCACTCAATATATTCGAACACAGAGATGGAGAATGGATGGGTCCTTTCATCAAGAAGCTCACCATAGAATTGAAAGGACATTTACCCTGATCAAAATAGACTATGATAAATAACTACGTTGGAAGCAGATAAACTTCTTTTCAATAGTTATTCAAGGGTTAAGAAGTGGGAATGCTTCTTTATCGGCTAATCACTTACACATATCTCACTCCTGCAAGGATGCTTTACCAACTCATCCCCCAGGAGGGCAAGAACACCCAACTAAGTATCTGCCCTCAATGGATTTAAAAGTGCTAAGTGGGAGACGAGGGGTAGCAAGCACACTACAGCAGGAAAGAAACGGCAGCCATAGGGAGGAGGAGATTTTTAAAAGTTATAAAAAAATTATTAAAAGGAGATCATGGCAAACAGATAAAAACTAAAACAAGGGCCAGCGGGGGCCATTTTGTGGAGGGGCAGTCACACTCCTCTTCGTGAGGCTACTGCGATTCCACTGAACAAAGGTATTCTCAGAGCTCCGCTCACCCCAGCGTGTCAGACCGTTTGCTCCATACACTAAGTTCTGACTCCCATCGAATAAGCCCCTGAGCCTTGCGGAGATGCCTCGGCAACCCCAATGGCCAGCTTCCCCACTAGCCGCTGGCTTTGTCCTGGCTCTTTCCCTCAGAGCCCTGCTCTGCTGTGATCAAGGCAGGATCTCTCACCTCCTCACCCTCCCCTGACTGCTGAAACTGCCTTCAGGGAATGTTCCTGTGGGCTGTGCTCAGGCCTCAGGCTTGAGACAGCATTCCAGGACTGCCTCATGGGTGGGATCCCGGAAAACATGTCGTAGAGGAGGTGCTCTATAAATGTCACTTGCCTTCTCACTAAAACAGATGTGTGGACAAAGGGCACACAGGGAATTCTTTCTTCCTTTCTTCACCTTACCTTTGCTTGTTTAAAACAAATTATTAAGAAACAAACACCAGAAATAGAGATGTTGAAGGTTTAAAAAGAGTTTTTTTTGTGGCTCAGAAAAACACAGATTTAAGCATCCAACTTAGCTCAGGTAGCGTCTCCACGGAGATTTCTTCTGACTCATCCTGCTGCCTGCCTCCCTCCTACATGGAGTTATTTGCCCCCACAGCGACTTGTGCTTCCATCATAGCATTTATGACATGGCACCGCAATTCTTTGTTAGCGTATCAGTCTCCGCAGCTAGACTGCGAGCTCCTTAAGTTAGGAGCTGTTATAATTATTTCCACTGCCAAACCCAGCATCTGGTATAGTGTACGCGTTCAGGGAATGTCTACGAGATGGATGAACTAAGGATCATACGTATGACACAACGCTAAAATGGAAGTTTTGGCTGAGATCTAAAGATGACAGATATAAGATACCAAAGTGAGCTAGAAACAGACCACCCTGAAGAATTTGTAAAACGGGTGGTTGAGGACCCATTAATCAACCCCTAAACCTTTTATCCATATGGAAGGTTAGAAAAAGAGCTGGAATTTTAGGAAAGGGCTGTTGGTCTATTGCACATCAGGGGTCCTTGTCAGGAAAGGAGGAGAGGGGGCTCCTCAAGAATTGTGTTTGTTCTAAACACAAGTTGCATATGCATAATAAACACTGGATGAAAATATATTAAAATGTTACCAGGTTCAAGAGCATGGGTGATCATTTTTTTTCTTAACTTTTTTTTTGTGTTTTCTAACTTGTCTACAGTGGCATATGTGGATTTGATCATTGTAAGGAAAATAAAAGTACACTGCATTTAGAAAAACAACTCAGTTATGATTACACAGGCAGTCAAAGTGACTCGTGCTCACTCTCCTCTCTCCTGGGAGGCAAGACTCTAAATGAGTATTTGACACAATAAGGAGAATGCTCAGAGAATCAGTGCTGTCATCAGAAATAGCACTGCTGACTTTTCTAATTTCTCCAAATAATTAACATAAAACTGAAACCTCATGAACCCACTGGCTGCAATAAATCTGGAAATTACCACAGCATAACAATACGAATTTATTATGGAGATGCTGACACATGCTAAATATAGTCACCCCCACAATATATTTCTGTTCCAAAGGGTCTATTTGAAGTTGGCCTCAAAATTCATACTTTTTGTCAGCAGGCAGGAGCCGGACAATCTTAATTTACAGCACGCTACCCTCTTTGTTTGAGAGTCTAGACAGCACAATGAATGCAGTCACTTTTCTCTTTCCTTTTTGCCCACACAATGAAAGCTTTTTAAAAACAAAATATTTTGTAAAATAGCATTTTAATCACTTCTTTTCTTTCTCTCTATAAGGCAGAGTTATAAATAAACCATGAAAGTTCACATTTGATCGTTACTTCTGAAAGCAAGTGAAGGGTTTCTGCAGGAAAAAATAGGGGCCCTGTACCTCGGGCATGAAAGGCGGCATTCATGGGGTTTGACCCTTCCCTGCCGTGTCAAGGCCGAGCTACCAGTCTGCACACACTGCTCGCTTCTCTGGGAGCAGCACTGGCCATCGCCAGGCCCGTGTGGGCGCAGGAAACACCCAGTTCTCATGCATTGTGGCACCAAAGGCCTGAAGTGAGTTCCCCAGGGGAAATCAGGTTAAAGAAAGGAAGAAGGTCTTCAGCACCCATGGAGAACATGCAGGTTCCATAAGTGCAGACACACCAGTCGGGGGAGCAGGGGATCTGGTACCTTTGCCCCTCCCCAGGGGAAGGGGAACAATGGCCTTAGGACTTTGGGAAAACTATCAAGAAATCTAGGCCTAGACACTCAAGGGCACTGCTGGCTTGGCCGTGTCCAGAGCCAGGATTTGTGGGAAGAATGAGCAGGACTTGGGGAGCTAGCGTGTGAGCTCCCCACAGGCAGGAACCAGGTCACGTCAGGTCTCACGTCTGGCACACTCCTAGCACTTACAGGTGCTTGGTGTATGATTGCTGAGTTGCTGAATGAAAGGGCCATGACTTTCACAACAGAGACAGTATAAGCTCATCTAAGCCAGTGTTTCTAAAGTGGCAGACATGCACTCCAGGGAGTGCTCAAGAAGTTGCACTAAGATTCTGGAAGAAAATATTGGAGGTGCCATTTATGTGATTTTTAGTCTAAGGAAATCAATTAAACTTTACCAGCACTAAATATGCACAGTATCGTCAGATCCATTAGTGGGTCCACACATCAGACTGCCATGAGTCAGGTAAGATGTGTGAGGTTTCCTAGGAGAAGAATGGAGGAGAGCTACAATACCGAGGGGACGACAGCATGGCACTTGGCTTCTATGTCCCCAGCTGCTAGGATTTGCTACATGTTGCCATTTACATGGCTCAGGGTAGTGGATTCCCAAGTGCTATCTGGTTGATTTAAACCAATCCTTCCAAAATCGACAAGCAGCTGAAAAAGATTCAGTCACTGGATTCAAGGTCATGGTGATCACTGAGATGCAAGTAAACAAGAAAATGGTGACATTTTTACTGGGTACTAGCTCTTCATATTATAAGGAAAACACAATGAAGGCCTAGTACACCTTTAGAGATTGCATAATGTTAGTAGGAAGACATAATAGGCAAAGATTTCAAATATTTAATTTCAGCTATATTTTATATGTTTTAGAGTACATATAATCAATAAGCTCAGAACAAATCTATGTTTTTTGTTGTTGTTGTTTTTGAGGGCAGTGTCACTGGCCCTCGTATGTGGGGCCTGAACCGGGGCCACTGGCGTCCCAAGCCAGCACTTAACCACCGCACCACTCGGCCGGCTCTACGCCTTTTTTTTTTTGTTTTAATAAGTAAGTTTTCATGTATTGAAAATACAAGCTTGAACACTTTTTAACTGACCGGGTATATGATCAAAAAACGTGACTTGGCAGACAATTCCCTTGGCCCTTGCTATATTACTGGTTTAAGGCTCACTCTGAGTTTCACACTGTGCTAATTACTTGATGCACATGAACTTTTCAACCCTCAAAATGACTTTATGACACAGATATCATCACGTAGCTCCACTTTATGAATCAAGGAGTAAACAGAGAGTATAGGAAATTTGCCCACGATCGTAAAGCCAATATGTTGGAAAGGCAGAATGCAAGCCCAGTTCCAGACCTTTACTTAGACCCAATGTGCCTGTCCTTCCTGTAATGCCAAAGCATCATCCGTGAGTTCCCTAACCTTGAGTTCAAATCCCACTTCTGCTGCTTATTTGCTGTGAGATTTCTTGGGTGAGAATGAGTGAGTGTGTGATACGTACCCATACAGTACATTGTATTTTTTTTTTGAGATGCTGACGCATAGCTCTGAAATACATGAATCTGCCTTCTTGGGGGACTCTGACTCATTTTACTGGAACAACAAGTTCACATGCTTATGTGTGGGCTGAGGCACATGACCCCTCCACAGAAAAACAGAAAGTATAGCAATGTGATTTTCTTCCAACAAGCATTAAGAAATGGCTAGTTGTTCTTTTATTTATTTTGTTTTGTTTTTATTTCTGACACAGTCATCTTTTGACCTGCATCTGCTGTTCTGTTCTGTGTAACCTCCATGCACTGGAGACAACAATTTCAATTTAGTAGTAGGAGGGGATGAGAGAAAGGAAAAGAGTGGGAGAAGGTCTTCGTCATGAATCACGATATGAAGACTCATCCTTCATTTATAATTTTAATTTCTTTCTTTCTTTCTTTCTTTCTTTCTTTCTTTCTTTCTTTCTTTCTTTCTTTCTTTCTTTCTTTCTTTCTTTCTTTCTTTCTTTCTGTCTTTCTTTCTGTCTTTCTTTCTGTCTTTCTTTCTGTCTTTCTCTTTCTTTCTCTTCCTTCTCCTTCCTTCCTTCCTTCCTTCCTTCCTTCCTTCCTTCCTTCCTTCCTTCCTTCCTATCCATCCATCATCCATCCATCCATCCATCCATACTTCCATCCACATACACACACATATATCTTGTTTAGGGTATTGATTACATGGGGGTACCCATTTTTCAAATTTCATCAAACTGGACATTTAAGTAAGATCTGTGTATTTCACTTTATGCATACTATATTTAAATTTTTAAAAAAGCCACCCTGTATGTATATGTGTTAGTATATTTATATTTTATTTAATTTTCAATTATATGCTTAGCAAATGGAAATTTAAAAAAAAAGCCCAATTTCTAATATTAACTCTAAAATATCCTCAAATTAGTCTCTTGATCATAAAGGAGGGGTGGCGGTGTGGAGGCTCTGCAATTCTTCTGGAAATGGAGATGCTAGTAGAAAGATATTGGGTTTTAGAAATAAATAGGCTTGGGATGGTATCTGGGCTCTGCTACTTACTGGATGTCTGAACCAAGCCTCAGCTTTCCCATCTATAAAGTGGGAATAATAATATCTACGCATAGCATTGTTGAAAATTCCAGTATCGCACTCTCTGACTACCATCTCCTTAACTGGTCTCCTAACTTCCACTTTCATATGCTAATAGCAGTCAGGGCTAGTAAAGGTGATTTTCAGAAAGAGAGAAAGTATAGTGCAATGACTACACTGATCGACTCTGACTCTTAACAGACTGCAAGAGTGGGAAGTTGGGCTATATCACTTACTAGCTACACATATTAGCACAAACTATTAAACTTTATGCCTAGTTCCTTTTCTAAAAAATGGAGATAGTAATAGAATGCCTCATAGGACTGCTGTTGGGATCATGGGAGTTATTTTACGTACAGCACTTGGGACAGTGCCAGCACATAATAAATGCTCTGTAAATTCTACAGATTTATTGTCCCACTAGCATGCAAGCTCCATGTGGCCAGGAGTTTTTATTTGATTCATTCACTGCGTTAAGAACTCAGCCTGGCCAGAATGGGTAGTCCATAAATATTTGTTGAATGAATCAATGAATGAGGTAAATTAAATCTTACCTCTCTGGGCTGTTTTTACCCACAACACTCTGACACCAAATGTGTGGGGTTTTGCCTCAGACCAGCCAATTATCCAACTCTCCAGACACCAACTGGGTATCCTACAATTCAATTTAATTTTGACACTAACTACCCAGAGTTAGCATCATCGCCATAAGTTTAAGGACTCAGTCGCACAAGGCTTCAGATGTCAGTCACAAGTCCAGGCCCAACTTCATCAGACTAGCTATAAATCAGGGGTTCCCATGACCAGCCTTTCAACTCAGATTTGATAACCTACTAGAAAGTCCCACAGAACTCAGGAAAAGTTTGCTTACTATTACCAGCTTACTTTAAAGGATACAATTCTGGAGCAGCCAAATGAAAGAAATGCAAAGGGCAAGGTATGGGGGTGTGGGAGGTGTGTGGAGTTTCCATGCCCGCTCTGGGGTGCACCATCCTAGGCTCTCCAAATCCTGCAGTTTAGGGATTTTATGGAAGTTTCAGTACATAAGCATGATTGGTTAAATCACTGGCCACGGGTAATTAACTCTACTCCAGCCTCTCTACTCCCTGGAGGTCAGGGGTTGAGGCTGAAAGTTCCACCCTCTTATCAGGCCTTGGCCTTTCTGGCAACCAATCCCCATGCGGAAGCTATCAGTATATAAAAGACGCTCTTTTCATTCCAGAGATAGCATGGGTTTTGGGAGCTGTGTGCCAGGAATCAGGGACAAAGATCAAATGTTTGTTTTTTGTTATATCAGAGTCACTCATCCCTAAAAACTGCAATGGGCTCCCTCCCATTGCTTTTCGAATGGAATTCAAATTCTGTAGAACGGCCTAAAGCTTCAAGATCACCATCTCCAACCTCATTTCATATGCCCATTCACTGTGCTCACCATGCTGGACACGCCTGGCCTTCTAGCTGGTGACTGAGCATGTTATGCTCACTTTTGCCCAGGGTCTTCCTGCCTCTCTCAGGAACAGTCTTCTCTTGGATCTTTGACTGTCTAGCTTTTCCATACAATCAAGTCCTCATCAAATATAATCTCTAAGAGGCCACCCGCGGCCACTCTTAGCTGAAACACTATCATATTCCATTTTCTTGTCTTTATAACCCTTCATAGCACTTAACATGGCCTGAAATTATGTTGTTAATTCATTTGCATCCTTGTTTATTGTCTACTTCTTCCTCTGTGGCCCTCACCTCTAATCCTTCTTCCTGAATCTAGGCTGCATGAAGGCAGGGTCCTTGGCTTTCTTCCTTGCTGCATCCCTAGCTTTTAGCAGGGTATTAGTGAAATGTCAGCTGAAAGTATAAACTTACTGAATGCCTACTTTAGAGAGGCACTGCGTATCTATATCATGCCTCGTTTGATGATCACAAACATTCAATGACAAAGGTCTTATAATCTAAATTTACAATAAGGAAACAGAGGCTCAGACAAATTAAGTGACTTGCCTAAGCTAGTAAATGGCTTAGCTAGGATCTGAAATGTGCTTTAACTCATGAATAAGACCAGCCCCATTCTCTGAGGAGCTCACAACTAATCGGCCAATCGCCAGCATTAGACTGTGACAGTTTATTTCCCTCTGGTGACTTTGGGGCCCTGTAAAATCCTAATAGCTTGCTTTCTCCACTGTCAAAGACAAATTCAATTACAGTCATGATACTGTGGTTACAAGGGCAGGAAGGTACATTCATTGATATATAGAAAGATTGTTCATATACTATTCATTTTTGAAACAAACAAAATCCCTGCCAGCTGTATGACCCTGAGTAAGACCCTTCCCCTCCCTGGTAATCATTTACCTTATCAGTAAAATGACGGAGTTGGATTAAATTATTTCTAAAGTCTTTGCCAGCTCTGCAATTTATTGGTTCCATGCATATGTCTTTTCTTTGGTTAACTCTCAGTTGACAAATGAACCAGCTACTCCCAATGGCACATTTCATTAGGGTTTTATTAGGCCCAGTCTGAGAGGGAATATACCCACTGTGTTTCTCCAACAAGGTACAGTTTCATTGCAATTCAATTACAGAAACTATGGCACTGGAGGTGGCAAAAATATCAAGCTTCTTGCTAAAAGCATCAGATATATTATAGACTCCAAAACTATAAGCCATCACCCCCCCTAATAACGTGTTGTTGACTGGAAAAGAAACGTTCCTGCTGATATTTCTGACTGAAAAGGTGTAAAGGACGCAATGAGCTATAACCAAAAAAAATAATTACAACAATGTAACAATAATAATACTAGTAGCTAACATTTATTGAATATTTACTATGGCGCAGCACTGTATTAAACACTTTACCTGCTTCATACCACCAATTGAAAGATGAGGAAATCACACATCTTTGGAACCTGTACTCTTAACCATGTGCTATGAAACAAAGGCTTCGGTGATGTATGAGTACAGACTGTAATTCAAATGCTAGCTCTGCCATTTAACACTCTGAGACTCAATTTCCTTGTTTTAAAAATGGGGATTTAAATACCTATTTTATAGGCCTGCTGTGTGCACTAAATGCTCAAAAGTTACTTATTATTATTATAATTACTATTACTAATTACCCATCAACTGAAACTAACCTTATTTTCCCAGAAACTTTACTGAAAGATAAGAGTTCCTATGTATATACTTGGATGCATGGTTCAGGCTGTAGGCAATTCTGGAGAATGTGTTGGGTGATAATGCTGAGTGTCTTAATTTCAAAATGTTTCAAACTCCGGAAACTTTCATCTCCACTTTACTTCAGCACTCACTTCCACAGCCAAACCCTGAAACTTATCACTCACTGAGACTGCTGTACTTACGTATATTCCAATATTCTAATGGCCACTTTCTGACTTTAATTTCTCAGTAGTCCAATTCTCACACGTGCCCCAGCATTCCTACCAAATGTCCTCCTCTACCTCATGGTAATTTCCATAATCTCAGTCCTGTCCTTTTCTTTTCATCCATATGCCTTTCTGGCTCTAATTTCTTCCACAGCTAAGTTAGAGTGCACCACCCATTTCCTCAAACACACTGACCAACAAGAATCACCACCAATAACTCTCTGAGTTGCCAAATTCAATTGGTATCTCTAATTCACAGAAATCATTTAGCCAAGATATGCTTCATTTATGGATGTAAGGGAGAAACTTTATTTAGGATGGAACAGGCCAATAGAAAGCTGTAACTCGAGACAGTGCAACATCCTGAAAGCTCTCAGGGTCTGAACACTGCCTGCTTCAAAGGTATTTCCGTGCTGGGAAGATTCTTTGGCCAGCAGATCTGGAACCATAATTGGCAGCAAAGAATCAAATGTGATGATATTAACATGGTGCACAGTGACTGAGCTGCAAGGGATGTTGGGTAGCCACTAGGGTCAGATTCTCTGTTTAGGTTGGTAAATAACTAAATTATCTAAGAAACAGGATATCTATCCCTCCATCTACCTCTCTACACTCCTTAAAGCTCCCTATTTTGGATCTCCAACTCTCCTAGGCCAGAGCAATTATTAGAGGTAGAGCTTGGACACCCTGGTTCTAGCCTTTAGGGAGAGCCTTAGACTCTTTTACAGAACAGAAGTTCCTCTGGCTAAGCCAGAAGTTATTTCAAGCCATTTCAGGAGGGAAAAGACAGGCAGAGAGGTTGAATCTGAAGCCAAGAGTTGGGAAGGCCAAATACAGCACCAAAGCAAGAGAAAGGCTGGAAGGCAGCTGTGAAGCCAGCAGGGTTGGGAGGAAGCAGAGGTTGACAGAGAAAAAGGAAAGGCATGGAATCCAAGTCTAATGTAGGCCATTGTGGTGTCCTTTTAAACTGGTTGATAATCTTTTCTGTGTTTCCAAAGACCCATGCTTCCCTCTATCTTAGCACTTACTACATAGTAGGATAAATGTGTGTTTACTGATATGTCTCCCCAGCAAGTGTGAGATCTAAGAGGATAGAGACCATTGCTTTTTATCAGTGTCCCCAGCAATTGTTATAATGTGACTCTTTAACAAATATATGCTGAGAGAATGAAAGAATAAGTAGATGGATGGATGGATGGATGGATGGATGGATGGATGGATGGATGAGTGAATGAATGAATGACTGAATGAATCAAGAGTAGGATACCTATATAAAGTTTGGGACCTCCCTCACTTACACTTTTTGGTATTTCCTAACTGTCAGGTCAATATCTTCTTTGTTGTCAGATGTCACAAAGTTAAGATCATGGATGCTGGGCTACCTAGATTGGAACTTCAGCTCTTCAAACTGAATGGCTTGGGCAATTGACTAACCTCTTTATGCCTCAGTTTACTCATCCATAAGATAGAAATAATAGAATTACTCATAGAGCTAATCAGATGAGAGAGAAAATGCATGCAAACCATCTAACTTAGTGCCTGACACAAGTAATAGCTTAGAAAATTTGAGTTATTTTTAGACTTATCATTATTATATCCTATTCCACCCCAGCGCAACACAGGGCCTTGTAATGTTTTCTTGAGTGCTACTATTTAAAGACAGGGCTTCCACACTGTGTGCTACATGTGACATGCTGCCTGGGCAGGGGAGTGATAAAGAGCATGGCATGAAGGAACCATTCAACACCATTCAGACAGCAGCTGATGCCTCTGTGTAAGGAGGTGGAGGAAGATGAACAATGAGCAGCATGGGGGCTGTAGGGAATAAAAGTGGTAGGAGCTTAGGTTTAGAAACATGGAGTTTATTTCTGGCCTGGACTTCCAGGCCTTTCACATAAAATAAACAAAGAAAACAACAACTACGTCAGCTGTGTTTATGAATTATAAGCTTGCTGTGGCTTTCACAAGACATAGGGAATGCAGGCTGCTTCCCTCTGCTTAGTAAATGATAGACAAGCACATGATGTACTGGAAAGAGAACTGATCTGGAAAACAGGAGCCTCCAATCCTGTAGTAATCTTAGTCTGGGCTCTGTGATTTTGAACAAGTTGTTTCCTTTCTTTGGATCTCAGTTTCCTCTTCTCCAAAATGGAAGTTTAAGCCAGATAATGGTAGTTTTATTGTTCAACAAATAGTTACTGAGTACCTGTTGTATGCCAGGCACTGTGCTAGGCACTGTGGCTTATCATTGAACCTGACAGCTCTGATCTCTGTCTTCATGGAACTTAAGAGTCTACTGAAGAAACACAGGGGTTAACAGATTGTGTAAAAGGCAGAGAGAACTAGTCTGGGGGCTCAGGATATAACCCGAAGGCTCTAAAGGAGTTGGCCAGTTAGAGAAAGTTGATGGCTGGATGAATCAATCAGGACTAGCACATCTGTATAAAGAAACTCTGGAATCTCCCTCAGTTACAACAGGAGGAAGGAAATGCATATTTGAAGCCTCAAGTCAAGGTAATATGGCATATTCAAAGGACTGCAAGAAGTCAAGAAGTCCAAGATGGCTAGAATAGATAGAATGAGTGATGAGATGAAGCTACAAATGAAGGCAGGATTGAGATTTTTGGATGGCCTTTTAAAATCATGTTAAAGGTTTCTGACATTATGTCAAAGTCTAGGGGGAAGCCATTGGATAGTTTTAGGCACGAGAGATCTTGTTCAAGTTCGTAAAAGATCACTTTGGCTGATGTGTAGAGAATGAATCAGAGAACGGTAAGAGTGGAGGCCAGGAAACCATTCAAGAGGATCTTGGAGCAGACCAGGTGAGATATAACAGAGGCTTGAACTAGGGTGGTGACTGTGGAATTAAAGCAAAGTGGAAGAAGACTCAAGAGATAAAAGATGTATACAAAGAAACAGACTGTGAGAGATTGAAGAGGAGGGAAAAGAGGGTGACTTCAGGATGCCCTTGAGATTCTGGGAGGGAAGATAATGTAGATGGAGTGCCATTTTTTTTTAAAGATTTTATTGGGGAATTGGGGGAGGGGAACAGCGTTGGGGAATCGGGGAAGGGGAACAGACAAGTTGCTGTCTTTTTGTTCTTCAGTCTAGTTGCACAGGACATTGCTTCACTGGCCCATGTTGGTATCGTCATTGCGTTCTTCCCGAATGAGGCAGATCAGTCGCTGGCCTCTGGATGGTCGCTCACCGCGGCTATTGGCAGCTCACGCTGGCTGCCAACTGCTCTCGCTGGCTGCCGGCCACTCACTGTAGCCTATGGCACCCCACTGCAGCACGGGCTGCAGCCTACACCGCCCAGGGGCTCGCACAGCCCAGCTCTAGGTGGAGCTGTTGTTAGCTGTAGAGGGCAGTGTCACTGGCCCTCATATGGGATCCAAACCGAGGCCACTGGCATCCCAAAACCAGCTCTTAACCAATGCGCCACCTGGCTAGCCCTGGGATGCCATTTTTATAGATAGCACCATGGCTGAGCTAGTACCAGTTTTGCAGGTAAAGGTGGAGATGATGATTTCAGATGTAAACATGGTTAAGTTGAGATGCTGGTGAGGCAAATAAATAGTAAATGAACCCTTAGAAATAGATGAGATAGACAGAATCCTATCTGTCTATGTGTTGGTAGGAGACCAACACATAGTGCTGGGTAGAGAAGAGAAGGATTCTGGCAAAGGAATTTGGAAGGCGGCATTCAGCGCAGTGAAAGGAAAATCAAGAAAGTACGTATTCGACGGAAGAGTGTGTCAATGAAGGAAGTGCTCCATATGGCAAACTCCTTCTAAGGGTGAAGCAGGGTAAGGAATGAAAAGCTCTCAGAGTTGAGCAATAACCTAGTCAGCATTAGGAAGTATTAGGGTGGAATTCTGGGAGTGGAAGGCAGGCCATCCTTGGTTAAGGAGGCAGTGGGTGGGTGGTGGCAAGAAAATCAGAAGAGTGAGGATAGCCATTTTCAAAAAACGTTTTTGAGTGTGAGAGACAATAACTGGGGGCGGGGGTTGATCGGTAGAAACGAGAGTTTATTTTTAAGATGCAAAAGTTTGTGGTAGCACTTTCCAACAGAAATAATGTGAGTTACATGAGTAATTTTAACCTTCCTAGGAGCCACTTTGAAAAGCTAAAAGAAACTGGTAAATTCAATTTTAATGTTCTATTTAACCTATTATATCTAAAATATATTATTTCAATAAGTCATCAACAGAAAAACATTATTAATGAGATATTTTACATTCTTTTATTCATACTCAGTCTTTGAAATCTGGTATGTATTTCACACATTCGATTTGGACTAGCTACGTGTCAAGTTGCTCCGTAACTACATTTGACTAGTGGCTACTGTATTAGACAGCACAAGTCTATAGCATGTTTAGATGCTGATGAGAAGGCGTCAGTATTAAGGAGAAAGTAAAAACAGAGGAAGGAGTGGGCTGTCAGAGGCAGTGGGCGATAGAGGAGCCTCTGATAATAGGTGGGGCACCTCTTCCATTTTAACAAATGTAAAGGAGAAAGTTTGTATCTGGATAAAAGCCGTGGTGTGTTGATAAATGTTTAATAACTGGTTCTGCAAAAAAAAAGCGGGGGGGCTGAATTGTAACATTTGCCAATTTCTGTGGTGTAAAGACTTCCAAGTGCGGCCAGTTTCAGGCTGAGAATGTGATGTCGGTGAATGTGGAGCTGGGAAGAGATGCATGCCATCGGCTCTGTGAGCACGGAGGAGCCAGCTGCAGCACACCACTGGATTCAAGAAACTTGGAAGATCTGATGGCAGATGTCTTTCTGATAGCTTTTATTTTCTCTTTGAGGTAGTTGGTAGTTGAGAATAAATAGGTCAGCGGTCTGAATGTGAGAGGAAAGATGGGGCTGAGAATAGGGGAGGCTTGATGTTGTCATTGTGGAAAGTGAGAAATTGAGCGGACCTATTAGGTTCCCATCAGGAAACAGATGGACTGAAGTAAAACTTAATAAAAAGTTTGTTTCAAAGATGGTTTTAAAAAAAATAAACAAGTACCCCATCACTGGCAATGGTGCGGGGCCATTACTACCTCTTGGTCTGAAGGAATAAAGGGAGAGAGTGGTGCCACCACCCAGAGAGGAAGTTGTAGGGAGAGGGCCACCTGCAGGGATTGTGATCTATGGTAGCTGGCTGAGCTAAACAATGGTGGCTCAGCAAGGAGAGAGCTGGGGGAACAAATTACCTTCATTCTCTCCTCAAGCTCCTGTTGGTGCCTCTCAATGGTCAAACCCAACTAGAAACCAGGCAGTAAGGGAAGCTGTCTGATGACAATTACATGAAATGTTAGAAGCCTGGCTTATGTCTGTGTTTTCTTATAGTGTTCAGTGGCCTGTAGGCAGGCATAAATAAGGCAGAAATCTGAACTCACCCTGGACTGGGGTTTGGTAAGAAAAGAACAATATGGAAAAATTTAAAAAATAAACAGGGCCGGCCCACTGGTGCGTTGGTTAGGAGTTGGCTTGGGACACCAGCTCTGAGCAGCGGGCCCCAGTTCAGATCCCACATGAGGGCCAGTGACTCTGTGCCCTCTACAGCTAAGATGGTGAACAACAGCTCGACCTGGAGCTGGGCTGTGACTCGCCAGCGATGGCGTAGGCTGCAGTGGGGCTGGCAGGCAGCTGGCGTGCACTTTCGTGAGTTGCTGTGACCCGCCATGAGCGGCCATCCAATGACCGGCGAGCGACTGCCTCACCCGGGGAAGAGCGCAATGATGATACCAACATGGGCCAGTGAAGCGATGTCCTCCACAACTAGACCGAAGAACAAAAAGACAGCAACTTGTCTGTTCCCCTCCCCCAATTCCCCAATAAAATCTTAGAAAGAAAGAAAGAAAGAAAGAAAGAAAGAAAGAAAGAAAGAAAGAAAGAAAGAAAGAAAGAAAGAAAGAAAGAAAGAAAGAAGAGAGGGCCATGCTGAGATTGGCCCTGTGGAAGGAGAGACAAGGGGTAGGAGGGAAGTAAAATCAAATCCCACAGCAGCTCTTCAAAGTGCACACTACCCCTGTTTTAGAGGAAACTAAAGCCAAAGACGTCATGTGGCTTGACCGGCAGCAAGGTTAGTTAGTGGTGCAACTAGAGATGGGTTTCACTTGAAAGCATTTCCCACACTACAGCTCCACCTGCAAGCAGATGAATGGTTGGACTGAATTGGGGGGAAAAGGGAATTTTAATGTTCATTTTAGCTTATTAGTTGAAATGGAAGCATTATTCAAATTTCCTACCCCTCGATATATAAACTCACGAGTGCTGAAGAGTAAGGATGCCCTTGGGCATTTTCATTACAGATGCTCCTCTCACATATACAAGCTGAAAGGTGGATGAGGACCATGTAAGGGGGTCTTTTGTAAAATAAAAGTGGAGGCAAGTTCTAAAGCATGCTCTGGATGCCCCTCTAGGTGGTACATGGCTGCCCCCTTCCTTACATCCGGTGGGATAAGCAGAAGGGGGAGATGGGACCATGTGATTTTCCTGTGTGTCTGGTACATAGATAGAACTCATGGGTATTCCCAGGGGCTTGGAACATGGGAAATGCTCAGTGATCATGGGCCGAATGGAATCTTTTAGAGATCATGCTTTCTGTGTCAAATATTCCACGGTCTGACAACAGGATAAAAGATTAGAAATCAGAGCTGCAAAGCCGGGAACAGTACACAGGGAGCACTGGAAATGGCTAGGTTGGAATTCCTGTGGTGTGACCTTGGCGCCTAAGCTCTCTTGGCCCATTGATGAAATTTCCTCATTTATAACATTGGCCAATACTTACCAGGTTGTTGTGAGGATGAAACGAGCCCACGGATGCAAAGCTCCTGGCACGTGTAAGTGCTCAGCAACAGACAACTCCCTCCACTGTGCTGTCTCTCTCTGGTCCTTCTATGGTTTAGCCATTGCTTTCATTTCCCTTAATTATCGCTTTCTTCTGATGCTGTATTTCATTCACAGCATAGAGCAGTGGTTTTCCTATCGTTTCCCAACCATGATTATTCCAGGGCTTTTTGATTGTTTTGTTTTGGTCACTTTTGGGCCTCGGTGACCCTAGGTGACCATTCTGTGGAAACAGTGGCATTTTGGATCATGGCTCTTTTTCCATCTTTGAATAAACACAGAGAGTTTTTTCTATCTTTTATTCCAACTCTCATTTGCCATCTGGTGCCTGGCTTGGCTGCATCTGTGTTTGCTTAATGACTTTAAGCGAAGGCCGAGTTTACATATGGGAAGAAGGAGAGGGCTTTGCTGATTTCTTCCATATGTTCATTTATTCATATATTATGATTTTTGTAATCTTACCAGCGTAGATCCCTTCAGACAATCCTCACACAGTTCCTTGGAGACCCACGTCTTTGTGTGTTCAGCTGGGAGTTTCTGTGAGAACGTTTGCTGTAATGCCCATTACCTTTAGCATAGCTCAGTGTGGCTTTTAGATGGGTACAAAACGAATGGGCTTGGAGGTTCTTCGTTTTGAATAGAGGAGGCTCATTTCATTTGGGTGATTCTATGGAATGAGACCTGGGTTCTGGGTACTTCTCTCCATTTGTAAATGGTGCGACTTCAGACAAGGTTTATACCCATGCTGGCCCTCGGTTTACTCATCGCAAAACCAAAAGGCTGGGGTTAGGTTTGCTCTGACACTTAAGGGCCTCACAGCCTCTGCTTTCCCTCATGCTGTTTCCTCCTCTGCCTCTGGTACTGGATTTCTGGCTCTTACAGATTAGTACATGAAGAACCAAAGCATGCCTTCCTTCTTTTCAGCTCCTAAGCCTCTAGAGGTGTGTATATGAGGGAAAATGAAAGGACGGCATCCCATCCTCTGCATGGGTGAAAGAGGATGAGACCTACTTTTTATTTTGTAAATGGTCGTCTTGATTTCTTTTTCTGTACTATATACTTGGAATTCCATTTAGTGCGAAGGCTCATGAGCTCTGGAGACAGAAGGACCTGGGCTTGAAACCTGCCTCTTCTCTTAGCAGCTTGGGCCCTGAGTAGGTTTCTTAATTTTCCTAAGTCTTACCTTCCTTCTCCGCAAAACGAGAGTGATATCTGCCTTGTAGGGATGGTGAATGGATACGTAATCATTAATTGCTAGCATGGTGTTTTGCATAAAGCAAGTGCTCTCAGATTTGGTTACCTCTTCCATCCTGGATTCAGAGGTGAAGTGCCACGGTGCCAAGAATGCCTCAGACGACAAGGCTGACAACGTTCAGAGAAGATCACAAAATCAATTGATATCAAATCTAGGATAAGAATGTGGGACTCCCGACTCCCAGGCTTCAGATCTTTCTCAAGAGCTTAAGAGGGATAGGGAAAAAAATGGAGGGCTAGGTGGGATTCACTGGGGACCAGATGTTGGCTAAGGGAAGAAGGTGGCCTAAGCCTTTCCCTAAGGGCTGCTAAGTAGAAGAGAGGCTCTAAAGGGGCCAGGAATGTGTATGGGGGTGGGGGAGAGTGAATGGGGCTCTTTTTGTGGAAGTCCTCTAATCACTGGCCTTCCCATCCTCCCTTCCTCCACACTTTACCTCCTCTTCCCCACCTGGCCCCTGCCTGCCTAGTCTGTGCCTGGGAGAGTGAAACCCAAAAGAACAAAAACTCTTTGACTTAGTGTTTCGATATGGCCAGACAGATGAGGCTGTGTTTGGTAGCCTGGGCAGGAAAGCTTTACTAGTTTATTTGCAGAGATCAAGTTTAATCTCTGCCAGGTAATCAAGAAATAATGTGTCAGCTTAGAGGCAAGGACAGAACAAGAAATGATCTTGTCCACAGCCCCCGCCTGGGCTTTCTGTGCTTGGAAGCATGCAGCAGAGCAGCATAGCGAGCGCGGTGGCTCCAGACAGCTGTCTCATTAGCTCTTTCTCTTCGAAAGCAGTGGGAATATAAGAGATGAGGGCTCTCTCCTCCCCCACAGACTGTTTCAGGGCACTGAAGCAAGGGACAGCCTCAGCATTCCTGAGCCTCCACTGCCTCCCGTGTGGTATGCCTGTATGATATGTATGTGTGTATGCGTGCATGCATGTATGGTATGTGTGTATGTATGTATGATATGTATGTGTGTATGCATACATGTATGTATGTATGCATGTATGGATTGTGTGTATGCATGTCTGTCTGTATGCATCCTGTATGTTACGGCTTAGCTGGCATTCAAAGGATATGCAGACATTAACTAGGTGAAGGATGGGGAAGCACACATCTAGCAGAGGACAGAACCACGTGGCGGAAAGGAAAATGACACATTCAGGGAAGGAGGCGGCCAGTGTGGTTGGAGCAGATAGAGGGAGGACAGGTGTGGGGAAGGCAGCACCCAGAGGCAGGCAAGGGCCACACCACTTAGACCTCGCAGTCTCCTTCCCCAGAGCACTAGGAAGCCAGAGCTGCCACCATCTGGCTGCTCTGACACATTCAGCCTGGCAGAGGCCAGGAGCAGAGGTTAGGTTTAGGCATCGCCTCTACAGCAGAGTGAGGATGGGTACTTAACGCTGTTTGCATAGAACTCACTTCCTTAGCCTTGAAAGGACTTATTCAGGGTCATTAGGTAACAGGGAAGACGGAACCTCAGCCTGGCCTCCTCCTATTCAGAGCACAATAGCTACCAGAAAAGACATCAAAAGAAATAATGTTGCAAAGAAAGACTCACAGACCTGGCCAAAGCTTACATCAACCAGTCATGTGGGTTTGAAGCTCCATTATTCAGTAAGAAATGGATTTGTCCTTGCAAGTGTTGCAAGGTCTGGCACTTACACCTGAGATGTGAAGGAACTTTTTTTTTTTTTCTTTTTAAAGTAGCAGAAGCTCTGACAACCTGGCAGTTTAAATGCAACCTCGGGACACCCAACACAGTGTGTGTGGCTCACAGCTTTCCACAGAAGCATCTCCCACTTTCCTTAACGTGGTGAGAAGGTGATGCCATGACATGTGCATCAAGACAGAAGACACATGGCCCTGGAGAAATGCTAAGACCAGTAAACAGACATATTGGAGCAAGAAACTACGGCACCTAGGAACTTTGACGGGCGGGTGGGCAATACTCTGAGCAGTGAGTGTGTGCAGGATGCGGACAGGGAATCCAGGGGTACTCAGCAGATTTTCAAGTCTGGAATGGAGATGGGGAGGCCGTTTAAATCAGAAGCCAGAAGGAAATTTCCTTCATTTCCCACTCTCTCATTCATTCCTGCCAGATTCCCACGCAGGGCCCAGGTCTTTCTTCCATCCTTGGAAGAGATGGCAACAGAAACAGGAATCCTCACCATTCATTAAGCACTCATGAGTCACAGTGGCTAACATTTTTGGTACTCATTGTGCTTGGCACCATATTAGAATGCACATGCCACCTTATTTCATCAATTTCGCAGCAACCTCAGAAGATGGATATTATCATTATTATCCCTATTTTACAGGGGAAAAAAAGAGGTGAACAGAGGTTGAGTAACTTGCCCAAGATGACCCAGGATTCAGGGTGGTATTATCATTATTATCCCTATTTTACAGGGGAAAAAAAAGAGGTGAACAGAGGTTGAATAACATGCCCAAGATCACCCAGGATTCAGGGTGGTAGATCCAGGATTCAACACCAGGCAGGAGAATCCATTGCTTAATTCAGTGATGTACCAAAGGGCAGGGTGGTCACAGCTGGTCACATGGGGTGTGGGCAATAAAGGGGGTGCACGGTCTATAGAGAATTAACATCTTATAATAAGGCTAATTAAAGGGTCCATCTGCTTTTTATTATCACATGCGCCAGCTACACGTTGGTGGTAAAATCTCCTCCAGGGCAAACCTCTCCCACCCAGTATATCTCCCACCCCTCCTAAGCAACTGGCTTAGCCACTCTGGTAAATAAGAATATCTAGTCCCAGTTTACAGATCTCAAATCCCATCCAAACACCCGCATCATGTCCTGTACCACCTCTCCCCCTCTCCTTTAAGTCCTCTGTGCACTGTGGATTCAGTGAGTTGGTTATTGGTTACATGTGATTGTTTCTTTATTGTCTATCTTTGCCATTGGACCATCAACTCCATGAGGGTAGAGGCTTCGTCTACAGTTCATGTGGAAGTGCAGGGCTTAGCAGGTTGATGGTGCTCACCCAATAAATATTTGCTGAAAGAACGGATGGGTGAATGAATGGTTAATCTACAAGGCTACCTCCTCCATGAAGTTTTCCTGGAGAGAGGAAGGGCCCAGCTCTTCAGAGGGGAAGCTTGATAATGAGCTGGGCTCTTCGTTCCTCCAAGATAGCCCAGGAAGTTCTCTGCCAGGTGTGAAGAGCATGGGTCTTAGTGTAGCTTTGAGATTCAGGGCACCACAACCTTCCTCGTTTTGGAACTACCATTCCTAGAAAGAGAAAACAACCCTCTTGGCGCTGATATTTTGACTGACAGAGGATGGACATGCTCAGGGCCATACACTACTTTAATACTTCACACAGACTTCGAATTATTTAGGATTGTGTAATCCTAGATTAAGATCTATATACAAAAGATCCTAGCATGTTCCTTAGACACAGACATCTAGGTTGTTTTGGCTTGCTTCTAAACGGCTAGATACATGTAACTCTGCAAACATCTCTATGACCTGGGATGTTGTTTTATTTTGAAATGGGAGCATGTTGGTTTACAAGTTCATTAAAACTAAGATATATTTTGCTAATGCACAATGGAATTGGCACCCCCACAGTAGTCCACTTTAAACCCATCTGTTTAACAACATTGTAATCCTTAGTAAAACATTCCAGATATTGTAATCCTTAGTAAAACATTCTAGATATCATGTTGTAACATGTCCTCCTTTTTCATCCTTCAAAATATATTTTTGTATTTTTTCCCTGAAGATAAAGTACTCCAGGCAACCTTCTGGGTGGTCCACCTGTGAGAAAAGAGTTCCCATGTCTCCTCTGAGAGGTAGGTCACAGCAGGGTCAGTTCTTGTGCTCAAAGCCAACATCCAGGAGACAGGCTGAATGAACTGCACAATGAGGTGACCCACCACGACCATAGGTGCTCTGGGGTCACAACTCGCCATGGGCAGAAATCAATGAAATGGTACAGAATTTAATTCAACCTGGAAGCAGGCAGAGAACTGGCAAAGATGAGATCAGATGAAAAGTCTCCTGACCCTCAATTCTGCCATGATATAGTTGAAAAGTTTTGTGGTATTAGGGGAAGGGCCCCCTTGAATGGGTGATGCCAAATCTCTATGGCTCATCTCTATGACTCACTCTCTGGAATTTCCATCCTACAAAACAGTTTCATTAAGACAGTGTCTCCAAAAGACAAATGTTGGCACATTTATTATACAAGAAGGGATTACATGATAGGCAGTATACAAGAAGGCATCTTTATCATATCAACTACATGATAGGAACTAGAGCAGGGTCCCAAGAGGGTTGCGGGGCGTGGGAAAGATAAGTGTACACAGGGAGCCAGGTGCAGGAAAGTACTGTGCAGCCCTTGATATCTTGAGTGGCAAACTATAGACTGCAAAGAAAATGGGCTTTGGAAGTATTTCTTCTTTTTTCCCAATAATCTTCCTTTCCTTTTCCCCTGCCCCCTCTCTCCCTCCCTGCACCTTGCCTTCCCCTCCCTGTCTTCTTCCTCTCTCCCTCCCCTCATAGATATTTACTGAACATCTACTATGTGCTGATCATGATTTTGGGTGCTGGCAGTCACTGGCAAACAAAATCAACATGGTCCCGGCCTTGGGGAAACTTATAGCCTTGTAGGGGAGACAATAAACAAATGTCCACAGAAATATCTATAATGATGCATTACACTAAATATTGTGAAGCAGAAATACAAGAGGCTATAAGGTATCATGTGAGGAACACTAGCTTAAGATTGGAGAAATCGGGGACACTTCTCTCACAGAGTGACAGTTAAGCTCACAGCTGAAGGGAGAGAAGGGTGAAGTCAAGAAAATGTGGGTTGGGGAGGGGCAGCATTACAGCCAACAGAATAAAGGAAGTAATAACAAAAACAGTGATAGTAACAATAGCGGCTAAAACTTATAAGCAGTTATTTTGTGTCAATCACTATTCTAATTATCTAATAACTATTCATTTACTCCTCACATCAAGTCTGTGAGGTAATTACTGTTATTGTCCCCATTTCTCAAATAAGAAAAGTGAGGCACAGAAAAGTGAAGTCACTTGCCTGAGGTCACACAGTTAGAAGGTAGAGAAACTGGAACAAAATTCAGGTAATCTGGTTCCAGGAGAGAAGATCTGTGGAGTGGAGGAATTGTACAAAAGGCTGAGGGCCTGAGCTGATGGAGTTACAGGGGTGGAGGGAGAAGGCACACCCAGACCCTCAAGAGGCCCTGTGATGCGTTCTAGAACTTTTCCTAAATTCAAGGGTGGAAACCCATCGCAGGAGCATTAGCAGGTGAATTTAGCTTTTTTTCTGTGCCCTCTCTGGTTCCCATGGGACAGCAAGCAGCTTGGAACATAAGGTCAAGCTGGGAGAATACTGCAGAAGTCTAGGCAGGGGTAACAATGGTTTGCATGAAATAACCAATCTAACAGCCTTCCTTCCCTTCACCTCTTTCCCCTCCCTTTCCCTCGGTTGTGTTGCTCTCTCTGTCTTCCCACCCCTTTCAGCAGAAGGTAGAGGACCCAGTGATAATACCCCCACCCCTGCTCCCTTTGCCAAGCTGCAGCCAGATGCTGGCGTTCCTTCACTTTCTCCGAGGCACGCTTCCCGCTTCCTGGACTCAGGATACCCTTCTCTGGGCCTGCATGCTGAGAGGGACCAGCTGCTGGTATCCAGAAGAACTCCCAGCTGTTCTCCCAACTTTTCTCAAGTGTTTCTTGGTGTCAATGCCTCTAATTAGTTAAAATAGGAAGGGAGGTGGTAAACAGAGGAGCAAAAGAGAGGTCTAATTTTAGCTGTAGCTGAAAGGACTTTCCCCTAAATACACTGTGATCTCAAAATACTTAGCTAAGCGCATGTGGACACTGCAGGGAGAGGATTTAAAAACAGCTACAGAGGAACAGTCAAAGGCCAAATGGGGCAGCCCCTGCCTTCCCATCTGGCTGGATGGAAGAGGAAGGGAATGAAAACAGACTGAATCCTTATTCTGTGCCAGGCACGGTGCTGGGTGCTTTGTATATATCAACTCAGCAAATATATTCCACGCGCACAGCCAGATTACCCTCATTTTACACATGAGGAAACTGAGGCTCAGTCAAGTTCAAGTTACTCTGTCCAAGATGACACAGCTAACTGGAAAGCTAGGATTTAAGTCTGGGTCTCTTTGACTTCCCTGTGTCTAGCAAGAAGAAAATGGGGGCCTTGAACCTAGGACAGATAGGACACTGGGCAGGCAGCGTAAGCACAGATTCAGGGCACAGCCTCAGAGTAAAAACCTGAGGATGCTGGCTCTCAGAACACTTAGCAGCATCCTTGTAGGAACTGGCACGAATCACTCAGGGCCTCGACTTTTTCCAACCCTGAGATTCCCCCAACCCTCACAAGATGTGCTGGAGGAAGGACCAGGCTGTCACTAACAATTTACAGGTAGATAAATCATTGGGTGTATGCCCCCCATCCCTCACTCCAGCAACAAAGACCTCTGCTTTCTGCAATCAAAGAAGACGCACTGTTGGGCAAAGGAATCCACGCTGGCTATCCCCCCCGCCCCCCGCCCCCGCCCCCGCCCTCTTAAGGTTATGTTCCAATCTGGGCTCCTTCAGAAAACTGGACACCTGGTAGGACTCATCACGTCAACTTCCTTCATTTTGGTTGAAGCTTAAAAGGCCTCTTCACTGGGAAGCTCCCCCATGAGGCTTTCCGCGCACATCTGGAGGCTCTTCACAATGGGCCTTTGAAGCGGCCTGAAGCATTCCGGGAAGTCCGCCTCATTGGGCTGAGGTTTAAAGAGCAGAAGCCCACATTTATTTTTCTTTCCCGCCTTCTTTGACAAAACTCCCCCCAGTGGTTTTGTGGGCATTTGCAAAGCAGCCCTGATTTTCAGCTCACGACTTCTCGGGCTGAAGTCTTCAAGAAAAGCCAATTCAAAGGCAGCACTGGTACCATAAAGATCTGTTTATGGGTTTGGCTCCTCCACCAGACTCTGAGTCGCGCTTTAGTCATCTTTGTAGCAAAAAGAAAATGGACTTTGGACTCTAACAGCCTTGCTCCATCATTCAGCATGAAGTGACATTTTGTCGAGTCACTTAAAATTTCTGATCTGTGAATGAGGTCTTAGTGCCTGCCTTGTATGGAGTACTAACCATTACAAGAGATGGGTGAAAAATCACTTTGCACACTGTCCGACATGGATGATATCAGGGCTGTGCTGTCCTCTCTGCCAGGACCACCCTCCCTCATGTAGACTAGCAGCTACTCACTCTTTACAACTCCGCTCAGGTGCTGGCTTTCTCCTCCAGCAATGCCTGACCTCCTTCTTGCTTATGCTGGTTTAAGAATGTGTCTTCTATGCTTCAATAATCCCCATCCTCTACGCCACTGTTCATTGTTATTTGCATTTAAAGTGTATGTCCACCGTGCCCCTCCCACCACTGTAACAACTGTATACATATGAGGTCTTTTTTTTTCATTGACTCGGCATAACAAGCACAATGCCTAGTATCTTGATGTGCTCAGTGAACATCAACTGACTAGTTAACTTAACAAATATTTATTAAGCACCTACTCTGAGTCAGGTATTATTCCAGCTACTGAAGACATAGCAGTGACTAAAACAGAATCAGGAAATACATTAAGGAATACAGAGACACTACCAGTTACAGCTCTACCATGAAAAGAGTGCAGAAGTCATTACTCCCATTCTTATAAGTAAAAAGCCAACAAACTGTAAATTACAGATCTTTCTTGGATTTTTTGGAGAACGGGGGTTACAGGGCAGACCACCCCCATGAGACCTGGAGGGACAGGCGAATCCAGGCAGTTACAGTTGAGAGCTCCTTACCCAGAGCAGAAGCCACTGGAGCCACAAACTTGGGCGCTAATTTTGATGAAGTGCTGGGGGCTGAGTGTGAACTAGCACTTCCATGGGTTTTAATTCTAGGAACGTTACCAAGTTTTCACTGCGAAGAGGCAAGAATGCACCCCTCCTGACTCAAGCAGGGGGAGGAAAAGAGTAAACATGTGAAATATGCTAGAGAGTTTTCTATAGCAAAGGCCTCCCATTAAGGGGAAAAGACTTTACCTGGGTGGTCATATCCCACCCAGGGGAAGGACACCTCTCCAACTCCAGGCCTCTCTATCCATCCTGTCTCACCAAAGCGGGAAGAAAAAAGGGTTTGTGAAGGTCACAGACCAAGGATACAGGCTCACTAAAAGCTAAGCCTTAAAAAAAAAATTATAGAGTTCTTACCCCTTCCTCACACCTTAAAACCACACCATCAGAGATTCAGAATAAATAATCGTGGATTACAGCTGAAAGAACTATAAGACCCAGAATCTACCTAAGGAGGAATTCTCAGGGAAGCCCAAAGACAGAGGAACAATTTAAGCCTAAGGCAAGCAGAAGAAGGAAAGAAGAGCAATAAGAAGAAAAGAGATAATAAAAAGCAGAAATCAATGAAATTGAACACAGGAAAACAACAGAGAAAAATCAATGAAATAAAAAACTAGTTCTTTGAAAAGATTAATAAAATAAATAAATCTTTAACAAAGCTAATCAATATAAAAAGAATGAAGACACAAATGACTAATACCAGAAATTAGAAACAGGTCATCATTACTGATCCCATGGATATTAGTTGGATAATAAAAAAATCCTATGAGCAATTCTATGCCCACAAATTTGATAACTTAGATAAAATAGACTATTTCCTTGGAAAATGCAAAACTACTAACATTGAAACAAGGAGAAACAGATCATCTGAATAGAACTATATCTACTAAAGAAATTGAATCAGTAATTAATAACTTTCCAAAAAAAAAAAAGCACAATGCCTAGATGGTTTTACTAGTAAATTCTGCCAAACATTTAAGAAATAAATTATATCAGTTCTTCACTATTTCCTCCAGAAAAACAGAAGTAGAGAAAAGACACCCTAACTCATTCTGAAGTCATCATTTTCTAATACTAAAATCAGGTAAAGACATTACAGGAAAGGAAATCCCCAAACCATATATCTAATGAAGATATTGGATTGTTGGAAAAGTCATGATGCATTTTTGCAATGAAAAACATAGAAAAACCCAATAGATGCAAAATCCTCAATATTATATTAGCAAATCAAATCTAACATACACTTCACTAAAGAAGATATACAGATGGCAAATAAGCATATGAAAAGAAGTGAGACATCATCTGAAATCAGGACATTGCAAATTGAAACGAGATACTCTATACCTATTAGAATGGCCAAAATTCCGAAAACTGACAATACTAAGTGCTGATAAGGATATGGAGCAATAGGAACTCTCATTCTTTGCTGGCGGAAAAGCAAAATAGTGCAGCCATGTTGGAAGACAGTTATAACATAAACATGGTCTTACCATACAACCCAGCAATTGTATTCCTAGGTGTTTATCCGACTGGTTTGAAAACTTAGGTCCACCCAAAAACCTGCACGTGAATGTCTATTCACAATTATCAAAAACAGGAGGCAACCAGGATATCTGTCAGTAGGTGAATGAATAAACAAACTGCTACATCTATACAATGGAACACTGATGATTACATACAGAAATATTTACAGATATGGGTATACATACAGATTAATATACACACATATTATTTCCTGTCAGCTGGGAGGGCCCAGGAGCAATAACAGCCCAGTAGCTGTGAGCACACCTAGTACCCAGATCTTGGTTTCTAATCCCATTCTCCATTAAAAAGAATCAGGGCTTGTTGGAAAAGTGGCTGATGCTAGGGCTGGGTCAGGAAATACACACAATGAGCCTGGACTAGCTTGTAGTGCCAGAAAGTAACAAAGTAATTGAAGAAAACACAATTATGGGGTCATGTCAGGAAGATAAAAGAGCCACCTGAGGCTCTCCCAATGACCAAAACTACAACAAATGAGCAACAAAATACAGTATTGGATTATAACTCAAAATATAACATAAATACCTATGAGTCCACACTGTTACAAAGAAATGATTGAATGAATGAATGAATGAATTAATGAGAAGAGATGAATCTCCCATGCAGAAGAACTCCAAATTGATGTATTGGGTCATCTGGAAAGTCATGACGCATTTTTGCATTGAAAACAGAAAAATACGTCACGACTTTCCCGACGACCCAATAGATATTCTCCCCGCAAGGAAGTGAAGCATAATTTCCACTCCTTAAATGTGGGCTGCACATATTGTGACTTCCTTCCAAAGAGTACAGTATGGAAAGTGGAAAATGACAGAGCAATTTTACAGTGGAGAACTTGACAAACACTACCTCAAGTAGGTGGTCAAGGTCAACATCAACAATGATAAGTCATGTTGACAGCATGTTCCCGTGATAGAATGTGATGAAAATGGTACTTTGTCTCTGTGACCTTGCTCCCTAAAAACTTTCTCCAGTCTAATCATGAGAAAAACATTTGACAAACCCCAATTGTGGAACATTCTATAAAATATCTGGCCAGTACTCCTCAACACTGTCAAGGTCATCAAAAAACCAGAGGAGCCTAAAGAGACATGATGACTAAACATAATCCAATATCCTAGATGGGATTCTAAAAGCGATAAAGGGCATTAGATAAAACTAAAGAAATCTGAATAAAATATGGGCTTTAGCTAATAATACATCAATATTGGTTTATCAGTCGTAACAAATGTACCACATTAACGTAAGAGGTTAATAATAAGGAAAATTGGGTATGGGGTTTACCAAAACTCTCTGTATCTCGTCACCATTTTTCTGTAAATAAAAAACTGATCTAAAAAAGTAAAGTTTTTAAAATAATATATGTACATGTACCTATATACCCATACACACATATTATGTCAGATGGTGATCAGTAGTAGGGGAAAAACATCAAGTAGGGTAAGGAGAATGAGAAATGATAGGCGTGGAGCAGACAGTTTGAATAGGCTGGCCAGAAATGGCATCTCCCTGATAAAATGATATTTGAGCAGAGATTTGAAGGGAATGAGGATTTGGACCCTGTAAACATCTAAGGGAAAAGGCTTCCATACAGAGGGAATTGTGGGAGGGAGTGTGTTTAGTATGTGCAAAGAGAGGGAAGAGGCCAGGATAGATGGAGCAGCCTGGGGCCGAAGGGCAGCACGTGAAGCCGGAAGGGAAGCAGGTGCCAGGTGGGTTTTGTAGGCCATGGGAAGAACTGAACAAATGAATCAATAAATGAGATGAGTGGAAACTCTTCATCTCAAAATGTATTTTAAGTACTCCTGACTTTCTAAAAGTTGAAATGAAATACAGAATACACCATCCTCCCCCAAGCACACACAAATATTCTGTCATAACAACACCAACTTAGCCGGCAATTGTTCCAAGACCCTGTAGTCCCACAGAAGCACTCTGAAACAAAATTTGAGATTGTTTCTAGATTGGCAAAATGAAATGAAGTCTGGAGGCCAATTTTTCATATAATTCAATTTATTTAAAAAAAAAACTTACATATGCCTGAAATCTTTAGATAATGGAAAGAAAAGTGGATTTTCCTCTCTTCGTTATTAAAGTAATTGGCTCAAACTCTCATTTCATTTTGTACATGTAGGCACAATCCAGAGTCTGTAATTAGTTTCAAACCACCAAAGTAGAAACAGAATTAAAACCTCAACTAACTGAAGGACCTTTTTTCCTTGACATACTTATTTGGCTTTCAATGGCTGGAGGCAGAAGGCAGAAATCCAAAAAAGCAAGCTCATGAGAGGCCTCAAAAACAAAATAACTTGCAAAGTATGCCTGGGTGGGTCCAGTCGGAGCTCCTCACCTGCTGCCTTCTCCATCTCTATTTCCAGTTCTACATGATGAGAGAAGGCATCCTGCGTGATGATGACATCCCCAATCATCAGAGGACAGCCCACCAGGCTCATAGACTGCATACTAAGAGAGGCGCAAGAACGCTCACCTCTTTCAGCGATTTGCACCAATAAGAATGAAATCAACAACACTTTTCTGTGAACTTCCCTTTAACCAGAAAGGACCTAAATAAAGGCATGCCATTGTGTGAGTATGAGGGTAAAACATGGATCTCTCAGGAGTGGGGACTTGGTATCAGAGTATCTTGGTTTATTTAAGATAGTTGGTGCCATACTCAGTCACTGGCCATATCTTTGGGGGAGTTAATCTAGTTAACCCTGGTTAACTAGGGTGAAGAAGTCTTTTTTCTGCACCCAGAATAGCCTCGTCCAGTTGGGTTGGCAGCTACCGGGAACAGGTAAGTATGGTAAAGCTGGCAGGGACCAGCCCTTGAGAAGGTGGCCAAATAGACTGTCCAGTCCTGTTCCAAGGAGCCAGTACGAATCTGGTGGGGATGCCACTCATGTGGGCTGGCAGTGGGGAGGACCCTGTGTGCTGAGCTGGAGTGTCACGTTGAGCAAAAGAAGTGTCTCAAGGGCAACTGCAAATTATTCAGAGAAGGGGAGCTGGGGAAGTGGTACTGGGCACCAGTCCTGCTAGGATAGGAAGCTAGAACCAAGGGAGCTGGGAGTGGCCAGGGCGATGGTGCGGTGAGGGGGTGCAGTGAAAAGTTCCAGACAGGCCGTGAGCAGTACCAGGCTGTGGCAAGGAGCCTTGCCAGTGAGGTCCCTGACTGCTAGGTGTAGAGGTGGGAGTGTTAATGTACAGGTGAAGGAGTGGGATGGGATCACTTTAACTCCACAGTGCTCCTCTGGGTAAACTCGCCTTAGAGGCGGTGTCAAAGTGACTAAGAGCATGGGCTCAGGGGCCTGGTTCAAAGCTTAGTTTCTCTATTTACCAGTGGTGTGATCATAGCCATGTCACTCTTTGTGCCTTAGTCTCCCCATCTTTACAAAGGGGCTAACAATGCCTCCTATATCATGGGGTTTCTATGATGATTCAATGATTTAATATATAGAAAACAGCTAGAAGAAAATATAGAAAGTGCTGACACACAGCAATATTTATGTTACCTATAATGCTTATCATTACCACCTCCCAGAGCTGATGAGAAGACACAATGAGATGCTGTATAACTCAATCCGCATGTAATTCTTCCCTTTCCCCTCCTTCTTCACACAGAACATTTTGAGCAGTGGAGCCAGGCCTTGACTCTAAGGCCGACGTTCCTCAAGCATGGCTGTCTAGTAGGAAGGTCTGAGCATTGTGGATCATGGCCTCTGCCTCCACACGTGTGCCCTTCTCTTCTTGCCATGTCCTTTTCAGTCATCTCGCAGCCCAGCTTCTGTGGCTCAATCCAGGTTGCCTCACAACTGCATCTAACACTTCTGGGTTCATACTACCTCCTCCTTGCTTTCTTTCTTGGCTCCCATCCAGCCCGATTCTGTTTGCAGAATGATTTCTTTCATTATGGCATGCCCTGCTCAAAAGCATTCCATAGCTCCCTATTGCCTATGGGGGGAGGTATCAGACTGGCTCAGATAGGGCCCCTAATTCCTCTCTGTCTGAGTCCAGGATCAACTGATAATAGATAACAGCCTCAGAACAAGGAGGAACAATTTTACAGGCTGAACCTAAATTATATGGGCACACTATTAATTAATTTATTTTTATCTTTTTTTTTTTTTTTTTTTTTTTGAGGGCAGTGTCACTGGCCCTCATATGTGGGACCCAAACTGGGGCCGCTGGCTTCCCAAGCCAGCGCTTAACCACCGTGCCACTCTGCTGGCCCTATTTATTTATTTTTAAACAACATGTGGTTTCATTTCACAGTAGACCCTGAATGAGTACATTTGCATCTGGCTATGTGGTTTGAACACCTGTCCCTTGGATCCTGGGGAGTAGTTGGCTCCGGACATCATGGAACAGCTGGCAGGGTTAAAGAAGAGGATGTATATATAGTGCCCAGGTCAAGCAAGCCTGCACTTAAGCATTATCATAATCATTTCTATTAGTACTCTAAAACCCAGACCCCCCTCTCTGGCCTTCAAAGTCCTACACCATCTGTCCCCATTCTACACTCATTCCTATTTCCCACAGTTCTCTGGGATTTGCTGGGCCTATCCCTTTGAGAGATTTCCGCTTATGTCTTCTCTCTGGCGTTCCTTTCCTCACTCCATGATAAGCACACATCTGACCTCTTCCTTTCTAAATCCCGCCCCGCGTTCAAGGCCCAGCCCACATTGGGGCGGTCTCCAGGGAGTCGGCTAGGCACCTCATACCTCCAGGCCCATTCTCTTGTCTGAATTCACACTCACTTATGACTTGTACTAAATAACTTTTAAAATGCCTGCTGTTATTATAATATTTGGGTTTTCTCTCCCAATTAGATTGCAATCCGTTCTCGAACAACCACTGAGATTCTTTTTTTCTTTAATGGTCATTTCCAGCATAAAACAAATGTTCCAAAAGTCCCCAGCAACCTTTCCTCTGAGGGTTCCCAAATGGAGTGTAGATTCCTGTGTGATCAGAGGTCTCCTCTTTTAAATGAAAATAATGACACTAACCTCATAGAACTGTTTGGTGGTTTCAGATAATAGTTATAAAACTGCACAGTCTGCTGAATTGAAAATATAATCAGAAGAGAAGAAGAATGTTGGAATTGATAGGAACCTGGGAAGGGAGGCAGAAGGAAAAGGGGGAATGCAACGGATTGCTAACAAGACAGACGGGTGCAGCATCTCCCACATGTCAGGCACTGTGCTAGGCACTTTATACATATGACATATAAGGTACTGGTGAAGAGCACACATTCTGAAGGCAGGCTCCTGGGTTCTAATTCTCGTTCTGTTACCACCTGTGTGACCGGTTACTTAAAATGTCTAGCGCTTATTTTCTTTATCTTTAAATTGGGATAATTTAAAGCAGGGGTTAGCAATTTTTCTCTGTAAAGGGTCAGATAGTTAACAAATATTTTAGGGTTTGTTGGACAGATAACTTCTGCTGCAATTACTCAATCCTGCAGTTGTAGCATGAAAGCAGCCATACATAGAGTGAGAATATGTGAAAGAATGAGCAAGGTTGTGTTCTGATAAGACATTATTTGCAAAAATGGGCAGTGGGCGAGGCCTGGCCCACAGGGAGGAGTCTGACACCTCACAGTGGCCAGGGGATTGAAGAGTTCATGCAGTTGATGCTCTTAGAACAGTACCCTGCACAAAGTAATCACTCAACAACTGTTAGCTGTTGTATGCAATGAAACCGTGGAACAGGTCTTAGAATGCCCTTTTCTAGGGAAGAGAATGCAAGCTCAGAAATAACTAAATAACTTCTCCAAGATCTAACATCTTCTAATAGCAGCAGAATCAGGCTCAGAGCATAGGCTTGTTGGACCCTAGTACTTTTTCCACTGTAATTTTTTGTCAATGTCAAAGATCTTATCAGAACCAAGACCTTCTTTCATAGTCCCCAAGGGAACCTTACTCGAGTCTTCTATCTCTAAGTGTTTGGGGACTTGACTCAAACACTGGTGACACATCAAATGATGAAACTGGGCCAGGGATCCAAGCGAGCATCATCGGAAAGCCCCTCAGTTGATTTCCTTTGAATCCTGGTTCCAGTCATTGGGGAACAGGTGTGCAGTCCTGGCTCACTGCCCTCCCCCCTGTGTGCTCACACCGTTTCAGCCTTCCCTGGCCTCGTCGGTTTCCTATGACAGGGGTGGATCAGCTGCCTTTGGGGAGCCCTAATTAAGTGCACAAATACGGCAGCCTTCCCAAATCCACATTAGTTCTGCTTTGGAATGCCAGAACTTTTCTACCATGGAAAAATGCTTCATGCCCTGACTCTTAACAAACCCAGCAAATTCAAATGCATTTGGGGGAAAGGGGGAGAGGAGCATGAATTCCAAGCTGTTATGTGAGAAAGCAAGGAAAGAAAGGGCTTTTCTTGAAAGGGGGAAACAAAGGGCACCCAGAAATGTCACCAAAATGCCCTTCAAACTCTCCAGCTTGCCCCAAGTTGTTCTTTGTTTGAGGGCCTTCAAGTGTGATTTATGTAACTCTTTCCCTCAGTCAATGATTGGCTTCTTAAACCTGAGACTCTGATGCTGGTACAGCAAAGATTTCTTCCCATATCTCAAATACTTGGAATAAAAAGAAAAAGTGATCCCCATTAAATGGCACAGACTATGTACATTTCAAAACTGTCCACCCATCTGACTGATTTCTCTTCCTTCCTCCTCCTCCTCTCCTCTCCCCTCGAAGCCCAGTCTAAAACCAGTCTACTCTGGTGAAATGTCCTGGTTCTGCAGCTGAGAAGACACCATCATGCTTGGTCTTGTACATGTGGATTTCACAGCAATCATCTTTCTGCTTTCTGTTTAATTCCACATCTTCTGGAATAAAACCATTTAGGTGACAATCCTCAAAAGGTACTGCTTGTTGTCTGTTTCCAGAGATCAGTGAACCATTGTGTTGACCTCATCAAAGGCTTGAGAGTGGCTTGGCCTTGAACTTGACGCTCCTACAAGACAATGCGATGGTGGAGGCCATTGGACTAGGAATCACACAGATTCACCCACCACTAGGTCTTTGAAGCCTAGAATCTCAGCGGATCCTCCCAGCTCCAGGCTGACAACCGACCCAGGCCTCTGGCAGGACAGATGCAGCAATGCTTCAGTTGGCCACCAAGGGCCTCCTGCCCAGGGAAACAGCAGCCTCTGCAGGGCTTGCTGCCTCAGGAGAGATGAAGGGCGGTTTAATTAGGGTGGCCAGTTTATTATCCCAATAAGCTCGCCTTGGAGTCCCAGATACTTTTAATGACCAATTATGAACAATTATGCCAGGACACAAGGTCTGACCTGGGTTTGTGATCACCCTTCTACTTCACTTCTCAGGAGCTTTGGGTGGTTGGGAGATTTGGAGAAATAGGACTAACCCTGGGTCCTTCTCTCTCTCTAGGGTCCTAGGAAACTGGGAAGTTTCAGGCTTTGAATTTTGATTTTCATGTACTTATTCTGTGTTGTCTCTTCTAACAGGCTCCACCAGGATTTAGACTTCACAAAAGCAAAGATGTACCTAGTGTATACAAGTACTAGCTGTATACAACAAGTACTAACTGTATGTGGGGCGGAGACTTTCTGATGCTGGTGGCTGGGGAAGAGGCTCCATTTCTCCAAGCAGGAAGGGGTATCTTCTTAGAACTTTTCGTAAGTTCCCAAGCTTTAGACCAATAAAATATCCAAGCCTTTTGGAGACCTGCAAAAATTGTCAGCTTTTTATGACTCAACATTTACTCTAACCATTATGTCTTAACAAAAAGAAGACTTTTAACACCAAAAAAAAAAGTTACCATGAACTGAGAGTAAAGAGAAATCATTTAAATTGTCTATATTTAGATTTGTTAAAAACTCATCTACTGCCCTTATTTTTTCATTTCGTGTGAAACTTTCATTGCCTAATGAAACCTTGTTAAGTACCTGCAGTGAGGGCCACTTCATGGACACGTCACCTGTGCAGTCACCCAGGGCTTCACGCCAGTAAGGACCCAGGTTTGAGGTTTAGTGATCTGCAGTTGCTGTGTTGCAATTCTTAATGTTATCTTTGCATTTGTGCTTTGTACATGAAGGCTGATGGCACAATGAAGCATGGGCTGGGGGGCTCTGCTGCCGCCTTTGGTTATCTAGGGCTGGTTCTGAGCTGTCCATTTCTTGCCTCGGGTGCCCTACTCCAAATCCTCATGGCTGACCAGGCACCCCTGGTAGTGACAGGGTTACATGGGATGGGAGGAAATGCAGGGATGTGCACAGGTGTGGGGAGAGCCAGGCCAAGCAGTGAGCCTGTGGTGTTTCAGAGTGGGGAAAGCAATGGCTCCCCCACCCCACCTCCCACTGCCATGGAGAGCTGGGTAGGCAACTAGGAAGCTGGACACCACTCAGGGTCACTGGTCAGCCATAAACTGAGGCAGCAGGCCTGTGGGAAGGGGAGCTTTCCCTGGCTTGGACCAGGGCCCCCATTTTCATTTTGCACTAGGTCCTTCACATTATGCAGCCAGTCCTGCCTGCAGTGGCCCTCCAGTGACACTGGAGAACTCCTCGGCTAGCTGATAGATCCTTGCCCCTAAATCGCTTCTCCATTTCTTCCTGTCACTTGTGACTCGTTGAGTAGTGGCTGGGATTCCCAGATGTTCTTATGGGGAGGCAGATTCCCCCAGAAGCTAGCACTGGACTGTTGGGAGCCATTTGATTCTTGGCCTGACCTAGGTGGCTAATTGTCATCCTGATCACCCTTCACTGAGGGGTGGCACATCACAGTTTCGAAAGCACTCTTCTACTGTGCGTGCGTGTGTGCATATACCGATCTCACTTTCTCTAGCCCGATGAACCTGAAAGAGCTTATACTTTGGATTTTCAGACAAATCCAGGTTCATGTCCCAACTCTCACTTTCTGGCTGTCTGGCTTTGAGCAAGGGCTTTGTCTTTCTAAACTTTGAATTCCTTATTTGTAAATGGAGATAATATTATACCTACATACTTCACAAAACCTAATTTGAAGATGAAATGTGGTCATACAATCCAGCATGTTATCAGGTGATCAGTTAACATTCCTTCCTTTCCTCTTCTTCACCTGCACCTGAGAGATGAGAAAGGATGCTTGGGTGAGGGGTATGCGGGGCAATGTCTCATCTGGGGAAGCCCACCCAGTAGGGGCTGAGCCAGGCATCCTCTGGGTCCAGGGGCCTTTCCAGTGTTCAAGGGGCAGCACTGCCAAGTAGGAAGAGCCCTGGATAGATGAGCAGCAATAACTCTGGAAATCCAAGGAGATTGGAGGGCCCAGGACTAGTCAGTTTTGACCAGTGAGAAGAATACTGAACTAGGGGGGAAGATGTCGGAGGGAAGGTAAAGGCCTCAAGTACAAACCTGACCTCCTTCCCATCTCTCCCACATCCCAGTCCTGCCTCTGCAGAGGCTGGCACACCTTTGGTGAGTGCAGTGGAAAGGCTCAGGAGGGCAGCATTAGACAGACTGTGCTTTGGACTAGGAATCAGGAGGCCCGGATTCTAGTCTCAGACTGTCTCTCTATAACCTTGGGAGTATCACCTCGCACTCGGGAACCAAATGTCGTCGTCTATTAAATGTATTAGACTAGATGACTTGTTAAAGTCTCTTCCAGCTTTGATTCTCTCTCCTTTATTTTTAAGTTAGAGAGGATAGTTATGAAACCATGTTCTGTAACAAGCTGGGGTATGCCCACTGAACTAGGATGGGCCCCTTTAAAGCACTGGCCTTAGGAAGGCCTCTCCCCAGCCCTGGGATGTCCCAGCTGGCTCTGGGGGCAAGGCCTTTGGTTGAGACCCTGCAATGGCTGACTATCTGATGATTCTTGCATCTGTTTTCACACCCAAGGCACCTCATTTGAATGGGCTGTGACTGACTTCATGGGCAGTGACAGATTCAGCCACGTTCACGGGACATGTTTCAACAGTCATCACCAAACAGAAGGAGCACAGTGGGCTGTTGTGGTGAGAATTCTGAGGAGTACTATTTACAGCTGTGTTTTGGTTTAGCCTCAGCCTAGTACACAGGGTACAGTTGAAACTGGCCTCAGCTGAAAACACTCTCTTGTTTCTCAGGGCAAACTTTCCAAACTTCTACATGCAGCCTGTCAGCTCCAGGCCTACCATCCCTGCCTCTGCCTCCTCTGGGCCCCCAAAGACACAGCGTCTCCCCTCCCTCTTCCTCCTCTTCCTCCTCCTCCTCCTCCTCCTCCCCGCACCTTCTCCTCCTCCTCCTCCCTCTCCTACACAGCCTCTGAGTCATTTCCAACAGAGGCAGGCCATATATTAACAGCATACCATTAGAGATTTGGAGCAGGACAGGCCTGGGCTCAAATCCCAGATCTTCCATTTTCCATAGTTGTGTGACCTTGGGCAAGTCACTTAACCTCTCTGACCCTCAGTTTCATGAAGTAAAACCTGGAAATAATAGAACCTCCCCCACAGGACCATTTTAAGAATTGAAATAATATATACTGCTGAAGATGAATCTTGATGGACACCCTTAACTGTGTTTTGCTCTCTGCTCATCATTTTGGACTAACCCACAGAAACCAGACTCCTGCCTCAGTGTCCCTTCCTGAGTGGATCTCCCTTTCTATCTTGTGTTCTAGATCCACCTGAGTGGACAGGGCTGCGGCTCCGCCCGTGCTGCCACTCCTCTGCCCAGGGACCCTGACTGCAAGCAGGGATCTTCCCGGGGATGGGCAGAAAATATGAGTATCAGTGACAGTTCGTTTTATTAAGCACCTTCTATGTGCCCAACTTATTATCCTAACAAGCCTAAAGGTGGGCACCATTACCAATCTAATTTTATAGACCAGTAAACCGAACGTTGGAGAGGTGACATCCTGGGTCACAGGGCCAAGAGTGGTAGAGGCCGAATTCTAACCCAGTGTCTACCACCACACGTTAATGATAGAGCGAAGACTAGAACTCAGAGCCTTCTCTTTTAGCCACCAGCCTCTTTCCTTCTGAACAGTGGACACTTGCTGCATGCTTATTCCTATCTTTTTTTTGAGAACCATTGCCACAGTAGCTACCACTTACCAAGTACCTATAATCCTTACACACATTATCCCATTTGACCTGCCCAGCAATCCCATGAAGTAGATATTCTCACACACATTTTACGAACGAGAGAGCTGAGGTTGTAATAAGTATGTTATCCAAAGTCAACTGGCTATAAAAGGAGGAGCCAGGATTCAGGTATTGTATATAATTTCTTGGTAGCTCCTTGCATACTATACTATGTGCCAAGTGCTTTGTAAATATTAACTCTTGTAACAGCTCTATGAGGTGGGTAATACTATGATTCCTATTTGCCAGACAGAGAAGCTGAGGCAGAGAGAAATTAAGAAACTTGTGCCAGGCCTCACAGGTAAGAGTGACAGAGATGGATTTTGAACCCAGGCAGCCCGCCCACGTGTCTGGGCTCCTGGCCTTGAGCGCTGTGTGGGTCATAAGCAGGCTGACAGGTGAGGTGAGGGGAAGAGAGACTTCAAAGACAGAAGGGATTATCCTAGTGTAGGCAGGAGGCTCCGTGGGTTCAGAAACTACAAAAGCTCTAGAAGAAGAGTCCTCTACCCACGTGGATTGGAGCAGTCCCCCAGAGTCCTGGCTCCTGTCCTCTGACAGGGGTCGGCCACCCTGGAGAATTTTCCAGCGTTGAGCAATGGTGTAGGTGTTTCGTTTCCTTTAGGCCCACTGAGATGCATCACAAGGAAATTGCCTCAGACTCTTGAGCAAGCTGTGATTCCACGATTCAGCTACACAATCCTCAGAAGAGATGGAAGTCAACGGTTTTCAACGGGCAGTTACATTTAAATGTTCAAGGGAGGACAACTCGCCTTTTGTCGGGATAGGCAGAAACAAACATGTGTTGAGTGGCTACTACGTACTGAAGCACGCGAGTTGTTAAGCCTCATGAACACTTTCGAAATTGTGATATGCTTCCATTTGAAAGAGGAATAAACTAAGGCTCAGGCAGCAGAGTGATGTCTAAAAATCTAGTGGCTAGTAAAGGAACCTGGCATGGTCCCTGACCCATATATGTGACTTCAGGTTGCGTGCTCTTGGCTAGCTCCCTGCTGTCTCTCGGTGACCCATGACTGATCCATATGGTTTTAGAAATTTCCCATAATCAATGGGGAAAGCACCGAGCGTGTCTGCCCAAACACAGAGACTATTCTGCCAACCTAGTGTGTTTTGGTTTAAAATGTTATCATACTGAAAAACAGCTTCAGGAGAACAAATAATAGTTTAGAGAATGTTTCCAAGAAATCTTGCAGTCATAAAAACAAGAGATTCACAGATGTGAGTACATGAAAATTTGAAACTCCTGTATATGCTATCATAAGCAAAAGTAGATGATGAGGGAGATATTATAGGAACATCTTCAATATATATGTTGAACAAAGGATTGATCTACAGAATATATACGGAACTCCTCCAAATCAATGAGGAAAAGATAGATGAGGATGAAGGAGGGAATATTAATAGGCCATTAACAGAAAACAGGAATAAAGTGACTGTGGATATAAAGAAAATGTTCATTCCTACTAGTAAAGGGGAAAAGACAAAGGAAGAGAACAATGAGCAGTCGTTTTCTGCCCGAGAAATTGGCAAAACTGTTCAATGATTGACAAGACCCAGTGTTGGCCAGGGCACAGGGGCAACGTTGCCAGGAACACGAACTGAGGCAGCCTTTTTGGAGTGCATTTTGGCCATGGCTAATAAAATTTTAAATGCACAAATCCTTCCAGTAGAAATTCCTGTTTTCTGTATCTCTCCAAGAGAAATCTTCATACTTGTATAAAAGGAACCATATCAAGGATGATCCTTGTATCACTGTTTGTAAAACCTCAACCCTAGAAATTACCTAAATGTCTATCCATAGGATGCTGGTTAAATAATTATTAATGCAGGCACTCTGGAATTACTACCAATATGTAATAGGCATGGGGGCAACGCTACATCCATTAACTTACTCCAAAATTTCTTCAAAGTGAAGAAAAAAGGTTGCAGAACAATTTGTACTACATGATCCTATATATGCACACACATATGTCTGTGATGCATTAAACAGGTGAGAAAGATACATGAAATGTATAATATTGATTATTTCTGGGATCAGGAGAAGTTTGTGTCTTTTGTTCTATATTTCTATACTGTTCAATTTTTTTTTTTTTTGAGGGCAGTGTCACTGGCCCTATGTGGGATCCGAACCGGGGCTGCTGGTTGTGTCCCAAGCCAGCTCTTAACCACCGCACCACTCGGCCGGTCCCTATTCAAGTTTTTCCAATGTAAGTGTATTCCTATCAGTTTTCAATTATCTACAAGAAGGGCAGGTTGGCCACAGGGACAGAGCCACCTGCCTCGCACTCTGGGTTATGGACTGTTTGCCCAGGATTGAGGAAGAGGCTGACCCAAAGCAGAGGCTCCCCCTTCTGCTGATGGGAATGGGAGGCAGCTCATGTGGACGCCACCTCTCTTTCTCTCTCTCTCTCTCTCTCTCTCTCTCTCTCTCTCTCTCTCTTCCCCTCCCGTTCCCCTCCCCCCCATTTCCAAAGGTGCTCACACACCTGAGCATGTATACACATTTACACATCCCTCTGATGCACACACTCACTCAGAGTAACCCCTGCACAGGCTAGTTCACGACCCAAGAACTTCTGAATCCTGGAGCAAAGCGATTCTTGTCATCTTGATAAAACTCATACATAGTCACACCCCAATACAACTGCAACAAAAATAACAAATTGTCAGGCCCCATCAGCACAAGCCTTGATTTAAACCATGGGGTCCAGCGGGCACCCACTGGACGCGAAGCTCCTTAAATAATGGCTCTGCTAGCCTAAAACATATCAGATGTTCCTTTCGCCTCAGCTCGCCCAAGACATAAACTATGTGTTCAGGGGAAGGCAAAGTCAAATGACTCATGACAGAGTTTGTTTTTAGTATGAATTATTTTTTCTGGCTCCTTGATTTTAAAGACGGATCCTTTTCAGAGGAGTTGAATTGCTGGGAGCTGGGCTCATAAGCCTTCCCACCTCTTCTGAAACCTGGAAGTAAGTGCCCTGGCAAGGAGAATTTATTACCTATTATGATCACTCCATCATGCATTGATTCTTTTTTCCTTTCAAAACAAACCGTGTAACAGTAGTCTGGGGGTAGCTGGGTTGGAGGTGGAAAGAGCACTGGATTTGGAGTCTAAGAGACCTGAGCTCCAATTCCAACTTGTTCTTTACTAATTACACGCTGCTGGGAATGTGACATGATTTTCTCTGTGAAATGAGAGAAATTTCTCAAGTGTGAAATGAGAAGAATAAGCATCATGCTGGACTGTGGTGGGGATTCAATGAGGGAATCTAGGTAAAGTGTCTGCCCCATAGGAGGCACTCGGTAACTGGACTGGACACCTCAGGGCAGACATGGTGTCCTATTTATCTCAGTATCTCTACTGCTTGCCTTAGAATGGGATGGAAAATATTTGTGTGCCAGGCAGGCACTGTTCTAACTGCTTTACATGGATTATCTCAGTCCTCAAACATAACCCTATGAGGTAGAAACAAATGTTATCCACATTTCATGGTTGAAGAAACTGAGGCATACAGAGGTTAAGACACTGGACCAAGGCCGCACAGGTGGTTAGCAGAGGGGCTCGGATCTGAACGCTTGCAGTATGGCTCTAGAGCAGAAGGCAAGAGGGAAAATGGGCAGATCAGGAGCTCCTGATGTGGAATCTAAGGAAAGGCTGCATCAGCAATAGCCTGCCTCTTGGAGCACTTTGTACATAAGGGGAAGGTGAAGAGCATCAGAAGTGTGGTCATTCATGGACACAGGTGGCGGACAAGCAGATCCCACCCACGAGAGTGGCAGATTAGGACAGCTTCTTAGGATGCTTTGGGCCTAGAGATGTGCATGTTTCTGGAGGAGTGAGAACTCTAGGGCAGGGTTACTGCCCGGGGAAGGCTGGAGGAGCTGCCCAGCTGGTGCCCATACATTTACTACCTTTCCCTCCTCAGCAGATAGAACTAAAGTGAACACAGAATTCCAGAGGTGGAAGGGACCTTAGGCACTGCTTGGCAGTATTTTGCTGTACAGGTTAGAGAACTGTTACTTGCTCAATACCACACCACGAGTCAATGGTAGAGCGAAGACTAGAACTCAGCAGACTACTTCCCAAGCCTGCAATCTGCCTCTGGGATCTAAAACGCACTCACCACCACTCCCCTTTCCATGCAAAGCCTTGAAGTTATGACTTCTTTTCTTAGTCATTAATCCATCTCATAGCTCTCATACGAACAATGTTCAGGAGAGAGAACATGGAGCTTTGCATATGTCAAGTCCCATTAATAAGGTCATCCCCAGAATAAGATGAGTGCTTAGCTTGCTCTCCCAATAAATCAGTGTGTAATCGACAAGGCAAGCAACCTTTTGATAATGATATGTGTCTCCATAAGAGGCTGCCTACAGGGAAATTGTGGGCAGAATTTGAAACAGTGATATATCAAGTTGAATTAACACAATGCCTTTTAGCTTTATACTTCCATGTCATAAGCTGCCCCTACAACATGTATGTAGACCAAAGTATTCATTTATTCATGTGTTCATTCACTCAAATTCACCTTTTCATCTAATACACAACTGAGTTCACCTATAGGTTCATGAATGCTTTTTCCCCCAAATCTAAAATTCTGCACACCCTTCCCCCATCTCAGTCCCTCAACACATGCCAAGCTAAAGTGTTGTTTAGTTAACATTTCCAAGTTCTGGCTCAAATGTCATTTTTTTGGAAAGTTTTCTCTGACTCCCCAAGTCTGAGTGAGGTGCATTACCTATCATAACACAGAGCACACTCTATTTAGTGTGTTTTAGTTAACACTCTATTTAGTTATCTGTTTTATTGCATTTCTCCTCTGCGATATTGTAAGAAACTTGAGAACAATGACCGAATCTTTCCTGTTCAGAGACAGACCGAGCACAAGAGACTGGCACATAGATGGCGCTCAAGAGACATTTGTTGAATAAATGACTGCAAGAAAGAAAAAAGACGGAAGAATGGTTGTGATATGGACTCTGCCCTCAGTCAGCTTCCGGCCTCGTGGGAGGCGGGCACACTAAGGAGGGTCACCATATATGTAAGAAGCACTATATTCACGGTCTGTTCTGTGCTACAGCAGCACTGAAGAATGAATGACTACCTGTGGCAAGAGGGCTGGGATTTCGCTTCTGCCTTATGTTCATCTTAATCTGACTTTATACGATAGAAGTGTGTGGGATGAAGACACACAGGGTGAAACCTTTCTCAGTCCAATCCTTTTGCCTGTGTCCCGCCCTGCCCCGCAGCTCCCACGGATGACACCTCAGGATTTTGCCATTCTAGACCAGTTCTTTGAATTCAGTGAAACCACAGTCTGTGGCAAAAGAGTGTCAGAGAGCTCAGAAGGGGTCCACACCACGGAATTCTCCTTACTTCATATATTCTAGCCTCCCTGGTCCTTTTCCTTAGACACAGTCAATCATTCCTACCTCAGGACCTTGGCACTCACTGTACTCTCTGCCATTCATCTCAAACATCCCTTCCTCACACAGCCAGTCCTTCACGCCCAGTCTGCCCAATCCCATTTTGTTCCCTGATATTGCTTTACTTCCTTCACAGCATATTTTTGCTACCTGAAATCATATTTTGCTGTGATTACTTGTTTTGGAATTACTTGTTACTGGACTCTTGCCAACTGGAATATAAAGTCTTTGAAGACATTGCTTTTCAAGTGACACAGCTAGAGGTGCTTGGTGAGAATAAGGAGACAAGTATCAAAGGGTGAAGGAGACGCAAAAGTTCCCAAAGAAAAAGGACCCAAACTGACTTCTAAAGTTTAAGAAGAAATTAATAATATCAGCTTTTATTGCACACTAACTGTGGCAGGCTCATATAGTACCGAGTAGAAGTTTCCCTTTTGGGGATTCATAAACATTCCATGAGCATGTATAAAATGGTGATAATTTTAGTTCCTGTCCCATGATATTGCTGTGGTGATGAAATGAGTTAATTTATGCAAAGTGATTTGAACAATGCTTGGCATATAGAAAGCATCAATAAATGTTGCCTATCATCATCATCCTTATCATCAACAGAGTTATGACAGAATATTCTACAAGAATTTTATGTATTGCTATGCACTATATTTACTTTTTGCTGTTAAACTGAAACTACAGTGTACAAAGTTAAGCACTTTGTTTATGTATCTTATTTCAAATTTAATATAGCATGAAAATTGTTTTATAAGAGTTATTTATCAGCATTTATATAATCAAAGGATTTTATTGTGTTTTTAATAAACACATTTATGATTGTTTCAATCAAGGGTTAAAAGTTTTAAGATATAAACACATGAAGGACCATGTAAGAACTGTGAGAAACTAGAAGAAATGATAAAACATTAGTGGAGAAAATAGGCTAAAAAGCTGAAATAAAACTTTCTAAGGACTAATACAGAGAACATTGAAGAAAGGAAAGAGACGAACATTTGGAGGTGTGAGAAGCAAGAAATTACTACAAGAAGAGTAAATGGAAGCATCATATAGAATAATCATTTTGCTGCAGTTACTGTGGGACATGCCTGTTACAAGGATGAAAATAGAACGCATGCTGCTGAAAACAAGAACACTAGTTAAACATGTTAAATAAATACAATGATAGTTTATTAATAACTTTAAAGAATCTGTTACAACAGAATACATTCCTCCAAGGTTGGCTAGTTCTCTATAAAAATACTCTTTTTAGTTACAACTTTTTTTCGGTTTGTCACTAGACTGGAAACCTGATGGACAGAACCAGCAACTCATCTTATCAGGCTGCCACTGTCTTCTCTCTTCTTTCCTTCAAACCCAAGACCCACAAGCATTTTGTCTCTGCATCTCAAAGAGCATACTCAGGACTTTATAGTAGCACATGCAATGTCCCTAGGTGTCGCTATTGCAAAAACTAACAGAAGCCTGAATTGTTAAAATAAAAAAAGGAAAGAAAAAAAAACCATAGTAAGTACATTTAGTACAAAACAATAAAGCTCAAAAGTCAGACATCATTTATTTCAGAAGCTACAAACAATGTAGTGTCTCTAAGACAAGTATGAATTTCCTTTTTAATTTAATCCCACAAAGAAGAGACATCTCATTTTTTAAACAGAAAAACAAACAAAAAACACAAAAAACTCAATGTTGCTTTCTCTCCCTAAAACATTTATATTTAAGAACTCAATGGAAACCTACACGGTGCTCAAAGCTTGTGGTATAAATTGTTTTATAATTAAGATTGGCTTGATAGCACAAAAACTAGCATCAGAGTAAAAATAAAAGACAGTGAATGAGGTTTGCCTGAAAAAAAAAATCATGTTATTTGATATTCAACCAAAAGCTATAATCTTATTATATATATTTAAACATGGTTTCCATTTAGATTTGGCACCTTGATTAATGGGGAAGTATTAAATAATACCTGGCTGCTAAGAGTATATTTAGGAATCAATGCCACATAAAACATACAACGTGTACAGTTCATTTTCATTGTTATTTAAGGCTTCTCTGGTCTCTTGGCTGTGAGCGCACACATATTAAAAATTAAGTACACACACTCAATGCATACTCAACCCTTTTAAAAGCCTTTTTTTTTTTTTTAAACAGAAACATGCAATGAAAAATGAACTCAACTCTGGTGAAAGGTAATGGATTCATCCCTTTGGGACAGCTGTCCTGTTTATCGAAGGAAAGGAGAGGAGGGGGTCAAAAGGAGAAAAAAAAAATCCTAAATGGTCAGCAAAGAGAGAAGCTGAACATGAGAGAGGAGCCGAAATCAAGTTCTACACTCAGGCCTCCCTGCCAGAGTTGAGTGGTGGAATGAATGGTACCCGCTACCATGAGGCCATGGGGGTATCCAAGTGGGGAGAGAGTATAAAATAGGGGGGAATGTGCTAGTGGCCAAATGCCTGCAGGCAGATGCTGACTGATTCCCAATGCATTAAAAAACACTTTTTTTTTTTAATGGAAGAGGGGGGTTATCTGCAGTTTTCTGGGCATTATGCTCGGCATTGATCAAGGGATCATAGGAACTGTGGGGGCAAGGGTGGTTAAGACAAATCGGGAGACAGAAGATGATAACGATGAGAAGAACCAAGAGCCCTAATAGAGTTCTAATCAATGTTTCTGCCATTATATATACATATGATGAGCAGAAGCTGCACAATCAATGAGCCTTTTGTCCTTTCCAATATCATGAGGTTCCCTAAAATCCTCAGGCTTGAGGAAGATACCTCAGAGTGGCCAAAATGGCAGATAACGTCACATTACATCTCTCCACAATCCAGTGGACGAGGCCACAGTATTACTATTATTCTTATATTAGTTGGTAAACTAAGTTTAAATCCAAAAAAGTACACAAAATAATACCTTACACCTCAAAAGAAAAAAAAAAGACAGTGCTTTTCTGATGCAGATATAATTCTGTCCATTTACAGATAGATGACAGAACTGAGGCTCTGAAAAGTTAATCAGATGATTCAAGATCATACGTTTAGCAAGTTACAGAGGTTGCACTGCAGCCTAAGAGTCTTTCACTTGAAAGTCACTTTTTAAAACTCTAGCTCCCAGAACCCTACTCCTTTTCTGTGACTGACTGAAGAGTTGGGGCAGAAGCCATGAAGGAAATTGGGAGTGAAGGTGAGGGACACAGCACGTACTATCATTTATCTCCCTTGTCACCTGCTTGTACAAGACTGGAGGCAGCGGAGCTGACTTCTTCTCAGGTACTGCTTCCCACTGCCACCATCATCCCCAGCTGGGCTGTCTATTTCCCCCACTGGCCGGAAGTCACTAAAACATTAAGCATGCCAAAGTCTTGATAGCAATGATGGGTACAATTAGAGACCACAGGGAACAGGCTGCATGGCATTAAGAATACAGCCAGGAAGGATTGTGATACACGCTGCCACATGGGTGAACCTGAAGGAGGTTATGCTAAATGAAATAAGCTGGTCACAAAAAGACACTTATATGAGGTTCTTAGAGAAGTCAAATTCACAGAGACAGAAAGTGGAATGGTGGTAACCAGTGGCCTGGAGCAAGGAGGTGACGGGCAATTGTTGTTTAAAGGATATAGAGAGTTTCAATTTTGCAAGGAGAAAAGAATTCTGGATACTGGTTGCACAATAATAAGAATGATTCTTAACACTACTGAACTGTCCACTTAAAAATGGTAAATTTTATGTCACATGTATTTTACCACCATTAAAACAAACTAACAAATAAACAAAGAATATCACCAGGAACGCCTTCTCCAGTGGTTATTTATGACATTATCTGGCCTGGACAGTATGAGGCATCACCTTCCAAATTTTAAGATTTGTGGAAGTGAAAGTCCTTTTGTGTTACATCCCAGCTACTTATCTGGAAAGCTGGAAGTCTGAAGGAAACCGTTTTTTTTTTTTTTTTTTAACCTGTAAAATTTTATATCTGCATGTTTTATAGGAATTCTCATCCTGGTTTGACCAGCCAAGAGCTCTCTGGCCATGAACAAAGCACTTAGCCTTTCTGGGTCCCAACTTCCTCATCTGTACAAATGAGGGACTGAATGAGATGATCCCTGAAGGCCTTTTCAATTTTTATATTCCGATTCCAGTTTTTCAAAATGCTAACACTGTCTACTCTATTGGGTATTTCATTTACGCTTCAGTCACTTCTGAAATATCTGCTGACTGCACTTTTCCCGAGAGGTGAACAGAGGGAGGAAGGATGCCGGGTGAAGGGGGCAGACAGGAAGCAAAGAGTTAAAGGTGTCCGGGAAGGTGCATTGGACTGGGAGCCTGAGACTGTGAGGTATATTGCTGGGGTCTCTGCTACCTACTAGTCAGGTAAATCCAAAAGGAAGGAAGCATTTACTGGAGCCTTCTATGCATGCGACACTTTCGCACATATCATATTGCTTCACAAATTTTAGTAATTCACATACTATGTTCACAATTATTTCCACATACAAGTACTCTCTATAGTACTTATTATGTATGTCATATAGTTTTCCTTTTGCTAAATTCTAAATAAACTCCTTTTTCTCTTCTAAAAAATTGCCTTGTTCTAAGCAAAAAGCCCATAAAAACCCAGGTTTGGTGCTGGTTGTTTTTTTTCTAATATATGTTAAGATAAATGTATAGCTATTAGAAAAAGACTGTCCACATGCCAGCTAAAAACCATCATGAGTGCTACTGGTACTATACGTGTACATTTTGGGAGATGCCATAGTTCCCTATTTTAACTCCATTTATGGCTACTGAACGTTTGGGCCTGTGTAATTTTGTCACTCACCCTAGTTTGAACCAACAGGCCCAAAGCAATGTGTTGGTCCATATTCCTCTCTTCTTCAGAATGGTCTATCAAGTTACATACAGAACAATCCCAAGATGTAAAAATTTCGTAGGCACTAACCCTTCCAAAATTACTTTGGAGACTGACATAGGGTTAGCAAATTTTTATTTTGCCAAGTAAGAACTCAAAAAACCAACCAAACAAAAAAAATGTCCTCATTAAAAAAAAAAAGAGCAAAAAAGCAAAAAAGCATAGGACTTTCTACACCAACAGATTAAGAAGGGTACTTGTCAGGATAACGTAAGTCACTTAAGAAGAAAAACATTCACGAAATTCTGCTTATGTCTTTACCTTTCTCAGTCTGGGGAAAACTCTGTGATGATGAGCCACTCTCCAGGCCCAGCACTGGTGGACCGCGGTACAATGGGAGACTCTTTTGGAATCATGCAGATTCGCATTCAAGTCCAGGTTTTGCACTAACTACATGTGAGGCTCTGTGTACTCTTCACCTCAGCCTCAGTTTTTCATCTGGAAACTGAGGCAACTATTCATGGTTGTAAAGATTTAATGCAATGCGTGTTTAAAATGCCTAGCCCCGTGCCTGATGTGTACTAGGAACTCACAAACAGGTAGTCACGGCTTAGCCACTCTCGTCGTATCTAATTAGGAAGGTTGCTATGAGGAGGCAATATGGCAATGCATGGGAAAGTGTGCTGAAAATGTGTTAGGAGCTCTAATTGTTCCTTTTGCTCTCAGCTTAGAAGTTACTTCCTCTGGGAAACTTTCCTTCACCCACCAAGTTGGATAAGAAACCCCGGTCCCGGTACCATGGCACCTTGAGCTCTCTGTTTACTTGTCACACTGTATTGAAATTGCTGGGCAATTTCTCCCTTACCCAGTAGGTCCACAAGAGCCCTGAGAGGGTGGGAAATATATTGTTCTTGTTGCTTCTCCACCATCTAGCTGCCAAATACAGCATGGGTGCTCTTTTAATGTGTTAAATGGACACATGAATTAATGGGAGGATTGATAGGAGTTTCAAGCTTATGTCATGGTATTACTTGTATGCTTGATGGTCTTGACCAACAGTTCATAACAGAATTTCCCAATGCTTGGTCCTTGAAACTTTAGCAAAGTGAGATGTTCCATGAAAAACTCATTGTTTGGTTAAGGTAATTTGGGAAAGGCTATATTCTATATGCCTCTGCAACCCGGAAAATTTACAACGAATGTTTACATATTAAAGTCTTATGAGAAGTCTTGCTATAAAGACACCTAGTTAGCCTGCACAAAGCAATTTCCAAATGAATTCTTTTTAGGAATACCTTTTAATATACCAATGGACACTCTTTGGGAAATCCTGGCCTATAGAGAACTTGGGCTCTGAGCAAATTTTCTCATGGTTTCTATCAATTCTTTGTGCTGGTTCTCCTTCTCCCATATTAAATGCATAGCCAGGAATCAGGGGTGACATGCATGCTGGGCTGGGCAAAGAGGTAACACAGACAATGGAACTGCTGAGAAAACTGGTAGATGTATGAATGAGCTGACTGGTCCAGGAACTGACCAAAAGTACCTCAGAATTTTCACAGTTCTATGTACATATCATTGCAATTGTTCTTCCCCCTCTTCCTTCCTTTTCTCCTACACCACCACCACCACCACCACCAGCTTTAAAATGTATGGCACACTGGGCCAGGCATTGTTTTAAATGTGCTTCCTGTACTAATGTATTTAATTTTCACAATCACCTTATGAAGGAGGTGTTAGTGTCATTTACATTTTACAGAGGGGGAACTGAAGTGCACAGAGGTTAAGTAAATTTTGGAAGATGGGTAGAGCATTGAACTGATTTATACCAAGAAATTTTACTGATTAAGAAATTGAAGGGCCGGCCGAGTGGCTCAGTTGGTTAAGAGCTCGCTCAAGAGTGCGAGCTGAGCTCTGAGCAACAGCTGTTCGAGGCCAGCCCGAGCTGAGTTGCCACTGAGCTGCCAACAGGTGGCAGGATGGCTCAGCTAAAAAAAAAAAAAAAAAAGACATTGAAGCTCTGAGTGTTTAGGTGACTTGTTCAGGTGAAGCAGCAAGACCATGTCTGTCGGATTCCAATGCAAGCTCTTTCTACCACATAGGGTTGCCTTCTGGTTTCAGTAGCTTGTATTTGTGAGTTATTTTATAGTTTACTAAACACTTCCACATCCTCACTTCTATTCAAATCTCCTGACAATGCTTTAGATAGATATTACTTATGCATTTAGTAAATACAGAAACTGAATCTCAGCTCCTCTTATTACTAGTAATAATAATAATGATAAAATAATAACTGCCTCCCCACTTCTGACAAACTGAATGGCTCAAGGCAAAAGTGCTCAGAAAGGGTAGATGTGGGGATCAGATGCAAGTTTTCTAACTCCAAGTTCAGAGGTTGCTCCACCCTCGAAAGACGTGTCTCTCCAAGACCATAGCATGATTAGCCCAGCTGTGGCAGGGGAGACGGGTTTACGGCACCATTTCGGCATTCAGTTGGTGTGGTTTTGAAAGTGACTCAACATCTGCCATTAATTAGTGTTCCTGTTACCATGGTGACAGTTTATTATTGCTAGGCTGATAAGATGGCCAATCCAAGACTATATCTTCCTCCTTTTCCCTCTCACTCTCCAGCAAAGTTTTGTCTCTTTTTTTCTCCTATCGCCTCACATAGCTGATCTTCTGCCACATGGCGTATAGTGTTTCTCAGGCAGGGACCCCTGTTGGTGATAAACTTTGGACTTTTTTTCCCTTTTGCTCAGAGCAGAGACTCTGCTGGGTCAGCTTGATTCAAATTTTATCTCTGATACTTATCAGCTCTCTGATCATGAACAAGTTAATTATCTTTCCCCGGCCTTGTTTTCTCAACTGGAATAAGGGATAAGAAAGCCTAACTGGCAAGGTTATTTGGAGAATTTGATGTAACAAATAGGAAGATGTTAGCACAGACCTTGGAATGTAGTGAGAATGCAATAAATGGTAGCAGTTGTAATCATTAAAATGATAGAATAATTATTATTTATAGAGAGATGAGATGAGACAAGATTTAGGGTTGGGAGTCAGGGTCATTTTGCTTCCATTCATTCATCAAGCATTCTAATTTGTTTTTCCATTGAAGTGCTCTTTTTCTTTATAGCCCTTAACCCAAGATATAATATATATTTATTTGTATTTATTTATTTTTAACTGTCTCTTCTACTCAGCTGCAAATGTGAGGAGGATTGGGACTATGGTTAATTTGCTGATCCGTGTACCTAGGGGGATATTTGTTGAATGAACAGACAGATATTTACCAAGCAGCTACTCTATTTCACTCTCTGTGTTAGGCCCTAGAGATATGAAAATAACTAAAGCGAGATTCTTACCCTTGAGGCATTCACATGAGGGATCTGTAAACATGGACAAAAGTAAAGGAAATGGGGCATTCATCCATGACTCCAAAAGGGTTTTGTATAAATCCAGTGACATAAATGGAATTAAATCTTCAGTAATCTTCTCTAGCACAAAGAACTGATGTGGGGGGTGGGTATGGATATCTCAATGCTCTAAGCGTCAAGGAGGATTCATTCAAACTGGTGGTGTTAGACCCCCGACGGAATCAGAAATTCCCTTTGAAAGATCCAGTTGAAAAAGAAAGAAAAAGAAAGGGAAGGCCTTTCAGAGGGCTTGCTCACTGACTCCTCCCAGAAGAGCCTGATCCCCTTTGCTGGTGAAGCAAAAGAGGTCAGATCCCCAGACGGAAAATCAATCTCCAAGAGCCGCCGGATAGAATTTCTAATTCGCCAGCGCCAAGACACGCAGCCTGTTTCCAGACAAGGAGGATGAGGCCGAGCAGCTTTTGCTTCCCCACCCCACTGTACACAATCAGGCCAAGTTGACACCCCTCCCCCAGGAGCACAGGAGATCTAACAGAAACAGGCGCAGGGCCCTCCCACCTATTTGTCTCAACAGCCTGGATCACCCATGTGAAACTATTTTATTACTGTATTATTAAGTATCAGTATTAGTGACTTTAATACATTTTGGGTATTTCCTTTGAAACAGTCAAGCCCACTGCTTCTTATGTTCAGCAGAGACCCTCCAGTAGGTTGCCCTGCCATGGGGAAAGGGAGGGAGTGACAGGAGGAGCAGGGGACATGGTTCACCTTCTCTCTGTTTTATATACTGGCTTCCCAAATGTTCCACTCCTTTAAGTTTTGTGAAAATCAAATCTGAGTCTTTCCGTTTGGAGACGAGAAGCTGGGGCCCACAGACGCAGACCTCTTGCCCCAGGTTACACGTGGAGTTGTGGTCCTTGAACAGACACTAGAGATGGGAGAGTTTATCTTTGAAAACATAAAGGGAATAGCAGTCTGAAGCCAGTGCTAGTAGGGACAGAGAAAGTTGTTTTCAGAGATAATGCTAATGACTAGATGGTCTCGGATCAGCTTTTACCTGTTAAAGGCTCTCAATGCACATCCATCCATAGTAGCACACCTGCTCTAAGTGGCTGGCTTTGTGTGTAACCGCTCCCAAGTGGCTGCCTTCTAAGCCAGCTTCGGGGAGATCACCAAGTACCTGTAAGGCTTCACCTCCAGGTTGGCACAACATACATTTATCCAGCACCTACTACAGGCTAAGGATAAGACGGACTTGGGGGCCGGCCGAGTGGCGCAGTGGTTAAGCGTTGGCTTGGGAAGCCAGCGGCCCCGGTTCGGGTCCCACTTATGAGGACTAGAGACACCGCCCTCAAAACAAACAAACAAACAAACAAAAACACCAAAAAAACAAAAAAGACAGACTTGGATCTCTTCCTGGAAGTTCACCCTTGAGTGGGGCAAGTGGACACTGAAACATCTATAGGCAGTGCTACAGATAAGAACAGTGTAGACGCTGGCCTTCACACATGGAGTTTTCCAAACTTACTTTACAGTACTGGCCCAGTGAGCAGGCTACAGGGTCAGGATGTCTGGGTTCCTCTCTTATCAGCTATGTGACCTTGGGGAAATCCTTAACCTCTATGATTCAGCCTCCTTGTCTGCAAAGCGCAACTTACATCAGGATCTCATGGGATTGTTGTGAGGATTCAGTGAGTTTACTACACAAAAAGTGTATAAGCAGTGGCTGGTGCATGTTATAGGAATCCCTCTGCTCTCATTTTTAGGATCTGCTGGAAGACAGGGGTCGCAGTGCCCCACCACATACAATATGCTGGACTCCCTCAAGCCTGTTTCCTAGTAGTTTAAGCACTTGCTTGAATCCCCACTTTAGAGCTATCTATAAACTTCTCCTCCAGCATCTGTAGAGGTTAGTCAGCTTGCTGAGATGAAGACAACCTGTAATCCAATTATCCAAACCAGTCTGGTCTGTCAGGATCCCTCCTCATCAGAGATGCTGACAGGTGAAACTGACCCAGCCAACTTTGAAGGAATTTTGCTCTGATCCACTAGATCCAACACACGTTCTCCTCCAAGCCAAGGATAAGCTGACAGGGAGTGAGGTGTGGAGGGAAGAGGGGCAGATTTCAGCTGGTGTGAGGTGGACTGCCCACTTCAAGTATCTCAGTGGCATTTTCTCAGAAGGTGTCTTCTCCATCCTGCAATTCTCATACATGATATATTACAGCATGCTAGACGTAAGTGTGCTCTAGTGAAATAGGATAGCTTTCTAGGGACCGTTCAAGAGTGCTCCCCTTCTATTTCAGGGACTCTTCAAAACTATTGGAGATAAGTAATGTAAAACCATTGTTATTACTCTTAGGCTGAATTAATTTACAGGTGATTTTTCTTAAGCAGGAAGCAGTATTATCATCCAAAAAGCACTTAAGGTTGTTGTTTGTTTTTTAAATGAGGCTATTAGCCCGCAACATTTAAAAAAACAACAAAAAAACAATAGGTAGAGTCAGGGGATACTGAGCAAAGGATGCTCCCAAGACTCCTGATCAAATTCCTAATTGGTCTACTCCCCATGAACAATAGTCCTTCTAGCTTTTTCTTTGGCTACTCCCACAACTGCAATCTTTTCCAGGAGCTCAGCTGCTCTCCTTTCTGTTCTGCACTTTATTCCTTTGCTCTCACTAGCACCTCTATCTGAAAAGCCCTCTTCCTGCTGTTTCTCTGCTTGCCCTAAGCTAACGTTTCCATTTCAAGCCCCACTTATATAGAACCACACTTCTGTCTCCTGCTTGTAGCTGTTACCAGAGAGTAGATTATGCAAGCTCATTCTCTGGTGTCAGGTTGCTTCGTTTTTATTTATCAAGCCTGACTGTCAGCTCCTTGAAGGTGGGGTACTGGCCTTGCTTGCCTTTTTTTTTAATTTGTAAAAAACACTTGACCCTATACCACATAATCTAGTACTGTGATGTCACCAGAAGAAAGAGTGTGTGCTTAGGGACAGAAAAACTTAACATTCCAATTCTAGTTTGAATATTAACACCCAGGGTGACCTTGGTTAAGTTCTTTTAATTTTCTAGGTCTGTTTCCTCATTTGCAAAAATGAAAACAAAGTTTCCCCATAAACTTATTGTAAAAATTAGGTAAGAAGGTTGACTATTGTTTCTGTGAGGAAGCCTCTATAAGAAGGCCTGAGCAATAGGAGTTATTTTGCAGCCTTCTTACTATCTGCTTAGAAACAGGAAGAAAGCTTGGAAAAATGAGGAACAGAGATAAGTCTCTAATTAACACAGACTCTGAGACATATAGACTTAGGTTAAACTCCTAACACCATTACTTAATAGCGGTGTGACTTTGGGCACACCACTTCCTCCCTCTGAGCCTCAGTTTCCTCTGGAGGGATGAGAATAATCACTCATGTAATACAGTGACTCATTTAGAATAGTGAATGGTCCACAGCCCCGGCTCAAGAAAGAGGAGTTTCTATTCATTTTTACTAGATACTATCTTGAAATGTGCCTGGCTCTGACTTGTTAATCAAGTCTTGTCTCCTTAGGGAGGCAGTGGTAAGCTATGTGAGGCTACTGCCCTCAATGCCTAATTCAGAGCTGGGTAGTCACTAAAGATTCTTAGGTCAATTTCTTGTCATTTAGGCTGCACTTAGCTAAAGTGAACTGCTCTCCATTTAAACCAGCTACCCCTTCTTCAGTTGGCCTAGCTCATTCTAATAGGGAGCAAGGAGAGGAGGTGAATTCAGTGTAAGGACTGACTTCTCTTTTTGTATTTGAAAGAAACCGTAATAGCCAGAGTCCAGTCAGAAGAATAGAAACCACTCTAGATCTTTCAAGAGAAATGGATTTCACAGGTGACAGAAGAAACCAAGAACCCAAATAGTGATGTTGGAGCAACTCAGAGATCAGCAACAGCAGAAAGCTGCTCCCCTCCCGGGATCAAGGGATGATGGGAGGCTGTGGTATGACCACAGGAGGAGCTAGAGGGGTCAGGCTGGACCTGAAACCAAAGAAGAGCTGAGTGGCCAGAACTGAAACCAGAAAGGGCGAGGTGAGAGCTGAAATCACACAGGAGATACAGCTGCTGCTGGAGTGAAGGGAGAAATCACCTGACTTCTTCCCTCTTTCTGTACATCAACCTTCCACCAGTATCTACCACTGGACAAACTTACCCAGAGGCCAGTTGCAAGGGAGCCTGGGAAATGTACTATATAGGAGAGGAGGGGTGAATATGCTATCTGAGAGCAAACAGGCAAATAACTGGCCCATCCATTTTTCAATAATATATGTACAGTGCTTAGTACAGTGTATGATTGATAGTCAGCTAATAATGTAGTTATCAACATAAATATTATTATAACTTTGTATAACTCTCGATGAAAGTTTATTTATACCAGTAACTATGGTAAGTACTTTATAGATATTATGCAATGTCATCTTCATAGCCATCTTTTGAGGTACATGCTCTTAATAGTCTTTTTTTTTTTTTTTTTTCAAATGAGGGAAACCAGCTTAGAAAGGTGAAGGGATTGACCTAATGCACAGCTATAGCATTTGAACTCAGGATCGAAGCCTGGGCTTACATGATATCAGTCTATGCTTAACTATGTTCCTATTTATTCCTTATACTATGAATCATACTCGTAACAGTAAAAGAGAGGGTGCTCAATAAGTTTAACATAAAACTTCTCATAATTACTGGGAGGATAATTTTGAAGACCTGGATTTCCAGGGCTGAAAGCCTAGAACACTCTGTGAACATTAAATTCACCCTTAAAAAAAAGTAAGAGATTAAAAGGCAAGTACATAATTTAATGTAGTTTATAAAAGTCCATGGCGTTCCTTCTTGAAGGCAACAGGGTATTTTTGCTAAGAGGATGCCAAGTTCAGTGGCCTCTGCAGGCTGGCTGTTTACTGATATTTGATCGGCTTCAACATCTGTTGCCCTTCTCGATTGATGGGTGCTTCACTTTAGCACTTCCCCGATGCCAGGCTGGTAGAAAGCTTTAGTACTAAGGTCCTCTAAGATACTTCTAGGTCAGTGATGAAGCTTTGTTTCTAAAGCTGGCTGAGGGCAGGAATATTCAGGGAAGAGGGATGTAGGCACATGCCATCCATCTACACCTCTGAGTAGTCTCAGTTCTACTCCAGGGGCAAGTGACGTCTCTGGGCGATCCTTAACCTGAAGTCGTTTCAATATCATGCTCTGGGTTCTTAACAAAGTGGTATATGATGAATTCTTCTGTGAAAGCTCCATGAAACAATTTCTAGATTGGTTTTTAAAGGAAGACCAATTTTAGAATTTGGTAGAGGGGAAAAGGAGGTCTCTTGTGGAGAACTGGTATACTTCTTCGACTCTATGAACACTATATGACTTGACATATTTTCCAGTTTTGTCCTGGCTGCCTGGAAGCTCAAAGTAATCCCTTTATTTATGGGTCACAGAGCCCACAGGCCAAACCTGTCCCATAAATCTGTTTGGCTTGGCACTCACCAACCTAGGATTAAAACACTTGAAAGTTCAATGTCCTTAGGCACAGCATACATTCCAACTTGGGAGAGAATCAGACCATGTGATCCTCTGCTGGTACCACCCTCTGTGATATGTACTACCTGGCACCTGAAGACACGTTCATTTGAGGAACATCTAGTCTAAGTGCTGGGTGTACTCTCTTCTTTCTACATAGTTTTTGTCTTGCGAGTTTTATTTTGTTCAGTTTTATTCTGCTTAGTCATTTATCATCAGCTTTCTCAAATCCTTCATGGGAGTGGAATATGAATGATAAACAAATAAGCACACTGTTTTCTTCCCTAAGCAATACTGTCAAGCTCAGTGTGGAGAGCTTCATTCCCACTGTATCCAAGGACTGATCATTCCTGGTGGGTCACGCTGGCCTGCCCCACCTGCTACACCTCTTAAAAGATGACTACAGGGCCGGCTGAGTGGCTCAGTTGGTTAAGAGCTCGCTCAAGAGTGCGAGCTGAGCTCTGAGCAACAGCCGTTCGATGCCCAGCCCGAGCTGAGTTGCCGCTGAGCTGCCAACAGGTGGCAGGATGGCTCAGCTGAAAAAAAGATTACTACTTACTGTGAGGGCAAGGCTACCATTCCCTCCAGCAGCAGAGAGAAAGCACTTCCTAACCAGCAACTGATGGGGCCTCACATGATCTACAGTGGTATCTGCCCTATTTCTAGCACCTAATATGTAAATCTAGCTCTAGGAGCCTCTGAAGCACTGGGCTGCAGGGGGTATGCTGGGCCTGAAGCCCGATCACCTGAGTTTAAAGCCTCATTCTACCACTAGCCATCTTTGTGGTCAGCTTATCGATGTCTTGATGCCTCAATTTCTTGCTTTATAAAGTGGGACAATGATACCAACTACTTCACAGGTTTCTTGTGAGGATTCAATTAATATAGGAAATAACAATAGTACTTTCTGCATTAAGGCAGTATGCTAAATGTGCTTCTTTCATAGAATCTTTGCAGCAAATCAGTGGGGTCAGTTAATATGGAACTGAGGCTCAGAGAAATTAAGGGCCTTGCCCAGCCAGGCTTGTTCACACAGCTAGCAAGTCAAGGAGAAGCCATCACTCTGGAGTGTCGCCAGATGACACAGAGGGCTACTTTCTTCTGTCCCATTTGATTTCCTCTTCCTCTACCCACAGTGGATTCAGCTCACTTACCTCTTCTAACCCTCACCCCATATGTGGCGGGGAGCTAACACAATACCACGTGACTGAGGCTCCAGCAGTTATTGCTAATATTTATTGTGATGAGATGAAATGGAGAGAAGTTTGTGCAGGACTGAGGCACCTTCCCCTACTTTCAAAGAAGGCATTCCACTGCAAAGGTTAAGAGCAGAGCTGGGGCCACTTGGCCCCACCCTGCCCCCAAGTTCCAGCTCTGCCAGCTCCGTCACTAGATAGTCCTCGATGGCCCACTCAAATATTCAATATTGCCTTCCTCGAAGGATTTGTCCAGCCCTCAAAACAGTGGAAGATACTCCTTCCTTGCTGCTCCATTATCTCATTGTATAACAACTGTAGTATACAAATACCAGCCACCATTAAATAAACACGGTTGCACACTACATGTATGAACCTGTTTACTCCTTACAGCATGGACTGTTGAGATAATATATCTCAGATGCAGATATTACTATTATATTTTACATATGCAGACTCTGAGGCACATACGAATGAAGGAACTTAACCCAGGAAAGTGGCAGGTCCATGATTGAAGCCCAAGCCAGGGCCCCACAGTCTTTCGCCATGATGCTCCGTGTTGACATTTTCATAACTGTGTCTGCCTCCTCCCCACTAGACTGGGGACGCCACGGGCACTGAGATGTGTGGAATTCTTCTTTGTCCTGCCACTATCTAGGTCTGTCCCTGTCACATGGCAGGCTCTTGTGATGAGCCTTGGCTTCAAGAATTACACAGGAAACCTCATCACCTACTTGAATCAAGGCCCAGACACATGCCTTTTCCAGATCCAGCCAACTGTCATCTGTCAGCCCGGTTATCACAGCCCACCTGGCCTCCAGGAGGAGAGGTAAGCAAAAAATGCATCCTGACATCACAGGAAGCACCCGAGGAAAAGATGCATTAATGGGGGCAAAAACAAGCCAGTGGGGTGATTAATTTGGCCTCCCCTTCAATATTATGTTTACACAAGTTGATTATACAGCACTTAATTACTAATTTGCCCTACTTAACCAAGAGTGCTTTTAATTTTTAATGAGATAAGGAAAGAAGATGCCTTTAGTTAGCGAAGAGCAGCTCTTTTATTTCCTTCTCTTGTTTGGCCAAGCCAATTAATAACATTTCTAAGGAAATGCATCCCGCTTATGGATTCTTTCTCTCCATCTTCTTCCTGACCTCCCAAGTTTAAGAAGAGATGGAACAAGACAAGAGCCACTTAGAAAAACACTGACGTTGCTTTCTCATCTGGCTGGCTGGGCTGGAAAAGGCCTTGTAAAGTGGAATCACATGAGACCCCATATATGGTGCTGATTTTGGGGGAGTTAGGGTGTATCTATTCCCAGAAACCATGACTTGGTTGTTACTGAGAAAGAGAACTCAGCCATGGGTCCCCAAACAAGGTACTCCCCTTACAAGGCCACACTGTTTCCTGAGCATTCATGTCAGATAAGCATAAGCATGGCCTTGGGGCAGTAGACACAAAAGGAGAGTGCAGACCTCGGAGTCAGACCTGGACTTGGTTGCTAGTGCTGTTACTTGCTGTTAGACCATGGGCACATTGGTTCAACTTTCTGTTGAGGCCTCAGTTTCCTATCTGTACAGGTGAGGTGAATAATGTAAATAGTAAGAATTAAGCATCACCTCAACTACCTTAGCAAAGTGCTCAGCTCAGAGGAGGCGCATAAAAGTATTGGTTTTCTTGTCTTTAGCCTAGGACAGGCAGGAAATGAAAGCAGGGGAAGAGGGGTCTTTTGAGGTCTCCAGCACATCTGTCATTATCTGCAGAGCTGTGGAGTCTAGCTCAGTGCTTATCTCAAAGGGCACGCCCATAATGACATAAGAAGCATGCCCCAGAATGTGAACAGACATACTTCTCCTTCATGGAGAACATCTTGCTATGAATAAAATGTCAGAACTGATTTCTATTCTGATGCAAGTACGTGATCTCACCAAATCTGTAAGAAACCATTCCGACGGAGCCCCTGGTTAGCAGCCCTACCACCCGAGCACCTCAGCCTGGAGGACGTGTTGGACACCTGCGCGTCTCCTGAGGACCCCTCCCCACCCTTCTCTAGGCCTGGCCAGGCTTACTTGTACTGATCACACCACCAATCAGCTCCCTTGCCCTCTACCTTTGAATCCAGCCTACAGACAGCCCGGCAGGAGATCAGAGAGAGTGAGGAGAATGCCATCAAGAAGCCAGCTCCTACCCTCTGGGGTCACCGACAAGACAGCTGACTCCGTAGTCTCCACACAGCTCTCTGTTCTGGGGTTCCAGTAACTGTGTTCCCCCCTCACCTATTCAGGTCCAGCTGTCACAAACCCCAGGGCATCATATCCTCCCTGGTCCCTTCTCTATGCCCCGGTCTACAATCTCACACACAATCTACCTACTAAAATCTCTAAAATTATCTTAACTTGAGGGCGTCCTCTGAGGGGACCTTGACTAACTGGGTGACATTGTATTATGCATCCTAATTCTGGTCGTCTGTTACTGATACTGGTTTTTAACACTCCGTTGGTCTCCACTGATCTCACAGATTCACTGCACACAAAGATGCGGCTATGAAATACGTCTTTACTAAGTCACAAATATGACTGGTGATAGGTTATGGTAGAGGGGGAAGATATGGAAGCGATGAGTCACGATACTTAAGTTAACTGTTAGATATTTGAAAATTTGTGTGCAATGAATCTGTGAGATCGGTTGTGCCCAACGGAGGGTTAAAATAATGGCAATAACAGCCCCAGAAGAGTCCATTTCTATATGTGATCAAGCTGAACAATCCTTGGCTTTGAAATCCTTGCCTAGGCCTTGGACCCTGGCTTCAACCCTTTCTAGCCACTGGCTTTGGCAAATCACTTTTCTTTTACCCTCTGTGCTTACCTGTAAAATTATTATGAATAACAGTATAGAAAATTTCCTTGTACACAACTTTTAACATCACATCAAAATTTTTTTATTTTGTTTTTGAGGGCAATGTCACTGGCCCTCCTATGTGGGACCCGAACAGGGGCTGCTGGTGTCCCAAGCCAGTGCTTAACCACTGTGCCACCTGGCCGGCCCCGCATCAAAATTTTTAATGTTCAAATGTCTTTGATATTCATGATTAAAGACAGTCCACTTGGGTTTCTGAACCCATGGCACTTTCTTAAGGTTTAAGGCAGAGAATCAAAATCTTCCAATAAGCAATTGTAATGATTTTTTTCCCTTCTGCAGCATTCTTGATCATTTGCCTCAATGCCACAACCAAAACTCTTTCATGGAATTCAGTAAGACCTCTATCCATTGCATGACTCGGAATCAAATTTTGTCCAATAGTATGTAGGGTTGGTGTGTGTGTGTGTGTGTGTGTGTGTGTGTGTGTGTGTGTGTGGTCATTTTTCAGGACTTTTTTCCCTTCCAATTACAGGAAATTGCTGACTTAACTTAAGGCCTTGTCTTTCCTAATCTCTTAATTGGTTCCATAGCCTAATTTACTGTGTTGACTATTAAACTTACATAGCATGGCTCTGCTTTCCATGAGTTATCCTAGTATAAAGGAATAAAATACCCAACCTATTCATTTCCAACAAGGAAATTTTTATGAAATATAAATGCATAATGATAATTAGAATGAAGAATTAATTACTTATAAACATTTGTTTTCATGGAAAGATATTACATATTTTTTCAGATCTGCACAAGTATAAAATGTTGTCTTGAACAAAATGAAGTCAAAGAATTAAGTAAACTTTATTTTAGAAATACAGTTCTATAACGCTTCTAAGTTTCTAAAGGATCTAGTTGGTGTTTGGCCATTTTTGCTTTTATAAGAGCCCAATTCTTAAGTTCCTGAGTAAAAAAATTAAGGGAGAAAAGGATATTTGGGAAAAATGTTTGTTAGCCTAAATATTCATGTAAACAACAATACTATTAAAAGTGTCTTTTAATTAAGCTCTTAATTAAAATGCTTTTTTATGTCCATCATTTATGAAAAGTAAATGGGCATGTTATAATTAAAAGCAAATAAATAAAGCAAAGTAACACTGGTGAGTATGATATAAAGTCCTCTCCAGGCAAAGGGAATTAGAAAATTTCCAAACCAAAGAGGACACAATTCTTATTTTTATGTTCTATAGTCAATATTGAACCAAGCAGTGCTGTGCTGACACATGCATGAAGCTGATTTTTTCTATAAACCACCCCCCCCACCTGAATTTGCTTCATTCATTCATTCATTTGAGGGAATAATTCTGGAAAAGATACGAATGTATTGTTAACCAGGTATGGCAATAAGTATCATCAATGTTAGGGTCAACATCACATTCCTAATTTAATTCTTTAAACTATTAATTACCATTCTAGGATTTTCTGTTGACTTTCTATGAGGCATTGACATATGGGACAGGGCACTGAAAATTCAATCATTACTCTGAATCTATTTAATTAGAAACTTGAATTTCACATCTCCAGAAACACACATTTAAGCAGCAGAGGGCAAAAGGTGAATAAACAAAGTTGACAATATCAGGACTATATGTGAAATGAATAGGTTTATGAGAGGCCTGGGGATGAAAGCTAAATGGAACTCAATTCACAGAAAAAGACCCACTGTACACAAGAAAGCATGAGCCCTGCATTTTCATACACTACTGGTGGGAGTATCAAGTATTAATATGTATCAAAATCCTAAAAGTCAGGCAAACTTTGACAAACAATTATACCCATAATATATTTTATGGGCATAACTTAGGGTCTGTGCAAAAACTTAGCTACAGAGATGTTAGTTGCAGCATTGTTTCAAACGACAGAGACAACCTAAATATTCAAAACAAGAGACTGGTGAAATAATTCATGGTATATCTATGGGGTAGAAAATTATGCATCCTACAAACACAATAAATAAAGGTGTTTACTGTATGTTTTAGGGTGGAGGGGAAAGGCTATAAAACAGTATGCATTGTATGAACACATTTTTGGAATTATAAAAGTAAACAATGGTCTAAAAATATGCATAAAAAGACAAAGGATAGCAACCAGAATTTAAATAGTGGTTATTTTAGGGTAGTAAAATCAGTGTTTCTATACTTTTCTTTCAGCTTAACTGAATGTTCTTTTTCCCCAATGAACATGAATTATTAGTCCAGAAAAAGAAAGAGAAGCAAATTATGATTGAATGTGCTAAGAAACGGGATGGTTTCGTATTTCTGAATATCCATTATATATCAGTCTTTCCAAACCTCCAGAAACAGAAGTTATGATAATTAGCTTTACTTTGCAAATGTAAAACTGGTATTTATGGTGACAGAAAGCCAAACAGAACTAAAAAAATCACAAAAAGTTGACTCTCACAAACTAAAACAGAATGGAGATGTATCATATCAGATATAAAATCACAGGCTCTGAAGCACTTAATAGGTGATAAATAGAGCTGGCTCTAAATAAAGTAAACTTCATGAAAAACGATAGGAGAGGCTTCAGCTAAGCAATGAAGATGTCTGCAAGGACTGACCTTGAGGGCAGACCACAGTGGTCAGTGTGGATAGTTTATCTTGTGGGCACACATTACAGAAAGGATGAGTAATCAGGACTCTCAACTGGCCACTTACAAGTATTGGTCTGCAAGACACAGGAGCCTGTCTGGAACGTGACAGGGAAGGTTGATGGTGGGAGCACATGGAGTCAATGGTTTATGAGGCGGTGGCACTCACATGGTGGGAGGAAGAAAGATTTGATGAATTAGTTGATTCCTAGGGCTTATTTTTTTTACACTGGTACTTGCCTTAAATTGATTGCTGAATTCATTTTGATCTTTTGTCACTGTCTCCTTTTGCTCATTTTTGCTTCAGATGTTTCCTCTATTGCTTTTTTTTTGGGAGGGGGTGGGAGGTGGGGAGGTGTCAAGATAAATAGCACTGTTATAATTAAACCTTGTTTTGTATAGATTTGGGGTGTGGGGGAACCTGTCTCTTAAGATGAGAAATCACAGAAAGCTCATGACATCTGCAGGGGCCTGAAGGAAGCAAAGTGGGACACCATTTTATGTTTCTGCCTCCTTGACATTTGATTGGGCTTTCTCTCACAGCATCTTGTTTTTTTTTTGTTTAGTTTTTTTTTTTTTTTTAGAGGGCAGTGTCACTGGCCCTCATATGTGGGATCCGAACCGGGGCCGCTGGCATCCCAAGCCAGCTCTTAACCACCGCGCCACTCGGCAGCCCCTCTCACAGCATCTTGAAACCAGTTTCTTGTTTTACATGTTCTTTGCATTTTTTTCAGAACCTTTCTACTGCCTGTGCTTGGAAAATGTAAGCATGCTGATATTTCATAAACTTATTTTTTTCCAGTTTGTTAATTTTCTAGGGCCTGGAGCCTACAGAAGTATTATGGGATGCTCCCAATTTCTAGTGGTGATTTCTTGCTTTCCAGGATACTAAGAATTAATGAAGGTCACTTTGGAATATAATGACAGCCAAGGGAGAGATGGGTGTCTTTCTAGGGCTAAGGGAGTGGTCAGATGGAAAGGTCACAGAGGTCAAGGCTACACGGATTCACGCTCCTACCAAAATAAAAGGAGGGAGGAAGCCTGCCTTCCTTACATCCCCTCCCTCCTACTTAGTGGCTAGGATCTTTGAAGTTCAAAGAAAAAACTGTACTGAAGTTAAGGTTGAACAATATAAATCACAGATTGGAAGCAATTCTGTTTCACCTCAACTTGCCAGAATCTTGAGGTGGTCCCTAGGCCTAGGGTGCACAGGGTGGCCAGGTTGGCCGGTCATCTTGGGAGAGGGGTAGATGGAGCCAAGTCTACACACATTTACATTTCCAAAGCAGTTCCACACATAATCATTAGAACAATGTTGGTAATTATACCCAGGACTCATGGAGGTCATCAGAGCGTTCAAAGGCCCTTCATCTCAACAGTCTCACATGCGTGGTAATTCTTATTTAAACATTTCTTAAAAGGAGGTAAACAAATAAAAGAAGCATCTGGAAAGGCCAGGTGACACTGTCTGATGATGTACAACAAGCAAGCATACAGGTCAATACTATAGTACGTGGATTCTCTCAGGCACATGATGACAGATAAGATCTCAGGTCTCTCTCAGCCAGGGCTATCTTTACTAGATTACAGTGTCTCCTATAAACAGTCAGAGGCACTGGGTTGAATAGGAGACACATGCTTGTCTATAAGATGTGAGCCTCCTAGCTGCTATGCAAATCACCAGTGCCAATATTCAACGTACCATATCTTAGATTCTTAGATTAATGAAGGATCTCACATAGTGAAGATGTCAGTGTGGAATTGTGAATGGAATCCACTGGGAGCTAGAGACTTCAGTTTGACTAAGATACCAATGAAATGCCATGGGTCATGGTTTGAAGTATTTGATGGAGCAGCCCCATCTTGTCATACTACTCTATGTTCAGGCTGCAGACTATCTCCTGATTTGTGACCAATGACATTGCTTTTCAAAAAATATACCTTTAAACATATAAGAAGCCAAATATATATACTACATATTTAAAGAGAAAAAAATCAAACAAAGTAGAAAAGGAATGAAAATCAGGATAGGATATAGATCCAGAAAGACCCTGGTTTCAACTCTGCTTCTGTCCCCTTCCTGGCTTGCAGAGGGCCAGGGTCCTCACATGGCAGAGAAAAAGAGGAAGGGAGGGGAGAGAGGAAGGGAGGGAGAGAAGAGGGAGAGGGAGAAGGGGAGGGGGAGAGAGAGAAGGGAAAGAGGAAGGGGAGGGGGACAGAGAGAGAACAGCAGCTCTCTGGCATCTCTTCAAGTAAGGGCACTAATCCCATCATGAGAGATCCACCCTCATGACCTTATCTAACCCTAAGGACCTCCCAATGACCCCATCTCCAAAGCCACCACAATGCGGGGTAGGACTTCTGCATATGAATTTTGAGAGGACATGAACATTCAGTACATAACATGAGGTAACCAATGCAGGGCCTTAGTGAGCGTCTACTGTTTTTGTTTTAGCAGTTATAATTTGTCCCAGGAAGGGCATGGCATGTAATGAGAATATCTCTTCATAAGCTGATAACACTAAAATAATAATTGATGGGCTGGCCAAGTGATGCATTGGTTAGGAGCTGGCTTGGGACGCCAGCTCTGAGCAGCAGGGCCCTGGTTCAGATCCCACATATGAGGGCCAGAGACACTGCCCTCAACAGCTAAGATGGTGAACAACAGCTCGACCTGGAGTTGGGCTGTTGTGAGTCTCTGGCGACAGCATAGCTGCAGTTCCTGTTGCAGTGGGCTGCCATAGGCTACAGTGAGCAGCCGGCAGCCGGTGTGAGCTGCCAGGAGCCGCCGTGAGCAGCCGTCCAGAGGCCGGCGATAGATCTGCCTCACCCGAGAAGAGCACAGTGATCACAATACCAACATGGGCCAGTGAAGCAACGTCCTCCACAACTAAACTGAAGAACAAAAGGACAGCAACTTGTCTGTTCCCCTTCCCTGGTTCCCCAACGCTGTTCCCTTCCCCAATTCCCCAATAAAAATCTTTAAAAAATAATAATAATAATAATTGACAAGTCATTGACATTTCAACAATACATAAATTATCTCCATGTGATGTCTCTGAGTTATAGAAAATCCAGACACTGAGAATTTACCTCTGCCATCTTTGTTAAAAACTGCAGTTAAAATCCACAAGCATTCATGAATGTATTCAGTTCCCTGGAAGGGATATTCCACAGGCATCCTTTCCAGAGGCTTGGGAAGCATGTAGTATACCACACCTCCCAAAATGTGACCCAAACAGCACAGGTGTTAGGATTACACATTTGAATTTGTCTGTTTCTAACATTGTACCCATAAGTTCTGTCATCTTTCTGGATCTCAGTTGCCCGTGTATGTTGTTATATCAGGAAGATTATATGAAAAGCACCTAGCACAGTTCTTGGCAAATAAGAGGGTCACAAATAAATTACTGGGCCACTGGTGCAAAACCTGTCTGCAGGCCTGACCCTGAGATCTCGGGCAAGTCGTTTAAGCTCTAAGATACTCAGTTGAACAAATATTTCTTGAACTCTAGGCTGAGCCTTGGGAGCCAGGCTTTGTGGTTCGGGCATTTACCTGCTGTTTCAACTTATGCCAACTTAGGCCTCAATTTCCTCAACTATAAAATGGGAATAATAGAGTGGCTGTGGGATTAAATGTGCATTCTTAATACAGAGAAAGAACTCATCATGTGCTATTGCTTATTATCACAGATAAAAAATAAAAAGTGGAGTGAAGAACAGAATGGTCAGGTCATAGCACTAATAAGTAATCAAGTGAGGATTTGAGCCTAAGCAGTCAGACTCCAGAGCCTGTGCTCTCCCTGTCTACCTGGCTGCTCTTTTTTTCCTTTTTGTAAACCTGCTGTTTACAATACAATAATAGCATAATAATACTAAGTCACTCCATAAAGCCCATGTGTGAAATGTCTTGCAATTTGGTGGTCGGAAAAGTTTGGTCTCCTACAAGAAACTACTATGTTTCCTCTTTTTGAAAATAAGAGTTATGCAACATATCATGTGTTCTTTTTGTCTTGGCTGCCAGGAAGCTCAGAGTCAAATTGGGTGCTCAATCACTGCCACTTAGTCGTTTCCTTCTTCCTACATCTCTGTTCCGTATTTTCCCGTTTAATTCCCTTTTTTCACTAACATTTTCATTCGTCTCTCTTGTTGATAGAGGCCTCAAAGGTATTTGGAAAGTGGAGGGTGGAGATGAAATAAGCAAACACAAATTTGAAATTTACATGAAAAACTTAACGTTTTGAATCTTACCTGTTTCGCATGCTAAAAGGAAAAACAAATGGTCAAGGGAAACATTCAAAGAAGTAATTTAAGAGCTATTTTAAAGCAGAAAAAAGAAAATCAACAGAAAAACAGAACAACCAACACTAACAGAGGCCAACTCAAATAAAAACTGCAATAAATATGTCTGAGGCTAGAAGTGTTTGTGCTTTCCCTGGCTGGAGCCTATCATTTCTTAATTATATCCTGTGTGTGTTTCGCAAGACGTGAGCTGCTGTCAAGAGGAAGCCTCAGACAGGGGAGGGGCCAGGGCCCACCCCTCGGTCCTCACATACCTGCACAGAAGTGAAATCCCCCGAGGCACAGGCACCCAGAATAGCGGCACCCACGAGAACAGACTCCACCTCTTGCGACAGGACCACAGGCATGCCTGCACAGGACAAGGCCACATCTTGGTCAGGGAGCAGGACCCAGGCACTGTGCTGAGCCAGCAAGCAGCCCCAGCAGCAAAAATCCCTGATGTGAAGGTGGTGACAGCCAGTGCCACCCCCCCCATCCCCCGCACCCTGCTGTTCCCTGTTTCAGGGGATTCCCTGGATCTACAGAATTTCATTGCCTCTGTCTGCTGGCACAGTAGCCAAGAGCCCCTGGGGGGCCAACACAATACAGATCAACTCATGAGACCTTCTTGCCCAGGTTCCCCAGGTTTCTGCTAGCTGCTACGTGCCATTTGGTTCAAGTTCAGTTCAACAAACATTTTATTTGGTGCTTTGCTGGGCCCATGGAGGACAGACATGAATCTGGCTCTGCCGAGCTATTCAATTCCATAACTGAGATGCACTAAGAAAAGGGCAGTAAGTGCTAAGACAGGGTATGATTAATCTCTGCAGTGGCTTCCAATTTCTCTGAGTACACGCCAAAGCCCTTACAATGGCTGACGAGGCCCACCAGGACTGGTGCCCACCCTGAGCTTCCCCTCCTCTCCTCCTGGCCGTGGCCTGGCCTCCTGGCTCTTTCCTGAATCTGCTTCAGGGCCCTCCTGCTGTTCCTTCTGCCTGGGTCACTTCCTCCTACATGTCCACAGGACCACTCTGCCTCACTCCCAGTCTTGTGCAAACATCCCCTTCCCACTGTGGCTTCCTGCCCATCCGACTGAAAATGACAGCTTGTTACCCGCAACACTCGTCTCCTTCTCTAGTTCCTCATCACCTTCCAGCACTGTGTTATTAAGTGTCCTGATTATGGCCTGCTCCCTGCTAGAACATAAGCTCCATGAGGGCAGGGGCTCTGTTTTGTCCACTGCAGGATCCCTATCTTGAGATCAGTATCTAGTATGGGGTAAGTGCTCAAATGATGAAAGAACCAATTTCTTGGATGGGGAAGGGGGCAGTCATCAGAGTGGAGATGAGGATTAACCACAAAATTGAAAGATGAGTTGGGGTCTGCCAGGTAGGGAGGAGCACTCCACATGCCAGCTCCCAGGGGTTGAGGGCCCATGGTGGGTTAAATGTTAACAGAAATCATTTAAAATTCTTAGGATTTTGTATCTATCTATCTATCTATCTATCTATCTATCTATCTATCTATCTATGTGAGTATGTGTGTGTGTGTACATATATAATAAAAACATATAATTTTATATATATATATATATATATATATATATATATATATATATAAATACCAGACATGGCAACAAACTCCACAGAGGTAAGCCAGATCTATGGCCAGACCTGTAAAATCTTTTTCGACTTAAGACGTTAGACTTATTTTTTCCAGAGACTGGACTTCTCTTCCTATCTTGTCTGGGAAGACGCCCCTGATGTAACTCGCTCTGCACTCCCACCACCCCCTAACTCATCCTCCCACTCCAGGACTGTGTTGCTGGCCAGCCTTCCCAAAGGGGGTGGAGGAGAGAATTCCCGCCCTCGTCCCAGAGACCTCAGGAATAGCAGGCCTGTCTGTATGGGCAGCGCTTCAGGCTTTGCTGACAAGTATCAGGTCGATAGGGGTCTCTGTGGAAAGCTCAAAACTGGTTCTACTAGCCACACCACTTTAAGTCTCCTGGCCTCAGTTTCCCCATGTGTAAAATGGGATGATAACAAGGTTTGCTGTGAGGATTAATTAGACGATGCTGAGCACATTTTCTGGCCCAGGATAAGCCCTTGAAATGATGGCTGTTATATTAGAATAAGGTCTTCTGCACGCACTTCACCTGGGCCGGGAACGGGAACAGTGGGGAAGCGGCAGGACAGGTGCCCATTAACTCCCTAGAGGGAAAGGGCAGGCACCAGGCCACACTGAAGGGCTGTACTGCCCAAGTCAGAAGAGAGCCCCGCATGGCTCTGCGGAATCCGGGGACCATGCAGATGGAGGGTGACTGTGACCATCCCAGGGCTCTGCGGCTTTTGAGAAGATAGTTCCTCCCAATGTCACTCACCTCCCAGCCCTGCCTACCCTGTCAAAGGCCCACAGATTCTGAGCAGGGAGCAACCTGCAGGCCTCTCCCCATGGGAACTGGAAACCAGGGAGAACCTGAGGAGTCCCCAGCAGGTTTATGTTTGCAGCCCGAAGTGCTCTGGAGCCAGAATGCCAGGGTTTGAACTCTGGTTTCCTCAGTGACTTAACTGGGAGATCCTAGGCAAGTTACTTAATCTCTCTGGGCTTTAGTTTTCCCACCTGCAAAATGGGGTTAAAAGTCCATGTACTTCATAGGGCTGCTGTGAGGTTTAAATTAATACAAGTGCTATTGTGCATAAGGCTCTTAAAACAGTGCTTGGCTTAGAGAAAGCACTACATTAGCTTCAGCTGTTATAAGAATCATACGAGCTTATTTTAAAGTTTACCTTTAAGAATCTCTGAAGTCTCTCCTCACCCATGACCCTGAGTGAAACAACTCACTGCTTCCATTCGCCCCTAAGCTCAAGCCCACCTCTTCCCTCTTTACCCCTCCCCCAACCTGCTCTGGGTCCTGGAACACTGGCTTGTGTCGCCCACATCGGTGGCCCCCTTGTCCTCTGGCTGCATCCTTGCCTAAGCTTCAGTAGGGTGGCCCTCTTCACCGAGGCCCTCAGTCTCAAGCGGGTTACCTCCCTGTCCCGGCCCTGCAAGCCTAGGGGGGCTAAGACTGTGAGTAGCCCCCAGGGTACTGCCTGGGGGCCAGGGTTCCCCTCCTCCCTGCCCACACCTCTGTAAATAGTTCCTTTATTGGGCTTTTACAGTTAATCCAGTTGGAGTGTGTCATCTGTTCCTGCCTGGACCTGATTCGTACGTGTACTCTGGGTCTCTCTGTACCCTCCGGACATTGGTCGGAGCACCAACACTTTTTCAGTGTGTAACGACCCTGTTGGCAGGACATTATTGTTCTTCGTTGCATCTCCATGCCACTCCTAGTGTTCAGTGCACTGGTGTGCTCAGAGAAGGCTTTGGAGTACACATATGAAGGAGCGAATGATTAAAATAATGAGACAGGAAGAGGAAAACCCCCTAAAGAAATTGCCTGTACTAAAACACAAAATCTGGGAGGAACATTTAGTCCCAAGGCAGTGGGGGAAACCTGCAATTACTCAGTCACACCAAGGAGTTCTTGAAACCACAGTTAACTAAATGCCCAGGGACACTCCTCCTTCTCACATACAAGACACTTCCCAAGTTGGCAAGGCCCAGCTCTCCCTGCTGCATGGAGCAAGCCATTCCCCAAATGGCAAAGATTTGCTTCCAAAACAGTAACCTGCTTTCTTCCCAAACGCACCTCCTTCCTTTTCGGTGTGGGGCACCCTAAAAGGAAGAAGTGAGCTAACATTTACTGATCACCTACTGTGGGCCAGAGCTTGGTACTCACAGACGTGGGAGTATTTATTCCTCAGTATGATCTACATGATGGAAATAATATTATTTCTATCTTTTAGAAGAGGGAAATGAGGCTCAGAGAGGTAAAGCAACTTGCCCAGAGTCACACAGCTCTTCCCCCTCTCCCCCTTTTTTCTATCACTCCACACTTTCTCCAATGAATCTTCCAAATTCCACTGTGGTTGTAACACGTGTACCTGGCTTGTGGTCCTCTCTAAGTCTTCCTTTGTAGGAAAACTGGAGCAATTACATTGAATGGCATCTGAAACTCTACCTCTATACCCACTGCTGTGGACGTGCCTCTTACAGGCACGAATGCAAATGTGTTGTCCTCCCCCACCCCCAAGCACTTGGGGAAGGAGAGGAAGGCAGCTTTGCCTGGAATGTGAACTATTTTATCTGATGCATTAATGAGTGGAGCAGAACCCAAAGCATTTAAAGGCAGATGCATTTTGCCATCACTTGTCAGTCACAGGCTTCCCAAGGCAGAGCAATTCCAGACCAAAGAAAAGGTCCCTTTGTCCAGAACTGTAACTGGTCCATAGTCAGAGACAAAGGGTCCAGTTTCAATCAGAATCTGAATAGCGATCAGCAGCCTTTTCATTCAGCAGCCTGAAGGGCAGCTTCCAAAGCAGAGCTTGCTGTAGAAGCCCCGCACCCCTGCTTCTGAGTCAGCTCCAGGGCGTAGGGCCTGGAGGCAGACCCACATTCACAGAGGCTGCAGCGGCAGTCCAAGGGGTCACTGGTCATTGGCTGCCCTGCTATGGAGCCCTGTTTCCAGTTTCCTCAGGGGGTGAGCTTAGCCAGGGCTGATCTTATCTCCCCTCCCACATCCATCCAGGTAGGAAGTCTTTGTGGCTATGGGAAAGGCTGGAAAAGTCACTCAAAGATCAGATTTTAAATCTGCATCTTGTCTGAATCGGCTAGCTGACTTTTAGCTCAAATGCAGTTATGGTTTTCCTCCTGGGGAAAATGACAGAGTAATCTGGGTGCCGTTTCATGGCTTTCCTCTTTCTGCTCACTTCTACAGGTTTTACTTCAGGAAAGAAGGTGCCATCATTACCAAATGGTTAGCAACTGAGCAGAAAAGTTAGGAAACCTGGCTCAGCAGTGTAGTATAGGGGACGTTGGGCCTGGATGTACCTGGGTTATAATCTTGGCCCTGCCCCTTACCGGATGCTTGAGTTTGGACGGTCAATTGAATTTACCTCCATGAACCTCAGTCTCCTTGTCTGTAAGATGCGGGCACCAATTTCTACATTTTGGTGATGTGTGATTCAGCCTGACACGTGGTGGGAGCTTGGTTAATCGCAGTAACTTCTATTCTTAACATCCTGACATATTTACCCTTAGACTATACGCTTTTTTTTTTTAATACTGTCCTGTGGCTTGTGGACCAGTCTACATATCTCTAATATCAGGATAAGCAACTTATTTAGTTCGATCTCACAATGTTGGGGGGGGGCAGGGGAGGAGGATGTGTGTCAACTACACACCCATCACATTTGTAAAGCCCTAATCTGCAGGAATGTGCATGGCCTGGAGGAAGAAGGGAGACATAATGAGGCAGAAAACTTGACCTACCCAGCTGTCAGAGGCAAGGAACCCAGGGCATGGGGGATAGCAAGAGATTACGATGAATGGAGGCTAGTGTAGGGTGGGCTCATATCAGGCTGGAGTTAGGACTGTAAGCAGGGTCCCGTCCTCCCTACTTCTATCCCCTTGCCTTGCTCTGGTGCCTGGCTACCCTAGGATAGGTCCTGAGAGGGGGACAACATTCCCAGGAGACACTGGGAGAGGAAGCAGCAACAGAGATAAGCAGCAACCATGGGTACGAAGTACAGGTCAGCCTCTCCGACGCCAGCAAGCCTACTGCCAACAGGGCCCCTTCCTTGGGGCCCAGGGGTCTGCTCTATGGATCCTGTTCTGCTTGGTTTGCTCATTTCAGAGGGGCCAGCCCGTTACTCTGGACTCTCTCCATCTGTGTCATGATCACTGATTCTGACGAGCTGAGAAGGAATCACAGGATATCACAGTCTTGGGCTCAAATTCTCACCTGCAGCCAGACCCACAGTTCCCATAGCAGCTAGGCTCTGTGGTCCTCTCACAGTTTCCTTCTCGCTTCCGCAGATCACTTGTCCTGTACGGTCACAGGCAGGTCCAAAGCAGGGAGGAGGGCCCCACCCTGCTTCCATAACTCCCTGGGCTTTCCTCAATCAGAACTGTTGCCACACTAGATTTAACAGGCCTGTTCCCTGTTTGCCTTCCTCAATCGACCTTGAACTCTCGGGGGCAGAAATCTGTCTTATTCATCTCTGTATCTTCAAGATTCCCCAGAATGTGTGGATCAGAATGCTAGGATTAGGATCTAGCCCTTGTTGACTTCTCGTCTCATTTCTCAGCATCATTCTATAATTGGATTTACATAGAAGGCACTTTCCCCATCATGAAGACAAAGATTCCATAGTTATCTTTTAAAAATCAAATTAACATAGTAAATATTCAGAGTAATTTGGCACACAATCCTCCAATTCTCAACCCTGTCTAGATTGTGGCCATGACCACTTGCTTCCCAGCCTGAGGTGACCTTCTCCCTTGCTTCTCAGACTTACCAGTAATGTCTGCATGCATTTGCACAAAAAGGGGATTCTTGCTCAGGCCTCCACACAGGAAAAGAGTGCTGATGGAGTGCCCTGCTGCCTGCATGGCCTCTATAATGAGGCGGGTCCCGAACTTCAAGGGAAAAAAAACAGAGGAAAGCATCAGAGTAACAGTGACAGTGAATGGTATGGAAAGTTTATGAAGTGTTTCCCTAGTGCCAGACCCTGCTTTACATACACTAGCTCAAAAAGCTGAGACTCAGAGAAATGAGGTTGTCTCTGATCACACAGTTCATGAAGTCACAGAGTGGGAATTTCCAACCTGGGGCTGCCTGACTGAAAATCCTCTTAATTGCTAGGTCATTTGCTTCTATCAGTTGCTAACACAATACTGACAAAAACAAATGGCAATGCTAACACAATTAATATTAATACAGTTCATTCCAACCAATCTTTGATGGGTGTCTATTGCAGCCCAGGTCTGTAAGGTACTGGGAACAGAACAGAGTGACTGGCCACACTGCTAGGAAAATAACGGTCATTGGTTCCCGACTCAGTCTCCCTTCCCTAAATAGGAACTAAAGACATTTGCTCCTTGAAAAAGACAACAAGTTTATCAGCAGACACATGGAGAGAGGGCTCTAATTGCACAAAAAATGTGAGACACAGAATTCAGGCTGGCAAAGGGGTAAAATGACCTTTGTTATCACCTGGAACCAGGTAGTGCTTCTAATAATGAATCTTCCAGAGCCAGAACCCATTGGCAGTCAGTCCTTAATGATCTGGGATGATGCAAAGTCACGTGCTCTGGTTGGCTCAGGGTTTCGCCATATTTTAATTTCAGCTCTGCGTCTTAATATCTTCATAAAATGTGATGTCGGTCTTGCTAAATTTACTAAATTCAGTAACAAACGTGGATGCCTGGGAAAAGGACACTATGGCAGGGTCATCAATGTGAATCTTAATGTACAATTCTTTAATCTTAGCTACGATGTTCGAATAACTAAAAATCATAATTTATTTAGAAGTGCAAAAACTAGAAATTCACAAATCCTAATTTATTTGGGATAATGAATGACTAAAAACAAAACTGTGATATGGCTGTAGGATGCAAGAAAAAGGTTTTTCTTTGGTAGAGAAATAGTCCTGAAAGTGTTTAAGAGATTGAGCCATTCTGGGGGATGACAAAGTCCAGGTTGTGGACACGTGAGGGAGATGCTGAAGCCGACAGAGGAGAAGGTCAAGGGAGATAAGGATAGTAGACACAACAGATGGTGCAGCTGCCAGAAGAAAGCGCGTTTGGGCTGGAGAGACTACGTGAGCTGACACCACACATCAGCGTGTGACAGAACTACTGCCAAGTTGGTACCCAAGTGCACAGAGAAAAGAAGGCCGTTTAGCTTGAGGGCATGCCAAATCAGAGGCTTACCCCAAGTAAAGCAAGAGGGTTTGAGAAGTGATCTGACTCTGTGACCCTGACCCCCGGGGGTGGGGGGGTGGCACATAGGGCAAGTGAAACCTCCTTCAACCAGGCTATCTGGAGAGTCATCTGTCCTGGACTGGAGATGCCTCAGGAAGAAGGAGTGACGAGAGGCTGATCTGGGACCCTGGGGCATGCAATCCTGATTGCTGTGGAATAAATGATGCAGAAGAAGGATAGTTCAGGAGCAAAAGCACACCAGATCCAGCCCAGAGGTCTCTGGGGGCTGCTGAAGCTATTAGGGAATCTGGTAAGAATATGGATTAGGTGAAACTTGGGCCGCCAAAGATAATCCACAGATGTAGTGTGTTAAAAAAAAATTAAAACATGTCGTACCATATAAGGCCAGATCCTGATTATTGATTATGGCTGATTACCCCCAGATGTGCCTTTTTAAGCTTTTTGGCGGTCATGAACTCTCTTGAGAATATAATAAAACCTACTGACCTCCCCAGAAAAAAAAGTCACAAAGTGGTATTATGAATAATTTCAGGAGGTCTACAGATGCCCTTACATCCACCACGGATCATTTGGTGTCCATGGAATACAGGTGACCCTACTCCACTCTAGGGGCATGGATCTGTAGTAGCTAAGATCATGGCGGTTGAATTAAAAGAAAACAAAAACAAACCTAGGATGGTATGAAGGTATTTCACCTATTGCCTGAGTCAAATCTGTGCCTAACTTTCTCAGACTCAATTCTCATTTTTAAAATGGGAATAATAATACCATATTTGTTCATTTGAAAAGTCTATGGATTGTCAGAATATGAAAAAAAAATAAAATGAAACGTGGTCTTAGGCTTGAGGAAACACAGTAAGCCTTCCCTTGCAAGGTTGTTGCTGGAGAGAGTGTGTGTAAGTTTGTGGAAGAGTGTCAAACACACGGGAAGTGTTTAGAAATAAGAGTCATTCTGGTTATTAGCTATATGCTAGGCACTCTGCTATGCATGTAAATGTCATCTCTAATCTAATGACAAATTCAAACACTGCATATTGTTATCCCCATTTAGGAGTTATATAATTTGCTAGAGGCAATACAGTCTGTATGCAGGGGAGGGGAACTGCCTCCCTATATGCATGGAAATGCCATGCAAAATGGATATTTCTGATATTTCTAAAACCAAGGACCTGGGGCTCACATGATTAGCGGGACTGATGCGAGGGTAATACAAAGCCGATTGCCTGGGAAAAGGAAAGAAAGGATCCAAACAAGAGGCGCTCCCTCAAGAGGGGCTGTGACAGCCTGTCTCTCTCCCGTGTGGCATTGTTGGCTGGAATTTCCCACTCGGGCTGCCAGTTCGTTACAGGGCATTCCCTTTTGCTGTCCCAGACTCCACTCTGTGAAACGCTCCACCCTCCTTAAATGCCCCACCAAAAAGGCTTTGTGCTAAAATGATTTTGTGCTCACCTTTCTGGAAAAAATGTTTTCACAGAGAAATTTAAATTAAAATTAGGCTATTCCACTGGGAATGTACAGAACCAAATGCAAATTGAGAGACTTCAAATGCAAATAGTACTTTTTAAGGGTCTATTCTGAAAAGAAAACTATAGATGAACAGGCTATGGATAAACTGGGTGTTTGACAGGTCTTTCAATTAAGAGTGATCAAGACAGAATTTTACTTCATGGAAGGTTTTGCACAGTCCCAAGTCAACTTCATTACAATGTCTCTTCAATTTCATTCTATTCCTACAAAATACCAACCATAGATATTACTACAGAGAAGGATTTGTTTCACTTTAAATTATCAACAACAAGTAAGTGTTAGGGCCTTATTTAGAGCCAATGAAACAATTCTTTTTTTTTTTTTTTTTGAGGGTAGTGTCACTGGCCCTCATATGTGGGACCGAACCAGGGCCGCTGGCTTCCAAGGCCAGCGCTTAACCACCGCGCCACTCGGCTGGCCCCAATGAAACAATTCTTAAGTTGAACATCACAGGAAAATATCTATTATCAGAATGCTTCATTAAAACACACATTTTTGCGTAAAAGATCAGCACACCCAGATACTTCTGCAAAAACAGGCTGAATTCCTCACAAATTGACTCCATAATAAAGTCTTATCAAAAAAATCTGTCTTTAATTGCCTTCCCTTTGTGGTATTAAAAAGGTCATTAAGACAATGGACAGAATAAATATGATAGCTTTTAATACATGGCAGCCCATTACATACAAGATTGATTTTCTAAGTGTGTGGTATTTGGGAAAATTTAGCAGGCTGCCCCACACACACCACACACATCAAGTTTATCCTCATTCATCCATCCTTGGACTTTGCTGCAGTGTTCTTGCCAGGAAGGAAGCAATCCTGGCCAAATCAACAATGTTTTCTAAGAGGTCTCAAGTCAAAACCGCTCTTGGGGATGCCAGGAAGCTGATTTTGTCCACATAGCTTTTATACATAAAGAAAAATGCAGCATGGTAAAGTGGAAAGCGCAGAAGCCTGGGAGTGAGGCCGAGGGAGGTTCAAATTCCAACTCTGCCATAGACCAGCTGTTTTGACCTTGGTAAGTGGGTTTCCCTCTGTCTGTAAAATGAGCACAATCTCACCTACTTACAGGTTGCTATCTTAAGCCACAGGTGGGTAAGGCGCTGTGTGTGGTGCCTGGCAGAGAGAGTGGGTGTCAATGAGAGGGAACAGTCACATCACTGTTGCCTGACCCCTTGGCTCATCCTGTGTGGCCTCATTCTTCATTAGCACGGACTCGGGTGAGCACCACAGCTCTGATTTTCCGGGATTACTCATTTCAATGCAAGGGATTTATTCTACTGTAAGGCTTTGCATACAATGACATTAATGAATCAGAAATAAAAGTTCCTCAATATGCCAAGTATCTACTTTTATTTTAGGAATCCCAGCTCTGCCCCTTCCTAGCTGTATGAAACTGAGCAATTAACCTCATTGAGGCTTAGGTTTCTAATCTATGGAACAGGGAGTATCATCCCTACCTCGTAGGGTTAAGTCAGATAATGTGTGGGAAATATTTAGCACCGTGCCTAGCACACAATGCTCTAAAACTGTGTTATTATCATCATCATCATCATTATTATAAAGCAGGATCACCAAATAACTGTTTTTACTACTGATGCACAGTTTTGTCCTTCATTTCATCTTACTAGTCACTCCCTTCATTTTGATAGATGTCAGAATTGCCTGTTTTTGACCAAGTCTCCATAAACAAAACAGGCTGATGGGTTTCACTGAACTGGCCAAGCTATTTAATCAGTAAGACAGGTGCCTCAGAAAAATACAGTCAAATTGGTCTATAAACTAAAAGGATGGTTTAGTCCAATGAACTTGGCTGATTCCATACTCTTATGAGTTGCATTAAAGGCCGTATGTTCCTTTAGTGGTTGGGAAGTTCTGCTCTCTTATCATTCATATGTACATGGCACCTGGGCAAATCTGAACATGAGAAAAGCACTTTTGTTGGTGATAGGGATATATGGGGGAAATGGATGTAGTTCTATTATTTGAAGCATTGCAGATATGAAAGAAATATGAAGAAACAGAATAATTGAACACCCTATAAATATGTCCATAGCATTATGAAAAAATTTTGTTTAAATAGGTATTTTTCTGAAAATGAATTCTGACTCCGAATTTAGTAAACTGATTTTTCCTTGCTGTTGGTCCCTATTTTCTTTCCAGAGTGGCTAAGCCTCACTGGATCAACTGTGCTGATGGGGCTCCTACCAGCTCTGAGACCCTGAAAACCATGATCCAATCCCCACAAATGCACTTTCTAATGTGTGCACACATATAATCTTTCATGAGTGATTTCAGGATTCAGAGCCCTCTTGCAGCTCACTCATGCATTACCTCTAGAGAATAAGTTTCCTTAGACAATTATGTTTGAGTTTCTAGGATTGTGTTTTCAGTTTTGATTCATCCGTAGTATAGGAGCTCCTAACAACTGTAGATTTAAATTTTCCCTTTTCTCCTTCCCTAACCATCCAAGCTGCTCATTGAAGCACCTAATTATCTAAAAACATTTTCATGTTCTAAGGAAGCTTACTATTGTTTTTTTTAAAAAACCCTACGATGAATCTTTTTTTTTGCAAAGAACAATATCATGCATTTTATAAATTTGGACAGCCTTAGTACTAATTTCTCTCAATGCAAGCATACATGGCATCTGCTTGCATTTAATTGAACTTAGCAGACAAATAAGATAAATGGCAAGTATGATGTTCAAAGGCTTGAACTCCTTTCAGCTTTTTAGCTATCTGAGGTTATTAATAAAGCAGGTGAAAATCATCACGATTTCCTTCTGGACAGACATGGATCTCTTTTTGGCAAGCTCCTTTTGAATTGAGAATCTCTGTCATGAAAGCATAGAGTGTCTCAGGGAGCATGTGCTCTGAAGTTTATTGATACTCTAAGTCTCTTTAAAAATGGCATTAAAGTGTCTTACAGCAATGGCTTGCACTGTGGCCAGGTAGAGAATGGCAAGATCATCGAGGTCCTGAGACAGTTTCAATCCGGTGACCTGCAGGGGTGAGAACAAGAGAAGAAGATGAGGGCCGAAAAGGAGCTGCCATGGACGGAGTTAGTTCCCATGAAACGCGTGCAGATGTGTTTTTTCTTGCCGACCCAAGTTCATATGCAAATCCCCTTTTTGTGAGCTGAATGTGAAATGACTACTAAATTGTTTAATCTCCAGACCTGGGAAAAACTATCCCTTCTTAAAAGAAATGCCTTGCCTTGAATTAAACAAAAACAAAACAAAACAAATAATTATAGGAAGATTGTGTTTGATATTTCTTAGCATGGAATTATATTTCTTCTTCTTTTAAAATAAATGTTCTTTTATTACAAATATCGTTGGCTTACCAAAATCAACACACAGCAGTAGCATTTTAGTAAAAGATGATCTTATTCTGAGTTATGGTACTGTCAGAGTTCAGTATAACAGCATCTGTGGTAAAATAATATGTCTCCTATACATGTTATACCTACTATGGGATAATTCAGAATCTGTGGTTTGCGAGGGAATCCCATTAAAGTCAATCGGAACCACATGCTTATATGGAGTATGTCAATTTCTGAGAGATTCCAGAACTGAACAGAACGCTGGATTTGGAGGACTTCAAGATCCGTTCCCAGTCTCACCTTCACATCTCCCATTCATTAAAATGTTCCCTTGGGACGTTTCTAGAGGGTTAAGACTGCTGGTTTTGTCAACCTTGTCTGAAGTGTGTGGGCATAACACCGGAGTTCACTTTATATTTTCACATTACACAAATTCATTCACATGACATACATTTCTCGGGGCCTGCAGTGTGTGTGGTCCTGAGTTTAATGAAGTATAGACATGCAGCCTGTGTTACAACTGGGGGGCTGAGGGGTCTACCCAGATCCCTCTCCTTCATCCCTCCAGTCCCATTTATTACTCTCTCCAGATTCCCCAGCCATGATTAAGGGGCCAGTATTGGCCTGCTGGCAGGGTACAGATACCATTCCATTGCTCAAACCAGAATCCTGGGAGCACCCTTCCCTGACTTTGCTCTCCTTTTTAGCCAGTCTCCAAGTCTTGTACATTTGATCTCAAAAATCTCCTTTGAATCCATTCCCTTATCTTCATCCTCACTGTCTCTCACTTCCTTAACCCAGCCCGCCATCATGTCCTTGCTGATGGCTGAGCTAGCCCCTGAGCAAATCTCCATTTCTAATGGTGCCCCTCTCTACAATGGAGCTAGCAATTATTCTCAAAGGCAAATTTGGCCATGGTACTCTGGGTTAAAAATTCTCCACACTGCCCTCATGTCGAAGCAGAAATGCCTTCACATCTGTGTGCTTCCTCCTAGGCTCACCCTTGCTCATTTCCCTAGCGTTTGTGCTTGACCTTCCTCGCTTAGCATCCTACGTCCCAGCTATTCTGGATACTCATCTAAGGCTGTTGATAAGGAGATTCCTGAATTCAGTAGAGATACCTGCGGATAGTTTTTCTTGGCAAATAATTGGGCAACTAGAGGAGAACAATGGCTTTGATTTTTAACACACAGGAATGTGGAAGGTTTGAATGGGAGACCAGAGGGGAATTCTGGGGATGCATCCCCCCAAGCCAATAACTCTATGAAGGAACATCTCTCATAAAGCTCCCCAGAGACCTAAACATACAGTAAGCATGCTGGAACTAGTAAGCACGCATGAACAATGCTGACAATGTAGAAGTTTGTTTCATAATCTTCCTGAGGAAATAATTTGCCTAAAGGAACACAGAGAATGGAAACCAGCACGTAGGTGTTCTGACAGACCTTAATTGTGTTATCTACCATAAACTCAGTGCTCCTTTTTCCTTTTGTATACCACTCTCTCCTAACACCCTACCCTTCTCTGTCAAATTATGCAATTATGAGAGGACAGTATTTACTACCTCAGCTCCTCATATATTCATAGAGGTGAGGAGTCATTTACTCCATGTCCGGATACCCCCAAACTCTACACTTACCCTTCCTCATCAGAGAAGTGGCTTATCTGAGAATGGGGCAAAGGCAGGGTCCTTGTAGCTCCTATGGAGCCTTTGTGAGAAGCAGAAAAAGGTGCCCCCTTCAGGTGGATTAAATATATGTCTGTCTCCCAGACATGCCATCTGGGAGAATGAACTATTGGGTTGTGGGAAAAGCCATGACATATTTTTTCTATGTTTTTTGTTGCAAAAATGTGTCATGACTTTTCTGACAACCCAATATAAAAATGAGCAGAGTAGACAGTATTTGAGCCCTGTTACATGCCCCCTCAGAGCAACCAGCACCACAGCATGCAGTGGTCCTGGATAATGATCACTAGTCATGAATGGTTTCTCTTTCTCTCTCTCTGCCACACCACCCCCTCCCTGTCCCCCCTAACTGGCCTGGCCTCAATAGCATCTCTGCCATTGATCTACTGGGAAAGCCAACTGGGCCATGGCTTAGCGTTCTCTTCCAGAGTCAGGCTACCTCTGGCTTCTCCTCCCTGATCATCAATGTGATGCAAATCAAGCCATGAACCTCTAGTAACTGGGTATGTGTCTGCTGGGCACACCCATATCTCCCTACAGGTTGGTACTAAACACCAGACTAAGATAAGTTGTGATGGAGCTGGGGGAGAAATTTGACTTTGTATATAAGATACACTCTCCTATGAATTTACTAGGAACCCCAGTGCCCTATATAATAACATTGACAATGTAACTGTTTCTGATATCCTTCTCATTTATTAATAGTAAGAACCCATAAGAGAAAAGGGATGTGTTATCATTAGGTTTAGCTTTCTTAATCTCCTGCAGAAATCATTTGCAAATATTCATAAGAACTTCCAAAAAGTACTGGTATTCAAGCAAAAAGACACTAAGGATCCTTCTCTAAATATCTAGTGCGCCCAGAGCTCAGAAATCATAGGGCAGAAAAGAGAAGATAGTTCCTTTTCTCTAGAAACTGAGAATGAGATAATCAATGTAAATGGGCACTAAATTTAACTCTTGAGCTTGCTAGCAGCTATGGAAAAAAAGGACACATGATGGGTGTCATAGCTTTTTTTTTCCCCTGCTAAATAAAACATAACTATCCTTCAAGGGAGAAATAGTTACTCCTGGGGAGAAGGTGCTCAGTCCAGAAGGGAATCAGCAAGCACAGTTCTCCCATTACCATTCCCAACATTTTCTGGCCACTAATCCCAGGGTCATGGAGTTAAAATGTGACTCAGTGACATACATTTCTCTCGAAAGTGTGACGTTACTATGGTCAGGGGTCCCTGCTTCCTTGATATCTCACCTGATATGCAGATGGAGATACCAGAAGGACAGATGGTCATTAAGTCCATTTGATTCTCTCCAACTCCAGGGACCTCAGCCCTGCCTTGGCAACAGCCAAATGACAGACAGCCAGAGATGTAACTTTCTTAAGGAATGCCTGCCATGTGGACCACTCAGGAGGCTACAAAGGGCCTTTAGGGAGCTGTCTTGGTAGGGAGGTGGCAGCAGTGCCCTGGGAGTGCCAGGAGGAAGTATCCCTTTAGAACCAGTGAGAAAGCTGGGATAGGACAGATGAGCTGACGCCCCTGGCTGAAGGCTGAAGGGTTCCATTATTAAGAGGAAGTGGGAAAGAAGCATAAGTGGAAGGAATGTGTTTATAGATGCGCATGTGCCTATTTTGAATGTTTGGGCAAGACAGTGAAACATGTGGGGAATCCCCATGGGACAGTTGCAATGGTAAGCACATTTTATTTATTTTGGCTATTGTGTAATGAGGAGAACTGTAAGAGAAAACACTTCTAATTACTATTTAGAAATGTGTGAAAGCTGCATGTGGTGGTCAATGAGACGTGAACTGCAATTGATTATTTCAGTGTCCTAGATAATGGTTATAAAACACTTTTGTAAAATAATTATAGGATTTTTGAGCTTAGGAGTGTAGGTAAATGGAAAGATGATGAGCTTTGGAATAAGGCATCTGGGTTTAAATCTTGCCATTTTCTCTAACTGTCTGCATGAAAGTATGAGTTTTGTAACTTCAGCTTTTTGCATTTGTAAAATAGGAATAATAAATAATACCTTAAGGTATTTGTCCGAAGGTTAAATATCATTTTCAAAGTGCATTACTTTTGCAGCAAGCTGTACTGAGTTTACAAGAGCTAGACATTTATGATGCCAACTATTGTGTGCACAGGTGGCACTTAAAAGTGGTCATTTTCTTTCCCTTTCTCTTAATAAATGTACGTTTTCTTTCTCTTGGATGCACGAAGGGCTCGATCCTATTCATTAACTGGAACACGGCAATAAAGCATCTCCTTCAACATGCTATGAGTACTGTGCGGTATTAATGAGGACCACTGAAGACTAATGGCTGTCCAGGGTGGGAAGGCAGGGCAAAATGTATGTTGACCACCAGCATCACGATGTTTAAGGTACAGACATCTAGGAGTATGGACAAGCAGTGTGTCCCTGACAAGTGCCCAAGGATAGGACAGTGGGGAATTCACTTGCAAAAACTTTGGAGAAGCCTTAGTCCTTACCAACCTAGACACGTCCATTCGCTCTGTGAACAGGAATGGCAGATGATCTTTTCCCCCGCACTGCAGCTTAAATCCCGCTGCCGCTTAGTAGCTGGGAGCACTTGGTCATATCTCTTAACTCTTTCCCGGGATCCCAGTTGAATGTAGATTTCCTGAGACCCATGTCCAGAGTTACTGAACTTTTGGTATGGGCCTAGCAATTTGCAATTTCAGCAAGGTCCTGATGCACAATAAAATGTGGAAATAATTGTCCTACCTCTTGGCATTGCAAATTATAGGTTCATAAACCCTAAAATAGTTGAGATTAAAAAAATGTATTAGTAATTTAGTTAGCTAAGTTTTTTCCATCTTAGTTGTTAAAGGAATTGAAGTGATTTAAAGAAAAAAAGCGGGGGGGACTTAGAAATAGATTCTCAAGGGGTCTCTAAAAATTACAGAAAACAAGAAACATGATTCCCAGTCTTCAGATTTACCTAGAGTCATCAGAACATGAGGGGGTATCCACAGCTCAGGAGAATTGGTTGAAAGCTTTCCAGAACACAAAGGCACAGAAAAAAATGCTCTGTTTGCTCGGTCAATAATGAAGGTGGAGCAGATGGACAGACAGTGAGGAAATGAAGAGGATCAGAGCAAGATTTATAGGAAACCTCTGAAGAGAGGATGGAGATTGGAGAACAGGGCTGAGGTAATCAGCGGCCTGGAAGAGAAAGGGGACAGATATCCCAGACAACATGTAGAGGTTTCATGTAGATTAAGTATCAGGAATCAAAGCTGACACTTGGCATTGCCTAAAATGCACCCAGATTTAGGGAATACAGTTACATGTGTTAGTACACTGTGGCAGGCCCAATTCTAGAGATGTTCCCCCAAGGTTTCCAGCTCCTGGTTACTCAATCAAACACGAATCTAGGCATTGCTGTAAAGGGATTTTGCAGGTGGAACTAGTTATTACCCAACTGACCTTAAAATATGGAGATTATCCTGGATTATCCAGTTGGGCTCAATGTAATTCATGCGCTCTTAAAAGCAGAAGAGGCAGGCAGAAGTCAGTCCAGAGATAGGGTAGAAGAAGGAGGCAGAAGAAATGGAAATCAGAAAGATTCAAAGCATGAGAAGGACTTGACTACCATTGCTGGCCTTGAAGATGGAGGAAGGGGACAAGGAGCCAAATGAGAGTGGCGTCTAGAAGCTGAGGACACCTGCCTGACAGTCATCCAGTAACAGGGACCGCAGCCCTACACCTCCAGGGGGCTTAACTTGGCCAACAATTGGAATGAGTTTGGTAGTAGATGATTCCCAGAGCTAGCTGATTAAGGGCCTTGGTTCTAGTCTTGTGAAAACTGGAACTGAGAAACCTGCTAAGCCAGCCTGGGCTTCTGATCTACAGAACTGGGAGAAAATAAATTTAAGTCTCTAAATTTGTGGTAATTTATTACAGCAGCAAGAGACAACTAATACACACACAATGACTAGATGGTGGGCTGACATTCTCCCTCATAACCTTATTCTGTTGGTGAACTCTATGCCATACAACACGAGTCCATTTGCTGTTTCCCACATGTACCAAGCACTTCACACCTTAGTCTTCTTTGCTTAGATGCTCTAAATCTAAGTTATTTTAATATGTCATGCATCAGTATCCCAAAGCTGTTCTGGGAACTGTCCTGATCCCACTAACTATCATCCAATCCTGACTTGGATGTATACACCAACTTGGATCCCATCCTGAGTCCTCTGGCCTGAGTTCTTTCCCATTATTTATCTGTTGGGCCTTCTTAGCAGACTTCTACCTGATTCACTCATCATTATGTATGACCTTGGGAAGAACTCCTGCCCATAATCTACCCCCTACCCCAGTTTTACTTGTTGTTTAGTGTATATAGAGAAGATAGAACACACTAAGAAAGAAAAGTCTATTTCTGTGATATATTTTAAAAGGTCAGTACAGCGAGGGAGAAATGTGGCAGACACATTGAAAACAGAGCAGGAGATGAAAATACAAAGATCTTTTAAAAAATAAAATTTTCCCCCCAAAGAATGTCAGTGACCCTGGCTTGAACTGACTAGGTTCTAATAGCACTTGTGGTCTTTCTACCTCTCAGTAAATAACTTAGACTCTCTGAGCTCAGTTTCTCTAATCTTTTAAATGGGAGCAACAACACTGTCTTGCAGGGTTAATATGAAAACTGGTGATGATGCATGTGAAGTATCTACTGTGGTGCCTGGCACATCGTGGTCCCTGAAAAAATGGTACCTATTATAAACTGCAATACCAGCTGCTAAATTAGTTGCTTCAATGAAAAAAACACATCATCAGAAAACCAGTCAAATGATACTGAGAATATTAAGCTTTTTATAGGATTCGATTTTTCACAGGCAAAAACAGTATGTAAAAAACAGCGAAATTAAACAGCATTAGATCGTAACAGAAACATCAACAAATTTATGTCAAAGAGCCCATGTGTTTCCAAGGCTTATAAATATATCACTCAAAAGCTGCTTTAATTTGCCCATGAACTTCCAGAGCCATCATCCATCACCCCATCAGAGGAAGCCACAAGGATATAACCTCTGGTTTCTACTTAGCTCTTGCAAATACTCATCTGAGTTGCTGACTCCATCCACATCTGACTCCGTTTAGTGATGCCCATCTCCAGCTTCAAGCCAGTCCTCTGGGAACTGGCTAAGATCTTGTAACGCTTCTTTCCTGACTCTCTCCCAGTTTTCCACATGCACACTTGCTCTGCGCTTGCTTTGAAGAGCTGTTGGAGCAGCGTTCAACCTCTCCAGCATTCAACCTCTTAGCAGCATATGGCCTTACGTTAGAAATCACAGCTCTTCAAAGAGCCAGAAAGTAACTTTCTGTTCTGGGTAGTGCTGTACTGGCAAAAAGAAGCACAGAAAACATGTTTCAACCAATAGCGAACATGGTGCGTGCCCATGGCCTGATATGTCTCTGAGGTAATTTAATTATTCGAGTGGGTATTTCAGAAAAATTTTTTTTTAAAAACATCAAAAAGAGGTCATATTCATTTCAGAATAAAAACTGGTCATCTATACAAGGAAGAAAGGACTCTTTCAAAATCCCCACAGGATTAGCTGTTTTGTAAGATACACCAAATTTGAGTTTCCTATTGTGTTGATGAGGAAATTGAGGACCAAGGGTTTAAACACAGAGAAGACTAACCTCTACAGCTGTATGAAACTTTGGTCTGTGATAGACCAACTGGTTGTTCAGTTTCTCTAGCTGGTGGTAGTTATAACGTCCATGGCTGATGAGTTCAGTCGGTCCTGAGACTAAGGTGGATGGCTCATGACAGGCTGCTCAGGACTCAAAGGAGACACTTAGAATCCAGCTGGCCAGCTTGTAGACACGCAAGTAAGAGCCACTAAGGAGCCACAGATTCAAAAGCATTTGGCTGTGTCGTGCCAGTCTTGCCATTTGATTCTGATGATGACGCTGCAAGGAAGCCTGGGCCTTCCCTGCTTGCTGACCAGCAGGCTGACCTCACTGAGCTACCCTCCAAGGTCACACACGGTTACAATTTCCAGCCAGGATGCAAATACAGGTCTCACGTCAAAACCTGGGCTCTCTTTACTGTCTCACAGGGATAAAAACTATCCAACCGACCATTCGAAACACACACACCCCGTAAGATGTGCAACCATTCTTGATTGTGAAAACTCAGCTTCATCTATCTTTATGTGTGACCATGTCATGTTTCTTTACTTTAAAAGTAAGCAGTTTTGTTTTGTTTTGGTTTTAAAGAACCTAGAATCACCCGTGTGTTGTAACAATGATTGATGGCTATTCCCCAAGCTTCTGCTTCGTTTAAATACTGCATGCACAGCCCTTGCCTCTCCGTGCCTCATTTATTAAGTGGAAAGGAGACTATTCACATAAGTGACTACTTGGTCCGGGCATACTATTTAGTTACCTACCCTCTAACCTCCATTTCTATTTAGTCCAGGGCTATAGGTCTATACCCTAGCACCGAAGGAAAAATAAAACAGCTAGTCACCTAGCAGGGAGCCAACTGTCACCAGAACAAAAGAAAATGATTCTATCAAGCATAATGGAAGGATGCCTGTGTGTCCTGTCCCTGCTCATGAGGACGGGCCACCTAAAGTGGAAGGGTTTGGAGCCAGGTCAAACCAGGAGTAGCAATTACATTTGAAATCGGAGTCAGTGAGCGTGGGAAAGAAACTAGAACCATTACTGAGAGGGGACAGGATCAGAGCTTTCCAAGGACCAGAATAAGGATAAAAACTGGGGAAAGAGTGAGAAAGCTGGTGGTCAGAACAAGGCCGCGCATGATAAAGCTCTTGCGACTTCCTTTTTATCGTCCTCAGTGCACTTTTCGAAATCGAGAGTTATGTATGAGTTAAGGCAGCCTCAGGGGAATGTGAATCCCAAAAGTCAGGATTCATGTTTTTACTGAAGCTCTGCCATTTCTTGGCATTGTGACCCTGAGCAAGTCATTGTACATTCCTCATTCAGCAAATAAAGATGAAGACAATTGCTTGGCCATAAGACAATTATTCAATGCCTATGTCTGAACTAGGCTCTGTTGAAATTTAAAAAGTAAATGTGCTATAGCCCACACCCTTTAAATGTTTTTCTAATGAATTTAAAATTCATACTACATCTTATGACAGCTCTGATCTTACTTTCTTCAGTAAAAGTTATATATATTTTTTTATTGCCTTCAATGCAGGTTTCAATTCTGCTATTGCTATTGTATTTTTGGTTGTCTTTATCATTTATTTATTTATTTATTTATTTATTTATTTATTTTGGTCATTTCATTGGCTTTTCTTCTGACCTCATTTTTTCCTAATAAGTTTCAACCCTATTTCATAGAGCTGTATCTTAAAAAAAAAAAAAAATCCCATTGAACATGCCAAGACATTTTTAATATTTTCTTTTGGTTTCAGTAGTAAATAATTTTTAAAGAGGCCTTTCCCTAAGTGTTCAAATGGTATTTCTTTATCTTTGTATGTAACAGGCTTTTCCTAACAGACTCACTTTATTATTTTTTTATTCATTCTAACTAGAGTTATACATATTTAGTGTTTCCCAGCAAACAGTCTACATGATTTATTCCCGGCCCCACTCACTGTAGCTTGGATTCGCCTCTTCAGATCTATAGCTAGTTGCCAATTCCCAAAGGCCAGCAGTTTCTATTTTGTGTAGATCTGTTGGCTGGAGGTAGGTCACCACTGCCTGGCTTTCTAGCCCTAGAACAGACAGTGGACACACAACACTAAGCCCTCCTCCAAATTCCCAGGGTTTTCTGTCTCTGCCCCCTTAACGGAGTGTTACTCTGTATCCTTAGAATGCAGGGCACCACCATTCATCCTAAATCAGACTTCCTGCCCAGTTGGTATCTCAGGTCGGAGGTTTTTTAGTGGACTGAACTAAAAGGGAAGAGAAGATGCGGGTTGCGTAGGAGTACTGAGAAATTCAACTCACTGGCTGCTTCCAACAAAACAAAACAAAACAAAAAACCCTAACCACAGCAGCGGAGTAGCAGGATGACTGTCTTGTTTTTAGCCTTAAAGGGACCTTGCATTTTTTTTTTTTTAAAGATTTTATTGGGGAATTGGCGGAGGGGAACAGCGTTGGGGAATCGGGGAAGGGGAACAGACAAGTTGCCGTCTTCTTGTTCTTCAGTTTAGTTGCGGAGGATGTTGCTTCACTGTTGGTATCGTCATTGCGCTCTTCCCGGATGTGGCAGATCGGTCGCTGGCCTCTGGATGTCGCTCATCGCGGCTATTGGCAGCTCACGCTTGGCTGCCAGCCGCTCATGCTGGCTGCGGGCCACTCACTGTAGCCTATGGCAGCCCACTGCAGCAGGGGCTGCAGCCCACACCATCACCGGGGCTCGCACAGCCCAGCTCCAGGTGGAGCTGTTGTTAGCTGTAGAGGGCAGTGTCAGTGGCCCTCATGTGGGATCCGAACCGGGGCCGCTGGCATCCCAACACCAGCGCTTAACCAATGCGCCACTCGGCCGGCCCGGGGCCTTGCATTTTTAAGTGAGGCAGCAGAAGGTGGAGATGTCCAAATTTTCCCAAGGCTAGTGGTTTACTTTTTTCATAAACTATGCTTATCAAACAAGTTACCTTTAGTCTTTCAGATTCCAAAAAATCTTCCCAGATTCTCTCTGAGAATGTCAATTCAGGGTTGAAGAGGTTGTAGAGAAAAAGGAACCCACATACACTGCTGGTGGGAATGTAAATCGGTACAGCCCCTATGAAAAACAGTATGGAGGTTCCTAAAAAAAATTAGGAATAGAATTACCATATGACCCAGCAATCCCTCTCCTGGGTATCTACCCCAAAAATCTGAAAACACTTATCCGTAAAGCTATATGTACCCCTATGTTCACTGTAACATTATTCATGGTGGCCAAGACGTGGAAATAATGTGTCCTTCGATAAATGATTGGATGAAGAAGATGTGGTACTTATTTACATACAATGGACAATTACCCGGCCATAAGAAAAGATGAAATACTGCCACTTGCGACAACATGGATGGATCTTGAGACTACCATGCTAAGTGAAATAAGTCAGATAGAAAAAAGTTGACAACCATATGACTTCACTCATATAGGGGATATAAAACTGAAAGCAACAAACTAATGAGACAAACAAACAAAATCTCGGACACAGACAAAAGTTTAGTGGTTACTAGAGGGTAGGCGGGGAGGGAGGGCGGTAGAAGAGGATAAAGAGGATCAAATATATGGTGATGGAAGGAGAACTGACTCTGGGTGGTGAACATACAATGCAATATACAAGTATAGATGATGCATTATAGAAGTGTACACTTGAAACCTATATAATTTTACTAACCAATGTCGCCCCAATAAATTTAATAACATTTTTTTTTAAATTATAGTTTTCCTAGATGAATGTCATCTTAGTTGTCAGTCATCATGACTCTATGATTTTTTTGCATCTTCACAGATATTTTCAAATGAAGTAGAAAAAGGTTGTATAAGGGCTCCATGGCCAAATACCACTTTTTAAAAAAATTTCGAAGTCCGATATTTACTGAGTACCTCCTTCAGCTTGCATAGATGTCTATATCACAGGGTTCACACAGCATAATGATTATGTACACACACACTCCCACAAACACAATAATTATTTTCCCCACTTTCGTGGAACTCAGGACACGTACAGTTTCTTTTTTCCTTTGTGTTCATAGTAGGTGGTTAATAAGCACTTGCTGAATGAGTGAGTGTCTAACAAAGGTAAGAGATGAGAGTCATTGAAGCAAGAGTAAAGACCTGAGAGAGTGGAATGCTGATGAAGCAGAAGGAGCATAGGGAGTGCCCAGTGGTTCTCTGAGAAAATATTCTTTTTTTAGTACCAAGATAAAATGCTAAATGCAACCTATCACTGGTAAGACAATGATACAAGGAGCCCAAATCATAAAGAGTCACATGCCATGCTCTCGCCTCCCCTCCAGAACACTGCATATATTATACGATGATTTTCCAGGCCCCAAACCTTCTGTCTCATTTCACTCAGTGTCAGTGTCACCTGCGATCTGAAGCCTTTCCTGACCACTGAGACCAGGGTAGGCAATCATCTTTTATGTATCTGGGGAGCCCTGGACACTGAGTGGCACCTGGAGCTTAAGCCAGTATTCCCTTTTATATTGTCTGTGTATATATTGTCTGCCCCCAAAGATAGTGATATTCCTAAGGGCTGGAATTATGGCCAGTTACTCTTATAACCACCCCCATTTATAACAGGGCCTGTGCTTGTTAAAATAAGTAATTAATTGATGAACAAATGTACTCACGCTCTTGATAAAATGGGAGCCTCTTCTCTTAATTTACCTGGTCATTAATGTTGGTATTAAATACTTATATGGATAGTTAGAGTAGCAACTAATCTATGTAGTATAAGCAACTTGATCACATGTATATTTTTTCTAAAGGAGTATATGATCTCATTATCTCCATGCTGACTATCAATTACCAATAAGTACATACTAAACACTTAGTATGTGCCCGGAGAAATGTTTCAGGAGCCAAAAGAAGAAATCATATGTGGTTCTTGCCCTACTGGGGTTATGCTGACAATTCTAGTTGCTATGTGTACATTTTATCAAGCACTTGCCTCCCCTCCCTTGAAACATGCTCCATGAATGTAGGAATTGTTGTACCTTACTGCATCTACAGCAGATTTGGCACATAGTAAGTACCAAATAAATATTAACTAAATGAGTGCTGGAGGCAGTAGTTTGTAGGTTCTGACAAAAGGATAACAGGATAATAGATGGATTTCAGAATGATTGTTTTGATGTTACCCAAAAAAGGACTGAGGGAAAAAGATTTGGGGGACATTTTTTAGCTCTGAATGTCCTTCCATCTATCTTATCTAGGTCACCTTCTTTCAGTGTTGTGATGTAAACTCATGGAGTGACAGCTATTCCAACATAAGCCTAACACAAGAACAGTTACAAAGGAAAAGCATTGCTAAGAAATGTCAGGTATGTTTACAAAACAATAAGATTTTTTTTAGAAGTACGAGTCTCAGAATTTTTAAATATAATTGGGCATATGTCCCCATGCAAGAAATCTCCCTTGGTGAGTAAGTACTCACTCTAATGAGGCAGACATTCTTAAAAATACTCCACTTGGTTTTAAGAAATAGACAAAAGCCACTGGGAGCCATGGCACCTGCTGCTGAAACTGGGTAGACAGATGTTGGCAAGAAAAGGCCCCCAGATCCATGATCATTTTACTATACAACCCTGCTTTGTTTTGGGGTCATTTTATGAACTGGTCATGCTTCTTAACTTCTTCAGCATTATAAGTGTCTAATATATTTGGCTTCTGCTATCTGTCTTTAATTAAGATACTCTTTTTTGTATCCATAAAAAATGTGTTCTTCCCCTAACCCGTTTGCATGTGGAGAGTCAGTTATCTGAAAGCACAGCTCTCTCGCTGCAGCCTGTGGCCACATGGCTTCCATGGGCCAAAACAGGAGGCCAAGCTCATCGTTGTGTGGGCACACTTCATGGACTCCAGACATACAGAACTTTTGCCATGTTCTATTTTCTTTTCTTTTCACCTTGACTCCCTTTTATTAGCAGAAGTGGATCATGCCAACAAGGTAATGAAAATAAAGATCAGGTCTTCCAGTTTTCATCATAACGATATTTAAAACCATCTCAGTGCAATTAACCACAAGCCAAAGAATTCTGAGTCTTGGAGTTCTACAAGCCAGCAGGCTGCTCTAATGCCATGCAAGGCACAAACCTTATACTGCTCCCAGCCTCCACTCTGAGCTCCCACCTTAATTTATCTCGAGCTCTGCTTCTCAACTTTTTGACATCTTCCTGATCTGTATCCATGACTTATTATCTTTCTAGCGGCCTCTCCTGGCCTCTTGGAACTAAAGCTTAACTCTGCTTCTCTAGCTTTCACATGCTTCATCCAACCTCAAACATGATTCTCAGTGGCTGTACTACTTTCATCCATTTAATCTCACAGGGCCATCAAGGTGTTCTATCTTAGTTTAGGGGGTTATTAGCTCTCCCACCAAGTTCATCCTGGCCCTTCCAGCATGGTCCAGAATCTCTGCACTGGGAGTGACCCTACATGTCACTGAGAGCCGATTTTATCCACCAACGTAAGTTTCTTCATTGGATTTTACTTTTACCAAAGTTCCATCTGAAACCCTAACAATATCAGCGTGGCCTTTGAGTAACCCTGCCTTCCAGCGCCGCCGAGGCAGATACGCAGCTGTGGCAAAGCAAGACCGTGGGTGGTAATGTTTACCACTTATTTACAAGGCAGCCTGGGAATGGAAATGGAAGCCATGGCTCTTCAAACTGATGCAAATACAGAAATTACACAGGCAGGGGCCCACGACTTCCAGCCACTCCACAGGACAAAGGCACAGCAGTAGCTAAACATAAGAAATACTGCTTTTAACGCTCTTGAAGTTGGCTCTGAAACATGGAGAACTTTCAGCAGATGATCCTGGGGAGCAGCGAGAGCCTTCACAACGGCCATGCGTCTGCAAGGAGCCAGTGGGCTGCTGGCCGGTTTTGGTTATTTTTCCTCTTTTCCCTTTCTCCTCACTTTACTTCTTCCAAACTTTGGAGCTCTTTGGCCTGCCTTCACCTTTGTGCAGGGACTAGCTGTCACTTACCATGCCCTTTAGTGTCAGATCTGCTAAGGGAGACCGGTTGCCATGGAAATCTGGCCAAACATGTAAATCAACAGTGAGGAAACCCACGGGCTGGGCCTTCTTAATCAGATCCAGGTGACTGTTCAAATATGCATATATGCTCTGGCATCTGGAAGAGAAGCAAATTTTGTTTTCAAACAGGGAGTAGGGTCAGGGAGCAAACTGCTCTGCAGAAAGAAACCATTTGTACTTCCACATCAGATCCCGAAAGTAAGCAGAATCCTAAAACCGTCAGCCAAGAAAGTACCCCAAATCCCCAGAAACCAGCATGCCATACTCTCAAATCATTGTACTATCAACAAATATAGATTGTATGTCCTAGCAGAACGTGAAAAGGTTTGGATCAGGAGACCAGGTCCAGGAACAATTCTCCACAACACCCCAGTAGGTGTTGACCATGAGCAAGTTATTCAAATGCTCTGAACCATCTTTTTTGCATCTGTAAAACCTGATACATATTCCCTGTCCAACTTACCTCATACGGTTGTGAAGATCAAAGGAGATTATGTATGTGAAGATATACTATTCTGTAATCTGTACAATACTGTACACATGTGAAGGATTTTTAAAAATCAGTATCTGTACTTGTAATAATAATGATGAGATGATGAATGGAGACAAATATAAGTTCTCACACTGAGGATGGGAGTTTGCTAAGGGAAGTGAGAGAAAGGAGTAGATGCTGTTAGGATCAGGAATTAGGAGACTGGATTTCTCACCTTCACCCACCAAATGACATTGCGTGAGTTCTTTCTCCTTTTTTAAGCCTCGGTTTCTTCACATATAGAATGAGGAAACCTGACTCTCTCTCTCTGTCTTTACATGTTCAGGTGAGAGGGAGGTAGCGATGAAGATGATGGGCTTGGGAGTCAAGGCAGCCCAGACCGGGTTCAGATCTCGTTCTACCTGTCCCAACTGGGTGACATAGGCCAGTAATCTCCCTGAACTTCAGATTTCTCATACATTAAAATGGGTATAACAATACCTACCTCATGGGGTTAAATTTCACTAAGTGTCACAAACATTTAAGTTGGTTAACTTTCCCTCTTTAAAGGTGCGTCCTCCTCAAAGTCCTGAACCAACAATTTTGAAGAAAGCGGGTTTATGAGAGGTTGGCATCCATGCCACTTCCCATTGCTGTCCTTGGAATGACAGCTTTAATGGTTAAAAACATGGCTTGCATCATGACAGAAAAAAAAAAAAAAAAGGAAATCAATGTCCAAGGGAGGTTAATATCCAAGATACCTACGATGGTATTTATTATTTACACTTTATACAGCTCAGAGGTTTCGAGTTCCAGTTTTGTGACATGGTCAGTGTCCTTCTGATCCCATGAAGTTCCTGAAAGTTTTTGAGATCAGAAACAAGTAGAGCAGTGGTTTTCAAAGGCTTCATTAAATAAAAATTTTATGTGGAACTCCAATATCGAAAAGATAGAAAATGGTAGAAAAAACAAAACTGCTCTGCATAAGCCCACGAAGGAATATGAGTGTGGAATGCGTGTGCATGAGTGATGCATGCTGGGTGGACAAAGGGGCAGTCCTGCCTACCAGGTGATCTTTTTGCTCTCGCTCTGACACCTCATTTCCATTTGTAAAAATCTACCTTAGATCACATTAGGAGGTCCACGACGTGGTCCAGCACAGGCTCAGTCACCAACCGTGGCTGCCTGAGCGTGCCCCAGGCCTTCAGCCACAGCCAGGGACTGCAAGCACAGTTAGTTAGCATCCTTTACACAATGATGCGCAACGAAGAGATGGAGACTGAGGACCCAGTCCAAATTTAAACGCTTCTCTGTGTGATTCTGAAGCCATGTGTTTTCTGTATTTCAGGTCAGAAATGATTTGTCAAAGCCGCACATTCAAACTCTGCTTTAGCATGATTCTATGATAGTGTTAGGAAAGGACCCTCTGCGGTCTCCTTGGAAGGCAGGACCAGAACTATCTATCTGGGTAGAGTAGATTCCATTCCACTTTTCTATTTTCCAGCTTTCCCTGCTTCTGGTCCAACAGAAACCACACTGACAACAAAAAGCCATGAGAACATCCTTTCTAGCCAAGAGTCTGCACTAATTCTAGCAATATTCCTCTTCAGAGTAGCATCACTACACATAGAGTAAAGGGATTTTTTTTTTTTTGAAGAATTGCATGTCTATAAATCTTTTCATTTGCCTCTCAAGGAATCTCAGAGCAGGGCATTTGGTTTCAGACATCTGGGTCAATAAGAACCTATAGGCCTAATTACTATTGATTCGTCATTGTCTCATTTACTGTGGGTCTTTGCAAACAGTGAGATTCATTTAGCCTCTACATATATGGTCACTCGTGCACTAATGAGATCCCTGGGGGATGGGGCACATGCTTACCCCTTTGACTCCTAACCTCCTTGCAGCTGTATGTTTATTCTTTGAATGCAGCCATTCTCCAGCACATTTTTTCAATTATACCTTACCATGTGTGCTATCTGAGTGTATCATTCAAAATGAAGTGCACTTGGAAAACATTAAAATAACGAATGCACATCATTATTCACATAATTTTAACCTTGCATGATGCCTTTTTTGGTTCTGACTTTGATTCATTTTGTATGTTTTATCAATTCTTTCTCAAATGGCGGCCTGCCCTCTTCCAGCTCAGGATTCGCATATTAACTGCTCCAAGTAGATCACTCACCCTCCCTCTCATGAACTCCAGGCTCATATATCCTGTCTCAGGGGGAGAAATTCTTGCTGTCCTCGTCCCATTGAGCATAATGAAGAAAATATCGTTTGAACAATCATGAAGTGACTTCACCATGTATTAGTTGGGGGATCAGGTATACTAAGCCTCTTCAAACCTAGTTTACCCTTTTGCAAATCAGAGCTAATATTTTTACCTTATAGACTCCTAGTAAGATTAAAGATCGAGTCCTAAGCACTGTAAAATGACAGATGATCAATAAATAGTTCCCTCTCCTTTCCCATCACAGGAAATTAATTTCCAGCTTTAAAAAATCCGAGAGTCAGGAAGATTTTTTTCAGACTTTATGGCTTACAATCTTAAATACAGACAGCACCCTGGAATCTTTACTTGCCCTCACTCTCCATAAATCATTTAATTCAGTGGGCTCATAAGGCTGCACAGAAGTATGGTGACCATACTTTCAAACCCCAAATCAGAATACATGGCTTAACAGAAGACGTCTGTACACTTCCCAAGAAAAAGAGAAAGTCTGGGAAAAGAAGCTTCTACACTGTTCATATCCAGGTCCTCACTTCTGAGGTCCTCACCTCAGAATACCACTGCAGTGTGTGTTCTGCCTGTCCCACTCTATTGAAACTGGTTCCACTGTGAGGAACAATATTCTCTTTGTTGCTAACTCCAATGGACTATTTTCTGCCTTTATTTTACTTGAATTCTCTTCCACATTTTGAATCCTTTGGCGACTTCTTAGTCATTTGTTCTCTTGCCCTTGTTTCCAGGATATTATACACTTTTGGTTTCCCTACCTCCTCTCTAGCTGGTTTTCTTCCTTTGCTTGTCCCTTAAATATCTGATGTCTCCCAGAGATCTATCCTGGCCTATCTCCTCACTCTTTATATAACCTCCTCTCATGGCTCCAGTTACCATGTAGGGCTGAGGATTCCCAAATATATACCCTTTCCTCCTGTTCATTTCTCTCTCATGAATTCCAGATCAAATATCCAACCACCCATCAAATGCTTTCTCTTGGTGGTCCAAAGAAACCTCAGCAAAAGTGTAGAATATGACACACACCATCTTTTCTGGTATACTCACTCTTCCTTCTATGTTCCTTAGGTTAATCAAAGCCAATCTTAAAATTTAAGCCCTTGCTCAAGCAACCTTTTGGGGTGTCAAGTCAGAGTGAGAATCATCTTTGACTCCTCTCTCCCCGGCTCAGCTCCCAAATTTAATTTTTTACCAGGAGCTGTCAATTTATTATCTTAAATATTCTGCTACCCAGCAACCTTTCTCCAGCTCAACTGCTTCTATGCTATTCAGGCCATCTTCAAATGCCTGGATTAGAGCTGTGGCCTCCTAACTTATCTCCCCTACTGAAACCTTGTCCCGTCCAACTAGGTTTTCTGCACTCCTTCCTGGGTGATTCTTCTAAAATGCAACTCTAATTATGACTCCCACCCCTACCTAGATCCTTCAGTGGCTCTTCCCTATTGTCCTCACGAGAAAGCACCAATTTCCTTGCCAGGCATCAGATGTTCCCCATTATCTAGCTCTCCCCAACCTGCACTGTGTTACATACATGTCTCCCATTCCTTCTTCCTCTGCACCTCTGAATATACCATGCTATCACCACACTAAACTACTTTTAATTTTCATAACATGCCTCTGAATGTTTGCCTATTCTGCTCCCTGTTGCCCAGAATTCTCTTCCTTGCCTTCTTGCCTTCTATACCTGCCTCTGTCAATCATCATTCCAGACTCATCTTTTTTTTTTCCCCCCAGGCAATTGTTTATTAGTTTCTTTTTTAACATGCATCTGTACCTTCTCTACAGAATTTCTCAAAATGTACTATCTAGAAATGAAACCACAACCTCCTTTTTTGTCATCATCTCCCTTCCAGTTATCATCTGGGCCTTTCTGCAGCATCACCCACCTCTCCATCCTCTCCCTCTTCTCAAACCATAGAGAAGTCTCACTCATGCTGGGCAGAAGACAACAGAGCATCAGTTTTGGGTCTCACTTGGGTTCTCAGATCAAGAAAACCTAACAGGATGCTAGCATACACTGCTGGCGAGACTGAGGGAAAACAGGCACTCTCATCCATTGCTGAGCCCATTTCCCCATCTCCAAGATGGGATTAATTAAATATAATAATATAAAAAAGCTCTTGGCACAGAAGCCAATAAATGACAGCTATTATCATCTGTCTTTTATTTTTTGAAGTGTTTTAGTTTTATCAAAGTTCATGTAAGACATGCATGTCATTTTAGAATTCATATAATAATACTCCAGACTCATCTTTGATACCACCTCTTGGAGGCCATTCTTGGATCCATGCTCTTTTCATCGCCCATGCCCATATAGTAACTTACACTGAACACAACTGCCTCTGCTCTCTTCCTCACTCTCCAGCCCCAACCTTACAAGAGGAGAGGAGTGATCCTGACATCTCTAAGCACCCTCAAGGGTGGTTGATCATCTATGTTGGGGTTTTGACAGTAAAATCTGTGCTGTCTGGTTTGGGAATAGAGAAATTTTCTGCAGTAGTGCTGATTACATTATTTCCCTGCTTAGAATCCTGCAATGGCTAACTGCTGTCCATTGGACAAAAATCAGTTTCCTACCTCGGCTTATGGGGGCCTAGCTGATCCAGACCTTGCCCTCGTCTGTAGCCAAATGTCAGCTCCTCAGCCTTTTCTCGAGGCTTTCACATATGTCAGTCCCTTAGCTGGTAGTGTTTTTCCCTTCTGCTCTTCACAAGATTAGCTCTTTGTTTATCCCTTGGATCTACACTGCCCCTACATTAGCCAGGACTCCCCTGACCACTTTACCTAAATGGGGTTTCCCTGATAGTCTAGCCTTCCACTCTGTTTTTTTTCATATCACACATGGTCACTGTAGACTTATTCACTTGTTCATTTACTTAACTGCCTATGGCCTCCTTTGAGTGTAAGCTGCACGAAGGCAGAGCATCACCAGTACATATTCAGGATTTAGCAGGAACTTCTCATAGAGTACCACTCAAGAGTATGCATCAAATGGACGGATGACACTTCCTCCATTGTGAGATAACTGTGTCTATCTCTGGAATCTGAGCTCCTTCTGGGAAAGAGCCACATCTTATTCACCCTACCAGGTGCTCAACACATAGCTACTGAAATGTTAAATGAATCAATATAGAGCCAACGTAGAATATTAGAACTAGAATTTCAGGGTTGTTGATACCTCTATATCCATTGTAGCACTAGGTTTCCAAAGGGTGGATCTCTGAAGTCATATGGACACTACATTCCAGGTATACCTCAGAAGGGCACAGGGAAAAGGAACAAATATCTTGTGACACCCTTCTCTTAAAGTGCCAGGCACTGAGAATTTATTTACTAAGTGAGCATAGTCCTCAGTCTTTCCGAGAGGACTCTGATACCCTGAGCACTTTATCCTTGCATGCAAAATAGAAGCTAAATAAAGGCATTATAATATCTAGATTATCTCTGTTTAAGAAACATTTCTCATCCAAGAGACATCAAGAATTTACTTACTATCCTGGGGGATGAATGGTGTTAATATCTTCACCCTGGTTCTATGAATGCCCTAGCTCAGGAAGCCTTAGTAAAGACTTGCTCTTAGACTGATGGCCCCAGTTGTCAGACTGAGGGACCGGGGTTGAAAAAGTCATAAAGGCCAAGGGAGCAATCGGAGAACACAAAAGCAGAATGGAAAGTGAGAACAATCTTTAGAAGCAGAGTCTGAGAGCTCTCTGTAAGACTGCTTTCCTCCTCTAGGATCAAATGAGATAATATACACAAAACTATCACTAAGGACAGTGCCAGGGACAATGAAAACTCTTAATAAATGTTCTTGCACTTTTTTTCCCTTTCCTTGCTCCACGGGACTTATACAGATCCTCATGGGGAGCTTTAAATGTACCTGAGATTAGGCGTAGAGGAGACCAGTGTATTTTAAGAAATTTATCTTCGGAGAGATTATGAGAATCACGCAAGCAAAAGAGGCATAAATCAGATCAAGAAAAACTGATTATTCCCAAAGGAGTAAACTGAAAAAATCTAAGGAAAGAGGGAGAAAAGAAAGACAGGTTGAAAGAATGTGAATTAGGAGAACCTCATGCTGACCATCTTGAGGGACCTGAACCCAATAGAATCACAATGCAAAATGACCACTGCTTGCTGTGATCTCTGCAAAAGGCTGGGCTTCTCTATTTACATTCTTCCCCCTCCAGCAGACTGTGAGCTCACTGGGATCAGGGGCCATGTCTTCCACTCTGCCCCTCTCCCCAGTGGTATAGTGTACACTCCACAGAGCAGTCAAATTAATCCTTTTAAGAGGTAAATCTGATCATGTCTTTCCCCAATCAAATCCTGAAAACTAGAATAAAATCCAGTGTCCTTACAGTTACCTACAATAATGCACATTGTTTGGCCCTTGGCTAACTTTCGGCCCTCCCCTGTCCCCAGCTCTCTCCTACTTTGGTCTAGCCACATGGCCTCTACAATGTCCCTGGACCTGCTCAAGGCCTTGGGCCTTGCTGTTCCTTCAGACTGGAGGGATCTTCCTCATGTGGTCATGACTCGTTCCCACTCTTTATTCAGAGTCCTGCTCAAGTATCACCTCATCAAGCATGACCTCTCTCTCTGAAATAGTTCCCTTCCATTACCCCAAAGCCCCTTATTCATGTCTCCTTATTCATCGCTATTTTTCTTTGGAATGCTTGTCAATCCCTGGTGTGTATATGTGTTCTCCTCCTCCCCCCTCTGACATACAAATAAACACATAAACATACATACATACATGTGTATGTGTGCAATTTCCATAAAAGCAGGGACGCTTTTTTTTTTTTTTTTGGCTTTGTTCACTCTTGTATCATAAATGCGTGTACGACACTCATCAGACAGTCAGAGAAATGGGCTTTAAAGCTGGCTCTGCTGACAATCTGGAATCCAGTACTTATGGAACTTATGGATCATTCCAACATCGTCCCACCAAACCCTGCCATCACCAGAACCTCATCCTGAGGTATTGGTAGTCAAGGTTCTATAAGAGAAATAAGACCATAATTAGTTTAGAGGAATAGAGCCAAACTTACGATTCATGTTAAAATGATCTCTGGCTAAGCAGTGAAATATCTGGCTGTTTGGCCCCACACAGAGAGAGGCTTTGGTTGCCAGTTACATGCATGGGCACATCTAGTTAGTGTTTACTTAATTTATAAGCTCACAAGACTTTTCTCTTCAGGGATGTCTTGTCTAAAAGGATCAGGGTAAATCAAGAGTATAAAATACTAAATCTGTTTATCAACACTTGTTTCTACAATTTCAAATAGGATTTGCTGATGTTAAGCCCTAAGACAGGGGTGGCCTGTACTGGTTTTCAGAGCCCCAAGTCACACCAAAACAGGCATATGGTTTCTGATTTCATGGGGTTTATTGTCCTTTCCATATAGCCAGCTTGACTTTAATCATAGCTGTGTCGCTTTCTTCCTAAGACCCACAATGAGTCCTATAGTCTTGGGACAGTCTAGTCAGAGATCTGATAAGACAGAGATGCGCTGTCCTTTGCAACACAATAGAAGGAAAGTGAAAGGAAAGAGAACCAACATTTACTAAACACATACTAAATATGTCAGTTGGAGATAAAATTTGAGAATCCTCACAATAGAGAAAGAAATGAAGTCAAGAGTGTATGTACATGGGGTCACCTTGAAAGAGGAAGCAAAGAGAGAAAGAGCCAGGAACCTAGCTGTGATGAACTTTGATGTTATGGTCAAAAAAAAAAAAAAAAAAAAAGACCATGGGCTTGAAAAAGAGATTAAGAAGGAGAAGTTTGAGACACAGGAAAAGAAAACAAAACTGGGAGAGAGTGACATTCCAGAAAGAAAGCTAAGACAAGAGAGGAAGAAGTCATCATTGGTGCCACATGCTGCTGAGAGCTCAGGCAAGGGGACTGGAACACATCCTAAGGACCTCTAACAGAGGTCACTGAGGACCCTAACGTTAAATGTTTCAGGGGCTGGTGACAGAATTTCAACTGGAGTGGGCCCGAGAGGAATGCAAAGGGAGGAATGTAGAGCCCAAGAGTACAAGCACTGCTCTGGTGAACAGCTCTGAAGAGGAGAAATACAGGAGGGTGGCTGGAAGGGAGTAGGGAGCCAACTGATACGGCGCAAGTGTTGGGATTGAACTCCAGTTCTGCCTCCAAGACTGAATTCTATAAATGACTGTTATGCTGCTGTTTCTCGGAGTTGGCATGCTAATCCATAAATCCTTCTGTCCTGTTTTCAGTAAAAGCTACTCATAGGAGGTTCATCGATAGAAAGAAAGCTCTGGAAATTTTGAGTACTTCCTTGCAAACTATCCCTCAGGTTTGTGTTGAGCTTTAAGATCTTCAGAGGCTGGCACTTGCATGATCTACTTTCATCCATGTAATACCTATAAAGTGAGTTAAGCTGGGTGGGTTATTACTTTTTTTTTGAGTGAAGAAACTGAGTCACCAAGACATTTATGGCAGAACTGATACAATAACCCAAGGCCACTAATTCCCAGTCTGGTGTTCTTGCTACTCTACCACACATTCCACAAGAAGGTCGGCAGGTTATTATGGCTGACATGTGCTGCTTAACCCTAGAACAGCCACTGCCGAAACTCCCTCTTCTTTTTATAATTATTAGTAATATTAGCAGAAGTAGTAGTAGTTATTGTCATAGCACAGTTAACAAAGCTTTGCCTAATACATTCCCTTACTACATTCAAAATGAGTTCTCAGAGGTATCCAGGGCTGGTTCTCTCATAGCTATTCACCCACGTTCTGATGAAGACCCTGAGTTTCACACAAGGATGTATGTTGGAGCTGGGTATAAATCTGGATCTCTGAACTCCATATCCAGTGCTCCTGTCTTTGGGTTAGTGGCTTCTGAATGCTGGAGCCCTTCAAAAAGCTGATGAGAGTTCCGGCCTCTCCTAACAGAAATGCATGCATATCATCAACAAAACTGCATACAATTAAGGGCCTCACTGATCATCTGAGGTTAGGAGCCCGTGATCTAGGCTAGGTGGTCTCTAAGCCAAATAAAGTGCTAGTTGATGAGGTTATGTGGTGTGATCCCTCTTGGTGGTAATGGCATTGTAACTAGAGACTCCTAGAAGGGAAAGCTTGTGAAGCACTTCTTGTCAGGATCGGCCTTCCTTCTTCTCTGCACCTGAGGGCACACTGCTTATATTCTAATGCGGTATGCATTTCACTCTGCTCTGTGCAGGTGTGCCTCCTGGAATGTAAGGTAAGTCCACTGGGGGGATGGAAATGTCTAATATAAGTAACTACAATAACCATAACAATTACTTCTATCACTACCACTATCATTTAGTGAACACCTATCACAGCTTGATACTTAATTGTTGCTATGTGTCAGCCACTGTTCTAATTTATTTAATTTGCTTAACAACCTTACGGAGTTGGTCCGAAGGCTGTGGGTTATTGTTAAGCTGATTAACAACCTTACGGAAGTGCTAACTATTATCACTTCCCTTTACAGTGAGGCACCAAGGCACCAAGAGGCTAAGTAAACCACCCAGGATTACACAGCTACTAAAGGGTAAAGCTGAGACACAGGCCTTTTGGCTCCAGAGTCTACAATATTGACCTCAACCTTCAATTATCTCTCTTTATCCATCTACTAGTTACATGGGGTTTCTCTGTCAATATTTACAAAATATCTGGCTTTCTGAAAAAGCCCAACAGCTAAGCATTATTACCATACAATGTTTACAATAGATGGATTTCATTTTGAACTAATTTTAGATTTACAGAAAAGTGACAAAAATAATACAGACTTCCCTTACATTAAGAAATTAACAGAATATAATATTATTAACTAATCTATATACACCTTTGAATTGTTGACAGTTTTCGCTTACTAATGTCCTTTGTCTTGTCTAGGATTTAATCGATCATCATACTCCATTTTTAGTTGTATCATCTCCTTAGACTCCTCTAATCTGGGACAGCTCTTCAGTAATTCCCTAAGTTTCATAACCTCCTTTGGAAGCCAATTAGCTAATCATTTTGTAGGTTATCCCTCAATTTGGGTTTGTCTGACATTTTCTCATGTTTCCATCGAGGTTCTGTATTTTTGCCCAAGAACATTATAGGCATGATGTTGTGTCCTTCTCAGTGCATCACAAAAGAAATACATGAGGTTGATATATCTTACTGCTTGTACTGTTAGCTGTGATCACTTGGCTAAGGTGCTGTCTGCTTTATATATTGTCTCCACTGTGAACTTATTATTTTTCCTTTTATATTACCATGTATCTTGTAGTGAGAAACTTTGGGACTATGCAAATATTCTGCTTTGCATCATAGTTTCACCAATTTTAGCATCCACTAATGATTCTTGCTTGCAACGATTGTGACTGGTATTTACCTAATGATGCTTTTCTATTTCCATTACTTCTCCTACATTTATATATATATTGGTTTTAAGTACATTGTCCTTACAGTGCACAGGAAGATCAGTCTTTCCTTTCTCATGTATTTCTTTAATGATTTATTGACATCAGTCTGGCCTCACGGGGTTATTTTATACTACCATTATTTATTCTGTTGATTAAATTGTCCCTGATTAAGAGCCAGCCAAGTGGCTCAATTGATTAAGAGCTTGCTCAAGGGTGCGAGCTGAGCTCTGAGCAACAGCAGTTCGATGCCCAGGCCATTGAGCTGCCATTGAGCTGCCAACAGGTGTCAGGATGGCTCAGCTAAAATTAAAAATAAATAAATAAATAAATAAATAAATAAATAAATAAATAGTCCCTGATTAGGCCATAGAGAGATACTTCAAGCTGGCTTCGGAATAGTCCACATTTCCTTTCTGAGTAATGCCTTACTTTCTGGCATCACAAAATGTTCATGTATTTTCCCTGCCCTAGCCCTGGAACTGACCATTTTTCTGAGAAGTCCTGATGATTTTTATTGAAGAAAAGGAGAATGCATTTAGAAACCAAGATTGGGTGCTAGGTGTGCACATTTCTACTAGGGTGCCATCGTTTCTAGGCCATCTCAGCAGAGAGAGCTAGGGAATATGTGTATGCATACTTGCACATGAATATGAGTGAGAAACCCTATTTGAGAGAAACCTGGTTGTCATTATCCACAGTATGTTTATTTATTTGCTCAACTGTAATATGCACATAAAGGATTTTCAGAACAGCTAACCATACATCTAGGAAAAATAGATTTGGAAATTAGATTATAATATTCATGTATAGTTATTTTATCCTTAGCCATACAGCATACTGTCAAAATATTCTTTCCCAAAGTTACTACTCAGGTCAGCTCTTTACTTTCCCAAGCCCCTTTAGTGCCATTATGTTATGCATCATTAACACAGTAGGTTCATTTTTTACTGTTTGTATTTTATTTTGCCTACCCCCACCACACAAATATATCCTTATATCTACCTACCTACCTACCTACCTACCTACCTACCTACCTACCTACCTTCTATCTATTTATTTTCAGGGGGACATGAAGCATCACTATGGTTTTAAGAGTTAGTTATATAAAAAGATGTGCTCAGAGAAGTGTCATTTCCCCCTAGTACCCTGTTTCCATTCCCCCATTCTTTCCATCCCATTCCTACCCACTCCCTATAGGTAACCAATCTCAGTTTCCAGTTTAACCTTCCTATATTTCTTTTGCACTAAATGAGTAAATACACATATATTTTCTTTGAAGGGCAAGTTGCTTTTTTTTTTTTTTGAGGGCAGTGTCACTGGCCCTCATATGTGGGACTGAACCAGGGCCGCTGGCTTCCCAAGCCAGTGCTTAACCACCACGCCACTCGGCCGGCCCCACATGTATTTTCTTATATTACCTTCTTTTACATGAAAGGGAGCATACCGTCAACATTCCTTTGCACTCCACTTTCTTACTTAAGGATATATCCTGGAAATCACTCCATATCGGTTATTATCCTCAGTTTTACGGATGAAGAGACAGGCTTATGGAGGTTGAATAACTTGCTCAAGGTCACACACTAAGTAAGGAGGAAAGCTAGACTTGAACCCATGGAATTTTGATTCCCAAAATCCATGTTCCTTGTACCATATCAGAGTTCCTCATCCACAGTTCCTGGCATATTTTGGGGGGATCTCTAGGTTCTTTGAATTCTCTTAGATTTGTGTGTTCTAGATCATCTGGATGACTGTCTTATAACCAAGCGCTGCCAGGCGTTTTTATTGCCCGCAGGCTCTGAAAAGCACACACCAGCCTGAAGTGAAAACCCTGACCACAGTGAGTGAGGCACCAAAAGCGGCAGGGGGCGGGGGCACCGACCTGTCTGTGGCCTTGGCTTGTAGTTCCAGGAAGGCAGCATGGCCCTGCACCACGTGGTCTATCTGAAAAACAAGAGACGGTGGTCAGTTTTATAGTTTCTCGAAACTATGTGGAAGCCAGAAAAGATACGTTAAAATGTCTGTTTCTTTCACCTCTTGGTCCATAGAGGATCTAAGAATGGCAAAATGCTAACTCAGGGAGAGTGTCCCAGCTCTTTAGGAAACGGAGCTTTGCTTAACCGAGAGCTGGCCTCTTGGATTTACAAAACCAAGAAATTGAAAGAGAAAAGTACCAGGAAATGAAACTCCCAAGATTGAACTGGTAGTAGCACGTAGTATCAGGTCCAAGAATGAGGTGTGAGGGGAGGAGTGTGAAGGAGGGGTAACTCAAGGTAAATGGTGGGGGACCTGGGAGCTGAGAACTACTGTCTGATTCATACCATTCCCACCTCCAGATGCAGGCTGTTACCCCAGGGCAATGTCAGACCTGGAATTACTCACTCTGTCTTACTAATGGAGAAGGTCAATGAAAGAGACCATGAGAAGAGAGTCTCAGTTTAAAAAAAAAAAAGAAGAAAAAAAAAGAGAGTCGGCCCAAAGCTGTCAAGAGAACCTCTACTGATTGAAAAGTTAACACTTGAGGGCCGGCCGAGTGGCGCATTGGTTAAATGCTGGTTTTGGGATGCCAGCGGCCCCGGTTCGGATCCCACATGAGGGCCAGTGACACTGCCCTCTACAGCTGGCAACAGCTCCACCTGGAGCTGGGCTGTGCGAGCCCCGGTGATGGTGTAGACTGCAGCCCCTGCTGCAGTGGGCTGCCATAGGCTACAGTGAGTGGCCCGCAGACAACGTGAGCGGCTGGCAGCCAAGTGTGAGCTGCCAATAGCCTTGGTGAGCGACATCCAGAGGCCAGCGAATGATCTGCCTCATCCGGGAAGAGCACAATGACGATACCAACAGTGAAGCAACATCCTCCGCAACTAAACTGAAGAACAAAAAGACAGCAACTTGTCTGTTCCCCTTCCCCGATTCCCCAACGCTGTTCCCCTCCACCAATTCCCCAATAAAATCTTTAAAAAAAAAAAAAAAAAAAAGAAAAGTTAACACTTGAGAAACTGGGACAGAGCTATCCAAGGACAGAAATGTCTGCGTTCTGGGACAGCCATCTTCTTCTCATTTGAAAGCCCATATTTAAGATTTTATTCCTTAACGCACTTGGTAGGTCTGAACAAAATATTATGTAACGTGGATCAGGAAGGGAAATGCTTCCCGTGCGGTTACTCTGCTGGCTAGAACAAACCCAACACGGTGTTTGGGCTCCTGAACGTAATCTGTGTATTTTCTCAATGTTTACATGAATCTCTAGGACTCCAAAACAACCATTCTGACAGATTTATTTTCTCTCAGACTATAAACCAACTGGTTCTTTTGGCCTCATGGAGACAGTCTCTCTGAGCACATTTCCTGAGCCTTGGGGCTAAGGAAGAAGGGAATTTGTCCTGGAGGCACAGAGGCTGGGTTTGCATTCTGGCTCTGCCACTAGCTAACTGTGTGACTTTGTGAAAGTCACTTAACTGCTCTGAGCTTCAGTAACCTCCTTTCCCCTCCCCCAGCCTCCTTTTAAAACAGGACTGCGAGGATGTAGAGAGTATCTACCCTGAAGCCAACATAGTAAAAATACTACCACCTAAAATTTATGGACTCATTTACTACATATTCATACTAAGCTAGGCATTTTACATGCATTACGTCATTTATTCCTTATGATACTTCTATGAGAAAGATATTGTCCACTATGGAGATGGGAAAAGAAAAACATGCAGGTTTTGAATATTTGTTTTCTACAGGTTCAGCTTTGGGTTACTATGATGAGGCATATTCTGGACCTTAAAGAGTTTGTATCAGTAAAGCATTACTTGATTTGATGCTAATTTCTATGGGCAGTACTTTCAGAGTTCAAAGAAGGGAGATTTAAATGAGTTTCCAGAGCCAGCCGAGTGGCACATTGGTTAAGAGCTGGCTTGGGATGCCAGCGGCCCCGGTTCGGATTCCACATGTGAGGGCCAATGACACTGCCTTCTATAGCTAAGATGGTGAACAACAGCTGCACCTGGAGCTGGGCTGCTGTGAGTCCCTGGGACGGCATAGCTGTAGCCCCTGCTGCAGTGGGCTGCCATAGGCTACAGTGAGTGGCTGGCAGCCAGTGTGGACTGCCACGAGCCGCTTGTGAGTGGCCGTCCAGAGGCCGGCGACAGATCTGCCTCACCTGAGAGGAGCACTATGATGACACCAACATGGGCCAGTGAAACAATGTCCTTCACAACTAGACTGAATAACAAAAGGACAGCACCTTGTCTGTTCCCTTCCCCCAATTCCCCAATAAAACCTTTAAAAATAAATAAATAAGGGCCGGCCGAGTGGTGCAGTGGTTAAGCGCTGGCTTGAGAAGCCTGGTTCGAGTCCCACATATGAGGGCCAGTGACACTGCCCTCAAAAAATAAATAAATAAATAAATAAAATAAAATAATATATATTAAAAATAAATAAATAAATAAATAAATAAATAAATAAATAAATAGGTTTCCAGGAGGAAGCACAGAGCCCAGCAAGTGTGGTACCTGCATGAATGCATCTATTCAGTACTTACTGAATGTCTAATGCAGGGGTCGGCAATCTTTTGAGACGATGAGCCGCCACGGGTCAGCAAACTGCGGCTCGCAAGCCACATGCGGCTCTTTGGGTATGTACATGTGGCTCTGAAGTAAAATTGAAAATGAAAATAAAACTATCATAGTTTCATTTATAAAATTTTTAAAGGACATTATTCACATAATAGTGATTATGTAAAAATATATTTATGGCTCTCGAATAATTTTTAAATTGTTGTGAGGGACAGGATTGGCTCTTCCAGGGGTTGGCAAACTTTTGAGGTGGACCGTACCCAAAGAGCCGCATGTGGCTCATGAGCTGCAGTTTGCCTACCCCTGGTCTAATGCATTTGGGTACTGTGCCTAGACTCCAGGAATACAGTGGAAAATAAGAAATACAATACATATAATACAGAGTAGCATAAAGTAAGAGATAAATAATTTGGTAATTATTATATAGTTAGGGGAGGTGAGGCTTCGGCTGAAAGTCCAAGAACAGGTAGAGAGTAAAGGGCTGAAGGCAAGGCAGTGATGAAAGGAGGCAGTGATGAGCAGAGATATAAGAAGGAGAGACATATATGATTATGGACATACAGAGACTGGTTTAGCCCCGTGCTTGGCACATCATAGATGCTCCATAAATATCTGTTGAATAAATGTGGGATGCACAAACCATAATGGAGGCACACCATGTTCTCACATAAGACCATGTACTTCTTGGTAGCACTTATCACACACTTTACATTTGTGTGGGTCACAATTTGGTCAGAGGGTAGTATGTGTGTTAAATTAAAGACTATATGAAGTGGTGGAAATACTGGATGAACACAGAGGGTTAGGCAGACAGTAGATCTTGAAAATCAGTGAAGTGTTTATAGTTTTACTGGATTAGAGACCACAGGAAATTATTTTGACTTGGGGAGCAAAATGATGAGAAGTTAAGGAAAATTAGTCTGGTAGAGTATGCAGGACAGGGAGGTGACTAGGCAGAAAGCAAGAAATGCAGACACTTCAGGGGCTGACAGTGGGAACACAAGGCACAAATGCTCCCTGTCCTTGTTCTGTTGTGGCATTTGTCAAGTTCTTTTACAATCATTAGTTTACATGTCAGTCTTTTACTTTATACTCTAAGCTCTTTTAAATGAAGGGCCTCATTATTTCTCACCCCCAGTGCATACAACAACGCCCTGCATGGTGAATGTATGACTAAGACACATTTTACACACACAAACACACACACACTCATATACGTATACATATATATAATTTAGTGACTAGCCGTTTACAGAATATAACAAATTCAGTAAAGGATGATTTTGAATTTTTGAGTCTAAGAAAAAGAAATGTGGTCATATTAATTATGTCTTTTTATTTTCTGTATTTCTGATGCTTTGCTATCTGGGGCCTCATTGATCGTGGAGAGACTACCCGCCCCTCCCAGGGCTAGCAATTCCTAGAGATAGTAAAGGACTGAACTCCCCTGTGAGCATGCTTTTTATGCAAACTAGTCCAGAACCCACCTCTCTACCTTCTCCTCTATGGGCCCCTACTGCCCTGCTCTAATCTTCCCAGGGCCAGGTACCAGACAACCAGAGACAACTCTGGTGCTTCCATGAGATCCTGAGTAGTGTGTCCTGGCAGGCTCCCCCCGCTTGAGAACTGTAGCCAACTATCCTTTCAGTGACAACCATCTCCTGATCTGTTGGCCTCATCATATGTGAATAATAATAAAATCTACATTTTAAAACAGGGGCTTAGTGGAAAAAACACAGGCTTTGGAAACAGGTAGGCCTGGGTTCCAATTCATGGTCTATATTTATATTCACGGCTAAGTAGGAAAAGCTACTTGACCTCTCAGAGCCTCATCTCCTATGACTGTAAAATGGGGATAATAAAATTTGCTTTGCAGAGAAGATTGTGGTGAAAGTCTGGTAGATAGGTGGCTTTCAGTTCTTAACACTATTAAAAAGAAAGGGGTACCACCAAAAGAGTAAAAATAGTTGGGAGGACAAGATTTCATATGGCAGCTGCACTTTTGTTTGTTCCCACAGCATCTGGTGGGAAAGGCCTATCCTGATTAACAAAGAATGCTAAGCCAGTTTGTCAAATAACTGAGCACCCATTTCAAAAGCCTGGAGTGCCTGTGCCTGGAGTTGATCTCTCTACTCATGTTTTATTCTCTAATGCATTTAGCACAGTATAGAAGAACATAGTGTCCCATTAGTGGTTATTTGCTTTCCAATGGAATAACAAGTTTAACCACAATGGCTATATTTGCCAAGTGGTTGCCTTAGAAATATATAGACAGAGCTAGCCTAACTCTATGACTATTTTCTTGTTTCCCCCGTCTTCTCAGATTTCAGCTGTGAAGGCAGGCAGAGCTGTAAGAGTGGGCAGAAAAGTCTACGAACGATTTGGATAGGTAGGAATCTTGAACTGAACAATCAGATCTTCCTTGGGATGGCTTGCAGGTCTAGATCAAGAGGCAAAGGCCATCTTACCATATCTAACTCAGGCTGGATTTTTAGGCCCTTCCTTATAAAGGTGGTATCTGTATTTGGAACATGGGAGATTGCAGAAATGATGTACAGCATAACACAGAAATAACAAATGGGTAGTATGAGGTGGCATCTGGCCCACAGATGTATTTTATTTGGGAAATATGTTCTTTTTTAAAAAATGAGCTAATATTTTAAAATTTGGATATTTCACTTGAAATCCAGATTTGGGTTTCTTTTGAACAGCTGGTAAATGTAAGACACTGGGCCACCCTTATTCCCCCATGGCAAGAGTCAGCTGGAGCTGAGTGGTGACCAGTCCCTTCACACAGGCCTGCATCTTTCAATTTGTAAAGGCACCAGTGCACCCTATTGTTTCTCAGCAACAGACACTGGATTTCATCAATTTATCTTCATGAGTGCACTAATGTTTCACGTGTAGTAGAGATCTATTTCTTTATGCCCATCCCTGTCAAAGGAAGGATTATGGAATTCAGTCCTAGAGTATTATGAATTAAAATAAAAACTTCATTGTGGAAGTAAAAACAAATTTTTTATTTTCCTAGTCTGTTTATTCATGTATGCTGCCTGGCTCCTTTAGGTCTTTGAGTTTTTGACCCTTGATATGGCAGAGAAAACACAGACAAGGAATCCTGGGACCCGAGTTCAGTTCTGGTTCAGGGCATGATCATGGACAAGACCATTTCTAATTCTCTAAGACGTTCAATAATATTACAAATAGCCAACTGTTTGTAAAATTACACAGAGAGCTACATTGCCTGAGACATTAAAACTGTTGGCAAAGAGTTCACAGACAAGAAAAACACATAACAAAGGCAAACTTCGAGTTTAAGAATTTTAGGTTCTATGATTATTTTGCTAAAACAAAGCTATCTTATTGCATGGTGGGTTTTTCTCTATTAAAATCAGTTTTATGTATTAGTCTTAAGGCTATCTTTTACCTTGCTTTGCAGATAAAGAAATCACTAAGCTCAGAGAAATGTTCATCATTTGTCACGGCTGCTCTTTTTCCATTTCTGTTTACCTGTAATGTCACTTTTTTCATCTAAACTATTCCCACTCTTCACTTACCTAGTCTTCTTATCTCAGAGTGAAAACGTTTTGCCTGATTTTCCCAGCCTTAAAATTCTCATGAAAATCTAATGAAAGAAGAAAGCCCAGCCCAGACAATTTATTTCATGCTGCTATAAAGGATTGTGGACTTCAATAACGAACAGTTTCTAAGAACAACAAACATTCCTGAAAGAAAATACAAACTTGTTTTTACTACTTTAATACGAGTTTTACATAGAACAACTTCACTTACAAGTAGATAAATTCTGATTTAATGCAGAACTAGGTTAGTCAGTCATGAATGAAAATGACTAAACTAGTTGATAGCTTTGTGCATTTTTACAGTTTGTTATTTAGTTCACTTATTCGTGAAACTAATGTGATATATGGCTACCTTGTGTTAAGCATCATTCAAATAATTCAGGATACAAAGATAAATAAAAGTCAGTGCTCTCACAAAGCTCTGCCTATGAATGGAAAATGGGCAGATATTCAAATATAGTCTGGATTGATAAGGTTCTTTACAGATTCAACAAATGTTAATTGAATACCTGCTCTGTTCTAGTCATAGTAAGTGATAAGTACAGGGGATTCACTAGCATCTAAGACAGATGTAAACTGCCCACATAGAGGTTACATTCTACTGAAAGACAGAGACAATCAACAAATACATATAATAATTGGAGATAGCGATTAATGATTTAAAGGAATAGGTTACTACAATGACACTGATTTTCGACAGAAGGCTAAGGGAAGACATGAGGGTGAAATTTTAGCTAAGACATAAAAATTTAAAAAAGGAAAGCACCTACAATTTCCAAGTAAAGGGAATAACAAATGCAGAGATCTGTAGTAGGAAGAGCATCATATGGCCTAGGAACTGACAGGAGTCCAATGAGATGAGTCTGGAGTAAGTAAGCAGAAAAGTTGTGTAAAATGGGAACAGAGAGATAGGATGTGGGGCAAATCAAGCAAAGACTTTAGGTTTTATTCTAAGTACAATGGGATGACCCAGGGGGGTTTCAGTCAGGGGATTAACCTAATCCAATTTTCTTTAAAACAAATCATTTAGAAGCTCCACTTCTTATAATGGCTGAATAGTGCATATCATACCAATTCTCCCACTGATAAAAATTATAAATGCCAATCAAAATATATCAAATAATTCTCTGAAGACACTGGGAAGTGACCAAAACCAGGTGGAAGCTGGAGAAGAGTAGACACATAGAAGAAAAAAAAAATCACTATGTATTGTTTCCTGAGTTTACAGATTTTTGCCTGAGGTCAGGCTCCACTCAGAGCCATGCAAGACAGCTAATACTCAGATAGAAATATGCAGCCTTCCTGGATAGGAAATGAGAGGTCAAGTTCAAGGTAATTATAGCAGCAAGAAAGTAAAGGGTGGTGGGATCTCAGAAGGGAGAGCGCCATCATAGAAAGAGAGCCAGGCACTGTTAGAAATGCTACCCTACTATCTGAATGATCTCTGAATTACATTATAAGGAGGCCAGCTAAGGATAAAAGAACTCAGGAGAGATTTTAGTAGGTGCCCATTACAGGAGAGACAAAACCTGCCGTTTGAGTTGAGTCAAATAAACTACCTGCTAAAACAAAAAAGTCAATACTCTTCAGAGAAATAACAATAATTCAGTGTCTTAGAATAGATGAATCACAATGTTCAAAACATGACCCCATATTACTAGACACAGAGAAACAGAAAAATTCAGTCATCCTTAAGAGACAGTCATTTAATGGACAATGAACCTGAGATGACACAGATGTTAGAATTAGAAGACAAGAATTTTACAGCTGGCAGTTTAACAGTACTTAAGAATGTAAAGGATAATATTCCCATAATTAATACACAGATAAAAAATAGCAAAGCAACAGAAACTACTAAAAATGGAAAATTCTAGTATTGGTAAGTATCTGAAATAAATATTTAGTGGATGGGCTTAGCAGCTCATTAGAGATGACACAAAAAAGAGTCAATAATCTTGAAAACAGACAAACAGAAAGAGTATCTAATGGAGAAGGAGAGGGAGAGTAAGAGAGAGAGGAAGAGAAAAACAGAAGAGCTCAGGGATCTGTGGAATAATGGCCAAAGGTCTCAAATACGTGTCCTTAGAGTCACAGTTAGGAAGAATGAGAGCAAATTGGGCAGAAAAAGATACTTAAATAAATAAATACTGAAAATTTCCCCAATTTGGTGAAAGACAACAATTTAGAAATTCAAGAAGTTTAGCAAACCTAGGGGAAGCATAAATCCAAAGAATACCAAATCTGAACAATAAATAATAAAAACCAAAGATTAAGAGAACATCTTGAAAGTAGCCATAGAAAAACAATGTACTGCACACAGGGAAAGAACAAAACAAATGATGGCGACCTCTCATAAGAAACAATAGTACTAGAATACAACGTACTGACATCTTTAAGTGCTGAAGGGGGGAAAAAACTGTCAATCAAGAATTCTATATTGAGCAAAAATATCTTTCAAGATAGAAGGTAAAATGCATAAAAAATATAAAAACAGATTTTTTTTTGACAGTAGATCTGCAAGAGATAAAGAAATGCTGAAGGAATTTCTTCAGACTGAACGGAAACACCAGATGGAACCTTTAATTTTCAGAAATATATTAAAAACAACGGAAATAATAAATATGTAGGTAAATACAAATATTATGTTTTGTTTCTCAGAATTTCTTTGAACTATGTACGACTGTTTCTTATGGACTGAATTGTGTCCTTCCAAAATTCAGATGTTGAAGCTCCAACCCCTTATGTGACTGTATTTGGTGATGGGGACTTTACAGAGGTAATTAGGTTACCTGAGATCAGAAGGGTGGGACCCTAGTCTGACAGGATTGGGGTCCTTATAAGAAGAGGAAGGGACAGCAGATCTCTCTCCTATATATATATATGTATGCACTTTGGAAAGGCCATGTGAGGACCCAGTGAAAAGGTGGTCATCTATAAGCTGGGAAAAGAGCTCTTTCTATTGTTTAAGCCACTCAGTCTATAGTATTGTGTTATGACAGCCTGAAGAGGCTAATACACTGTTTAAAGAAAACAACATAACAATTACTGTATTGTTGGGTGCACAGCATATGTAAATATCATATGTACGACGATTACAGCATGAAGAGTTGGGAGGTGGTAAATAGAACTAGACTGTAGAGTTAAATGCTTTTATATCTTACAGAAAGTTTAACAATATGCACTCTAAGTAGACTGAAAAGTTTAGGATGTTTATTATAATTCCTAAAGAAATCAAAGAATGATGACTAAAAAGCAAATACAGAAATGTAAATGAAATTCTGAAAATTGAAACATATTCAATTAATCCAAAAGAAAGTAGAGAAGACAGAGAAAAAAATAACAGAAGTGACCACAGAAAACAAACAGCAAAACAGGGACATAACCATATTTATCTTTGTATCAAATGTATATAATTTAAAAACACACACACACAAAAATCAGAGATTCTAAGACTGTATAGAAAAGCAAGACCCAACTACACGCTGTGTATAAAGATCATTTTACATAGACCAGGATAGAGAAAACGGTTGTTTGGCCGATGGTGCTCTGTGAGTGAAGGTAGAGAAGAAAGATGGATTGGTGATACACATTTTGGAGTTACAATCAATAGAACTTTCTAATGGATTCAATGTGGGCAGAGAGGGGAAAGGAGGAATCAAGAATTAATTCTAATTTTCTGGCTTTAATAAAAATATAAATGATCATGCTCTTTACTAAGATGAAGACAAATAAGGGAGGGTCACCTTAGAGAGTGTATCAGTTCCCACAATCAGAAAACTGGGAGTAATTCTTGTCTCCTTCCTCCCCCTGCTGCCCTGACATCTAATTCATCTTCCCCATGGATAGCAACGCTATCCTTCAAAAACCTTGACCCCTCTCCCTTTTCTGTACACTTCACATCCACTCCATCAGGAAATCCTGTTGTTGCCTCTATCTTCAAAATACATCCAAAATCGGACCACGTTTTCCCAGCTCCACTGCCATCATCCTATCCCCCGGCTGGGTTACTACGGCCTCTTACTGGTCACCCTGCTTCCATCTCCCCCACTCCTACCCTCGAGTTTATTCCCAACATAGCAGGTAGTAGGCGGAAAGATCCTTTAAAACCGTAAATCATATCAACTCTCTCCTGCGCTCATTATTCTTCAATGGCTTCCCAATTTCTTCAGAGCAAAAGCCAAAATTCATACAGTGGCCAATAATATAGCCCCACTGCCTCTCTGAACATATCCCCTGCAACTCTCATTTTGGTTCACTCCGCTCCATCCATGTGATCTCCTAGCCAGCAACCCCCTCGGGATTCTTGCACTGGTTGTTCTCTTGGCCTGGCGTGTTCTTCCTTCAGATTTCCTTCCCTTCCTTGTTGGTTTGTTTGAATGTCACTTCAATGAGGTCCACCCTGACGGCCTTATTTAAATTTTCAAATTGCTCACCTGAATCACAAGCTTTCCTCTATTATTTTTAACAACTTACATCCTAAAATAAAATTATTTATTGCTTTATTACTTTATTGTGTATCATCTCTCTCCTCTCGCTAGAATGTAAGCTTGACAAAGGGACTGATTTTTGGAGGGGAAACAGAGAAGGCTGTTTTATTCACTGCCTTTTCCTCACTCAGAACATAGTAGGCACTCAATAAACACTGCCTGTGTAAATAAACATCACTCTAAAGAGTTTGGACTTTATTCTACAGATAATTGGAGAGCTATCAAGAGTGAATGGGTCATACCCATGTTTTACCAAGGTTTCTTTAGCTGCAATCTTTAGAGAGGGCATTGAGGATTGAAAGTCTGTGTCCCTCCTCCCCCAAAATCATACATTGAAATCCTAACCACTAATGTGATGGTAATGGGAGGTGGGTCTTAGGGAGGTGATTAGGTCATGAGAGTAAAGTTTTCATGAGTGGTTAGTGCCCTTACAAGGTTCTGAAGAGCCCAGAGTTCTCCCTTTCAGCCATGTGAAGACACAAAGAGGAGATGGCTGTCTGCAACCGGGAAGAGGCACTTCCCCAGGACCTGGCCACCCTGATCCAGACTTCTAAACTCCAAAACTGTGAGAAATACTTTTCTGTTATATTTAAGCCACCTAGTCAGTCTATGGTACTTTATTATAGCAGCCCCAACTGACTAAGACACAGGAAGTAGATAGAGAAAGTGTAGAGACAAGAAGGTAATTAACTGTGCAGGAATCCAGGTGGCATGCAAAACATACAGTGAAAGCGTAGGCAGAAGGAGAGAACAGGGAGGCATTTGTTTATGCAGAGTTGCTCTTTGTATCCATGAAGTCTTTCCAGTTAGCTAATGTAAAATGCTGGGGACACACCTACGTCTATACGTAGATCCTGCCGATACTGATACACGTAGGTTTCTCTCATGGTCTTCCAAAGCCTGCCAACTGCGTTTGCTTCAAACTACTTGAAAAGGAAGTCACTATAACTGACAATAATTGGTTCTCAAGGGACTCCACAAGAGAACACTAAGGAAGACTCAGAAATGCAGATCCACAAAAGTCAGATTCAGTTCTAGAAAGATCTGGAGCTTCTGGGAACTGACCTGGGTTTGAAGCAAGGCTCTCCCACTTATAACTGTAAGACCTCAATCAAGTTACATTACTGTTCTGTTTACTCTGGTCTATTTATTCACTAGTAAAACTGACATAATAACAATGACCACATAGACATGCTGTGAAGATCAGATGAAATACTGAATCTTAATAGGGCCTAAAAGCACTTGGCACTTAACAGATACTCCCAGCAGGCTGCAGGGGTAGTGCAATCTACTATTATGTGTTACAATAAATTATAATTATCAGCTCTACATCCAACTCTCCCATAAGATAATAAGCTACTGGAGGATAGGAATCATGTGATAATATTCTCGCCTGGACCAGAGTAATCAGGAGTGAATGAATGAAGGGGTGAAATCACTATCTCTATAACCTGTACAGCACCATGTACCCTGCATGCTCTTCAATGATCCAATTATGGAAGACTGATGGGCCCCAGGCTGATCAGCAATGGTATAAGGGAGGAGGCAAACAGGCACTCACAATGCACAAATCCTAAAATTCAGAGCACAAAGCATCTTGCTACATTGTAACCCTATAGCTCAAGTTCATAAATTAAAATCTGGGTTCAAACAAACTGAAGGTAACCCCCACCCAATCCTATTATCTCAGAAAGCCAATGCCACCATAGGGGCAGCTTAGAAACTTGTCTTCGCCTTCCTTCCCTTACACCTCCCCTCCAAAAAGCGACTTCAAGCAAGGAGAGGGATGGCCAAGGTCCAGCTGAAAATAAACTTCAACATCTGGATGCAGTGACTGCACAGGTTGGTGTTCTGTGGAAAAAGTCTGGGCAAAAGCAATGTTTTTTGCACAACTGTTCTGGAGAGAGTATTGACAAGCACGAGACAATCCTTGATGGGTGCTTGATTGATGCAATTGAAATCACTCAGCCATGGATGTGGGCATGTGTTTCTCTATGAGGAATTAAATATCAGAGGCACAAGCTTGAAATGAGTGAAAAATGAGTCCAAACCTCAGTCAGATGAAACAGCAAGAATTCCAGAGCCAGAAAAGAGCCTATCCTATTTTTTCTTCATCCTGAAGTGAACCAGATGGACATTTTTTTTAAAGTACCAATCTATTTACACACTTGGAATGAAGGACTTGCTTTGTGATGGAAGACCTGTATTTAATTGTAAAAATGACACAAAATGTATATTTTTCAAATCTAGAGTTTAGGTAATTTTTTGTTTTTCTTTTTCCCCCCTCCTTTATTTCTCTTTTCCTCTCCTTTCTGCCCTCTTCTGCTTAATGTGCATGTTTACAATATACTATGGACAATGTAATAATGGAACAGACACTTTCAGACAGGGCATGTGAGAGATGATGTGTGTATGAAACAAAACATAAATGATGTAACTTCCCCTTCTAGTGTCCTGCATGAAAACAATGTCTTGTAAAATCAGAGATTAGAATTCACAAAAGAAGAAATGAGGAAAGTAAAGGTGAACTGCAAGGCAACCATGTAAAAAGGCCATGGTTCGTGCATCGGTAATCTCTCCAGGCTGTGCTTGCTACTTTGAGTTTTAATTCCTCATCTGTATAATATGGACAACAGCTGTTATTACCTCATGGACATTTCAAAAGGATTAAATGAGATAGTACATGAAAAGCTCTTGGAATGGAGACTGGGAAATAAGCCTTCAAAATAACTATTAGGCATTGTGATTATTATGAATATCATTCAAGGATTAATAAGATTACAAATCCTTCCCACAGATAAACACACTCAATAAGGTGCAATTATTGCTGTTTTATTATTATTATTATTATTATTATTATTATTATTATCATTATTACCATCATTATTGTTATTCTTATTTTACCTCTTTATTTTATAGGTGGTTTCTGACTCTTTGCTTGGTATCTCTGGACTGATGCTTTAGTGGGCAGTCTATTTTTGCTTTTGATTCAGATTTTGCCCCATTATGTTAGCTTGTAGATTTCTTAAGATTTCACTCGCTGTAAACCATGAGTCAATCACGCCTTATCCATATGTCTAAGGAAACTAAATACACAGAATTGCCCAAACTGGAACTTCAAATGCAGCTTGATTGGTTGATGGTACACAAACTAACTACATAAAAGCCAACAATTCCCATGACTCCTATGGAAAACCATCATGGACTATATGAAAGATTTTTAATGGCAAAAAAGGAGGTTACATTTTTTATTTAACTTCAGGCTCAAGAAAGAGGCGTGCCCAATTCTTCTCTACAGAGATACATCATCAAGTTTGGGCAAAGATGGCTTATATCCATAGCAACAGGGCAAACTTTTGAGCCAAATGCTGGGAAAAGCATTTCCAGACTGACACAGATGTTCAATTTGCATACTAAGTCTCCGAAAATCTGTTGATGGACAGCTTCATGGACAATGCATCCGGCACAAAGACTCGGTTTACTGGGTCATTATCCTTGTTAAAAACGCCTTTGGGGTGTGTCATCTATGAGTTCTGGGTCTGCTAAGGACGATTACACCATGATGCGGGGTGGAAAACGGCTTTATTTCAGGAATGGGTTTTCAATGTGTCTCAGAAAGCGAATGGATATTTAAGTTGAAAGTTGTATAAATACATGGCACTAGTTCAAATAGGAGAAGGTTAAGCTTCAGTCCCACTGCACCAGAGGCATACAGTGGTGTCTTACTTCTCGACTTTTCTAGCACTGATTATTAAGACCAGACGGGTGGTATTTATTTTATACTCACTGAGTTTCCCTACTAGACAATGAGCTCCGTAAAACCAAGGAAGGACGGGGGTCTACTTCATTTAATTCATCTCTGTAGCTGCCACAGGACCGGAGGCAGAGAACATACTCTTTGAAGCTAACATTCACCTATGCTTCCTTGCATTTTGAAAGGGAATTTGAGGAAGCTAAGTATAAAACAGTTAATACACTAAGAAATGGAAACAAATGGCTATTGGCATCCTCATCCAACCTTGGATCAGCTCACTTTTAATTTGACTGAACACTGAGTAGAGCTGGTGGGGGAACCAGACCATCAACAGATGATTTCAATATAGCATAGTAAATATGAGGTTGGGTAATTGAAGCTAGATCTCATATTCTCTTGCCTTCCACATCTAATCCCTGCGAGGCCTGCTGATCTCCTGACCTCAATTCTCAGTCATCATTGCCACTGTCCTCATTCAAGCCCTCATGGCTTTTTTGTTTGTGGACTAACCTACTAAAACTGGGGTCCCTACCTCCAGCCATGCACCCATGCCCCTTCCTCCTCACTGCTGCTAGCTAAGGTTTTTACAACAGATCTGGACATGCCTCTCCATTCTTCCAACCGTTCACTGGTTCCCCTTGGTCTTGGTCTGCTAGATAAGGTTCAATTCCTCAGCATGCTTTACAGGGAATCGTTACGATGTGGTCCCTGCCTGGCTCTCTAATTTTTTATTGTAAGTCATTCTTCTAAGAAAAGTTTAAGCCACAGCTGAAATTCTGGACTCTTTGCAATACCCTCAAATATGCCTTGTTATTTTCACTTCCATAACTTTGTTCCTGTGCCAGTTCCCCTGCCTTGAAGAGTGTTCCTACCCTTCTTTTCCTGGTTTGTTTTTAGTTATCTTTTCAGGCTCAGCACAGATGCCTTCTCCCCTGCAAAGAGTTTCTTAACTCAGCTCTGTGCCTTCTACCTCTGGCATGGTGCTCATCTCACTTTTATGGATCTTCTGTCTTTCCTATGAGACCACTGCATGCCATTCAACACATTTTTACCAAGCACTTTCTAAGAACCAGGCACTGAGCTGGATACGAGAAGTATGACACGACCCTTACCTTTAAGGAGCTCCTAGATTTCTGGAAAAGACAGATTAATAAACCCATAAGAATATCAGGATGTGATAAGAAGTGGAGTTGGGTGCTAGAGGATGAGGAAAATTATCAAGGTGATACAGAACTCTCCAGGCTGGAAAAGAAGCATATACAAAGGCACAGAGGAGTGGAATGGTATGAGCCATGGGGGAGCTGTGAGCAAGGGAGCCTCGCCTTAGTGACAAGCACATGTATGGGACTGGAGAAGGGACACCACAAAGGAAATGATGCATACACGAAAATGTCTGAACTGTGTCCCAAGGGCTATGGGGAACCACTGAAGGATTTGGGCTGGAGAGTAACAGGGTCCTTTTCACAAAGTACAATATCATTCTCGCTGCCATGAGAAAAAATGGATTGTTGTGTGAAAGACAGATGAGAGGATGGGCTAGTCATCATCGCCTGAACCAACATTCATTTCTCTGGCAAACACGTGCTGCACATGCACCATATGTTAGGCCGTGCACTAAGAGAAAGTTAATTCTTCTGATTTAGGATCCGGCAGAGCTTCTAGATACTTGGAATATGGGCAGTGTGACAAAATGAGCTAGTCAAGGGTGTAAACCCGTTAAAGACGATAATGAAAAAGCATCAACTTACCAATTTTCCAGTAACGCTCTGTCCACCTTCATTCAGCCAGAATTCAGGAACCATGGCTGAGAAATAAGGGCCCCAGACGCCTGGCACAAAAATCGGGTCTTTGCTGATCTGGAAAGAAAGGGCAACATATATGAAAATATTAACTCTCAGGGCTAGATGGAGCCTTCTCCTCATCTGATGCTTCTATGACCATAGAATTCAGCTTCTCCTTCTCCCTTTCTTTTCACTTATTGCCATTTTATTATTTGTATTTTTTATCTTTTTTTTTTTCCATCTTAAAGAAGTTGCTCTCACATTTCTTGTAATACTGGTTGGGTGGTGGGGAACTCCTTTAACTTTTTCTTGTCTGGGAAGTTCTTTATCTGTCCTTTGATTCTAAATGATAGCTTTGCTGGGTAGAGGAATCTTGGTTGTAGGGCCTTGCTTTTCATCACTTTGAATATTTCCTGCCAATCCCTCTAGCCTGTCAGCTTCTTATTAAATATCTTTTACGGTGGGGACGTCACTCCCTCCAAAGGAAGAATATGGCTTCATCTTTGGAAACCTTTCTGAAAAAGTCATTTAGATGCCAGGGTAGCAAAAGAGATCATTTTGGAAAGAAGCTGATTTCCTTGCTGGCTCCCTCTCTGTGGTAGACTGATTGCAAAGATGGTCCCCAGTCCTGGTATCCACCTCCTTTGCAAAGCGACTGTGCAACTCCCCTCCTTGAGAAGTGGAGACCCCACCGCTTGAATCTGGGTCAGCCTTGTGACTTGTGTTGGCCAATAAAATGAGGTGGAAGTGACATTGTGCCAGTTTTCCAGGCCTACACCTCAAGAGGCCCGCGTGCTTCTCTCCCCCTCTTCTTGCTCCTCTACCTTTGTCATGAGACCATGCCCAGGCTAACCTGCTGGATGGAAAGACGTGCAACAGAGCTGAGCCAGCCCCACTGTCACAGGTGATGCTTCACATTTATGCGAGAGCCCAAACAAAACCAGCAAATACTCCTGGTTGACCGGCAGCAAACAAGCCCAGATCACCAGAATCACCCAGTCATCTGACAGACTTGTGGACAAAAATACATGTATTATTGTATGTCACTAAGATATTGTGTTTGTTTATTGCCTAGCATTTTTGTGGTAATGCATAATGGATATAGTCCCCTCCTTCTACAAATACTCACTAGCCACCTAATAGTATGCCATCTCCCTTTTAGGTGCTGGGCACACAGAGTGAACCAGAGTTCTTGTCTTCAAGAAGCTATCCATCTAGAGGGAGCTCCACAACTAAACAGACAAATAGGATACAGTGTGGTCCATGGGATGGTAGAGACAAACCTAAAATGTCGTGGAGGGAAACAGGGAGTTTGGCGTGGCTTCTTAGAGAACGGGACATAAGCTTAGACTTAGAGGATTTAGCCAGATGAAGAGGAGCAGGCATTCCAGGTTAAGGAAATGGACGGAACAAAAATGTATGTGTGAGAGAGGCGCTCTTAGTATTCAAGGTGCTGCACCTTATTTTTGTAGCAGACCATGGAAGTCCTCTTAGGTGTTAGGAAAAGATGTCAAGAGATGAGCCAGCACAGACAAGGATGGGCCACGTGTTCACTCATCTGGAATGGCACATGCTTCTTATCCATCCAGCAGGGATGAATGCTGAAGTCACATTCAAGGTTATGGAAGGTGTTAGTGGGTGGGGAGGAAGTTAGGCACACCAGGTCTACTACTGCATGTCTTGAGGGTAGGCAGAAAATCTGTTCATTCATTTATTCTACAAATATTTATTCAACCCTCTTATATGCATGGTCCTATGCCAGGTTCTGGGGACACATAGAAGTGAACTGAATATCCTTAGTTTCTGCCCTCATGACATGTATAGTCCAGCATTTTAGAACAAAGACAAACCGTCTTTAAATATCTTGACCCCAATTATTCCAGTTCCCTTTTCACTAAAATAGTGAGTCCTCAAATCAGAAGGATTTCTAACCCCTACATGGAAAGGAGGGAAGGAAATGCAAGGAAACTACACAACACTGTCAACTTCAAATGTTGTCAAAAATAATTTATGAAAAAGAGACATTTGAGACCTAAAATAAGAAAAATAATCTCAGGGAAAACAGACAGGCTTCTGTAAGAACAGACAATTCAGCTTACACTGCCATAATCATTCCTTTCCTTATTGGTTCAAAGGCTGATTCCTGAACTCCTATTGTGATCCAAGTCTGTGCCATGCACTGGGAGTAAATGGTAAACAAAAGGGCATAGTTCCTGCCCTCCTGGAGCTTGCAGACTCGGGGGGAGGCTGACCAGGTGATCAACCACTCAGGTTTGGCCAGCATTCTCCTAGGCTTAGCACTGAAAGTCTTGTGCCCTGCAAAACCCTTCCATCCTAGGCAAACTGGGACAATGAACTGGTCACTCTGAGATGGACATTAATCATATCATCACAGAAACGTGTAATTACAAACTGCAATAAGTAAATGAAGGAAAACCAAAAGCTACTATGAGGGCATGGAAGTCAGGTATCTAATCTGGTCGGGGGTCAGGGAAGGCTTTTTATGAAGAGGTGATGTTTGAATTAACCTGTAAAACATACACAGAAATTATTCATGTGGGTGTGAGGGTATGTGTGTGTGTATGTTTGTGTGTGTGTGTGTGATATGGACAGTGTTCTGGCCAGAGGGAGCACACACAAAACGGTCTTCATTTTTATCACTTTGCCTTTGCTGGTGAAACTTTTATCACACGCCAACCCTAGAAACAACTCCCAGAACTTCTTTGGGGCAAATAAGGGCTGCTTTGGAGTGAATAAAACAGCCCATGTTGACAACTACTTAAGGCTCAGCATTTGGACAGGTGGATGGGTACCACCCAATGTTAAATTACCTCTTTTCATGCCCTGCACCCCTTCCCTTCCAGAATCCCCATTTGATAGGTTAGAGTCAGAGAGATTGAATAAGTTCTCCATGGTGACACAGTTAGGAGTTGGTCAAGGTGGGATTTGAACCTAGGCAGATGTTGGCCTCAAACCATATGATACATTTTTTAAAAACTTGTATCTATAAATTGCTCAGAAAGGCCATGTACTACCCCTCCTCCCCCCATCTCCCAATTTAAGCATGTCACTACGTCAGCTGCAGCATAACTTCATTACATGATTATGATTCTGCTGCTCAGAAATGGTTCGGCTGCTCAGGTGAAGGCTTTGTCTGGCTCTACCCAGGGAGGAAGTCTTGAGGTGACTCCTGTCTGTGCTCACACATTTGGAATGACACATGCTTCTCATCAGACATCGTGAGTACAGCAAGGAAACAAAGATACAGCAATACAGTTCCCCGGGCACATCCAGTCAGTCCCAAGCCATGTGATCTTGCAGAAGAAGAGCAATGGTTTGTTTTGAGGGAGAGGGAGAAAAAGGAAAGGAAAACATATATTTATGTATGCTTTAATCCTATGCAATAAACCTAAATATTTAAAAAATATTTTTGTGAAAGCTCTTTCCATGCTGATGGCTATCTTTGGAAACTCCTCTCTTACCTAAAAGGAGAGAGTTCATTTTATTCGGCTGATGATAAGTGTCTACACAGGACAGTGACTTCCCAGGAATAGTGGTGCTGATGGCGATAACAACAGCTAAGGTTGGCTGGGTGCCTGCTAAAAGCCTTATTCTCAGCTCATTATAGGAATTAAATCACTTCATCCTCCTAAAAACCCTACGGGAAGATTCCATCATTATTCCTATTGTACAGATGTATAAACTGAGGCAGAGAGTTAAACAGCATGCCCAAGGTTATAAAAATATGAAGCAGGCAGGCACCATGCTCCACAGAGTCTATATTTGGCTCTGACAAAATATGGTCTTGTTTCTGGGCTACCATTTGAATCCTTCATTTGCCTTTCAGGGCAGAAAGCAAGAGCCATCAGAGCCCAATAGACTCACTCAAACGGAACAAACCTTCCTGCCTTGAGCACACGTACGTTAGGGAAGCTTCATTTCCAAAAGGCTTTTGACAAGTTTCCCTGATACATTTGTGGAGACAGAGGAGAGAGCGAGCTGGAGTCACAGTCCTACCTTGATCGTATTCCCAGCCGCCATGTTCTAGGCCGGTGATGTACCACACGGTAGTCTTTCTGGGCCTCAGTTTCCTTCAATTCCCAAATGGGAGACATGGTATAAATGTTGGAGCACTTTTGCGAGGATGAAATACACTGTCACTTATAAAAAGCTTATTATATGTTAAATACCAAATAAACATTAGTTCCCCTTGAAACGAGGCTTGGATGAGGGAACAGTTGACTGAGTTGAGTGACCACAGCCGAAAGAAATTACAACCAGGTAAGGAGGGGTCTAGATTCATCATGGATCTGATTCAGTCGATATTCTTAATAATGAAGAAAAAGGCGATACAGAAGTGAAGCTTATCATATTTTCGGATGGTATTAACTTGGTAGGATTGTTTAATATGGGGCATGTTCAAATCAAGATTCAAAATTACTAGAACTTAAAGCAAAATACAAGAAAAAAGTTAACATCATATAGTTAATTGTTTGCATTTAAAAGGTACTGGCAATATTCACTTTCAAAATATTCTTTTTCACTGGTGGTGGCACACAGATATTCAATTTACTTTAAACTGTATATAGGTATTTGATATATTCTTTAATTATGTGTGATATAAATAAAGTTATAGAAACCCACGGTAAAACAAAACATTTGGTTGCATACTGTAGGCTCGGCACTGAAATCAGCAACAAGGCTGTAAAAATAACAAAACAAAATAATAAATAATGATAATAAGGTGTGGCCACTTTTCCCAAAGAGCCTTCATCTTCGCAAAAGTGCTCCAACATTTATACCATGTCTCCCATTTGGGAATTGAAGGAAACTGAGGCCCAGAAAGACTACCGTGTGGTACATCACCGGCCTAGAACATGGCGGCTGGGAATACGATCAAGGTAGGACTGTGACTCCAGCTCGCTCTCTCCTCTGTCTTCACAAATGTATCAGGGAAACTTGTCAAAAGCCTTTTGGAAATGAAGCTTCCCTAACGTACGTGTGCTCAAGGCGGGAAGGTTTGTTCCGTTTGAGTGAGTCTATTGGGCTCTGATGGCTCTTGCTTTCTGCCCTGAAAGGCAAATGAAGGATTCAAATGGTAGCCCAGAAACAAGACCATATTTTGTCAGAGCCAAATATAGACTCTGTGGAGTGTGGTGCCTGCCTGCTTCGTATTTTTATAACCTCGGGCATGCTGTTTAATTCTGACTGAGGAGACAGAGGTGGAGGTAAAAAGAATTACAAAAAAACATGCCAAGTGCTCCAATAAGAGAGGAGGAGAGTGTGGTGGGAACCCAAACTTCCTGGAGGAGGAGCGAGCACTTGGGAGAGGTGGCCCCCCAGAGCTCTGCCTTGAAGGAGGAGTGAGTGCTTCCTTAGGTAGAAAGAAGGGCATCCCAGGCAGAAAAGGGTTGTGTGGGCAAGGCGCAGAGTCAAGAAGCTGTACAAGCATCTTGATTTTCATGAGGGCTTCAAGTTCTGCATTTTTCTTTAAATAAAAACATCATATGGTTCGAGGGATGGGTATATTTTTGCATCAACATACCCTACTGCTTATCAAAAACAAAATCAGTTTTTGAAAAGCCGTGGCTGGGAAAAAGCCTCAATGAAACCACCCTTTAAATCAGGCAAAAGTACTAAGAAATAATAATATAGAAATCTAAGAAGAAATAATAAAACAGTAATTGCTAACAGTCACAGTGGGCTTATTATGTGCCAAAGACTGTTCAGGCTCTTTATAGACACTGACAAATTTCCTACTCATGACAACCCAGTGAGATAGGTCCTATTATTATACGTATTCCACAAATGGGGAAATCTAGGCTGAAAGAGGTCAAACAGCGAGGAAATAGCAGAGGAGGGATTTCAGGATCCAAACAGGGTCCAAGCTATGAACTACCAATTTATTTCCCTCTCTAGACCTTCTTCTCATCTATAAGTAAAATCTGACTGAAGATGTTTAACCTCTTCTGTCTGTGAGATCTTCTAAGTTTCCATGAAATTGAGTCATTCTTCTCCAGCAGGCCAATCAGGACACCCCACCCAGCGATTTCCACACAGACTCCACCCTCACTCACACTCACATGGCCTGGGGGCTCACAGGGTGGCACTGGGTGGTCTCTTGGGGTTTCTCTAAGTAACCCATTTTGCTCTCCTACCTCTCTAATCTGTGGCCAGGATTATCTGAAGGTTTCTTGACAGTCTACTAGGTTGTATTTAATGGCTCCCATCTATATTATCTTATATTAGCTGAGTACATATTCAGCAAATATTTATTAGATACCACACACTGAGTTCCAACTGTTGTAAACATGAAACTAAGTAGAAAGATGGACCTCAGAGCCAGATAAGAGACATAGTCCCTGTGTTTCTGAAGTTTACAGTCCAGTAGGAGCTGGAGTGCAGAATGGGCTGGGGGGTGACTCAGATAGCAAGTGACTTGGAAGTGTGTACGTCTGCATTCAGGCTTACAGTCAGTTACCCTGACAGTGTGTGGAGTCAAACTTAGGCAGCCCGTATCCAGCTGCAGAGACAGGCGTGAAGAGGGTCAGTGAGCTGCCCAGGATCAAAAGTGGTAGAGCAGGGATTAGAAGCCTCTCTCCATGGGCTCCTGCCTCTTTTCCTGTTGGTGCCCGCGCTGGCTCCATGAAGGATGCCGCTGGCTGAGTTTCACCTAAGGCTATGTTACAGTCAGCTGAGCTTCCCTGCACTGATACAGCCCAGGCGCCTGCTCGCACCTCTTTGGGGGAGAGATGACTGGGCTCCACGCAGGGAGCTCCTCCAGCCCCATGGCGTCTGCCCTCCTCCACCCCATTGTGCAGGGGTTGGCCTAAGCCTCTGGCAGGGGCAGGAGGCAGGCTCCAGGCGCCAGTGGTCCTGGGAGGGAACAGGAGGTTTTGTTTTGAGTGCCTCCAGCCAGGTTGGGAATTTTAGAGGGTAGCCGCAAGCATGTGTGGGACTGAGTATTTCCGTGGTGGCTCATCTCTCCTTCCAAATGGACTGTGCTATCATCTTACTAGAAAAAAAAAAAGAAAGAAAAAAAGAAACATTTATACACATTCCAGCCAACTCCCAACTCACTACACAGTACAAAAAAAGAGCATCGAGAATTCTGTTTGTGAATGGGGGCTGTAAGCAGCCACCTCTATTTTTGTACTTCTCAGAGTAAATTGTAATGAGTTGTTTGCCTCTCCTACGGTAAAACAGTGAGGAGCTACATCATCTTGCCTTAAAAGCAGGGAACATGGTTTAGTTATATGAGCACAGACAAGCCTGGGTTTCAATTCTGGTCAGGTGGCTTATTAGCTATGTTCCTTTGAGTCTCTCTGAGACTCATCCAAAAATGGGGATAATCTCATCTACCATAGAGTTTTATGCAATTCCTAAGTGGTATAATATATGTAAAGAACCTAGGACATAAATGCTCTCAAGAAACATGAAACAACAGTTGGTTTAATCCTACTCCTGTTTGGAACAGTGGAAAGATCTGGAGCTTGATGTCCTGGGTTCAGGTCCAGCCTCCACCCCTTATTAGCTCTGTCTTTGATAGGCTCTTTTTTCTTTTGCCTCTTGGATTCTCTCTTGGATTCTCTCTTCTGTGTTCATCTCACTCACCATACCTGTTGAGGACAGCCTGACCACTTCCATGCATGTAATGACAAGTTTTTACACTGTTGAGTCCCAAAATTTTATCCCAAACTCAGGCCTTGCCCCTGAGTTGGACGTTTGACTTGGATGTCTATCAACATGTCCAAAATAGAACTTGCCATACTTCCCTCCTAGGGTCCTGTCTCAATGAATGGTACTCTATCTACCCAACCACCAGGACACCATTCTTCTTTTTTTTAAGATTTTATTGGGGGATTGGTTGGGGGAGGGGACCAGTATTGGGGAATTGGGGAAGCGGAACAGACAAGTTGCTGTCTTTTTGCTCTTCAGTCTAGTTGCAGAGGACATTGCTTCACTGGCCCAAATTGATATCGTCATTGCGCTCTTCCCGGATGAGGCAGATCAGTAGCTGGCCTCTGGATGGTCGCTCACTGCAGCTATTGGCAGCTCACACTGGTTGCCGGGTGCTCACGCTGGCTGTCAGCCACTCACTGCAGCTTATGGCAGCCCACTGCAGCGGGGGCTGCAGCCTACACCGTCGCTGGGGCTCACACAGCCCAGCTCCAGGTGGAACTGTTGTTAGCTGTAGAGGGCAGTGTCACTGGCCCTCATATGTGGGACCCGAACCGGGGCCGCTGGCATCCCAAGCCAGCTCTTAACCAACGCGCCACTCGGCCAGCCCTCAGGACACCATTCTTGACTCCTTGAATTATTCATCTCTCTCCTCTGTCCCCAAATCGGTCACTGTGTACTGTCAACTCTTTCAAACATAACCTGCTCTGTTTCTCCCCATTAGTTCAGTCCTTTATCACCTCTTGTTTGGATTATTGTAACAGCAATTAAACTGGTGTCCCCAAACATTGTGCGCCACTTTGTACCCCCACAAGCCCCACTCAGAGACTCCAACTTCCATATCTCCAGCACAATCATCTTTCTAATACACAAAGCTAATGATATCATTTTCCCTATTGAAATCCTTTAGATGTTCCCCATGGCATATAAGACTATTGTGATCTGGCTTTTATCTGCTTGTCTGGCCTAATTACATGTTATCATTTCTCCATCCTTTGCCGCCATCATGTTTTACTGCAATCAGCCCATCATAGCCTAGAAATTCCCCAAGTGGGCCATTTTCTTTCTCATCTCTGCATCTTCATAAATTGTCCTCTCTTTGTCTAAAAGGCATTCCCTCTCATCTTCCCCTGACTAACCCTTATATGTCCCTTTCTCACACTCAGCTCAAAATTACCTGCTCCGGGAAGCCTTCTCTAAGCACTGACTTCTCCTCCCAAGCTGGGTTGGGTGCTCCTCCCTGCACCTTCCCTTAACTCCCTGCACTTCTGCACTGGAGGCTGTCATAACACATGCTATGTGTGTAAGTGTACATGCCTGGATCTATAAATACACACATAATTTGTACTTGATATGTCATATGTACATAATATCTTTTGTAAACCAAACCACCACTCAAATGCAGGACCTGGCTAAAATGATCATTAATAGAACAATGTCACTGACATGAAGAGCAATAACAGACTATAACACATGTCTAGTCACCTGTAAGTGGCACATGATTAATAAAGCTCAGGCTTGCCAAATTTTCCTCTCCTCTATTTGGAGGTTTCTGAAAGGTTATGAGTCCTCCAGTAAAGGTTTTGCCCTTCCTAGAAACCCAATCCCTTTAGTTCAGTTTGAGCAAATCAAGAACACATGAAACCTGTTTGTGGAGATCTCCTGGGGCTTAGCAGTTGGAGCAGGCAGGGAGGGCACTGAGCCGGCCTGTCACCCAACCAAATAGTCCCCAAATTTGGGATGGAGAGAGGCAGCCAAATATTCCCTCCATGTCTTGAATGATTTTCAAAGCACTCTGGACTCCTTCAACCCTGAATTCTCATTCTTCCTCATTCTGAAACCCATATGCGATCACAATAGAAATGGAATCCATATGTTTCTTACATATACTTAACACACCCAAAGTTGCTTTGCAAAAGAGACTGAATAGCTAAGGAAACTTTGGGGCCTTCCTAAAGTTTTCCCGAATTTTCTTTCCCCCGCGGACCAGAAGTCACACTTGGCCTTCTCTACATACATGTCCGACTGCCTCCAGGGAGCTCAGACTGGCTCCCAGCTTTGAAAGCTCTGAGAGCTGCATGACTCTAAAGATATAAAATCATATGTTGCACCTTTTTCACAGCCCAAACAATTCTGTGGTGGGTCAACAATTACTGGTCTCTCCTGTGGATCCTGTAAGGGAGGCGTGCCAGAAGGGGTAAGGGGAGGGGAGGGAGACAGTGGGGAGGAAGGGTGCTCTGCGCTGTGTTTATCAGAAAGGACTCTCAGCTTTGTTGCTCCGATGTCACATAGTGAGTCAGACCTTCAGAGTCAACCATATTTGCTCTTTCGGTTACATCCCCAGGAGTGACAGCATAGCACCAATTGGTAAGTGGTTCTCAGATATGGCCCAACCAATGCTCTGTTTTGAGTCCACACTAGCTGTCAGGAAAAGGAGCTCTCTCTTACAGACTTTAGGGTTCTGTTAAAAAGTCCCCTGGGGGCAGGCTCCCAGCCAGCCAAGGCTGATCAGCAGGTGCAAACAAGGATGACACAGCCCTTTCCTTGCAACAGCACGCGGTGCCCCGTTACACAGTGCCTCAGTCAGATGTCTCCTTTTTGCCTACTATTGGGTTGTCAGACAAGTTGTGACGCATTTTTGCAACGAAAAACAGAAAAAATACGTCACGACTTGTCCGACAACCCAATAAATCACAGACACTTTCCCTTCCTGCCCTGCTGCTGATCAGTTTCTACGTGTCCCTTGTCACAGCTTTTTGCTTTGATACCAATGTCTGGCCTCAGATATCATCTCATAAATCTGATCCCAGACTTAGAATTTCTGGTTTGACTCTCAAAGGTCTGTCTTAATTTGCTGTGCGGCCTTGGTCCTTGGGGTGCTCCCTTGAAAAATAAGGCAAATAGGGCCTCTTTTACCGATGTGTAAAGATGAAATGTGGCACGGTCTATTATAGGCTTTGGTATAGTGCCTGGTACATTCAGTGACCCAGGGAAATGCAGCCTGTGTTAATATCATCACCTCCATACTGGCCAAGGTGTACAACTTATTTATGGATGACAGTGCATGTGGGCGTTTCCTTTTAAAAAGATCTGACACCATCTTGACTAGAATTGTAAAGAGGGGGACAGAGGTTGTACTGGGTCTAAAGAAAAGAGAGCAAAGTAAGAATCAACATTATGACTCAGATGGATTAATTTCTAATTGTAAGATCTGTTATTGGGGAGATACAGTTGAGGCTTTACCCTATTAAAAGCATACAGTGTGAAGGCAAAGAGAGCCTCGGCTGATTTACATCAGGGCCTCTTTTTATAGAAGCCATAATGTCTGTACATATACCTCAGTCATTACCTTTGGGACTGCTCCCACACGGAACCCACTCCTGCTTCTCAGGTTTAGCTCAGGGGAATTTGGGACATGCCCATGCAAGCTTATACCTGAAGAATTGTGCAGCGCTCGCACTCTCTCCTTTCTTTCTCTCTCTCTCTCTCTCTCTCTCTCTCTCTCTGGCCTACGAGAAGATGAGAAGGCTAAACAGGCTGGACAAAGAATTAAAAACTATCCATAGACACTTGGGTAGCTCCTCTATTGAGTGATTGCAAAAGTATTATACACTTAAAAGTGTTTATCAAGTGTCAGCTAAGGTGTTGAGGATGAAGTTTATCCTTTACATAAACTCTAAAAAAGGAGACTGACAAGAGCATTAAAAAACAGTGATGGCCAGGGGCTGGCTGGGTGGCTCAGTTGGTTAGAAATCGAGCTCTGAGCAGGGTTGCTGGTTCAATTCCCACATGGGCCAGTGAGCTGTGCCCTCGACAACTATTGGGTTGCCGGAAAAGTCATGACATATTTTTCATGTTTTTCATTGCAAAAATGTGTCATGACTTTTCCGACAACCCAATAGATTGAAGAAGACTTGAGCTGAGCTACCAGTGGGCGGCCGGATGGCTCAGTTATTGTGCGAGCTCTCAACAAAAAGGTTGCTGGTTGGACTCCCACATGGGATGGTGGGCTGCACACCCTCTTTCCCCGTCTCCTCCACCCTCCGCAACTAGATTGAAAGCGACAACTGGACTTGGAGCTGAGCTTGCGCCCTCCACAACTAAGACTGAAGGACAACAACTTGACTTGGAGCTGATGGGTCCTGGAAAAACAATTCCCCAATATAATTACAAAAAAAAAAAGAATAGTGGCTGCTGGATGGGAGAAGGTCAGGAGAAGAAAGCTGGGGAGAAAGGATGTGAAACCCAACATTTCCTGGCTACCTAATATGTGACCAGGGACAGCACAGAAGTGGCACACACTCCAGCCTCCACAGCAGACAGCCGATCACAGCCCTCCCTCCTTCCTGCCACTTCTGGAGTAGGCATCCGGTGTGTGAGGCAGCCACTGCCACCAGCTAAAGTGACATGTGCTCTGGAGCTCCTCTGTCATAGCCACATGGGACACTGTCACATACATTCCATCACCTAAATGCTGGGCAAGGCTGTGTTACACCCAGTTTCGATGGTGAAGGGAATTGAGTGTCACAGACACGAACTCAAGTTCCCAGGCTTCAAGAACAGAGCGAAACCAGGATTTAAACAAAAGTCTAATCCAAGAGTCCTCACCCTTCCTGAGGCATTTTTTTAGGGGGAAAAAGGGTTGTAATAGGAGTGACAAGGGCACAGCAGGCAGATAGCACCTCCTTCAATGTTGGCCTGGGGCCAGTGTAGCTCCTCCTGTGCCCCGAATGGAATATGTCCCTCGCAAATTCAGTAGACATTACGGAATTGTCCTGTGAGTGAGAGAGAGGGAGAGAGAGAGAGAGAGAGAGAGAGAGAGAGAGAGAGAGAGAGAGAGAGAGAGAGAGAGAGAGAGAGAGAGAGAGAGAGAGAAACACACACCTGAGTGGTATCTTCTCCCTCTTCTCCATATTAAATAGCAGTTGAGAACATTAAGTAAGTCTGCTGTTAAAGAAAAAAACTACCTAAAGACTCTTTTCCTATTTAAATAAGTTCTTGTAAAACAGAAACTGCTTGTAACACAGAAGCAAGGGGACTAAAAGAAGAAAGGACCCTCTGAAGGAAAGCTGATTCGGCAAGGTTTGCCCTTTGCCTGTCCTCGTATAAAAGACCACGCTAAGACTTCAGCTATGTAAACACTGCAGAACAAGCAGAAACAAATGAAAGGGTGGCTTCAGACTAACAGCGTTCAGCTGTGGGCAGCGGCCAGGAGGCGGCTTTTGTTAGGAACAGATCATCTGGAGGGGAGCAGACCTGATGTTTCACCCTGGGCTTAGGCTCACCCAGTGGATGACAGCATCTCCAGGCCAATCTAGATTTCCTTGAAAAAAAGCATGGGGGTTGGGAGGGGAAAAAAGCAGTGATCGGGACAATATGTGACATGGTGTAGGGAAGGGTTACAGTTCTGTGCGAGTGGTTTAAATAGAGTTTCGGTGTTATTCATCAAATAATGTATTTGGCTCACAATGTAACCAATGACAATTATAATGGCTTGTTGGGTTTTTGTTTTTGTTTTTTAAGGCATGACAAATGAATGTAGGAAAAGAAAAGGGAGGGATGGCAGCTAATATTTGCCAAGGACCGAGTAGGTGCTGATTGGTGTATACACATTCTTATGTATAGTCTTCATGATAATCCTGCCATTTTGTTCCATTTACAGCTGAAGAAACTGAGACCCAGAAAAGTTCAAAGCCATGTTTGTGGTCACATGGGTGCCAAGTGGTAGAATGGGGATTTGAGCTGTGTCTGCCAGGCTCCAGAGGCCATGCTCTTCTTACTGTAGCTGGCTGCCTCTGGGTTCCTTGGGAACCATGAAAGTCAAAAGAATGTAAGGCAGTCAGTGGAACCAGGCCTTTCCAGACCTTTTGCCTTTTGCTGTGGGTTTATAGAGAGGGGCCATGGGTGCCTGCAAGGGTGAGGGCACTGCCTAAGGGTGCTCTTCATGAAATCAGTGAGCTTTTCTATGGTCCTACCATCCCCCCTCTCTCACTCCCCATGGCAGCAATCAGAGACAAGATCAAATGAAACAGGCCACCAGGGCCAGCCTGGCTTCCAGGATGTGTGAATTCCGGCAGAACTCTCTGTGTGTTGATACCCTCTGTGTGTGGTGTGGGCTTATTCGCCATTGGCCCAGCAATTTGAGAATTTGGCTCTCACCTGAGGGACAGATGTCAGAGTTCAGAGTAAGAGCTATTTTTCCACTTTACTGGCCTGCTCCCGTAGGGTGGTGACTGAACCCTCGGCCCCTGTGGAAGTAGATACCCCTCCCGCCCTGCCCCTGGGAGATTCAGAGGTGGGTGCACTAGTGCATGGGGCCAGGGGTTGGTGAGACTGCTTCCTCAAAGCCAGCTAGCGCCATGAAAGCAGGGGCTGGGTTCAGCCAAGTCAGGAGCGTGGCTGCAAGCCAGGCAGCAAGATACAAGACCCTGGCGAATCCTGGTTTCCTCCCATGTGAAAGGCCAAACAAGAGTATCCACCTTCCAAAATGTTCAGGAAGACCCCTGGCAATGTAGAGAAAGTCCTGACATAGTGCCCTGTACACAGTAAATAATTCACAAGTGAGAGCTGACTATTTAACTTTCTGGATTCTTATTATTTTTTAAGTCAGGAAATGTTTCATCTACATTTTTCTTGAGTTCAAAGTACAGACTAGTCTGGTCTGCTTAAGTAATGCTGGTCAGGTGCAAATAACAGAGGTGTGGGGAGAAGGTGGGGATGGCTGGGGATACAGCAGGTTTTAGTAGAAGAAATCTGAGTCTCATTTTTCATGCTGGACCAAGAGGATTGCTTGGATCTCAAATTGTGTTCCCAAAGGGTTGATGGTAAAAAGATATCAAATGTGATCTGTTAATTGAGGCTCTGTACTCATCTCTTAAAAGTTTACATAATAGCTCCTTCGAGAGTCCTGAGGCTATTAATCAAGGTCATGCAGGCAAGCACCTGGGATGGTTTCTAACACAGAGTAGGTTTCCTACACACAGCCTAACACGGGGAAAGAGAGGAGGGCCCCAGAAGCCCCTGTGGCCTGCTGAGAATCAAGATTCTCCAGAACAGACCCACTTCACAGGTTCCTTCAGTGAACATTTAACTGAGTACCTACTATGTGCCAGGCCCTGGGGAATCAGAAATGAAAAAGATACTGTCCTTGTCCTGGTTTTCAATGTCGTCAGGATGTCTGACAGTTCGTCTGAGAATGGCAAGGTACTCTGAGAAGTACTTCAGTAAAGGGGTACGATTTTCATATACAATAGCTGAAGAAGGTGTTACAGTTTGGCGAGAATGTAGAATATTATAGTAACAATAAAAAAAATCACACAAATGTTGAATTGGCATATGCTGTGGGCAAAAGATGTGAGTGGCTTCACTTGCACTATCGTAGTTAATAATCACTGCAGGCTTGTAAGATAGGTATCTTTATCCCCATTTTACAGAAGAGGAAAATGAGGTTTAGAGGGATTATAAGACTTGCTCAAGGTCAGATAGCCACGGAGCAGGAGATGCAAAAAATAAAACATCAAACCTGTGAGTGGAAGGGCAGGCAGTGGCCAGGTCATCAAGGTCCTTTCATGACACGCTAAGGAGGGGGAATTTTTTTCTTGAAGGCAATAGGGGAAATTATCCCAATGTATGTTTTGGTTGTTTTGTAGCTAACAGTGCACAGACCCACGGCCACCCCCTCTCCAGCACGTATCTGGGATTAGCAGAGGCCGTACTTGCACAGTGGTTCATTTGGTTTGTTTTGATTCACAACTGAATGCATAATGAAAGATAATCGTCTGTTATGTTGCCCAAAAAGTTCTTGCGGTCACTGGCTACGTAAGTGTTCCACACAGAGCAGGGCCTTCCCTAGCCCTGCGGAGTCTCCGAGCTCCAGGTCAGCCTCATGGTATAAAAGTATGTGTGGTTTCTTCTATTTTGCTAAGTCAACAGTTCCAGGCAGGGAAAAAGAGGCTTCGCCTCAAGTACGGTTCTCCAGAAAGTCCTTCATTGATTCATCTCATTCAATCCATTTATTCTTTCTCAAGTTGCCCTTTCCAGCACCTTCAGCCCCTCCATGCTTCGAATGTTTCAAACCTGCTACTTCGACCCTGGACTTGTAAAAAACCAGCTGACCAGCCCAGGCAGAAAAGCTCATACATACATAAAGGGTGATACTTGGACATCTCAAAGGGATGGGGGGAAGGAGGGGGTTGGCAATTAGGTTGGGGGGAGGGCAGCTGTCAGCTTCTGCCCTGATTCAGTTAGCATCTTGGCTGCATCTCTCATGTATTATGTGCCTGGTTCTGAGGGCCTGGCCTCTGAATTTAGCCTTCCAAAGCCTCCCTTTTCTTGACAACTTTGTCTTAGATGCACTTCATGAGCTCTCCTTGCTCTGAACACCTTGGTAAGGGTAACCACCCAGAGCTGGCCTCATGTGAGGGTGACAGCCTGGCACTCCACACCCTATAGAGGGGTTTTTGCCTGTGGTCAACGGCAACTAAGACAGTGCCTGAAAGACCTCTGAAGCTCGAATAAAGGAGAAAGAACATAGAATGTGGCTTCTTCATGTGACTTGACTTCAAAGCTAGGTCCGCCACTTACTATGTGACTTGGTAAATCACTTAACCTCTTTCTCTTTTACCTACAACATAGGGATAACAACGCTTCTTAGAGTCACTCTAAGGAATAAGGAACACCAAGTATTTCAAGCTACCTAGCACAAAGGCAGTTAGTCAACAAACGTGCGTTGACTCTATCAATTGGACAGGGCAGAGTGCAACTCAGTATATTCTTTCAACTATTATTGTGTCTGTTACATGCCAGGTCCTGAATATGCAGAGATAAATGAGCCACAGTCACAGCCCTTGGGAACCCAAGGTCTTGGGGCAGAGACACACAATTAATACATTTTTATAAAATAAAATGAGCACAACAACAGACGTGACTACAACGCTACTGTAACACAAAATAAAGTGAGATTACTTTTGCCTGGGGTCCTGGGAGGAGGCTCAGGACAAGCTTTAGAGAAGAGGTACCATACAAGCCGATGACCAATAATTTATACACAAGCTGTTTAAGATACTATTCAATATATCTCACACAATATAAGTTGTGACATAATTTGATCTCCAGGTCCAATTTTGTCTAATGAAGAGTTTTGCAACTATGGTTTCTAATGAAATTCAAATGGTCTCAGGGAATAAACTAACAGGGAGGGAGGAAGTGGGAAAAAAAAGAGAAAATATATTCATTCATCAGTAAATTTTTAACTTTTCCAAGTTTTGTCATGAAATATTACCATCTTCTTGGCCCAAAACTTAATGGGATCTTACTAAGGAGGTAAAGAGCTAAGGGGCCTCATCTCCCAAACCATTTCAGAGAAAATATAAAATGCCTTCATGTGCTCAACAGCCCAAGGTCATTTCCCCCATGTAAAAATTAAAAGTTTCCTCAAGTCATTCCTGACCACCCCCACTGAGTATTATAATCTAAATGGTCAGGGGCATTTTAACTGTTAAAGAGGCCAAGTGAGAGAAAGGACACTCACTGGTGTGGTCACAGGGAAAGGCAGCTCAGGGGCACAGATAGGATTTTCCTTAACAAGTGAATGAAAGAAGTTTGAAGAAAATGACTGATGTATAATGTAGGCCTGGGGCTTTGTTATGATGAAGAAAAAGAAAAGCAAGGAGAAAGGAAGGAGAAGGGAAAATACATGTGGCGGGACTGAGGGATTACGAATTCTTAGGATGTAAGATTTAGGATTTATACTAGTGTATAGAGTTCAAAGACAGCTACTTTACCATTCTACAACATGGGGAGGACCTGTGGTTGCTGAGTTAGTCATCTTTAAACCCTAAACATCAAGAAAGAACATGAGTCTGCGAGGCAGCGCAATGTAGTGGTTAAGAACATGTACTTGATTAAAGTGAAATACAACCAACAGCTATGTGTTCTGGGGACAGCAATTAGATCTGCATAGGGCAGCAACGGGCACAGAGAAGGTGGTATGGAAATGTAGTCTCAAAGGACAGCAGGGTTTCAGCTGGCTGGCTAGGGTTGGTCTGTAAGAAAGAGGGTAAAGAGAATCTGTTTTGCCTGAAGGAATAGCATGTGGAAAAGCTAAAGCAAGTTAGGAAACATCGCTTCATTCAGGAAGTATTTGTGAGTGTCTACCCTATTCAGGGCTCTGTTCCAAAGAGCTAGGAAAAACAGTCCCACCTTCATGGAATTTACAGTCTGGTGGAGAATGGGGTGATACACATACATGAATATTCAAATATATGTCAGCTGGGATAATGCTACTTAGAAAAATAAAGCAGAATAGAGAGGTTCAGTAGGATGATGAGAGCATGTGCTGTAACACAGGATGGTCTGGGTGGACCTTAATGATGAGGTTACATTAGGCAGAGATTGTAAGGAAGTGATGGAGTGAAGCGCACAGTTAGGAGTGGTGCAGGCAGAGAGGTAAGAGCAAGTACAAAGGTCCTGTGGCAGGATATGATTGTTATCACACATGAAAAGCAAAGAATCAGTGCAGATGGAGAAATGTGACAGATGAGGGCAGAAAAGTAACAAGGAGAGAACATATGGGGAATAGAAGTGGAATATGGGTTTTTTCTTCCTCCTTCCTGTTCTTTAAAAGAAAGCTATTATAGCATATTGTAGTCTTAAATGATTAAATAGAGAAAGAGATGTGTCAATGTAGGAGGGGAAAGGAAGCATGACCAGAGCGTTGTGTCTTAGTTCACTGAAGGACCTACATGGTTATGGATGCACAGGGGAAGAACAGCTTTATCTGCTTCTCTGCTCTACTAAATTTGCTCGTGAACTGTTCTGTTCTTCCTTGTCTTGGGATGAAATTTCAGGTGGATCCATAGTATTCCTACACTCTGAATACTACAAAGTCCTTGGTCTACCTTCAAGCATTAAATGTGTATACTCCATTGCAATATTCAAAACTATTGGGTTGTCAGAAATGTCCTGATGTATTTTTTTATGTTTTTCAGTGGAAAAATGCGTCATGACTTTTCCAATAACCCAATACCATATCATCATATTAAAAAAAAAATTCCCTCCTACAGTTACAGTTTATTTCAGGCTCAGAAGCACACCTGGGGAAGGGGTGTGTACTACACTGCTCCTTTGTTCCTTCCCTCCCCCGTTTCCTTTCCTCTTTTACAGAAAGTATTTATATGTCACTTCTTTTCACAAAGGCTGTGGTAGGCTGAATAATGGCCCCCCAAAAAACATACCCATTTCCAAATTTCTGCAACCTGTGAATGTTACCTTCTATGGCCAAAAAAAAAAAAAAATATTTTGCTGATGTGATTAAGGATCCTAAGATGGGGGGATAATCTTGGATTATCCAGGTGGGCTCTAAATACAATCATACGGAAGTGTCCTTATAAGAAAGATAAAAAGGAAGACGTCCCACAGATGAGGGGCAGGCAGTGTGACTCTGGAGGCCAAGGTTAATGTCATGTGGCCACAAGCCAAAGCATGCTGGCGGCAAACAGAAGCTGGGACAGGGAGGGAACAGGTTCTCCCCCAGGACATTTGATCTTGGCTTAGTGAAACTGATTTTGGACTTCAGGTCTCCAAGGCCTTTCAAAATATATTTGTACTGTTTGAAGCCATCAAGTTTGTAGTAATATGTTACAGCAGCCACAGGAAACTAATACCAAGGGTTTAAGACATTTTATACACACTCCAACACACACACACACACACACACACACACACACACACACACACACACACACATTGTAGTAATACATAAATAGAATGTTACATAGCACAAATGAAAAGAAGAATGGGAACATGGCAAACTGAGGCTCAATATTTTAACTTGAGTGTTAAATTTCAACTCTGAGCTTCTTAGCTTCCAGGGTCAGAAGAAAAATATGATCTATTGTATAGCTTTTGTTACTGGAAAAAGAAAATATACCAGGTTATATACCAGGTTCAGATTAAACTTCACTTTTTCAACTATATGAATTTTGAAAAAAAAATCTCCAGTGCGACTTTATATGGGGTACATGAGTGACACATTACCCCTCAGCATGGTTATTGAAATAGAGGCATGACCTTCAGGTGGCTATTTTTTTTTTTTTTTTGTATTTTTAAATTTTTTGTTTTTTTTTTTTCAAAAATAACTTCAGACTTACCTCAAAGTTACCAAAACTATACCAACAATTCTGTATCTTTCACCTAGATTCTCCCAATATTTTACATATGCATTCTATCCATACACACACACAGATACTGACACACACACACACACACACACAACACATTATGTGTGCTATGTGCATATGAATTTTTTTTTCTGAATCATTTCAGAGTAAGTTGCAGATGTAATGCGCACTTACTCCTAAAAACATCCGTATGTATTTTATTTTTTAAAAATTCTCTTATATAACCATTACGCAATTATCAAATCAGAAAATAAACACTGATACAAATAGACTGTTTAATCTATAACCTTATTCAAATGTCATCAATTGCCCACCAAATGTCCTTCCCAGTAAAAGTTTCTCTAGTCCACGATCCTGTTCAGGATTGCACAGTGCCTTCGGTTGCCATGTCTCTTTAATCTCCTTCACTCTGGAACCCTTCTCCAGCCTTTCTTTATCTTTTATGACCTTAATATTTTTGAAGAGTAGAGGTAAGTGATTTTGTAGAATACCTCTCCATTTGAGATTTCCTTATGATTAGACTCAGATTAGGCATTTTTGGCAGGACTACCACAGAAGCAATGTTGGGTTCACATGGCCACTTCTTGGGGAGATAAGAGCCATGAGAAAAACATTTAATTTTATAAAAAGGTATAGCTCATAGAGTTAACCAAAAACAGCTTCTCTCCTGTAAGTCTAGTCTGCCCAAGCATGCCTGAGATCTGCTGCTCTCTATCCGGATGTCTCTGTTTACTGGGCAGTAGCTGACCAGGGAAGACAAGGTGAGAAACCTAGGAAACCTCTATTGCATCCACTCTGCAACATTGGCTTTTTCACTGCCAAAAGCAACACTGACTTTTATCTTCTAAACATCTTTCACATATATCCACTTCTCTCCATCCCCTCCATCATACTCCCAGACAACGTACCACAGTATCGTCTCTTACCCGGACCCCCAATCTCCTATCTGGCCTCCTAGCATCCACTCTGGTCTCTCTCTAATCTCTTCTCCAAACTGCAATTATTTCCATCCTTTGTAAAGCCAATTGCCGACTGTGCTTAAAACTATTCAGTTTCTTTTAAGATAAAAGACCAAAATCCTTTCTAAGCCTTTATCAGGCTTAGAATCCCAGCGTGTCCTGCCCCTTTCTGGTTCTCCAGCCTTTACTTGTATCACTCCTCCCTCCTGCACCACTGGGAACCTGCCAATTTCTCTCCCATTATCCAGCTTGTATTTATTTCTTGGGCCACGTTCCTCTCAACCATCACTATGCAGACCTTTCTTCCTCCCTATCAGACTCTACTCAGCTACCTAAACAAAATACCTCAGCCCAAACATCACTGCCTTACCAGGAGCCAACCACTAAAACTGATCTAGTTTCACTTGGATTTATGCTCTCATGATTGTTCCTCTGCTTCACATCACCTAGATATCATACCTACAGAAGAGTGTCTAAAACATATGTGTCCATTTTAAAGACAGTTAATAAGTACTCAGGCACCCATCAAAGCCTCTCTGGAGGGCATCGTTTTTCCTCAACAACCAGCACCTCCCAGCCATTAACCAGTGTGTTGGTGTTTGTGGCAATTATTTCCTTGCTTATCATTCTACATCTAGAACCTATATATTTGTTCCTAAAATATATTGTCTCTCTTGCCTGTTTTTGAATTTTATATGAATGAAATAACTATTTCTTTCATATCCTGTTTCCTTCACTTATAGTTGTTTGATTCATCTATATTGTTCTATATTGTTATAGCTCCCTCATTTTAAGTATGCACACCACTGTGGGGATATAATACAATGTAGATATTCATTTTATTATTGGTTGAAATTTGGATTGATTCAAATTTGGGGCTATTATGAAAAATGATACAATGAATACTCATACTTGTCTCTGAGTGTACATAGGTACATGGGTGCAAAATAGGTTTTCCAGGTTTTTACCTAGCAATGGAATTGGTGGCGTGCAGGGTACCTGTCTATTCAAATTTATTGGACAATGCTTTGCTGTTTTCAAAAGTGATTGTGCTAATTTATGCTCCCACCAGCAGAGTATGATGTAAAGCACTTATCAAGGTCTGGAATGATATGTATTTTGTGATTGCTTGCTTGGTGTCCACCTCCTCCCCTAGACTATAAATAAGGTCTGTGTCCTCTTTGGCTCACCATTTTCACTCTACTGCCTGGTGCAAAGTAGGTACTTAAACATGAGTGGCTGAATAAAAGAAGGGATTCTGGATAAGCAAGTTTAAGTATTTTGGATGTGAACACAGGTATATTTGACTTCAAAACCCATCTCTTTACAACCATACTATATTTTCCTTATCTCAAAATGGTGATAATCATTCATATCCTACTGATTAGTTTCCAATGTAATGGTATAATGGTAGTCATCAAGCGAGATTACAGATGTCAATCCAACAAACACAGGGTTCATATTAAGTGTCCACCAATGTTCCACTATGATGCCCCTGAACCCACGGTCCACAGATGGAACATATGAAAGACGGTTGTCAATGGCAAGTGCTCTGTGAATGTATGTGGATTAAGATTACTTTGTAGAGGAAGAAACAGGTTTCAAATATCACTGCAGGGAAAACCAGGGAGACCAATTAATGCTTTCAAGTGCAATCTGCACCTGTGTCCCAAATTATTCACCAGCACACACAAAAGAAGCTTGCTCCAAGCTCTGATGAGAACAAACACTTTAAAATGCTTTTGCCCAGGTGGCATCATCTTTCATCTGTGCCTGGTCTCTAGGAAAGGCTGGGCAGAGAGCTGGATAAACACTGCACTTCGGCTGGGCACTGTGGGTTCAAAAGTTAAGTGGGACTTTCTATTTACACTGACAGATCTGAAGACTCTGTGGTTTCCTGTCTCATCGTGGTGTGTCTGTACTTCTGTTTCTGGGTTTGTCTGCACAGAACTGCAAGTGGGGTCTTCCATGGGTCCCTTCATCCCATCTTATTTTCATGAGAAAATAAGAATTCTATAATCTCTAACTGGTGGCAGATTTTACACGGTCCTCTATTCAAGTCCCAATGGACTTTCTTTAAAAGGATGGATTCAAGGGACCTCCCAGCATGCCTCCAACTGGCAGGGACTACGAGTAAATGCCAGTCCAATCTGATTTCCTTCATTTTATACTAATTTTACCTTCATGTACTTCACTCTTACATTCATCGAGTGTACATTTAGAGTTCCTCCTATGTACAGGGTGCTCTGCAAGGCATCAAGGAAGCAGTGATGTAATGAGATAATTGCTACTCTGAAGGAGCTTAAAGCCATTTTTCTGCAAGTCCCCGTTAGAATCACGTGGGCACATGTTAAAATTACAGATTTGTACATACTCTTTCCTAGCAAGGCTCACTGAATCAGACCCTGTGGGAGTGGGGCCTGAGGAATTATGTTTTTAAGGAATTCCCCAGGTACATTTTATGCACATTAATCGAGAAACAATGGCTTGTACCTCAGTGCAGAATTTACAGCCAAAATGGGGACTAGTGACAGAGACTCAGAAGCCCTTCCTGTGAGGAACCAGACTTTCCCCAGCTGCAGGGTCCTTCGATTTGAGTAAATGAAGATAAACCGCCTAAGGATGCAGCTGAAATGGCTTGAGGGTTTGCTCAGACATGTATCTGAGTTTTGGCCCTATCACTTACTAGCTGTGGGACTTCAGACAAATCACTCCGTTTCTTTGAGCCTCATTTTGAAAAAGAAAACAACACCTGCTTTGACTGCCTCACTTAGTTATTCTGAATATCAAATTCCACAAGGCATTTTACAAACTCTAGAGCACCGAGAAGGAGTCATTTGATGATCACAAAAACTTTCATAAATAAGAAAATAAAGCAAACCCCTGAGTTTTCTCTTAAGCAGTCAGAATTCTCTCTCTTAACTATCCCAACCTTTGCTCGTGGGGCCCACTTTCTCTTAAACATCAGAGCTGTGTACTATGTGGTTCCTTCCAGAGTCCAGCAGCTTTTTCTAAAAGCTGAGCTCAAAAGTGAAGCCAGTCCTGGGTAGGACAGCGGGATATACTTCAGGTACCATGTTAACATTTTCAAGGAATATAAAAGACGGGAGCCAAACAAAACCTGGCTTCCCCTGTCACTGGAATCTCTCTGACCTCAATTCTATGATCTTGCGATGAGAAATGTAGTTTATCAGGGCACTTTAGGCTACTACCCTCTAATGATATTTTATAACTTTTGTCCAATCTGAACATATTATTACTTTTTATTTTGATCTAAAACATGGCTACTACTTTCTTAAATTAATCTCACATATTCATTGCAAGGATTAGAAATTCTACACACAGGCTGCCTTGCACAGAAACTGGCACAGGGTACTTCATAAATTCTAGCTATCATTATTATTAAGTATAAACATGTTCCTTGGTCATCCTTGGAATGTTGTCCCTGACAAATTCCTCTTCTTTATACTCGTATTCCATGCATAAGCCTGAATACTGAGTAGGCTTTTCCTTTTTGAATATTACTTTTTCAGATCCAAATTTTACCTTCTTGAACTTGTGATCTGGTGTTTACTAATCTATTTCACTGGGAATACAAATCATTGGCTGTTAGCATATCTCTTTGTATGAACTTGATTATAAACTATGTGTTGAGTACCTACAATTTGACCTAGAGACAGAGCATGGAAGAGGCTTTGTTTAATGAGCAGGGGCGTGTGGGAAAGACAGGGAAGGACAGGGCTGCACCAGAGCTGAGCATAAAGAGTTCCGAAGGCCCCCTTAACAACATGTAGAATGGGAAGAGGAGGGCCTCCCGGAGGTGACACCAGGGCTAGAACTCTGAGGAAGACACATACTAATGAGAGTGGACCACCTAAGAATATAGGTCTGAGGTCCCCATGCTTTGTTCAACCTCAGTTCCATTCCTTCCTTACTCTGTGACCTCTCCATGCCTCTGTTACCTCATCTGTACATTGTGATGATGAGATCCACTCTGGAGTTTACTGGAAGTATGTAAATAACATAGCAAATGCTCCATAAGTGTGAGTTACAATCATGATGAGAATTCTGGTGACGGTGATACCAGGTAGAAAGGAGATGTGGCCATTCCAGGCAGAGAAAACAAGAAGCCCAAAGGCCAAATCTTCTTTTCAAGAAGACGAAATATAGGCCTATACATCTTCAATCCAAAGTATCCCAAATGCCAAAAGTTTTTTCATGATTCATTTGGTGATAAAGTGTTCTCTAACTGATCAAGCTATTTAGAGTCTATTTAACCGACTTGGTATGAATATTCACAAGTTTTATTGTATAAATATTAATGTGTTTGATTATGGATGCTGCTCAAGATCTCACTGGCAGTTTTATGTACTATACTGTAAATATACACATTAATTTTCTAAAATCTGGATAGTTTTTATTCTTAACACATTTGGCCCCAAGGAATTCAGATAAGGGTGTGTGGAGGTACCTGCTAGAATTAGGAGGAAAGGTGAAGGATAGCAGATGAGGCCAGAGGTGGGCAGGGCCCAGATCATATGCAATCTCCTATGCCCAGCTAGGATTCAGGAGTTTCACCGAAAGATTTTAATCGGGAAAGTGAAACCATCGGACTTAATATTCAAGATTATCTTCAGTCTACTGGGGTGGTCAGGTTCATGCAAATCAGTGTCTTGCACATTACTAAAGAATGAATACATATATTAATATAATTGGCCATTCTCTCTGTGGGCTCGCTCTGCTTTCTCATGGTCTATTTCTCAAATTCCAGAGACCCTGTTTTTTAAGATCATAGCTAATCTCTCAGCTAAGAGTTACATATTTACCTGAGTAACATTCAGTTAATTCTAACACATAAGCAGATGATAAGTGCGTAAGTCAGAGAGGCCCATGACTGGTATGTCAAGCAGATCCTGGGCAGCTGATCCATCATTTAAAAGCACCATCTAAGTAAATGTCCCCCCAACCAACAGAATCAAGGTTCAGTCTTTGCCTGGCTCCACAAAAGGATAAAACCAATGGTAGAAAACACCAAATGCAAATTTGGCAATTGGATCGCATTGATATTTTTTTATTGTTTTATGTATTTGCTTTTGGCCTGCTTCAAGGTACAGTTCAGTGAAAAACTCTGTTCTCAGGCAGATGGACTTTTGTAACTGAATTGATCAATGCTGCTGCATCAAGTGGGAATGGCCAGTTAATCAAGGAAACAACCTAAAGCCCTACTGAACGCTGGATGATGTATATGGTCTGTCAATTCATCAGAGGAAATGAAAATGAATATGGCATGGTTTGTTTTTCAACAAACTTTGATGGTTGCTACCCATATATTTCTGTCTGTCCTTCAGTAATCCAATATTTACTGGACACATACCATGTGTCAGGAACTACACTAACTGCGAGTACATGGAAATTTACTGTTGTGTTATCTTCCTGTTACCTCTGTAAGTAAGAAAACCACATGCTGGTATCATTCTTAGTGTAACCTAAAAGATGGGCACTAAATCTTTCTCTTTCTCAAACATCACTAAACTGAGCTCTCTAGAAGTTTGAAAAATACATGGCAGAGGTGAATTTATAGTATGTGAATTACCTTTCAGTAAAAATGTTTAAAAAAATACATCACAGCATTACAGTAACTTTTGCAGCCTTACAATTTAAGACTTCCATTCTTTTTAAACTGAATATATCCAAAATCTATAAGAACAAGGCAAAATGTCCACTCAGGTTTCCCATTTGACCTTCGTGACCCCCTCCCCTGCCATTGGCAGTAGGGAGTCCCTGAATATCCCTTAGGAAAGGACTTCGCATCTAATACTTCGGCACTGGTGACTCAAAACATTTCTCATGGGTTCTTGAGATCTTTGGTCTTTTAGATGGTATGTCTCCTGGTGCTCTAAAACTGATTAAGTGGAAGAATAGAAACTATCCCCAACTTCTCTGATGGCTCTGGGGGACAAACAATATGAAAATTGAATTAACTTGACAAAAAGGGCCCATGGAGTAGAGTGGAAAAAGGGGATGAAAAAATAAGGGAAAAGCAACAAGGCAAAAACACTAACCCCCGCTGAACCAACTGTATGCTGAACAGATAAGCCGCTGCGTGTGGAGGCCTTGGCACAGTACCTGATACTTAGTGAGGCTTCTACCACAGCTGGCTTCAGCATCTTTTTCATCCACACTGAACCACTGGAAAAGCACAAACACTTTCATAACTGCTAGGCCACCCTCGGCAGCCAGAGTATCAGAGTCACCCACACAGCAGATGAATGGTAAATAGGAAAAGGAAAAACAAAAAAAATCAATGTGGTTTTCATTTCATGCTCTTCCAAACGAATACAAAAACATCTTCATGAGCTGGGAAGTCAGCCGCACGTCTTCAAATTGCCTAATTCGGTCCTTGACCACAGAGCAGCAGGGAAACAGGGGAGATTAAATAAGCAGTCTCATAAATACTGTCCTCCCCAGGGACGCTGGTGACAAGTGATGTTGTTTATTTTTATTGTTATCATTAGACTGGTGGCCTCTTACAAGGCAGGGCTTTGAAAAACTAGGAAGAAAGGAAAATAAGAGCCCTGTGGTCTAGTTGCAATCCAGCCCTAACTTTGCAGTTCTCATCAGGCTTTGGGAAAGATCTGCCCTGTGATTATTTTACCCCCATTCCCACAAAACAGGCATGCACATGCCCAGTTCCCCCCACCCCCACCCCCAAATCTCATTGTTCTGCTAAGGGCTGAGAGGATAAGTTCTCAAATCAAACAGCCTAAATTGGAAAGCCATCTCTAGGACTTAACCAGCTACATGACCTTGGGAAGGAACTCAAGTTTCAGACCCTGTTAAGATGGGAGGATAATTCTGATAACTGTATAAGGTTATTATGATAAAATAATATCTTCAAATTTCTTAGCCCACAATACCCATGCAGTAAATACTAGCCATTATTGTTATTGCTGCTACTTCTAGTTCTTCCCCCTGCCTCTTCTACCATCCTTCCAGACAAGTTGCTTTCTTTGGTGGAAAGCTGGGTTCAGGTCCATACAGACTGGCCTTTCCAGAAGCTTTTGTTTCTGACCTTTTGAGGGGCCTTGTTTCATCTGACTTTGCTGTGTTCCTGGGACCAGATGGTCCTGCTCAGCTTTTACAGACATGGAAGGAATAGCCGGATCACATAGTAGGTGTGACCTCTGTAAGAAACTGCTAAACTCGTTTCCAAAGTGGCTGCACCATGTCCCGTTTCCACCAGCAGTGTGAGCGGTCCAGATCCTTGCCACAGTTTCAGCCATTCTAGTAAGCACTGCAGAGCTTACTGTGGTTTGAATTTGCATTTCTCTTATACAAGGGTGTGGAGCACCCTTTGCTCCCCAACATGGGCTTGGATGAAATAAGAGCGCCCCGATCCCAGGCCACACCCTTCGCTTTGGGAAACTTTTTCCTCAGATGGTGTGAGGCAGCTGCAGACCCTCACTATGGTCATCACCCCCCAAAATGCAGCTCTCACAGTGTGACAAGGTCTGAGGGGCGGCTTTTCTCTGGTTAGAGTCCAAAGGCTCTAGGGCTCTTGAACTTTCTTTTCCCAAAAGAAGAAAGATCACTAAGCTAAGGTGCATCCTGACAAGCAGCTGCTGGGTCGGGGAGATCATGTTCTTCTCCCAAGGGTATGGGGTGGGGGATGAGGATGGGGGTGGGAATGGAAAGCTCGGGAGGACTGCCACGCTGGAGAAAGGAGAGAGCAGGTGTGGCCAGCCTGTGTTTCCTGGACTCACTAAAGAGAAACCGTCCAGTGAAAATCTTACTTCCCAGAGAGGCCAAATGAATCCTAGGATATTCCTGGTAAGGTGGGGGCGGGGAACAGACTGACAATACCTCGGACACAGGGGACTTCCCCAGTCAGTCAGGACCCACTCAGCACAGGCAGATAATGAAAGATGACCCCAATGGATTGGGAAGGAGACTCAGGAAAGTGCAAGCACTTGCACACTCCTCTCAATGGGGGAGGGAGTGAAGCCGCTAAGCACCTACTGTGCACCCAGCTCTGAACTGGACAGGACAGAGGAAAGGGGGCATAGGAGACACAGAATCACTAAGCAAGTCAGCTTCCCCTGAAATATTATACAAGTTGGTGCCATTGAAACAAAAGTAACAATACTTATTGGTCTGTGTCAGGGGCCAAAAGACTAGAACAAGAAAATATGTCAGAGTAGCTACAGAATTACTTTGGGTTAAAAGGCAAAAAGTGAAAAACTAATATTTATTGAGCACCCACTATATATTATTTTTTTAAATGAGGAATAATTTTTATAGGTGTATTTGTAATAGTGCCTAGAATACAGTAAGCACTACATACAAATAAGTCACCGCAGAAACAATTATTATTATTTTTTCTGATACTCTTTTCTGTTCGTTTTTTTAAGCTTAATTGATCTGGAATCAGCATTAAATAAGCTGCACTTATTTAAAATGTTGCATTTGATAAGTTTCGACATAGCATACACCAGTGAAGGCATTGCCACAATCAAGATAACATCTCCATCACCCCAAAAGTTTCCTTGCACCCCTTTGGAACCACCCTCCGGGCCCTCGTTTTGCCTATTCCCCCACTGCAGGCTACCATTGATTGGCTTTTTGTCATTATACATTGATTTTCATTTCCTTCAGGTTCCACATATGAGGGCCAGTGACACTGCCCTTAAAAAAAAAAGTGATTTTCATTTCTTGAATTTTAAATAAATTACATATTTTTTTCCTCATTTGGTTTGCTTCTATCACTCAGCATAATTATTTTGCAATTAATCCATGTCATATGTTACATTAATTCATCTCCTTTTATTGCTTAGTGGTATTCCATTATAATGTTATACCAACAGTCTATCTATTCACTGTTGATAAACATCTGGGTTGTTTACTGTTTGGCTATTAAAAGTAAAGCTTGAGCATTCCTGCACAAGTTTTGGTAAGTTTCAGTGTTTTTATTAGTGGGATGGCTGGATCACACAGTAGGTGTACACTGGCTTTATAAGAAACTGCTTACTATTTTCCAAAGTGGTTGCCCCATTTCGCATTCCTACCTGCAGTGTGAGAGCTCCAGTTGCCCATATCTTTGCTACAATTTTAGCCCTTTTGATAAGTGTACAGTGGGTCTCACAGTGTTTTTAATTCACATTCCATTAATGATTAACGATGTTGAGTAATTTATCAGGTGCTCGTCATTCCTGTCTTTTCTTTGGTGAGATGTCTGTGCCAACATTTGCCCATATTTTAATTGAATCTATGCGCTGTCTCCTCTGAGCCTTTGAAAGAAGCTATGTAACTGAAAGGGAAGAGCAAGGATTCTGGGGGGGGGTCAGTGCCCTAGAGAGCAAAAACAGGCGTCCCCTTCCTGCACAAGGAGTGATCCTCATAACTGCTCTTTGCTTCAGTTTCTTCACTTGTGAAATGGGGATAGGAATGGTGCTTCACAGGACTGTTGAGCTGATTACATGATATAAAGGACTTAGCACAGTACTTGGTACACTGGACGTGCTCAATAGATGGGAGCCACTACTACTACTGCCTGTCTCCTTGTAATAACAGGATGCTTATAATGGGGATGCTAAACATCCTCCATCCAGCACAGTGCAGAGCTGCCCTGCCACAAATGCCAGGGCAAGCACTACCTATAAGAGCATGAACTGGCTCTTATAGGTCACTGAACAGCATCGGCCCAGTACCCACGGAATCAATGATTAGGATAAAAACTTTTTTGCAGTTTATGTGGCTGCAGGGCCCAGGGCTGGTCTCAATATGGAGAGGCTTCTGAGAATGCTGGTTCCTACAGGTGACATCAGTGGGTCCTGGTGAACTAAGGGGAAGCAGGGTACTTCATGCACAGTACCCCAGTTCTTGCATCGGCAGGTGTAACAGCGGTCCTATCTGTATCAGGTGGACCACCTTCCATCTCTTTCATGACCTCTACCAACCCCCCATCTCCCCACCCGCTAACAACACCAAGACAGAGAAACTGGGCCCACTTGCCCACTCTTCTCTTAGCTGTGACATCCTACTAACAGAAGATCATCAGTTCAAGGCATGCGGCTGGCTGTTCTCCCTTCCTGTGGTATTCTCCCAATGGGTCTCCACCTACCCACATCCCATCCAGGCCACCACAGAGGAAGTCAGCTGTCTGGTGCTATAGACACAGAATAGAAAAACCAAGCAGAGAAGAGGGAGGCCAGGGCCTAGTGCCTGAAACTGAGCTAGCAGGAACAGTGTCCCGGCGGGAGTGGGGAAAACCACAATCCTGCAAATATCACCACCTCCAGGAAAGCTCCCTTGTCTCCTGATGAACTTGAGTGGGCCCTTCTCCATATTCCCACCGCACTCCAGTCACGCATGTGCTGTGGTCGCCGCCATTCTGGGCTGCAGTGATCTCCTTGTCTTTTTCGGTGAAGACACTTTATCTTATTTACTTTAATGCCCTTAGCATTTAGCTAGGCGAATACCAGAAAATGTTTTCTTCATGAGGGGTTGATTTAATAAATGATTTTTTTTTAAAAAAATAAACTTTTCATTTTAGAATAGTTTTAGGTTACAGAAAAATTGTAAAAATAGTAGAGTTCCCATATATCTCACACCCAATTTGCCCTAAAATTAATATCTTACATTAAGTACATATATCACAATAAAGACAGATACTGATAAATTATCACTAGCAAAAGGCCATACTTTATTCAGATTCCCTTAGGTTTTACCTAATATTCTTTTTCTGTTATAGGATCCCATCTAGGATATTAGATTATGTTTAGTCATCGTGTCTCATTAGGCTCCTCTTGATTGTGATAATTTCTTAGACTTCCCTTATTTTTTGATGACCTTGACAGTTTGAAGAGTGCTGGTCAGGTATTTTGTAGAATGTCCCTCGAGTGGGATTTGTCTGATGTTTTCCTTATCATTAGGATTTTTGGGGGGAGAAGATCCCAAAGATAAAAGTGTCATTTTCATCACATCAATGGTACATATGATCAACATGACTTATCATGTTGATGTTGACCTTGGTTCACCTGGCTAAGGTAGTGTTTGTCAGTTTCCCCACTGTAAAATTGCTCTCTTTCCCTCTTTTCACAATGTACTCTTTGGAAGGAAGTCACTAAGTGAAGCTCACTTTTAAGGAGTGGAAAATTATACTCCACCTCCTTTAGGGGGAACAGCCCCATAAATTTTTTTGAATTCTTCTGCATGGGGAGATTTGTCTCTTCTGTTCCTTTATTTACTCAATCATTTATTAAATAAGTATGGATCCATTATATTTATGTTTTACTTTGGGCTATTATCCAATTCTACTTTATTTTGCTGCTCAAATTGTTCCAGTTTTGGCCACTGGGAGCTCCCTCAGTTGGCTCCTGAGGCTCCATCATCATTTTTTTTTTTAAAGCAACTTCCTTATTTTCTGGTGCTATAAGATGTACTAGGCTCATCTTGTCAATTTCCTGCCCCAGTCCTGGAATCAGCCATTTCTCCAAGGAGTCCTGTTCATTTTACTGGAGAATGAGATTAGAAACCAAGATGTGTGCCCCAGGGGTACTTGTAACAGCTAGCTGCTGGGGTAGACTTGTTTCTGGGCCCTGTCAGATGTCAGAGCTGGGAAGTATGTTTTGTAGCCTGTATACCTACACATGTCTATAAATGTTCCCATCTGTATCCATCTGTATCTAAATAATAATAAACATGAGCTCATCCTGATATGCCCTAATTCTAACCCATTACCACATGGATCATTCTAGCCTAATGAACCATTTTTAATAATAACACCGCATTAGATATTTTGTACTAGATACAGTGCCAAGCTGTTTACAAAAATTACCTCATTTTATCCTCAAAAGAATTTCATAGGTAAATATTACCATCTATATTTAACAGAGGAAGAAACTGAGGCACCAAAAGACGTACATAGTATCTTACCTACTAACACAGTAAGTGGTGGGGCCAGCATATAAGCCTACATCTTTGAGATTCCATGTCCACTGAGTGATAGAGAACACCCTCCTTACATTCATCTAAGACTTTGCAGAAACTTCAGTTCTGAGCAATTTAAGATGTAGACATCTTACCTAGCTCTCACTAACTACTGTTGTGTTCCAAACTTACCTCTTCAGTATTTCCCTGTTCCCAGGGTTCTCTCTCCATCTGACACGCTAACTGGAAGACAAATTGCCAAGTTACAACCTGACTTGACAGCGCAAGAAAAGGGGTGTTGGTGCCATGGCAGAGCAGCGCCATCTGACCCCGTGACTTTTCAACCTCTGGCTAACCCCCGTGGTGTATTATCTTGGGTTTTGGTGACTTGGTCGTAATTAACTCTGAACAAGCAGCTCTGCTTTCATGGAGTTAAAAACAGAAGAGTATTTTTTTTTTCCCCTCTTGTTAATTAAATCATCTACAAGGAAGCTAAATGTGCAGCCCACACTAATATCAAAGGCCGGATTACTAAGTGTTAGGTTCTACCTCAGGCTTTTTCTCCAGATTCCTGGAAGGAACAGGGACCTGGAGGGAGGGAGCCTCTAAGTATTTAGCAACATTAGCTTACTTGGACAGCCATTCATTCACTCATTCATCCATTCACCCATTCATTCATTCGTTCGTTCATTGTCGGTGATCTAGAAGGAGGCGACCTGTATAAAAATATTCCTTGGGAGTTTTGTTTTAATGAACCTACTGAATCATAAACACCAGCAGTGAGCAGAAAGAAGAAAGAGAATTCTTCAGACCAGGTTGAAAACCACTTTTTGAAAAGCCCACAGCCCCCTCTGGTCCCTGTGTTCTGTTTGGTGAATTTCTCCTGACAGTTGGTGGTTTTAGTTGCCAGAACCACAACAAAGGGGGTCCTTGAGTTTCCCTGGGAGTGTTTCCTCAGACCTGCACCTCTCCTAGACCTCACAAAGGTGTTATTGTTACTGGTTCGCTGGGCGCCCAGCACCTGAGCGAGATCAAAGATGCTTTCCGATGCCAGCATGACCACAGTCTCGCCCTCACCACATAACATTAAAGCGGATGATTAATCCCGTTGGCCCAGAAGGTCCCTTCCCACTCCCAAGTACAAAGCAGGGTGGGGGCGGGGGCTTTGTTTCCAGCACAACACGGCCATAATAAACGGGCATTTTATGACCCTCCTTCGCTGCAACCAAGTGCAGCTGCCCATCAGCCTCAGTAGAGCCCAGACAGTTGCTCTGTGTGAGCCTTTTCTATCCCCAGGAAAGTGTAACAGGAACACCATTTCTGTGTGTCTGTGTTGCACTAGGTGTGTACCTACATAGTCCTATCCTCCAGCATGCCTGTGAGGCTGGCTTCATCACCCTCAATGTGGTGGATGAAGAATCTGATGCTCGGAGAAGCTCAGTGGCTCCTCTCAGCCCACAGGGCCCGAAAGTACACGAGCAGATGTTCAGACCTACATCAGGATGATGCTGAAGCCCCTGCATCATCCACTCCTCTAAGCACCTCCACAGCTCAGCGCGGCCTCCACAGGACACGCGCTTGGGAATGAGACGGAGCTAGATCTATGTTTTCAGCTCCAGCTGAAGACCTATCTGTACCTCAGTTGCCAAATGTGTAAAATGGATCCTTTTGGGAAAGTATCATCCTAATTAAGAGACAAGGAGACTGAGAAGCAGGAAGGTCACAGAGTCACTCACATTCATTTGGATTTGATTCTGCTCAGAAATCTGAACTGAGTGGGGTCAAAGCGCCTGAAATTCAGATTCCATGGGGGAAACTGGATTCGATGCATCCCTGTGAAAGGGGAGGATGATTTTAAATAGGTTTAATAGGTCAGTAGTGAAGACAAGCCAGCAAGTGTAGACTCACACCCAGGGAAATGAGGGCTGGCTGCTCTGGTGGGCACCTCAGGCATCAGGCGCTTCCAGGCCTCTGCAGCTCCCTTCCTGCCACGACAGCTGAGCCTTACAGTGGGGCTGCTGAGGGGAAGGAAGAGGCCGGGAGTTTTCAACTCAATTAAAGAAGCTCCACTTAAGAATTTGCCCAGAGAAACAAATAAAAAGAAAATTGTTTTTGGAGGGTGGGGTGGAGGCCAAGGAAAGTTCTGTCCTTAAAGACCAGTATCACTCAAACGTCCCCTCAGGAAGCTGTCCCTAACCCTGGACGCTGCCCAGGCAGGGTCAGGCACTGTCTCCTTCCTGCCCAGCAACATGCATGCTATTACAGTAATCAAGAGCTCGGCCCTGGGAAGTGCTTACTTTATGTGAAGCACATTCTAGAACCTCACTTCATCCTCATAATACTGTGAGCCACATACTGCAACTCTCCACGATCGACAGGAGGGATGTGAGGCCGCAGAGGGTTAAGGTCCTCGCTCAGGGGCCCGTCCTCAGGAACGCGAGGAGGAGCTGGGATGGGAAACCGATCAGGTGGCCTCACCATCCTTGTGAAATGGGACGCCATGTGTGCGAACACCTTGCACCCCGCCTGGGACGGAACAGAGGCTCAGTATCACAAGTTCATCTGAATTGACGATTGGGGGCCTGGTATTAGAATACCGGGTACACTTCTATGTCATCAGTGAGAGGCCCTACATCATTTAGCACAGCCTCAGACACAATACCAGAAGATCAGTAAATAAACAGACGTATCAATCATGTCTCAACCCAGATATTTAATGGTAAAAAAGGCTCTTTGGTCCCTATGGTTATTAAACACAGCTTCTCATTGCCCATGACCCCCTTCACAGTCCACAGCTCCTGACCTGGACTGTACCCCACTCTAATCCTTGCTCATGCCCCTGTGCCTCCCCCATTTGCCTTCCTCCTCCTCCTTCACTCTCCCCTCTATTTTACTCATCTGGGAAAAATCCAAGGAGTAATCCATCTAAGTTGAACAGAGTAATGACTTTTAAATAAAAATATGGTAGAAATGGGTACTTATCGAAATGGAATGCTTTCAGGCTCATGCATTTAAAAAAGATATAAATTTTAGGGCAGGCACTAAATTTTAACTGCAATCTTGGAGAAAGCCTTTCTACTAATTCATGGAGAAAAATTAACAAAGTGAAAATTGCTTATCAGTGTTCTTTTGAAGTCATGAAATGCAGCCTAATTCTATAGATCATCAGGCCGCTCCCAGGGAGATAGATTTATATTGATTGAGAGAGAGCTCAGTGGCCAAGGAAAACAGACATCCCTCTGCTGAGAAGCCTCTACTGCCCGTTAGGGACAGATCGGTCTGGGAGCAAGGAGTTGCCATCTCTGGATCCAATTTCACCTCCCACACTGCCGCGGATCTCTGGCCAGGGTGATGTCAAAGGCAGACTCAGCCCTTTTCACACTTTTTAAGAATTTGGCCCCTGGAAAAGAATCTGGCAAAGCTAAGCAAGGCTGTTGGAGGGAGAGATGGGCTTCCGGCTAGACAAAACATGGGTGGCAGGAAGGGAAGAAGGTGAGGGGGTAAAAAGAGGGCCAGCAGCTCAGATCTCCTCTGGGTTGCCCTCCCTTCAGTGTAGAGGCCCCGCCCTTGGCCTGGCCGACTCACCCCCATGTGACAAGAAGATGTTCCACAGATGACAGCCAACCGTGATGTCACTGGCTGTCCCTCGCAGGCAAGGCCATGCCCCCTCACATCTGCTCCAATCACTCCTGTGAGAAAGCAAAACAAAACAAAATCCTCTTTAAAAAAAAGGATAGCTAAAAACAAGCATAAAACACCTTTTTTTTTTTTTTTTTTTTAAATAACCAAACAACATTGAGAAAGCTTTCCATGTGTAAGCCAATCTCAAAAAGAAACCAAAAGAGCACACTTGCCTGCCTGGGGAAAACTAAGAAACCTGTTCTGTCTTGGCTTTACTCTAGTCAATGCAGGGCAACCAACATTGTAATAATAATAGTAAATGTAATTAGAATAAAGGCAGCCGCTATCAATGATTTTGTGCTCAATAAATATTGGGCACTGTACTGAATATTTACATGTATAGTCTCATTTTATATTAAGCCTGTCAGGTTGATATTATTAATGCCACACATGTCAGTGGAGAAACGAAGACGAATGTAGAGGGTGAATGACCTGTCCAAGGTCACACTGCTAGTAAGAAACAGAGTTGAATAGAATCTGGTTTAACATATCACATCTCAATCTCAAAAATGGTTTGATGATTGAATCTTTTTGGCAGGTCTCGGCCACCGTTCTTACTACTATTTATTGCTGAACTCAGCAGGGTAAAGGGTAGGGTGACGGACACTGAGTTTCTGCTAAAAGAATGCCAGATGATAGACAGAAAGTTTCCCATAAGTGGCATAAACTCAGGCTTCTTCTCCATGCAGATTGTATTCCTGATGCTTGCTGGGCAAATGAAGTTACAAATGTGATGAGAGATCCAGAGAGACTTTTAAAGCCTAGAGCTAACATTTATTCAAATATCCAGCATGAACCTTCTATGTACAAAATTATCCAGGAGGCATGATGTGAGAACCACAAACATGCAGACATCCCTAACTACAATACAGGTGGAGGTGAAAAGTGCTCGGGGCAGCACCCCAGAGAATGCGGTACAGGAGAGAACAGCTCCTGCTGGCCTCATCAGCCCCACACAATGCCACCCTTGCAACTCCAATACGCAATGCTCTCCCATTGCAAGACCTTTGCATTGCCTCTTCCCTCTGCCTGAAATGCCATTTCCTCAGCCTCTCTGTAGAGCTAACCCCTACTTATTCCTAACCCAAATGTTACCTCCTCAGAAGGCTTCCCTGATCCTCCAGGAAAGATTGAGTTCCTCTGTCCAATGCTCTCATACATCTTTGGACTTCCCTAACATCCATGACACCAGTAATTTAAAAAAAGTTATACACTGTCTGCCTCTCCTTTTATTAATATTATAAAAGCTGCTGGAAGCTGGCACTGCCATGCCTAAGTGCTTAGCAGCCCAGCCCCCACCACAGTTGCTAGCACAGAGTAGGAAGTGAAAGTATGAATGTTTGGGGATGCAGGGATAAAGAAGACAGGTTCCTGTCCTGGGGTGCTCACAGTCTAGAGGGAGGGAGAAAGAACCCCAAGTGCAGGGATCAGTTGGCCACAGGAGGAACTGCAGGGGCAGCTGAGCTCATCGGTAGGGGTTCGGGGAGGTATCACAAGGAGGCGGCTCTATGGTGAGCTCTGTAGGAGTCAGGTGAAAAGCAGGCTGGGGTGTCTCCTCCAGCCACAAATCCCGATAGTGAAGGTGCTGGCTGCTCAACAAGTAGGCCTTTCCAGAAAGCAGGATCTGATGGCCGCTGAAAGGCTTCTTACATTCCAACAACTTTCGAGGTTTTTCCAATGCTTTTTTCCAAATGCTACCTTCCCAAGCACAGTTACTTGTGAACCTCAGCTATTGTTCAGAGGCCCAGCAGCAGGGGGAAGTAAGACTCTTTCAAACTTTCTGTGTTGGTAATCATAGTAGTTAGGCCCCAGCCACCAGGCGACTAGACTAGTCTGGGACTGAGTCTGTAAGAGTCCTGGGGCCACTAGCTTTCAACCAGGTTCCCTGCTCTGCTCAGCATTGTGGGGCTGCCCCTGCAAACTGCCATCTCAGGCTCTAAGTCAGCCTAGGCTGGCCAGCAAACCTGAGGGCTGAAGGAGGTGGAAAGCCAGAGTATCTCTCTCCCACCCTTCCCATGTCTTGTGTCTGTTTCTCCTCCACATCTTCAGCCTTATTGACAGGGCCTCCGTGGCTCTAATATCTGCTGGTGTTCACCACCTTTGAACCCTGGTAACACCACCTCCTTTCTTTGTCGCTCCAGCTACGGGTAGTAGCAGCTTCCAACTGCTGATCTCTGGCTTGCTCCACAGGGAATGTAGCCCTTCTTATCGCTTTCATTATCTGGGTCACCATTTGGGGATATTAAATTCCCTTCTTTTTTAACATGCTTAGAGTAGTTTATGTTTTTTGGGGTAGACCTTGAATGATTCTGTGCCCAGACCACAGAGGCTTTTGAATAGGAAGCAAGCCTAGATATGAGCTCATTTTAACTGAGCTCTTTTTGCACACTTACTCTCTGTACCTGTCTCACTTCATTCTTCCATCCACTGGCTGCGATTGCTAGTCTTATCATCATCATCTTGCAGGTGAGGAAACTGCAGCTTAGAAATGAGAAGTAACTTAACCAGGGTCATGGCTCACGAGAAACAGGGCTGGGAGTCATATTCAGGTCATCTGATTCCAAATTGCTGGGTTTTAGGTTTTTCCCCCAAGATAAAGACCCATGTCAATGTTTACCATATTTTGCCGTGTGTAATGTGCACCCGCGTTTTTGACCCAAACTTCAATGGGAAAAAAATCTCTCATTTTAATTTTTTAATTATAATTTTTATTGAGGTACTTGTTTTTTGTATTTTAAGGCAACTGTAGCATTTATTTTTTTAACATATTATAGTACTAGAAATTTTATGTAATAAATAATTACAAAACACAAGAGGAGATACAAGGTACAAGAAATTTTATATACCGATAACAAATTTATATTTACACATCATAGAAGGCCAAAAACTCTTTGTTGCTGCAAATTAATCATAAGTGCAACAAACACAGATTATCATATTCCAGGGTATTATTTTGCATATGGATATCGTTATTGATTTCTAGAGTTACACTTTTAACTCATAAGCATAAATAAAATAATTAAAAACGGAATAGATATGGAATTAGTACTACTCATGTATAATGCGTATCCTTATTTTTCCCTCATAGATTTGGGTAAAAAAGTGTGCATTATACATGGCAACATACGGTACTCTTCTGTATATATCAAAATACTGGAGTCTTAAAGATATTGATCCTGAGATCCTTAATAAAAAGGGGTTGGCCACTGCTGGTCCACAGTGCTATAAATAAGTTCAAGAAATTTCTGATTGATGGTCCACATTTATTAAATGTACCACGGATATAAAGCACAGCAAAGTGTATATTACAGAGTCACTCAATACTGAAATGTGGTTAAAAAATGGAAAAAGAGAAATGCATGGGGAATATTTCTTTGTTTCTTATCTCATTAGTAGATTCATTGTTGATATATTGAGGCTTAGAATATGAGAACTAAACCATTATAATGAGAAAAAAAATTGGAACCGGAAAGACCTTGTATAAAATAAAGAAAGTAAACAATATCACATGGTTGCTTTGGTATTGAGGAAATGTTTACAAGTTTTAATAATGGTGGCTATATCACCATCACCACTGCCACCAAGGCCGTCACCACCATCACCATCATCACCATCATGACAATCAATATTATCTTCTCATTTTTCAAGAGACAGCTGTATTCTTTTTTCCTTTCTAGCAAACATATCAGGAACCTAAGATAGGCTGGGTGCCATGCTTGAAATACTATCTCATTTAATCTTTACAACAGCCATAAAACATAAATATTCTTTTTCCCCTTCATCAGATGTAGAAGCAAAGAATCAGAGTGTTCAAGTAACTTGTACAAGTTCATACAGACATAATAGGAAGCACTGCGAGGATTTGACCTTGTCCTGATTCCAAAGCCCATGTTCTATCTATGCTCCCTCAATTTATGGTGTTAGAATTGCTTTATATAAAGGAAATACATTGGGAAAGATCAGTTATCACAGAATATTAGTAGGCACTGTGGGTTTAGAGTTAGAAAATCTGAGTTTGGGCCCCAATTCTGCCAAAAACTACCTGAAAGTTTGAACTGTTCTCTCATGTCCACAAGGAGAGAAATAGATTCCAAATGGAGGTCCTTTCTCAGCTATTCTCAGGACACAAATTACACAGTGCTTCTAAAATACCAGGGAAGTGTCTCCTTCCTGGAAGCAGGAGGGCAGAAAAATTGCCTCCATTCTCATCTCTCTGAGACGTAGATAAATTCAGACCACGCTTGTACAGCACCAGCGAGAGGCAGGCTGGGACAATTTCCCCTCAAAGAGTTTCTCTACACTCTGCCTAATGTCCATTCAATTCCACAGCAGTTGCAGAGCTGATGCACCCCCCCGCCCCCCCGTGGGGCCACATGAGCCCGAGAGCTGACAAATCTCATTTTCCTTCGGCCATAGAGAGCTTGGAGGGGCCATCTCTGAGAAAACGGGCCACCAAACAGGGAAAGCAACAAAGGGTAGAAGGAGCTTTCGCCTTTATGAATAAACATTTCACAATCCATAGCGGAATCACGGGCTGCACATGCAGCATCAGGAAACAATTCACAAGATGAGATTCTGACAAGCACAGAGCTCAACACTGCTGGGGCCCTTCATACGAGTGTGCAAGTGTCAGTTTATTCAGCATTCTGCAGAAAGTTTAAAGGGAAAAATTAGCAGCTAAAGAAAACACAGTGACAAATTCAAATGTGTTTTCCCTGAATCTTGCACAATGATTGGCAATTGGTAGTTGCTCAATAAATTTTCATTCAATGAAAAAACAAATAGCAGAACAACAAGATTACTGAGTCCATGAATTGATTCAGGGTCTTGAATTTAATGACTCCTACCCCTCAACATTAACAACAAGAATGTAGTTCATATCAAGGAATATTTTTTAAAACAAAATTAAAAAGGGAAAATCAAAACTTTACGAAAAAGTCTCTAACTTACCCTTTTGCTATCTCCCCCTTTCTCCTCCCACCACCAGCCATCTATCCTTCCATTCAAACATTTATTGAATATCTACTATACTTACGTAAAAGAAAAAAAGAATTCACAAATGTTATGATTAAAAGTAGGTTATCCTGTAATTTATCAAGCCACAACTGCTTTGAAAACTTTATAGACGAAAAACACCCCAAGTTCTAGCATTTGTGTTATAATTATCTCATACTTTATAGTTACATAAAGTACTTTATAGCTTGCTAAGCATCCTCAAACACTGTACCCTTCATTTAGCTTTTAGAAAGTCCTGCAATATGTATTATTATATTTCCAGATCACAGATGAAGAAACTGAATTATAGAGGGGTGAAATAACTCAAGTTTATTTAGCTATTTAGAGGCAGAGGCGGAACTCAAACTAGGATTTTCAGTCTCCCACTCTGAAGTTATTTTTTTCCTCTATGTTTGAAAAACAAAAAGGTCTGCTATGGATGTATTGGCATCTTAAAAAGATCCTCTTGAAATGGCAACATCAGATATTTCCCTGAGGAAAAGAAAAGGATGAGAATGGTTTTGAGCATAACCTAAGACTGTATGAACTTGACACTCTTGATTTGGCCGTTTGGAAAAATGAACTAAGTGATAAATTTCATCAAATGAGGAGGCTCTCTGGAAACCACCAGTCTCTTGTATGCAAAGCCTGCTCCAAAGACTATACATGCCTGGTACAGTAAGAAGCATAAGGAACACATTTTGTCTACAGAGGACCACACACCAGTCAGTCTACATATAAGAAGACACTGAATTCTATTCTTTTGGCTAATATTCATTTGTGTTACACGGAATATAACATGAGTTTGGCATTATAATGTTGTGCTTCAAAACATGGGCTCATTCATTATGTGACTCTGGTTAAGTTTCTTCTCTTCTTTATGCCTCAGTTTCCACATCTGTACAATGTGAATAGAAAGCTCCTCTTAGAATTGTTATAAGGATTAGGTGTGTTCATATATGTAAAGTGTTTGGACCAGTGCTGTCCACTAGAACATTCTGAGATGATGGACATATGCTGTATCTGCCCTGCCCACTACGGCAGTCACCAGGCACGTGTGGCAACTGAGCACTTGCGATGTGGCTACTCAATGGAAGAACTGAAGTTTCCCTTTTAGTCAATGTTAATTAATTTAATAGCCACATGTGGCCAGCGGATACTGTACTGGATAGTGCAGGTTAGAACATGCCTAGGACTAAATGAAGACTTGCCACGTTTCTTATTTTTGTTAGGATTGTTCTCCCCAAATTTAGGCTTGAATCTCTTACATGCCCCTGTGCAAATGCCTTGATCTCTAGAACCTCAAGTTCTATATCTGAAGATTCTGGATAACAACACCTACCTTATAAAATGGCTCTGGGGATTAATGTATGTGGAATATACCAGTACTCAATAAATGGAAGCAATTAAATCCAGGACCCACAGAAGAGCCTGGCACAAATATAAAGCCTTCTGCTTATTCCTGAACGTGTGTAGCTGAGACATGCCACAGAGCACTTGCACTTGCTCATGCTGTTCTCTCTGCTGAGGACAGTCTTCCAATAACACACCCCATCCCCTGACGATCTACCTGGGGAACACGGAGTGCGTTGTGGAGACTCAGCCCTTCCATCAGATACCTTTTTCTAACCATGTCTTTCCCACTCCTCCCAGCTGGGGAGGATCTACAGAGCCTCTCCCCTTTGTACTCCAGCCTGTGACACTGTACGGATTCTATCACTATGTCTGTGATTTATTTGTTTAAATAGCTATCTCCATCTACTAGACAGACTATGAGCACACTGAGGCCAGGGCAGGCTTAACACTGCTCACTCATTTTTGCTGTTGTTTAATAAATGAATGAATTCGTGCAGCACAAGACACATACTAGTGAAGCACAAGACGTCTAGATAAAGTTTTAATCATGAACACATGCTTTGCGTCTTAAATGTGGCTAATGGTAAAAGATACTGAAGAGTTTTGAGTGACAACTTGTGGGTAATAGCAAAATTATTACTAGAGCCTCACAACACACCTGGTTTAGAACTGTCAAAATCATTGGAAAAAGAAGAAAGGTCCTAAGACCCTTACGATTACGGAAAAATTGCCTTGTGCCTGACACTTTGCAAATACTATTGTATTTTGAGAGGTAGTTTCTGCCTCTCAAACAGCATTTGACTAACAGAGAAAATGAGACGAACAATTTTCAGGTAACTTATCCCAGGTCCCTCCAGGCTAGACTGCGAGAAGGTGTCACATGCAGATCTACCCAACTCTAAATCTCCTGGAGCCCACAGAAACTAATTCCTTTCTTTTCAACCTCTGACAAGAATTCTAAGCATTCAAGGACAGCAGAGCTGAATCTCTTTCTGAATTTATTATTATAATGCCACTAAAGCAGGCCCAAAAGTTCCATGTCAAGCCCAACAGATGAAGGGGAGTGAAACAGCTGAAAAAGATTTCTGCTATCCTAGAGTTTGACAAAGCACCACTTTGGCCTTGGGGGATAAGTGGCGGGGGGGGGGGGGGGGGGGAGGGCAAGATACAGTTTAGAATTCACCCAATCTAAATCCTAAAGTAGGTTTACCTTTTTTTTTTTTTTTTTAAAAAAAGAACTCTTCTGTGATACGTCTACAAAGAAATTTTACTCACACTGACACTACCAACCTCACCCCCCGACCAATAACCCACTCTCCCAGAAGCAGACAGATAATAGAGAAGGTCTTTGTCTAAACGAGATGTCAAAACCTTTTACTAGATATCTGAACTAGTTAGGGAATAATAGTTAAGAACGAGGGCTCTAAAATTGAACTGCCTGATTTCAAGTCTGGCCTCAGTTCCCTGATCTATGCAATTGGAATGACCATAGTGTGTAGCTCCTAGGGCTATTGTGACGTTTATGTGAGTAGGACAGTGCCTGGATCATAGTCTACTCAATATATTTTTGCCATTGTTACTATTGACAACTCTCAGCTTTGGTATTAATAGCAGGGCTTGGCATGAGAGTTCAGGCACTGCCTTCCAGCATGGTGCGTGCTGCGCCAGGGTTATTTGGAATTAGTGAGATTGACTGGAACATTTGTTTTCTGTCCTTGAGTATACAACTGATAACAAAATAATGGAGGGCCCAGGGGGATAAGAAAGATGAGGTACTAGGCAGTAGTAACAGTTCAGCTAACATTCTAAACATTGCTGAGAATAAAGCATAAGCTGTTTATATCTCTAAGAGCCACGATCACATACAGCACCATTCGTACTGCAATTCAACTTGGTGATGGCATTTGTCATTTCTGTCTAAATGCCACACTCTTCCATGACTTGCACCAATTAGAAACCAACACAAGAGCCTTGGGGGAGCCAGAGAACAAAGAATAGATGTTCAATAACTGGTTCTGACTCCTCTGTTCCTCCCTTCTACCCAGAAAGATCAAATCTCAAAGGTAGGCTAATGTGTAATAGCTGGGAAATCTGAGACTTAGGGAACACTAGCAAAATCCACAGTAAAGACAAAGCAAAAACTTGATTTCAGAAATTCCTTTTTTCCTAACCTCAACACAGCCTCCAGATTACTTGGACAGTCTCATCTATGACCTCATAAAAGACATTTTTTTGCTCACAGGCATTAGACATATAAAGGCTCAGGTTGAAATCCAATCCAAACGACCAAGCTAACCCATAAAAATGACTTACTTTCTAAAATAAAGAAACCCAAATTAAGAGAACCGGCCCAAGTACCACAAATGTATCTGATGGAATTAATCCTTAATGAGATCTAAAACTTTGACTCTAAATCACACAGCTGCCTTCTGACATTTTACAAAACAATTCAACAGCTATGTATTGATCCCCAATTATAAACCAGGTACTGTGTTAAGTGCTAGAAATCTAAAGATGGAACTTGTTTCCCTTCGTTCTACAACACCTCAGTTTAGTCGAGGTAGAAAGATGTACAGGCAGACACTTATGAGATAGAATGGAACAGTGACTCAGATCTAAATAAGTCTGATGAAAGTATGGAGCCCTGATCCCTGGACTTGGACGGTCAGGGAGAGCCTCCTGAAGGAGGTGAGACAGAAGTTATGTCAGTCAGAGAGAGAGAGGAGACAGAGGGAAAGGCCTTTCAGTCAAACCTGGAGACAAAAGACATGGTGAAACAAAGACACAGGAGAGAGAATTAATCAGATGCTGCAAGGTTGCTGGGCCACGCAACGTGAAGGAGACGGAGCCGTGTCTTCTAAAGAACTTGGATGGTGAAACTCTCTGGGTCTGAGGACTGAGAGATATCTCTATTTGACCCTCAGCAGCACCACAAGGGTGCTGTACAACCTTCTGTAAACTAACTCGCCTCTTTGCACCTCACTCTTCTCCAATATAGGGTGAGAATAACGGCATCTACTTTACAGGGTCATTATTCCTGGTGTTAGCACTGGACCCCCAGTGTCCCGGGAGCCACCCCTCCAAAGTCCTGAGCAAACTGGAATGGCTGGTCAGCCTACGGGGAAGACAAGTAGCCCTGTGCCTGAGATACAGGAGCTGCTAAACAAATATTAGTGTCCAATTTCTCCTGGGGAGATAACAGGACTAAGTTTCCTTCAGCAACCTGGTCTTGCCCCTAGACAAGTGGTTTCATTTATAAAATTATCTGAAGGCTCCTTCAGCCTTGGAGGTAGGAACTAGCAGCCCTGACAATCACCTCCACAACACAGAGCAGACCAGTGAGATGCTTCAGGGAGATGCCAGGAAGGAGACATTACTTGCTCAAATCGACTCTTTTGGATACTGAAACTAAGGCAAGAGGCCTGAAATTTCAGAGAAGAAAGATCTTCATTGGCAGGCTAGTTTTCTCTCCCCAGCCTCCGATGCCAAGCTCAGCACCTCCTCCCTTGGTATGAGTTTCGGTTCTATCAAAAACTTCCAGAGGTTTTGTTAGGGTTAGTTGAACATTGACAGATTCTTCAAAGCCTGGAATTCACTCTGAGAGCCCAAAGCAGGCCAAGTTTCTATGGGCTAGGGTTTCCCCGGGGGAGGGTCACGGGCCTCTACCACACCTACACTGATTAATCTAACCTTGCCCCAAGCTTCAGACAACAAGGAGACAGAAAAGAAAAATAGGTCCTGAAGCTGGATCCTGGTTTTACTCCCCCAGCCTATTCCCAGGAGGGGAGGGGTGGCAGCGTAAGGTGACTCCCACCAAGGGATAAGAGTCAAGCCAGAGTCAGAGAATTAAGTGATATGTAGAGCAGCTGGAGAGAGGAACAGGAAAAAAAAAAAACCCCAAAAAAAAACCAAAAAAAAAAAACTGGGCAGAATAAAAGGCCTAGAGCTTTAACACAATGAATGACATGTGGCTGAAATAGTTTCCAGGAGAACAAAAGCTTAGGTAAATAAATAGTGTGCAAGATGAGAGCAAAAATGAATTACAGAAAATCCCAGGAGGAATACACTGGCATTTTTCAAAAACTGCAGTTGAAACGACATCTCTGCTTCAGCGGAGATGAAGATGCAGCCCTCCGGTTCCCCCTTGGCACCTGCTCCGGACACCCACCGTTTGACAGCAGCCCTGGAGGGGCTGTTCCTCTTCTTTCTCTGTGACCGGCCCAGCCTCCAAGGGGGATTTCATTTTGCTTGTTTAACTTAGGGATTCATAGCTCTGCTTTAAACAAATGAGTTTACTAGATCTCTCCAGTGAACTGAAGACAGTAGGTTTTAATGAACGCCCAGCTTAGAAATTGGATGAATTACCCGGACTGCCTCAAAGTTAACAAGTGATTTATTATCTTCTGCCAAATATGAGAGTAAATCTTCTTCAAATTAAAAAAAAAAGATACTTTCATATACTTAATTTAGTAATAGCTAGGAGAACTATAAAGAGCATCCAAAATTTTAAACAACTCTTGCCTCATCAATGGGTTTAGGGGGAAAAAAAGGAAAAAGTTGTCAAATTTTCTGTCTTCTTTTCAAATTCCCTTCCTTTCAAGGCCTGCTGCCACAACCCTATTTCAGGCTACCCTTTCTCTTTCACTCTTTCCTCTCCCCAAATCATCGTGTATAAAATTACATCAAGCCCTGCTTGGAATGAATCTCTGGCTCACAACCACCCTCACTGGCTTGCTAGTGCCTAGCGGGGAAAGAAGGAAGCATGAACTTTTCAACATCGCACCCAAGTACTGTTATTCAGTCCCTACCTACTTTATCTTCACAGCCTCCCCTTCCAGGTACCACAGGTTTGGGCCAAGGTGAAATGCTGATCATTTCCCAACCCCATTTGAGTGTCTTCACTTAAGTTATTTTCTCCATCCAAAATACTCTCCATTTCACTGCTTGCAGTGGAGAAAATACCTCTTACCCTTGGTTCAGTTCAAAGGCTGCCCCTCTCACTACCCTGAAGGACCGCCGATGTTCTGGGGGTGTCACTAGTTGTGTGACTTTGAGCAGACTGCTGTGAAGATTATACATCTAGACCATCAAGCACATTTCTGTCCTGTTGAAGTGACACGATGAGTAGTAGTATCATCGTCCTTCCTTGGCCTACTGTTTCCACTGAGACTGCTCCCTTTTTCAGATTCCTATAGAACTTAGTTGTATCTCCATGTCTTCGTATTGCTGGCTTTGCCAAAGCAACTGATATAGTACTTAGCATATTGTTTACAAACAAAATCATTAACTAATGTATATATCTACTGGGAAGTGCTGGGGTCTGATGTTACACAGAAGGCTGTGACCAGATTCCATTGCCCACAAAAAGCTCACAGCCTACGTGGGGGAGAAGAAAATGTAATCATGTATTTAAATGTTTAAGTGTTATTGTCTATGTGTTCTATACTACATGATAGAGATGGGCACATGGGAAAGAACTGTTAGGCCCTATACGTTAGGCTGGGCAATGATGTTCCATCACAGGAAAGCAGACAATGTAAACATAAGAGCCACAGCATTCCGGCACACTTAATAGAGTTCACAGAATTGAATTGTGTGGCTTTTTCTTTGCACCTTTCAGCTGTGAAAGGCCTAAATATAGAAGGCGTGTAAAGTTTTCGCCCGTCTTATTGATATTGATGGGAGAGTCCCCAGCTTAGGTTTTCATAGTGGTGAGTCACAGGCTGGTGCACTTGAACTCTCTAGGCTAAATCCATCTCAGGAACTTGTAAAAATACAGATCAATAGCCTAATACATTCTCTTTAAACAAAACATAAGACCTTAGCTGTCTCTAGACCTGAACATGGGATTCAAAGGTTCTCCATGTTTCTTGGGTTCCTTTTTTAACCTTTTTAATGAAATCATCTGTGGCCGACACAGTGAACACGGGCTTGGTGGAGCTAGGTAAGTAACAGGGAGACGTCTGGAATCGAGGAGAGAGAGGTTTCCCTTTCCACTCCATCACACGCACTGCCCAAGTCGAGGTAGGTCTCATTCTTATCTGTAAATGGAGGTGGTAAGAATGTGGCCAGCCGTAAGCTTGTTGTCCACATCAAGTATTTTCTAGGTAAATATTCAGGTAGTGCCTAGCTCATGTACCAGATCAGTACACTTATGGATTCCTTTATAAAGTTAATCCATCTCACCTTTGGTCTTCCTCGCTTCGTGCTGCTTTTGTTTCTCCCAGCATGACTGTCTTTTCCAAAGAACCCTGCCTTCTCATGATGTGCCCGAAAGGAGGCCAGCTTCAGTTTTGTGATTTTTGCCTCCAGTGATGATTCAGGCTTACTTTGCTCTAGGATCCACTTGTCTGTCTATCTGGCAGTTCAGGGTATCTGTACAGCTCTCCTCCAGCACCATATTTCAGGTGAATCATTTTTTTTCCCTATCAGTCTTCTTCACTGGCCAACTTTCACAGCAGTACATGGTAATTGGGAGTACAAGGGTGTGGATGATCCGAGCCTTGGTTTCTAATGACACACCTTTGTCCTGCTGAGATTTCCTGATATTTCCTCTGCTGCCCTTCCAAGTCTCAGCCTTCTCTTGATTTCTTGTCTACTTTCTCCATTTTAATTAAAGATTGAACCACAGTGAGTGATATCTTTAATAATTTCAATGTCTTCATTGTCTATGTTAAAACTGTTTATGTCTCCCGTAGTCATGACTTTTGTTTTCTTGATGCTCACATGAAAGCATACATGCGTACATATATGCATTTACACATGCATTATAAAATACATAAAACCATACACACATGTTTATATGGAAGATTATGGACTCCGCAGCAGGATAGAAGCTCCGTAAGGGTAAGACCTTTTCTTTGTTCATGACTATGTCCAACATGTCTATAACACTGCCTGGCACATAAAATGAAGACATCACCTATGTGTTAACTAATAGAATGAATCTTCTGAATTTCTCGTCTACTGCTATCATTCACAATGTAAATCTGCTGATATCACATAAATCATTGCTAAACATACACACCACTGCCAGACAGTGTTCTACATACTTTACAGATACGAGCTCATTTATTCTCCAAACAACTCTAAGGCAGATGCTATGACTATTCTCATTTCAGAGATGGAGAAACTGAGGCATGGAGTATCAGGCAGCTTCCCAATTGGAACCAGAATTCAAATCAGTTCTATGGTCTGAACTGCTGTGCTTTTTCCTTAAGATTTTTCATTTTCATTGTCTTCAGAAGCCAAATTCTCACAGGATAGTCATAATGCAGAGCATGATAATGCTTAGAATTATGGAAAGTTGGAGTGGCAGTGACACTGCTGAATGATATAATTGGAGACTAGTGCAATTTTCTATATTCCATGAATTTTTTTTAGTTTCTCCAGACATCTACACTGGCTGCAGTATGCCGTGAGAACATTCCTAAGATCTCAGAATGGGGAAATCAAAAAAAGTATTTCTCTTTGCTCTAATGACTTATACGAATGCACAGTGACTAGAAAATGGAAAACAAGGACATTACCCAGGCCTATGGAGAGATGATACGGAAGCAGCCAGCCGTTGAGATGTGAGACTGTCGCCAAGGGGTGATAACTAGAAATGTGCATTTTCCCACCAGCAGCTGCTGATGTGCAAGCCCCAAAGTAAACATTAGTGCTCATGGATATTATATGGATGTGAAATGAAGCACCACGTGTTGACTTTCCGTGCCATGAAAAACAGTGGCCCTTTGGGGTAAGCCTACTCTTCAAGCCAGTGACGCAAGTGCAATATTAGACTCTGGGCCCCCAAACAATTTTCCAGTAGTCTTCTACCTTTTGAACTTGGAGTGGGAGTCCCCCTAACAGGTGGTTGGCAGTTATCAGAACCTGGGGCTGGGTCACTCTGTGTTTTTGTTTTTGTTCCCAAACTCAGCAAAGGACAATGGCAACTCATCTTTTCAGTCATATGCAAATATATGAGAGAGTAAGTAAACCCTCTGGTTAAAAATTCCCTGTAAATACCAAAAAAGGTGCTAAAGCTGATGAGTTCATTAGAGATTTGCTGCAAATCAGGGACCCTACCAGGTGGAGACATCTGCTCCATTTACTAGGTAGTGCTGGTTCAGTGGTTTGACACAAAGTCTGCACAAAAGCACATGTGAAGTCGTGGGGAGTGACACACAGATCAGGGTTGGAGTCTTGGTCCAACCCTTCCTGATCCTGTAACTTTCTAGGCAAATCCCTTTACCCCCTGGGGTGTCAGTTTATTCACCCATTCCAGGAGGTAAAAATACCTGGCTGACGGTTTGAACATGGCAAGTCACTACACAAATGAGATTAATATCCACATGAATCAACATTGATTATTATCAACTTTAACATTATCTATCTCCCTACCAGGCAGTCAAAAAATAACTAGTCTGGTCTAATACGCCTGGTCTTATTTCCCACGACTGGCAGAGCCCCAGGCACCTGGAATCATTCCCTTTTCCTAATTTGGAGTTGGTGCAGCATAACGGGGGCAGAGGCCCTGGCTGATGAATTAGGACGCCCAGTCCTGAAACTTCAATTCTGACTATAATTTGCTGGGTTGACCTTGGATGACTCACTGTGTTTCTGGGCCTCGGTTTTCTCATCGAATTGAGAATCTGGTATGGAATTGAAAAAAATTGAAGAATCTGGTATGGAAAATCTTTTGAGCAACCTTTTAGTTCTAAAGACTATGATCACTCATTATCCAAACAGGAGCATTTGTATCCAATTAAAGGGGTTACCATTTCAGGGCAGGTTCACAGCTGTGTGTCCTGAGTTGTGTGACACAGATAGAGAGAGAGGTAGGACAGGGGGAGCTGCCTATAGCCCCAAGGCCCTATTTACTCCCAACTTTTTGACCACAGAGAAAAAACCGGTGTCTCAGCTCAGACCAGTCCTTTGCAGCCCAGAGACGTAGAGCTCTCCAGGAAAGCCTAGGGGCCTGGGAACAGGAAACCCAAAGCTATCCCTCCCTAGCATCCCCTCTGTACTCCTTGCCACAGCTCATGCAGCTGCTTAGGGCTCAGGAGCGGTGGTTCTCATTAAACGAACCCTCAGCTTAAACCGATAAACTAAAAATCACATTAATGGAGTCCTCCTCCCCGCTTCTGATCTGCATCCAGAAACACTCAGAATTGTCCTTGCTCTATCTGCTCAGGCACTGACACTGCTTTTCTCCTTCCAGATTCCCAGCAGGACTTTATCTGCTCTTCTAATCCCCCTCCATTCCTCACAGACCCTCTGCCTCCTTGGGTCGACCTTCGCTCTCTGGTTGGATATGCTCCCTCCTGCCCCTAGCTCTTGGCCTGAGCTTGTGCCTGGCTCCTTCTCAGCGCAGTTCTGGTTTGGTCTGATTTGTCTACTTGGCAGTTGCATATCATTACTGCTCCTGACCCGTGTGCCCACTGCCAACTCACCCCGTGGCCGTCTCCTCTGGGTACCAGGTAACACCTTCCATGGTAGAAACTGCTTGCCGCTCCCACCCCAGACATTGATTCAGACTCAGCATCCTCAGAGGGATAGATCCCTGGGAATCTATATTTTTAAAACCCCTCTTCACCCAGATGTAGCAATCCTTGTTTTTGCGCTTTCATTTCAATTTATTATCTTAATGAAGTCTCTGATTTACTGAGGACTGGCTCTGGGTTCTATGATGGATGAGGAGCTCACAAAGGTGAACACAATTTGGTGGGAAAACTGAAATACGTAGGTGCAAAGTGTTGTAGAAACACAGGGTAGGGAGTAATCCATGTTTCTCTAAAAAATTAAGTTTGGAAAAGTTTCCACAGTGGAAGTAATATTTACAGTGAGTGCTGACGCATGAGTAGGATTGCTTGGTTAGGAAAGGTAGGGGAGGCCACCCCAAACCCAGCGAAGAAGTACACACACGAGCAAAGGTATGGAGGCAAGTTGTGCGCGATGTGCTGAAAAGACAGGTGGGTCGGTGTGGCTGGACTCAGTGAGGTGGACGGCGTGGGACTCATCCTGCCCTCCCTACTCCTCAGCCTTCGCTTCTGTTTTCTTACATCACAGCTCCTTTCACTAAAGAGTTCATTTCCCCAAATATATGTTGACGAAATCCTTATAGAATAGCAAACCCCTTATTTGGGGCTGTTTTTTGGCTTCTACAGAAATAAACTGAATTGAGGAAGGGAAATACCATCAATGGAGATGTTTCGGGTGAGAGTTGGTTTCTCATTCTCAGCACTACTGTCATTTTGGGCTGAGTCATTCTTGGTGGTGAGGTCTGTGCTGACCATTGCAGTATGTTTGACAGCATCCCTGGTCTCAACCCACCATGTGCCAGTACCATTCCTCCTCTCCCCAGGTGTGACAATCAAAACATGTCTCCAGACATTGCCAAATGGCTCCTGGAAGTGTGTGTGTGCGTGTGTGTGTGTGTGTGTGTGTGTGTGTGTGTGTGTTGGGGGTGGGATGGTTGAGAACCATTGGTATAGAGAAAACACGCACACACAAGCTATGGAGTCAGATTCAAGTTCAAATCTTACCACACTAGTTACGTGATTACGGAAATGCTATGCTTTCTGCCTTTAATCTCCTCATGTACAGATTGGGAAATAATGTCTACCTTGAAGGATTATTGTGAGGAGCAGGAGATAACGTCTGTCAAGTGTCAGAGTACTTGGCACATAGAAGGCGAGTAAGACTGGTCCTAACGGTAGTCGTACTAATAAGAGTAGTGGTTCTAACACTCGTTTTTATTACTAATGATGTTGTTGTTGGTATTAGGGAGAAAGCCTAATTGAAGTTTAAAAGGTACAACGAGTAAATAAATTTCAGTTGACGAAGAAGCAATAATAGGGCAAGAAATGTTGCAACAACATTGTCAGATATCACTTCCTCTAGGAGTCCTTTGAAAATTCTTCACGTCTCAATCTTGGACATAGTCTATGTTTTCCTAAGGCACTCCAGACTTGGCACATATAATTGCAATTGCTTATTTAATGTTTATTTTCTCTACTAGACTACAAACTGCCAGAAGTCCAATTCTCAGATCTACCTGACACTCCCATCAACTAATAAAATGGGTGATCAATAAATATTGAAAGACCTCTTTTTAAAATGTTTGTTACTTGCTCAAATGATATTTTAAGGGTCAAATACAAGAGTAGAACGGATCACATTTTAACAGAGAAGGCATTCCAGATAGCACATTGATTAGAAGTGCGAGCTCTGGAATCAGATGGCATGGGTTTAGATCAGGCCTCTACACCCACTAACTGGGTGACTTTGGGCAAGGCAGGCCATCGTCATTGGTTTCATTGTCTCATTTGACAGAAGGAACAAAATCCCAGTATGTATAAAGTTGTTTGAGAATCAGCATTGTTTCCAGAGCACCGATAATGGTGAGAGAAGAAACTGGCATGTTTTATTATTCACTGGAACAAACTATGTTTTGCTTTAAGAGGGCATGGACCAGAAACTCTTTGCAAGACTGGTTAAACCAATTCTGCTTTTAAAAGAGAAGGGGGTGGAGAAAGAGAGAGAAAGTTCAAACTCTTCATTTCAATTTGACTCTGCAACTCAGATGAGGAATTTAAGCCAATTCAACATGTGGTCCAGATGAGCAATTTAAGCCAGTTCAACATCTGGCAAAAAAATCCAATATCTGGAATCAAACAATGATGCTAAGCCTAGGCACACAGTTTATTCGTGGCCAACACCTGCTAGCATGATGGCAGCACAGAGAGCACCGATTCCTACACATCTAGGAGGGGTCAGGGGCTGCTCAAACCATGCTCTTCTGCTTCATGGAGAACTGAGCCAGGAATACCTACAATAGAGGGACAACTGCCTCTGTAAAATGAGGATACTGTATTTCTCAATTGTAATATCATCCCTCATAGAGGGAATGCTATTCATTCATTCATTCACTCATTTGCTTAATATGCACAAATGAGGGATCCTCCATGGGCAAAGCACAGTGCTGCATGCTGGGATATATAGATGAAATGACAGAGTGCTTTCTCTGAGTTTACAAACTGGTAAACGAGACAAAATTGTACACACAAAACTTGATAATGTGTACAGTAATGGAGGCAAGTCCAAGAGTAAAGAGGAAGGCATGCTTAGGTCAGCTTGGGGCAGTCAGGGAAGGCTCCCAGAGGAGATGCAAGATTTGATAGACTATTGGAAGTTTGGCTGATCAATAAGAACAACGGAGAGGAGGGGGACCGCAGAAATCAGGCTATTATTGCCTTTCAGGACAGCTGGGGTGCTGGAGCCAAGAAGAGACCTGGAACAAAGTTAACACTATTTTTATAAGCTAGAAAAACATCAGAAGCAGGAGCCCTGGCCAGATGCACCCCCACAAAGAGCAAACATAGCTACTCCTATCTTCTGGCTGTCTGCTGGAAAACTTACTAATCAGCACCTTAAGAACAAAATGTTCTTTTATCTTTAGTTTGTATTCCCACAAAGTCTTTCCGCCTCTGTTTCCAGAACTGGAAAAAGGCATGAGTTGAGTTTTGCTTGCTTCTTTCATCTTGGTCCTCCAATCCAGGCTTCCCTTGAGCATGAGAGTCCAGGAGGAACTGACCCCTCTTACTAGTCATAATGTGGAGTCCAAGAGAGGTCATACCAGGTCAGTGCCTGAAGGGACCACAACTGTCAGACCTTGTTTGCATGAGGCCTGGATAGTATCCAAGTCTGATCTCCAAAGCTGGATTCTTCCCTGACATTCAGTGACGTCTTAGCATGGAGTTCGTCTAACCATTGTTTTAGGTGGTTTCAGACCTCGAGCTATAACAGCATCTTAAAGAAGATAATCCTGCATTCTGTTAGGGAAGCAGGGAAAAAAACTAGGGTCCGACTCATGGCAAGGCAGATGGAGCCCAGAAGTCTAAGGTTCTTCTCCAACTGCCGAGCCAAAGGGAAGGGAGCTTTGCTGTACACTCCTGACCAGGGCAGTAACTCAGAGAACTTCTGTTTCTAAAAAGCTCCTACTTTGTGTCAGGCATTGTGACTCCAGAGTGAGAAAGCCAAAGAGAGCTACTGCAGTGTTCCGTGCCCCTGTGCCAGATGCTATGCCAGCCGCTTTACATATTTACATCATTAGTTCTCCTGAACAAGCCTGTGAGGGATGCATTATTAACTTATTACAGAAGAGAAAACAGAAGCATGAAGAGGGATGCTATCTGGCCCAGGGTACACAGGTAGTCTCAAAACAATGCTGTTAAGGTACAGACATACAGGCCAGGAGAGGACAGCCCGAATTTTCTCTCCAAAAGGAGTGGGGCTTTGTCTGCTCCGCTCACTGCTGCTAATACGCATGTCCAGACCAGTACCTGCCAGGTTTGCAATAACTCAATATATACTCATATCTTCAGTGACTACGTGGTTGGACGGGTGGAGGGTCTTTGCAAGACCTGAATTCAGGCCTCTGTTCTCCTCCACATCCTGGGGGGGCGTGGGTGGGCAGGGTGGAAAACAAGAGTGAATGCTTGCTCCCTGGCCTCCTCCCTTCCCAAACATTTAATCCTGAAATGGCTGTGAGATGAAGAGGAGCGGTGGAGGTATAAGCAAGTATAAGAAGGACAGAACTTGGTCAAAATTGTTACGTAGGTCTTTACTGACCCATGTCCCTGGAATCCCCTTCCTGTGCCTCCCAGCCACAGCTAGTCCCTAAGCTCAGCCTTTTAAGAATCCAAGGTCCTCATTTTATATTTCTACTTAAAGAACTTACTTTTAGAAAACACAAGGGAAAAAAATACAAGGGAAACTCACTAACTTAAGAGCATTTCTGTTTTAAAGGGAACAAAAGGCTTCAGTGAAAGCAGCCAAGGGTAAAGTTTCTGTCACTGAATGTCTGATTTAGGAAAAAAGTGGAGCCCTTTAATGGCCTGGATTCCTCCCAGTGCAATTTACCCAATATGCTCTGCATGTCTAGAAGTAGAAGCGGACATTTCAAAGCAGTTTCCCCTCTGGGAGAGCACAATGAGTCCTGGGCAGGTGTGTTGGTTCGTCCCTTAGGAGGGTCTGGAAAACTGACAAGAAGCTAAGTCCTGAAGCTCCCCAAGGTGCAGCCCTCTTTCTTTCAGCATAAGGTGGTCCAAGGCAAGTGCTTGTCCCATGGGTAGGAGTGAATGATTGGGACTGCCATCCCAGAGTCAACTGAGAAAACATGATGGAGAATGCCTCCCTGACCTCAAACATGATATGCAATGTCAGGATTACTAGGGGGCAGGAACCTACCTAGATCACAAGTTCTCTCTGTGCCTGTCCTTAAAAACCAAAATCTTGACATTCAAATCAAAAGCATACACTGCTCATGTTGAAAAGGGAGAGACACCCTTGCCTGTCATCACTATTATCTACCATTCAACCACTCCACGTGACTCACTGGCTGTTCACTATTTCTCAGGCACTGTGTTAGATCCCAATCACATAAGGACGAACAAGACAGACATGTTCATAGATCAACGAGAACTACCCTACTCTGAAACTCCATGGACAATGCAGAAGAACATGATATGGTTTCACAATCTGCCATATAAGGAAACGGATTAACTCTCACTCTACAGGTTAAGGCCATTTCACCTTATTCTTGCCTTCATGTGACTGTGTTCTGTAATATATTTATCAAGCACCTACAGGAACCAGACTCAGGGCTCAGCACAGGTGGTCCAAGATGAACAATATAATGCCCTGCCCTCAAGGAGCTCCTAATCTAGTGGAAAAGACAAGTGGATAAATCAGTAATTATAACACAATGTAATCACTTCTTCAATAGTGGTAGGCAACAGTACTGAAAGGAGTACAACTCAGAGAATTCCTAAATAAATCTGAGTGTTCCCTGGAAGGCTCTGCAGAGGAGAAAGCATCTGATATGAGCCTTCAAGTTAGAGTAGTTGTTAGCCATGGGAGGGGGTGGAGGACCCATCATTCTAGGAAGAGCAGACACGTGCAAAGACACACAGGTATAATGCACAGAAAGAGTTCTGGGAATACAATTCTATGCAAGTACTTGAAAGATAATTCTTGGCTGCAATATGAAGTGTGGACTAGAATATCTTTCAAAGTTTTGCTGACTGTGATCCACGGTGAGAAATTCATTTTCATCACGGCCCAGTTTATACATGCACAGACACATGCCACGGAAACAGGGCACAAAGCAAAGCTTGCTGTGTAAGATGCACTCTGATATTTTCTACTCTGGTCCATTCTACTCTGAAAATTCAATGGTCATGATCTACTCAATTGATCTCATGAGATTTGAACCATAATTTAAAAAAAACACTTTTAAAAAGAACTAAGGAAAAAAATATATGGCTATAGGTTGAAGTGAGAGATACTGAGAATCTGAATCACCAAAAAAACAAAACAAAACAAAATGAAAAAAAAAAACGCAAAATGGATGAAGAAGAGGATAGAGTCATCACACTTTACTATAATCCCTGTCTCATTGTCTGCACTTCCATTAACATTTGGGGAGGAGACCTTGATTTTGTTTTAAATTCACTGTCCCCTAACACCATCATTGAGACATAGTAAGTATTCAATAGATCTTTGAAATGATGAATACATGAATGCTATGTTTCAGAGTTATTTAGGAGGTGAAATCAAGACTACACTCAGGTAAGTGGATATAAGATACAAGCCAAACCTATTATGGAAATAAATCAATTAGATTTGTAAGAGTTTTGGAGTTCCTTTAGAAAGAATGGTACAGGTAAATACACCATCATCATATATGCTAGTTGAAAGTGAACATATCTTTTTCAAATTTTCAGTAAACCAAAGAACCATCCCGATATTGATTCAAATCATTTTTTCCATCATTCTGTATGGAGAAATTAATAAAGTTATAAATAAATTCCATATTTGATAAAGTTCTATCATTCTATCCAAATGTCTAACTGTAAAAAGACTTTTTGTTAATGGATCTTGAATCACCAGCCCTTGATCTGTGCGTTAACACCAGGAAAGGTGTGTCTTAGACTCTGGGGAATAGCCCATGTACCACTGTGTTGGTCATGGACACAGAGCAAGAGTTTACCTAGTCCTCCTGCGTGGGCATCGATAAGGGAGGCTGCCACCGCAATTCCAGCAGGAAGGCCAAGGTCTCTAGCAGCCTCTGGTGTGAGCCCATTTCCAAGAGACGCTCCAGGAGGCAGCACTTGGTTTCCTGGGTAGACATGAGAAAAAACAAACACGCGTCAGTTTGAAAAAAACAAAAGCAGACATAGGATTTTCTTAAGAGAAGCCCTCTGCTCCTTGCCCTTTCCTCTGCACTTTCTCAATTTCACAAAGATAGAAACCATGCAGCCACAAGGACTCCCTTTGCTCATTCGGTGACAGGTATGTGTTCTTAGTTCTTATGGATCACGCCCTGGGGTGCTTTACAAAGCCAGGAGCTCTAAGGAATCTTTCAAACTGGAAAAACATTTCATTAACAGGAAATTTCGAAAGATATAAACACAGTGGTCTCTCAAAGACTAGATCAAAATGGTCAAACTGTTTCAAATGGGCCTTCTAACAGGACTGCTCTACCAGCATACCACCCCCTACACACACACATACACACACACACACACACACACACACACACACACACACAGGTTCCCGCATCCATACATACTCGCTGATGAACATAAATTCCTAAGGAAGTTGAGACAATTTATTCATGTAGTTGCTTTTTATCAGAGGATACGGGAGAGAATAATTTTGTTCCAATAAACATTGTCTTAAAAGTCTTCCTCAGTTGGAAAAGAAAGCCCAGTCTAAACTGCAAACTTAACAAGGTTGCTGCTTGCACAACCATAGAAAACAATTTGAATGGTGTTCTTTGGGTTGTGCAATGCTAGCGACCCTGATATTTCAAGTGACCTTGAATTCCTGCAGTCAAAAAGACCTTCAGTTAAGAATTTATTGATTGTCTTGCTTTGTGTGGGCGCCGTGGAGCTGTAAAAGGCGGTCCTTGCCCCCATCCTACTTAAAGAGAAGAGTTCCGGACACAGAGAGCCATGTAAATCAGAACAGAATGAAATGATCCATCTGCTTTCAGGTGTTTGGAGAGGCTGAGCACTCCTCCTCCCTATTGCCAAGGAATTTACAATAAGTGTTTCTGCAGTGCAAGGAGGGGTGGGATAGACATGTACGCTAAGCTCTGAGCTCAACACTCTGAGCTCAACACTCTAGGATTCTGAATGTGTGGTCAGCAATTTGCTCCATACTAAGATACCTACTACTTGTTAATTGTTCCCTGAAGCTCCAGGGATGGGCAGAGAGGACTCCTAGGGTTGGAGGTCAGGGTGAGGATTAGAGTGAGGAGGGTGAGTGACTCACCACCCTTCCCTAATTGGAAACAAAGCACCTCCACAATACCATTTTTATCCATTTTCGGTAATAAGCATCTTTCTATAATTGAATTTGAAAAAAAAGTTCAGCTAAGAGAAAGAAGAGGAAAAGGACTGAAACCACTGCAATGGCTTTAGGGCTTCACTGTCTGATAACAGTAGCCACTAGGCACATGTGGATTGAGCATTTGAAATCTCAAGAAGTTGGGGCAGCTGCAGAGTTAAATCTTTCACTTAATTTTAATTCATTTCACTTTAAATTTAAAAATGGATACACAATTCAGTCCCTGAAAAAGTTTCAAGTATGTTTGGAATAACTTGTGTGTGCAAATCTACTTTTCAATGTTAATTTAAAAAATCTAGAAAGAAAAAAAAGAAATCTAAATCAAGTATTTACAATGGAAATTTAGTGTCTGAACTGAGATGTAATCATTGGAAAATACACACCAGGTGTCAAAGGTTTCATCCAGGAAAATGAATCTATCTTCTTAATGTTTACATCAATTACATGTTGAAATATTTGAATACATTCAATAATACATAATAAAATTAATTTTACCTTTCTTTTTACTTCAATGTGGCTATCGGAAAAATTTAAATGATGTGTGGCTCATATTATATTTCTATTGGACAGCGCTGTTTTAGAGGATAAGGTTCACATGCTCAAGTGTTGGGGTGGAAAGCAAGGAGAACCTCTAGTTTGCTTTGAATGCCCTTAGCTGTGGACAGTTTGGCTCTGGACACTATCTTAATTATGTCACGATGTCTAGTACCTAGCCCCTAATAGGCAGCACTTTCATTTAGGGAGCACGTCTGTCCCAGGGACTGTGCTAAGGACATATCATGCAGTTTTTTCACTTCCTCGTCAAAATGACCCTACATGAAAGATATTATTACTGTCCCTACTGCACAGATGGAGGGGAAAGTCCCATTTATCAAGGGAAAGTAAATTCCCCACCAGGACACTGCTTAAGCGTTGGAGCACAGGTCATGAATTACACTTTGACTAATATCAAACTTGTGTTCTTACTCATTATATTACATTTTGGTGCAGCTAAAAAAAAAATTAAGTGAATGAGGGAATCAAGAGAAGCATTTTTGGAACAAACATTATGTATGTTTAAAAAGTAGCACTAGGGGCTGGTCAAGTGGATCCCTAGGTTAAGAGCGCAAGCTCTGAGCAACAGGGTCAACGGTTCGATTTCCAACGGTTCGATGGGCCAGTGAGCAGCGCCTGAGTTGAGCTGTCGCTGAGCTGCCAACAGGTGGCAAGGTGGCTCAGCTGGTGAGAGTGTGTACTCCTAACAACAAGGTTGTGGGTTCGACTTCTGCATGGAATGGTAGGTTACGCCCACCCACAACTAAAATTGAACACGGCACCTTGAGCTGAGTGGCCGTGAGCTGCCGACAGGAGGCCAAATGGCGACTGCAGTTGGAGCTGAGCTAGCTGCACCCTCCACAACTAAGACTGAAGGACAACAATTTGGCTGTTCCCCTTACCCCAATTAAAAAAAAAAAAAGCAACGCTATTTGGAAATCACACCCACTACTGGCATACCTTGCTTTATTGTGCTCCACAGATATCTTTTTACACAAACTGAAGGCAAGACCCTCCACCAAGCACAATGATTATGACTCGCCTTACTATGATCCTCAGTTGACTGCGGTGGTCTGGAACCGAACCAGCAGTATCTCTGAGGTATGCATGTACATTCATTTTTTTCTTTTTTTTTTCTAAAGATTACTTTTCATAGGAAGGTCAACATGAGAACTTTATTTCATCTTCATCCCAATCTTCACAACATAAAAGGTGTGATTTTCATTAAAGGTTCCCAACATAAGGAGGATTAGCAGGGTGGGGTCCAGGGAAATTTCTCAGCAGAGGCCAAGAAAGACAGGAGACTGGCAAGGGCTGAGTGAGCTGGAGCATAAACTGGGATGGGAACTGGTGGAGGTGGAGGAGACAGGTAAGGTTGGAGAGAGAAGTGAGGGCAGTACATGCATTGTAATTCAGACTATAGAGTTTTGAACTTCATCAGGAACCTCTGTGGGCCTCGAAGGAGCATTAAGCCAGGGAATAAGGTGAGTGGATTTGTGTATTTTTCAAGATCTCTCTGGCAGCATTGTAGCAAAGGACAAAAGGTGGGAAGGGAACACAACCATGAAGCTAGTTCAGTAACCAAAGAGAGAAGATGAGGGCCTTCATGAAGGTACTGGCAAGTGAGATGCAGAAACAGAGGCAGATATGAGAGATTACGTGAAGCAAGAAATGACAGGTCATGGTGGTTGCTTGGGCATGGGGGGGTATGGTAGATCGGTACATGTCACCACCTGGATCCCCATGAAGGACAGACTGGCTGCCCATGTGGGGAGTGAGGTTAGCAGCCAGCCTCCAGCCACCAGCTCCCTCAGGCCTCCCTGACGAGGTGATGTGTTTTCCAGGCAGCCATAGCAGGTGACTTAGCAAAGTGTGAGCAGAAGGGTTCCGATGGGCACAGCTCACTCCAGAGCCCTCTGTGGGGTTGGCCAAAGTGCTGTGGGGCTGCATCATGATTCCTTCTTACTCCTGCCCCCTCCCCCAAATCGGTCTCAGCTTCTGCCTCCAGAGAGAGCCCAACCTAAAGCAGTGAGCCAGGCCTTCTTCTCAGCCCCGTGGTTTAGGAATGAAAATAAATAAGCACCAAGATCAACATCCCTGCTTTGAGCTGGAACCACAGCCTTCAGGAATAGTCTATCTGGACCCTAAGCAGGAAGAAGCTTTGTTTATCTAGAGACCAAAAGGAAACAGCTTGGTATAACATAGGATGACAGAAATAGGTGGCCCTCGCGGAGAAAGAGCCCCATCAGGTCATACTTCAAGTTCATCTGCTAGAGGTGCATGGAGAGGACTGGAGGAGCTGTCAGGAGCAAGCGTCGGTGCATCTTGACTTCTCCCAAAATACAATCCTCCTTTCACCATAAAATTAAATTATTCACAGCACTGGTTTTCCCAGAGTTAATCAGGATGTCACAGCCTCTGCATTTGCAAACTCTTGTAGTCTTCATTCAACCATTCATAAAATGCTAATAATGAATGTTCACCTCCTCTGTGCTAAGATCTAGGTGTGGACCCCTCTGACCTCAGGGCACTCACACACTGTTCTGTGTAAACCGAGGTTTTCAGGACCAGTTTAAAATGCTTTAAAGGTGGAATGTAAGTGCTGTTCCCACAGCACTAAAGAGGGATAGTGAGGCTGGCTCAGGGGAGTGCAGGAAATCAAGATGAAAGTGACATCCGAGCCTGGTCTGGAAAGACAGGTGGCAGATTGCTGGTTTCAGAGTTATCAGGCTCAGGGGAAATGGATGCCATTAGAGCAAAAAGCAGGTTCACTGTAGGGAGCCCCAAGGGGCGCAGAGTGCTTGAGGCACTCAGTATGTTGGCACAGAGGACACAGGGGAGGAACAGAGCTGTGTGGCCCACGAGACAGAGAGCAGGGGACCTCAGGCAGGACCAGGAGCTCCAACTGAGGCAAGGAGGCCCTGCCAGCTGCCGGCTGCCAGCTTTGAGGAAGATAAACCTGCACTAGAGAAAAAGGCTAGAATGGGAAATAGTTTTTTATATCTTGAAAACAATTAAGCCAACTAAAAACTGCAGGCTGCAAAACATTATGTAGAGTATGACTTCATTTTAAGAATAACGAAGGTAGATGGGCTATTGGTAAAAATACATTCCTGAGTGGGGTGGGGGGATACAGAGAAAGGCTTTCACTGGATGGAGAAATCATGTGCGATTTTTTTTTTTTTTGCTTTTTATTAATCGATAATTTCTAATTGTTCTACACTGAATATACATTTCTTGTGTACCTTTTTTACAGGTGTTTCCCCCCTTAAATATGGTCAGGGTAAATAAATGAGACACATGTATTCCCAGAATACTACAGAACCATTAAAATGAATGAGGAAGAATTAAGCTATGGGTTTGGAAGGATGTCCAAGATAAATTAAGTGAAAATGGCAAGATGCAGAATAGCATTCAGAGTGTGATCCCATTTTTGAATTTTGTTAAAGGATACAAAAAATGGAAGCACATAGACTTCCAAGAAAATCCTATAAAAATACTCAGAGTAGGGCTGGCCGAGTGGCACATTGGTTAAGAGCTGGTTTTGGGATGCCAGCAGCCCCGGTTTGGATCCCACATATGAGGGCCAGTGACACTGCCCTCTACAGCTAACAACAGCTCCACCTGGAGCTGGGCTGTGCGAGCCCCGGTGATGGTGTGAGCTGCAGCCCCTGCTGCAGTGGGCTGCCATAGGCTACAGTGAGTGGCCGGCAGCCAGCGTGAGCTGCCAATAGCCGCGGTGAGCGACCATCCAGAGGCCAGCGAATGATCTGCCATCCGGGAAGAGCACAATGACGATACCAACATGGGCCAGTGAAGCAATGTCCTCCGCAACTAGACTGAAGAACAACAGGACAGCAACTTGTCTGTTCCCCTTCCCTGATTCCCCAACGCTGTTCCCTCCCCTGGTACCCCAATAAAAAAATCTTAAAAAAAAAATACTCAGAGTATCATTACGTACGTCACGCATTCTCCCCACCATTTATGCTTCTTTTCTGTACCATGACCTTGTGTTTCTTTTGTGATCAAAACAAACCAGTTTAAGTTAACAGCAAAATTATATCTTTTCTAAAGCCCACTCCTCAGCCTGAAGGCAGAAGAGAACCCCAAGGACAAGTCCCTTATTTTCTTAACCTGACATCTGGCTGGCTTCTGGCCCGGTGAACACACCCTCTCCGTGGGGTATGCTCTGAGGCTCTTGGGCTCCTGTCCACTGAATCCCCACTCATATGGGCAGACTCCGTGTGAACGGTCACAAGCCGGAGCCTGCAATTATCTGGTGGTTGTACCCCCTCTTCACAGGCGGGGGCTACTATTACACCAAATCTTCCCCTACCAGTTTTTCAATTATCTATGACTAATGAGCACTTTGGGAACAGTTTCAGACACACACATAATCCTCTTTCCTGACGTCAGCAGCAGAAATTAATGACTGTGTGGATCGCTAGAAGACAGAAAATGCATTATAATGGTCAACAGAACTGTTATCCTCTCCAGGAAGGGGAAAGTGGGGGTGGGGTGTTATATTAACTGGAAGACTCAGTGTTCCTTTGTTTTCCTACAAACATGAGATGAAACATAAGGGGAGAGCTGGCTCAGAGCCCATGGAAATGTCAGAGAGGGGTTTGGGCAAGGGTGGCATGCGACCCTGGTTCCTCCATGCTTGGCTCTGGAGCACGGGTCCCTGCCTTATGTGTGCCAAGGTCAACAGGCCAATCAGATTGGCCAGGACAGTGCTAAGTGACACCCTGCCCTGCCAGCATAGAGCAACTCTCAAACAATAGGCTGGAGTGATTTTAAAGGCATGTGATGGTCTGTATGAGTTTGTTGTTTCATGCAGTCATACTATGTGCTGGGGTGGTTTCAAAGACTGTTAAGAACTAGTCCAATTACAGTGGCACTCCAAAGTTCTGTGAAGCATGAACCCTCACTAAACAAAATATTGGGTTGTCAGAAAAGTCATGATGCATTTTTGCACGAAAAACATAGAAAAAAATACATCATGACTTTTCCAACAACCCAATATAATACAATCATGTGCCTGTGCTGCCAGTGGACTGGCTATTGGTACCTTTAAAAAGAACTGACAGAAGTAGGGGCCTGACCCATACACAGAACCTAAATTCCTCAACAGAGATCTCAGATCATGTGGGCAGGCTGCTTCAGAGAGGTTTCTAGACCTGGAACCGCAACAGATATAAGGCTGATTGAAAATGTTCCAGTAATTCTTGCTGCTGGATGGGAGTTACACATGTCCAGAACTAGTCACTCATAGAAATTAATGAAAAATGCAAAACCTGACATGCTCTGCCACCTGTTGAAAGATGTATTCTGAAACATTAAATTGTTCATATCCCTTCATTTCCCTCCTAAAAATAATCTCCTTTTAACTAAATTCTATTTAGAAGTAGTGATTAACGTAAAACTTGCTGATGATATCCTCCTCATTCATTCTTTCTTAAAGAAATGTTTACTGACAAACCTACTATGCGTCAGGCACTGTTGTAATGCTGAAAATGTGTTAAAAAAACAAGATCAGTTCCTGCCCTCCCAGGGCTTGCTTTCAGTAGACACTATTTCTTCCAATACCTCTTCTGAATTATATTTTGTAACTACTATATCTTGTAAGCTGTTCTGTGATTTGGACTGTCTTTTATATTTTCTATTCCTGGCCTTGTATTCTGACCTACAGTGGGTATTCAATAATAAACATTACAGGGCCAGCCGAGTCGCACGTTGGTTAAGAGTTGGCTTGGGATGCCGGCTCTAAGCAGCAGGGCCCCGGTTCGGATCCCACATATGAGGGCCTGTGACACTGCCCTCTACAGCTAAAATGGTGAACAACAGCTGGGGCTGGGCTGCTGTGAGTCCCCGGGTCGACATAGCTACAGCCCCTGCTGCAGTGGGCTGCCATAGGCTGCCAGCGTGAGCAGCTGGCAGCCGGTGTGAGCTGCCAAGAGCCACTGTGAGTGGCCGTCCAGAGGCCAGCGACCGATCTGCCTCACCCGAGAAGAGCACAATGACGATACCAACATGGACCAGTGAAGCAACGTCCTCCACAACTAGACTGAAGAACAAAAGGACAGCAACTTGTCTGTTCCCTTTCCCGAGTTCCCCAACACTGTTCCCCTCTCCCAATTCCCCAATAAAATCTTTAAAATAAATAAACATTACATACATTTTATATCAATTTTTGAATGACCCTTATGCTATGTTTTGTTTTTCCCCTACATTTGTCTTCTTCCCTCTCTCCCACTAGATGAGAATAGCCTCAAACACGATTTTATTTATCTCTGTATTCATTTCCTCTCACTACCAGCACACAGGGAACATACTCGTAAATTCTCAGTAATGTCAATTCAACTGAACTGACAGATTTCTTTTAAAAAAGAAAATAAATAAATAAATAAATAAATAAATAAATAAATAAAAAGAGAAGACCATAAGACACAGATCAATCAACTTGGACAAAAAGATTACACACACACACACACACACACACACACACACACACAAATGCTGAATATCATTTGGGACAATAAAAAGACTGGATTCAATGTAACTCTTGGATGCTGCTTAGCCAAGGAATGTGTTTCCTAATATCACCCCATCAGTAACGCACTGTGGTCTCTCTAACTCCAGGATGATGTAACGTATCAAGGCGTATGCATGTGCCTAGAACATGAATAATCAGGAGGCGCAAGTCCCTCATTTAGGTACAGCACTGCTATGGTGACGAGACACCGAGGGTATCATCATCTAGGGAAGTAACGGCTCTCAAATCCTCCTGGCATGGTCAAGTCTGGCTCAAGAAGTGGGTGGCGGTTCATATATAGGTGAAAAGCACCAGGTTCGTCTAGTTAAGTGGGTCTGAAGAAGGCCCAAGCCAAGGGGTTTGGACTTGTTCTGACAAATGACCAGTAACTACTGTAGGTCAGTGAGCCTAGGAGCAGCATACACAACTTATACTTTAGGAAGATAAAGATCATAATAGTAATAGTGCCTTTTATCAAAACCTACATGCTTTCTATCACTGTTCTTGCCAGTTTTCAGTCACTATCACCTTCAATGCCTGCAACAAACGGATGAGGCTATAGGATCATACTCACTGTTACAGTTGTAGAAATAAAAGCACGGAAAGGTTATATAATTGGCTCAAAGGTACCTATCTGCTGAAGGGCACCTTCAGGATCCTCCGGTTCCAGAGTCTGGGGTCTTCCTACTATAACCACGTAGATGAGAGGAGGTAGTTATTGGTGCCAGGGAGAAGGATCGCAGCGGGTGCTGACAGCGTTGGATAGAGAAAGGAGGAGCCTTCATTTGCAGAAGGCTCCCATGGAGGGTCACGTCCAGGAACATGAAATCCCAGCATGCTGAACCTTCTAGCTCCTTTCTTTCCTCTTCGAGGCAGGTTCAAAAACCAGAAATTCTGGACTTCCAATGGCCCTTCGAGACCATCAACATCAGTGTACCTCTTTTGCAGTAGAGAAAATTGAACGTTGGGGTCACTCAGCTGTGATGGTAGAATCTGGATTAAACCCCAAGGCTGCTGACACCAGGCGGGCTTCCTCCACTTCACACCCCCTGCCATGGCACTGCTCTCCTCTACCCACCCCCAGGCTGGAGCAGGAAGCTTACCTAAGCCCAGGCTGTAAGTGACAGGGAGAATAGGAGAGCTGGCAAAAATCCAATGGATTCCAGTGGTGTAGGTGGCCGGCTGGGAGCTATTCAGAGCACACAGTGCAGTCTTTTTAGCTTGAAATCATCCACGGTGACACCCACAGTGACCTAATTCTCTAGATAATTGCTGATGTCCTAGTTTGTTCTCCCCTAGCCTAAGGCTACCTCCAAAGAACCTTTCCTGGGTAAATCATAATTAATCATTCTTTCCTCTAGGATCACACAGCATGTTTCTTGGAATTACATCAGTCTGCTCTACATAATGGCTTTTTGCTCTGTGCCTCTTCGCTACTATAGATTATAACCACCTTGAGGGCAGAGCTCTTTTGGTAGATGTACATATAGGAGGCAGGACGCTTAGCAGAGCACTAGCAGTTGAGGTTAGGAGATAGGCAGGCTTGGATGGAGGTCCTGGTTTTATGCATCACAGGATTTGTTTCCTTGGGCAAATCATTTCATTTTCCTGCTATACCGAGGGTGCCAAAAAATTGAATACACATGACTTGTATACAAAATGTATACACATCTTTTGTTATAGGTATGTATTGAGTATTACAATTTTAATACATTTTTCCTTTCTTTAAATGTGTATATATTTTTATTTGGTACCCTCTGTAGTTTCCTCACCTACACAAAGGCGATAATAATACTATCTTTTTTGCCCAAAGTGGTTATGAGACTGAAGCAAGATAATACATAGAAAGCACTTTAGGATGTTGTCTGCCACACGGCAAATGCTCGATAAAGATATTATTATGGTTTTCTGACTCTGTTTTCTGGATGTATCCATATCGCTTGGCTACTCAGTTCATTCTGGCTTGAGGAGAGATCCTTCATGTTATGACATGTTGAGATGTATGCTTTGAGAGTCATGACAGCAAAACATAGAAACTGTGAAAGCCGTTAAAATATTTATAGTGATGGAATTCAGTTTTCTAGCATGAAAAGTGTCTCACTGTGGTCAAGTCTCCATGGCATGTCTCCAGGGTGAATTTTTGTTTTTGTTTTTGAGGGCAGTGTCACTGGCCCTCATATGTGGGACCCGAACCGGGGCCGCTGGCTTAACCACCGCACCACTCGGCCGGCCCTACAGGGTGAAATGTTTTGAAAGGGCAGAAGGTGTTTTCTTCGAAGTTATTTTAAGGACCAAATGCGTACTTCAAAAGGAAAAATTTTTTAAAAAGCAAAACCCTCGACTGTTAAGATGACCAATGCTTTCAAGACTCAGACAAAGAGTTCTGCCGTGGAGAGTTCCCCCACTGTTAGGGAAGGCCAATTTAGGAAATATATGAAACTATTTTAGCTGTCATTGTGTTGAAGACATTAAAAGTTTTTTTTTTCCTTTTTTTTTTTTAAAGTCCAGTAAAAAAAAAGAAAAGTCACATAAAGAAAATTGGGAATTGACATAGGTTTCTCATTAAAAAAAAAACATTGAGGGCCGGCCAAGTGGCTCAGTTAGTTAAGAGTTAGCTTAAGAGCAAGAGATCTGAGCAACAGGGCCACAGGTTCAGTTCCCACATGGGTCAGTGATGCTGCGCCCGGGCTGAGCTGTGGCTGAGCTGCCAACAGGTGGCAGGATGGCTCAGCTGGTGAGAGCATGTGCTCCTAACAACAAGACTGCCTGTTCAATGGTGGGCTACACCCGCCTGCAACTAAGACTGAACTTGGCACCTTGCGCTGAGCTGCCACCCGGATGGCTCAATGAATAGAGCGTCGCTCTTAACAACAAGACTGCTGGTTCGACTCCCGCATGGGATGGTGGCTACTCCCATACGCAACTAAGATTTTAACACAGCACTTCGAGCTTAGAGGCCACGAGCTGCCACTGGACAGCCAGATGGCGACTGGCGCCTTCCACAAAACACAACCAAGATTGAAGAACAACAACTTGGCTGGTCTCCCTCCCCAATTCCCCAACAGTGTTCACCTTCCCTAATTCCACAATTTAAAACAAACAAACAAACAAACAAACAAACAAAAAACAAATGATTGAATTGAGATTATTTGACAGAATGTTTTATCACTAAAAAAATAGGAAGGAGATGATCTCAAAATAATGGACATTCAAATTAAATACATTTCCTTTTGTGACCTTATTTTCTTATTTCATCACACACCACTGATCACTTTGTTAAGGGCCAGTGCTGGTTTCTAGACTACTGTTTGCAAACTACAAAATTACATTACATCGGTGCAAAAGTAATTGCTGTTTTTGCATTTATTTTTAAAGGGAAAAAAAACACAATTACTTTTGCACCGACCTAATAACAGCCTCCTAACAATGGGTGAAACTGCAAGCTCTCACGTGAAAAAGTCAGTCAGTGGGTCTAGTGTTAACCACACAATGCCAAACATCTGGTGATCTGAAGACATCTGGGGCTTTTCTATTATGTAGACCGAACATGATTCAGGTAATTGACCAAAATTTTCACTTCCCAACCAGATGTCTTACTTTCATATAAATGAAGCCAATCTTGTACTTTCATGTGCAAATAAGCTAGATGTAAATTCATCCCTGGGGGACAGAATTAATTGCTCATTCTCAATGAATATGAAATTACATATTATTTCTTCTTTTTTTTCCCCAATTATTTTACCTTTAAAAAAGGTTTTCTATTCTTGTTTTGGAAAGCATATATTTCATCTTAGAAAACGTCTGTCCTTTTAAGTGTTTATTTATTTTGTTTGTCAGTTTGTGTTGTTGTTGTTACAGTGAGGCCCTGTGCTATAATGCAGTGTGTGGTCCTTAGGAGCCAGGATAAATTGAGTTCTGATTCTGGGCACATCCTCACCCCCAAGCTTTTAAGGGCCTTGGAAAAAGTTACTGAAAGTCTCTGAATTCAGTTTCTTTGCAGATACAAATCATAAACCCATGAATAAGGGACACGGTGAGGACTTGAGATCATTCACTCCTACAAAATGTGTTGGGCAAGCGCTCTGCGTGTCCGTGATGGAGACAATGGCAAAGAGTCCCAGCGCCTTTCTCCTCCTGGGGGGGGCCTCTGTCCAGAGCACAGGGCAGGTGCTGTAACAGGAAGGGCTGCTAGGAAACTCAAGCTTATGCAGGAACGGCAAACATATGATCCAACACAGGTGATTTCTTTATTCAGGATTGTTAATAAAAGGATGAGCAACTCCAGGGGCAGCTGATTTTTAAAGGAGTATCAAGTTTGTAAAATGAAGGACCTGTTTGAAACCTTGCTTCCTTTTTCAGTGCTTTCAAGCATACACTGGAATTTGCTCTGATCATGTTTGTTTAAAGAGTTCCTGTGGTTAGCAAGGACCCTACACCCTCTATGCCATTGTCCTGTCAACCAACCGTTTCCTGGACAGAATATGGATTCAGGTGATGGTGTGTCCCTTCAGTCAGGTTTAGTGGGCAAAACTTGAAGACAGAGACAATATTCAAAAGACCAGGGTCTTTGTGTTGTTTGAAATCCTTCAAAGGGAAATAAATTCTTAGATACAAATATACCAACACACACACACACACACACACACACACGCACATGCACATGCACACATATATACACACATCTATACATACATAAGGCGGAGGGGGGCAGCATAGAGAACTCAGTTGGACTAGGAGATGCTGCTATGAAGAACTCATAGTTTAATAGCCTTTGTGTTTTAGTAGCTGGCTACAAATAAATAGAGCGCATAAAAGATAAAAAGGTTAAGGTTGCTTATGTCATTGTTTATCCTAAGAGGTTAGATTCTGTCGTCACCATAGCCCAGAAACATCTCACATATATGAAGAAATGGAGTGTGGCTATGTTTTTTAAACTTTTTTCCAAGGACCAGAGCTTTTACTCCCAAAGGAAATCTTTCACAGAACCCTAGTATATGAATCTGATCTGGTTCAAGTAAAGAAAGAAAGACCCAAAGGGATGAATGTCCTAGTCTGGGCACCTGAGGGACATCTAGATTTGGGGGGCTGAGGAACAGAGGTTCAAATTCGGACCTTAACCCGTAGTGAGAGTCTATTGATGTGGAGGTGTTTCGGACAGGAGGGCTGGAAACGTGGAGCCGTAAAACTGTAAGCCCCTTCCGTGTGCTTTGCTGGGGCAGGAAAGCTGAAGAGGCAGAAAGCGTCCACTATGTAATCAAAAGACAATGACCTCAGCCTGGGCGAAGGAGGACACTGGCACTGCAGTGCCCAAGGGGAGAAGCGGAATTGGCCAGCCTGGCGTTTGGCCAGGACGTGGGAGTAGACTCCCTGAAGCCCTTACCCAGGTCGCCATGGGAGTTTAGCAGGGGACGACTCCAAAAATGAGGTTCTAACTTAATGCCATTTAAGTCTGCATCTAGGTCATCCACTGTGCATGCGGGAGGCAGGAAGCTCATGCAGATTTGGGGGGAAATGCTCAAGTGATAAGCAGACAGAAGCCTCAAGCGTTGTAAATGAAACAAACCTAATTTCTCCATTTTTAAAAGTCTCATTCTTTGGACTCAGGACTGGGAAACCGAACAGTCCTTAGGCAAACTGAGAAAGGCAGGCTGGCCCAAAGCCCAGACGTGTCACCAGCCATCTCATCCTTTCACAATGACCACAGGGACAGTTCCCAGAGGGCAGAGGGAGCCATCCAACCACCAACAGGCTTCAGTGCCTTTAGCTGGGAGGAGAAACAAATGAATTGCACAGGACTCCCCCTTTTGGAGCTGTTTCCAGGGAGAGATTTTTGGAATTGTACAGCCTCTGGAAGGTGATCAAGGGTAGACATTCATGAGCCAGTCCACCAACCCCCAGCTTCTATGATCAGAAAATGGAGGCCATGAAGCTATTATGCACTGTGGATTTTTCTTCAGTTTACAAAAATAATACAACTTTCATTACAGATAATTCAAACAATGTAGAAAGATAGGAAAAAAAAACTTTCCCTTTAATTTTCCTCCTCCCAGAGATAACCACCACTGAAATATTAGAAACTATTTGCAACTGTGCTCACAAAATATTAAGATGCACATGTATTTAATTTTATTTAAAGGGATAACATAAGTGTGTAATTTTAGTCTGTCTTCCTAACTCAATGGTACATCATAGACACCTTTACTTATCAATGAGTATAGTACATTCTGTTAAAAATTTGAATGTGCCATACTATTTAACTAACCCATTAATATTGGTCACTTAAATTTGTTTCTCCCAAATTAAAAACAAAGCCCAGACTTAGCAAGGAGACACTTAGTGAAAATTACTATAAGGGGGCAAAGGGGCTTTGCAGTAGGGGAGGGGAATTATTGCGATAAGTAGAATGCTGTGACCATAAGATCTGCAAATGTCTCAAGAATTATACAAAAAGAGTCTTTCTTTTATAGACAGGAGTGAACAAGGCTAGAAAGAACCGAGTGTGGGGAAATGGGATGAAAGAGTGATGTAATTGGATGGTAGATAAGAGAATGGTTTATCCTGACACCAGTCTATTTTAGGGATGTGTAATGGCTAATTTCATGTGTCACTTTTGACTGGGCCCCAGGATGCCTGGCTCTTTGGTCAAATGTTATCCTGGGTGTCTCTGTGAGGGTGTTCTGGGATGAGAGTAACACTTAAATCCAAGACTGAGTAAGGCAGATTGTCCTCCCTAAGATAGGTGAGCCTCATCCAATCAGTTGATGGCCTGAAGAGAACAAAAAGGCTGACACCTCTGCAGTCCCCGACCCCTCAGAAAGAGAGATCCTTCCTGCCTGACAACCTTTTAACTGGTACTGGGCTTTGTTCCTGCCTTCAAACTTGACCTGAAACATCAGCTCTCCTGGCTCTACAGCTTGTTGATTCACCCTGCAGATCTTGGGACTTAACCAGTCTCCACAACTGCATGAGCCAATTCATTATAATGTGTACACACACACACACACACCCCTAATTATTCGAAAGGCAAAGCATGGGAATTTGAAGGATCTGTATGTGGCCTTGTCATGAATGAGTAAACAGGAGAGGCACCCATGAATCTTATCAAAGTCATATGGGGAAGGATAATTCTTTGCAGCAAGACATTTCCTGGCTTACTTACACAAAGCATGGTTATTAACCTTCACTGTGTTCTAGGTGTACAGGGCTCAGCTCAGGTAAAACTTGACACTGTCATTTCTAATCGTTCTTATGATAAATAATACTGTAGAGAATACCTTTGAATGCATCTTTGGCACCATAGCTTATTTGAGGAGTTTAAGAATAGCACCTCTGTTATCCCTAACTTAATAGTGGAAGCCATAAATAGATGTCTAATATCCTCCAGCCTAGTAGCTCACATCCTCAAGGAACTAGAAAAACAAGGCAAAAGTATGAAAACTTTTCTTTAGCCAGAAAAATAAAACATTCTGAATCTCCTTTTTAAAAACTTTTATTAAATTTATTGGAGCGATATTGGTTAGTAAAATTATATAGGTTTCAAGTGTACAATTCTGGAATACATCATCTATACTTGTATATTGTATTGTCTGTTTACCACCCCAAGTGAGTTCTCCTTCCCTCATCATATATTTGATCCCCTTTACCTTCTTCTACCGCGCCCCCTATCCTCTCATAACCACTAAACTGTTGTCTGTTTCAAGAGTTTTGTTTGTCTTGTTTGTTGCTTTCAGTTTTACATCCCACATATGAGTGAAGTCACTTGGTTCTTGACCTTTTCTGTCTGACTTATTTTGCTTAGCATAATAATCTCAAGATCCATCCATGTTGTCGAAAATGGCAGTATTTCATCTTTTCTTATGGCTGAGAAATACTCCACTGTGTATAGATATATATACCACATCTTCTTTATCTAATCATCTATCAAAGAACACTTTGCTTGCTCTTTGCTACAGTGAACAACAGGGTACATATATCTTTATGGACAAATGTTTTCAGATTTTTGGGATAGATACCCAGAAGAAGCGTTGCTGGGTCATATGGTAATTCTATTCTTACTTTCTTGAGGCACCTCCATACTGTTTTCCATAGTAGCTGTGCCAATTTACATTCCCACCAGCAGTGTATGTGGGTTCTTTTTTTCTCCACAGCCTCTCCAACACTTGTTATTACTTGTCTTGTTTATAATAGCCATTCTACTTCTTTAGATGGCTGCTCTCCCAACCGCCTTAGAGATAGGGTGGGAGGAGCCCAAGTGTTGAATTCAGGCACACTTGGGTTCGAATCCACACCAACATTTACCAGCTGTAAGAATGTGGGTTATGTAACTGCTCTATTTCTCCTTGTACAAACTGGAAAGACTAGTGCATAAAAGGAATGCTAGGAAGAATGAATGAGAGCATGCATGCAAAAGGGCCCAGCACACTGCATGGCACTTAATGGATTTTCCATGAATATTTTATTTTCCTTTTTCTTTTTTTTACCCATATAGAGGAAGTTATATGGGGACAAATAATGGTATAAGGGGAGGGGGCTATGTCATATTAAGTATCAGCTGTGATCCAAGGACAGTACAATATACAGTACTTTACAGCACTTATCTCATTTAAACTCTTATTAATCCCATGGGGGAGGGGAGGTCATCATCTCCATAATATAAACAGAGAAATGAAAACACAGGATGGACTTGCAGCTTGTCTGAGTTCCACTTCAAATAAACAGTAGGATTGGCGTTGGGGGTCTAGTAGCGCAGGTTGTAAAGACCATTTCTGTTCCGTCAGCCATTGAATGAAAACACTGATCCCCAGAGCCCAGTGTAGCCATTAGTTTTATCCTTTCCTTCTGGGAAAAATGACCATCTTCCAAATGTTGTGTCTGCAAATTCCCTGAGTAAGTTCCACTTAGCAGCCTGTAGCCTCATTCAGCAATGGCAGGCTAGATCTGCTTTCCCCAAAGCCATGAACTAGCAGACCCAGCAGACACTCCAGGATTCCACTGTTTTCCGCTTCACATTTCCTCTTGGGAACAATGAGGGAGCGAGCAAAGGAGGCAGCAGAAACCAGCTATCCCAGGCCTAGATACTTCACAAAATGAATTTACACCATAGCTAACTTCCATAACTCAAAAACTCTCCTAACCTAAAGTCTAAAAAAAAGCTTCTGGAATTTCACAATTCTTTCCTTGAGGTAAATGGAAAGGGAAGAGAGGAAGATAAAAAGTCCATTTAATTGCCAGCAGACATGCATTATAAGAAATATTAAAGGAAGTTAAAGGAAGATGATACCAAATTGAATCTAAATCTACAGACAGGAAAGAAGAACACTAGGAATGGTAATATATGTATACTATTAATAGTTTTTTATTTGTTTTCTTCTCTTAATTTCTTTAAAACACATATGACTCTTTAAAGCAAAAGTAATTAATTTTTTAACTTCCTTTAATATTTCTTATAGTGCATGTCTGCTGGCAATTAATTCTCTCAGCTTTGGCTTGTTTGACAATGTCTATTTTGTCACAAATGGCACTATTTCATCTTTTCTTATGGAAAAATAGTATCCCATTGTGTATATATGCAATTTTTGTATCCAATCATCTAGAGAAGGACACTGGTTGTTTCCATGTCTTGGCACTGTAAATAAATCTGCAATGAAAATTAGAGCACATACATGGATGGATCTTGAGATTATAATGCTAAGCGAAATAAGTCAGACAGAAAAAGTTGAGAACCATATGATTTCACTGATATGTGGGAAATAAAACTGAAAACAACAAAAGAACAAGAAAAACAAATGAATAAACAGAACTCATAGACACAGGCAATAGTTCAGTGGTTAATAGAGGGTAAGGGGCGGGGGGATGGTAGATGAAGTTAAATGGGGTCAAATATACGGTGATGGAAGGAGAACCGACTCTGGGTGGTGAACACACAATGTGATATGTAGATGATGTATTACAGAATTGTACACCTGAAGCCTATGTAACTTTACTAACAATTGTCATCCCAATAAACTTTAATTTTTTAAAAAAGTAAATGTTCAAAAAAATAAAATAAAATAAAAATGCCTGGGAGCCAGCCATGAGCATCCCCACTGTTCAACTGAGGAAACTGAAGCTCAGAGCCTTTGTAAGGGGTGACACTGGGAACTGGTACCATCTGTCTGGCTCCAAATCCCACTCTAACATATCTCCCCTTCTATTTCTCCATTAATGTAAAATGTTTGGTCGGAATCAAATAAAACCCCTAGGGCTTAAAAAAGAAAAAAAGTATTAGCATTTGGCTTCCTAATGCTAACTCTTCTGTTCTTTTCACCCTGTTTCCTCATTTTTCACCAACTGTATCAGACCAGCATTATCAAAGTGGGTTCCCCAAGGGGCAGCGTGAACAGCGCCTGGGAACTCATTAGAAATGCACCTTCTCAGGCCCCGCTCTAGACCTAATGAAGCAGACACTCTATGGTGGGACCCACGAATGGCTTTCCAAATGATGCTGATCAGAGTGTGGAGAGCTTTTGAAAATAATGCCTGGGCCCCATCCCTGACTTGTGGTTAATGGTTATGAAGTGGGGCTGCCCCTAGAATCCTCATTTCTTAAAGCTCCCTGGTTATCTGAAGCACAGAATCCCCAGAAATGAAATGTTTACAATTAGAGCATTTAATGGCATTATGTACTGGATATGTGAACCTGAAAACTGAACCCTAGGTTTAAACAATGGCCTCTTCTCTGACTAGCTGAGCTCCTCTTTAGCCTGTCTCCTCATTTGTAGCCTTAATAACCCATCCTCGAGGGTTGTGACAATGAAACGATGATGTAAAACTGCTTGGTATAGTGTTTAGTACACAGTAAGCACTACATCAGTGGGGGTTATTTTTATTAACCACTGAATAACAATAAGGAAAAGTAAGCCATGCAAAGAACCTCTATTCTATGAAATGGAAGGGGTTGGGTGCCCAGGAGGGAGACCCACTGGTGTCTGCGAACCTTTCCAACCCCTTACGTACTGCTGTGCATGAAGCTGCCTTGCAGGGAACTGTGACATCCTCTAATTATGCTGCCTTGCACAAAGCAGATGCAAAAATGAAACTGGAAGAATGTAGAAGGGAAAAATGGGCAGCAGCACGAGAGTATTCGGAAACAATGTGGAGACAAAAATAGTGGTGCCGACAGAGCTGTAGGCACTAACGGGAAATGCACGCTTCCAGGAAGGCTGAGCCATCTGACACAGGGAGAAGGGCGCACAGCGAGGCGCTTCTGTCTGCCCTTCCCCAGACTGGGCTGCACGGCAAGTGCAGGCAGGGGAAGAGAAATGTGCAGAAAGGAGGCTGGTGAGGGTCAGATGGGCAGACTGTGGCAACAGAAGACAGGAGCCTACTGGACAACAGAAATCAGCAGTTCATGTTAAAGTCTGGATTCGGAAAATCGCATTCTACCCTGACTGCATTTGAAAACAACTAGTGGATATCGGAAAAGCCATGACGTATTTTTTTTTCTAAGTTTTTTGTTGCAAAAATGCGTCATGACTTTTCCAACAACCCAGTATTTCCATTAAGGTGCCAAACAAACTGTGCCCTTTTCCTGCTTGAAATTTGTAAAATCTGTTTTCCGAGGATGAATGATGGCCTTGCTTGGATCTCCATGTATGTGCTCAGGCTGTTCTTTCTTTATGGAATAGCCTTCCCTCCTTCTTCACATGGAGAATCTCTCCTCACCCCACAGGAAGCCACTCAGGAGTCACCTTCTCCAGGAAGGCCCCCCGAATGCCTGCCCCTCCACACCCTGAACTGTGTTAGATCCTTTCTCAGTATAGCTTTCATAACTGTTGTATAACTTAATTGTCATATTCTCTTAATTCAGTGTTTTCCAGGTTGTTCCACACTCAATAAATTTTAAAAAGCTATTAAAAGGTGTTATTTAAAAGAAGCTCCTGGTGCAAATAAGTTTGGTAAGTGCCAACCTGAACTAAGTTAGACAGGTTTCTACAGTGTAACAATTCTCTGATTGTAATATGCTGGTGTGCCCTGAGAATCTCTAAGGAATATGAAATATAAATAAATCGAATTTGATCATAGAAACCTTTTTTTTTCTAAAAAAAAAAAAAAAGAAAAAAAAGAAAAAAATCCTCTCTAGTTCCAGAGTGCACACTGTGGTCTATAGTGCTATATTTTACTGACACTGTTTTTGCTTCCTTACCAGGCTATAATTTCCTTGTGGGAAACAGTGTCTGTTTAATATTGCATTTTTGGTATCTACCTGCTATCTGGTAGATACTTGGTGAAAGCCAAGTATGATAAAAAGCCAAATCACCACATCATTTCCCTCTGAAAGCCATGCAGTGGCTGTTATTATTACCCATAGGAAAGTTCTGGATGTCTCAATCCATGGCTCATGAGGTCCTACATTTGAAACCTCTCTTACCCCATCTCTTCCATTCCCCTTTATGATGACATCCTGCTAAATCGGTCTTCTTTCTTCCTCAGACAGGCCGAGCTGAGTCCCTTCTCTGGGCCTTTGCACGTGCTGTGTGTTCTGCCAGGAACACTCCTGCCTACGTATTCACATTTCTGAAACCAAGCCTGTGATGAGCTCTCAACTCAAAAGTCTCCCCTACACCACATTCCTGCCAGTGTGTATTTTCACCAAAGCATACATCAATAGTTGCCATTGTCTTGTTTATGGGTGTACTTGCATATTGTATATTGCATCTCCACCTCACACTGTCATGTAATACCTATAACCCTAACATTCTTTTTTTTTTTGTTTTTTTTTTTTGAGGGCAGTGTCACATATGTGGGACCTGAACCGGAGCCGCTGGCTTACCAAGCCAGCGCTTAACCACCGAGAGGCCGGCCCAACCCTAACATTCTTGCTCACTGCTGCCTTCCAAGGTGCTAGAAGAAGATGCTTCATGAATATTGGCTGGATACTGGAACGATGAATTGAATTGAGTCTATGTATCACAGCAGCGAAGAGGCCCGGCCTTCATCCCAGAGCAGGATGAAATCCTTACCTGCCACTGACTAGCTCTGTGACCAGGGCAAAGTCATTTCTTTTCAAAAAAAGGAAATAATAGACTTCTATTTTAAGTAATAGATTGAACACAGTAATTAGTTTTTTTTTCTCTCTCAGGATAAGAGTGAAATAAGGGGGTATTTCTTTTTTTAAATTGTGGCAAAATAAACATCACATAAAATTTAGCATCTTTACCATTTTAGTTCAGTATATTCATTATGGTTGTACAAATATCACCACCATTCATCTCCAGAACACTTTTCATCTTGCAAAATTGAAACTCTATACCCTTTAAACAATAACTCCCCATTCTGCCCTCCCCCCAGGCCCTGGTAACTGCTACTCTAATTTCTGTCTCTCTGATTTTTACTACTCTAGGTACCTTATATAAGTGGAATCATATAGTACTTGTCCTTTTGTGATTGGCTTATTTCATTTAAATATGCTCATTCATATTGTAGCATGTCAGAATTTCCATCCTTTTTAAGGCTGGATAATATTCAATTGTATGTATATGCCACATTTTGTTTATCCACTCATCTGTCGTGGGACACTTGACTATCGTGAATAGTGCTGCTAGGAACATGGGTGTATGCATACCTCTTCAACTTCCTGCTTTCAGTTCTTTGCGTTAATGTACCCAGAAGTGGATTACTAGATCATATGACAATTCCATTTTTAATTTTTTGAGTAACCACCATACTGTTTTCCATAGTGGATGCACCATTTTACATTCCCACCAACAGTACACAAGGCTTTTCAGTTTCTCTACATCCTTACCAACCCTTGCTATTTCTGTTTTTTTTTTTTATTTTTTATTTTTTTTATAGTAGTCATCCTAATAGATGTGAGATAGAAGGGGCATTTCTTTTAAAAGATACAAAATCATAATGCCAAAAATATGAGAAAAGGTAATACCAGCAACAACATTTTGGAAGTTAGAAAGTATTGTAGAAGGCTGAATGGCAATTGATTTAGCACTCCTAAGTGACCTGAGTCCTAAGGTGTGAGGAAAGCTAAGAAGCAACTCAATTTGTCCTGCAGAACTCCCAATGGCTTAAAAATTTAGTGGCACACATTATCTCTGGAAGTGAGGTCGAAGAGCAACTAAGAATAGCAGATCTGGTTGAAAGCCTATTTCATAAAAAGGTGAACTCAGCACTGACTTGACATTAGTATGACCATCCATTTCCCCAACCTAGTAAAAGGCTGAAGGTTTACTCCCTGGAAAGAGCAAACCAGAAGGCGTCTGGATGCTGGATAAACAGGCAGTGGAGAGCAGGAAAATTAAAGTGAAAAAAGGGAAGATTTAGTGAAAACTTTCATAACAAATATAGAGGCATCCAACCTCTTCTCTACCCTGGCTTTTTGAATTCAAGAAGCCAGCCTTCAATCCCTGAGATAGGATACTGAAAGATCAGAAGGTATTCTTCCTGAGGATTCCAATTATACTAAGAGAAGAGACCCAAAGATACTGGCAGAGGATTCCTTTACTAAACAAGCCATCTGGAACATGCTACAGTGAGGATTGACTGATCAGTCTCCTACAGAACTTCCAATCAGCTTTTTAGTACCCCATTCTCAAGTATGAAAAGACACTCAAGGATTACTTGATCCTCTAAAGATAGCCTCTAACATGAAAGACAAAAACCCAAATAAGTAAGCAAATTAAAAAGATCAAAGATATTTGGAGAAAGTGAAGCAATCCGACAATGGAGAGAGATATAATATCTCTTGATACATATACTAGTCTGGGACCAGACAACACAAATAAATCAACAATAGTTATCATGAAAATGATAGGCCCAGAAGGAGAACCTAACCTGGTCACTAGCTCTCAAACAACTGAGAGTTATTATTACCTTTATTATCCTAAATGGATTCAGTCATTCTCTCACAGAATTCCAGAGCTGGGAGGATGAGATCTGAAGAAGTAACAAAGCCTGACTGCTTGCCTCCAATAAGGACATGTGTCTATTATTACTTGAAAAAGCAAAAGCAGATACCAGAAAATTTTGAAGTTTTCAGAGGTGAATCTTACGACCTGATACAAAAGAGTGAATCAAGAAATTCTAATCTTCGTATTTTTTCCTGTACCTTTCTTACATACCACAATAACTTCCTTTGAAAAAGGTCTCTATGTATGTGTCAAGAACCTTCAAATATTCTTATTTTAAGAATACAGACATATCACAGAAGAAAATATACATGAATAATAATAACACATGAGAGACAGCTCAACCTCACTAACAAAGAAATTAAAATAAATGACATGTTATTTTCTGTTGCCTTATAACCTTATACACTGTTGAAAATGCAACTTGGTATAATCTTTCTGGAGAGCAATTTGGCAGTACACATCAGAGGCCTTAAAAATATTTATACCTTTTGACTTAGTAAGAACATTCGTGGAATCTATTCTAAGAAATAACATAAAATGCTGACAAAGTTATGTGTACAAACAACTCCTAATCTTGATAGAAATAATTGAAACAGAAAAAATAAATAAAAATAGAAAAATGAAAAAAAAAACTCAGAAAAAATCTAAATGGGTACAAGAATAATGGTAATTAAATTATATTATACAGTAAATTAAAAAATTACATTTGAAGTTTTATGACATGTATATAAATTATTGCTTCAGTTATGTAAAATAATCACACATACAGTATACAAATATATAAATATTATAAAATATATATAATACATTAGCTTCCTAGAGGTAAATGTTGGAAGAAATACTTTTCCGTATTTTCAAAGTTTTCTACACTAAATATACATTAGTTATAACTTGAGATAAAATAAAAATTTAAAGAGTTTATTTTTTACCTAGTATTTTCCATTTCTAACAGTTTATAAGTAGAAAATAAATTTAAAAAACCAGAGGGTCCTTGGAGTATTTTTATATGCTTCTATATCATAATATTTATATTCTAAAGGAAAAAAGTGAAAAGATTTGAGTACAACCTTGACAGAAGGCTTTAAAATATCATAAGGTCATTTGATGAAATATTACATGGCTATTAAAATTATGCTTATAAAGACCATAATGGAAAAATGGAAATATGAGTACGTAATATTGTTAGTTTAAAACTGCAGGTAAAAAATTAGCATATAGTAGGGTTTCAATTGTGGTAAAGCAGCCAGAAAAAAAAGGCAAATTAACACACTGTCTGGGGTTATGAGAGCGGTAAGATGGTTTTCTGCTTTCATTTCTTTAGTTGATTTGGCTTTTAGACTCTTCAAAAACAGAAGAAAGAATTTAAAAAAAGATGATGCTGCTGTTACTCCTTTTCAGAAACCAACAGTGACACATAAGTGCAAGATCAAGTTTCAGTCAAGTTCACTTGTGAAAGGGCCTCAAAGTCAAGCTGGGAAGAGCCTTGGGGCATAGGTTTGGTAGTGGGAATGGAGAGGAGACCATTTAGAGGTGTGGGGGGGCTTAATGAGGTGATAATGAGCCAAGGTGGTCCAAAGCTCCTTAGGCCCTTAGATATATCAAGTGTCTGGATAATTATCAGTTTCAGGGGTTTCTGTAGCATTAGTGCAGCACCAGCCCAGGCAGGTTTATCTCCGCACCCCCCCCCCAGCTTAATTGAGTGCCTCAGCAGCTACAGATCTCAGCACTGAGTAACTAGAAAGAAATTTAGTGGATCTTCCTGAAGGCAGGAAAATGAAAAGCCCTATCAGTGTTTGGAATGGAACTGCTCAGAAAAGCTGTGCCAGGGACTGTGTTGGTGCTGGGGCCACAGCAAGTACTGAGATGGACATGGCCCCTGACCTCATGGAATGTGTAACCTGGCAGGAACACGAAATCCATAATTACAAGTAATCCATGAAAAATTTAAATGCAATGAGTTTTATAAAAGGAAGTGCAGAAGAGTTGTGGTTTGCATAGATATGACACACAAATTCAACTGTACACAGAATTCAGGAAGCAAATGAAAGAGATGCAGAGAGAAATTAAACAATATAAATAATGCAAGTGATTTATTTCACCATCCCACTCAGGGAGCCCGGCCCTGGAGCGGGATGTAAATCAGCTCTTTACTGGATTGGCTTCAGTTCCTATTTCCTCATCATGCCAAGTATTCCCTTTTGCTGCGTAAGACCATATAAGAAGCCCACTGCATACAGTTCTGTGTGCACTCAGCTTCAGGTGGTGCCATTCATGTCATGCCCTACCTGCCTAACAGCCCTGCTGAGGTGCATAACTACTGGGCTGTATGGGATCTGGATTTGTTTCATACAACTTAGACCCTAAACTAAGCCAGTGTCTCAAGGAAAGACAAAGGAACTACTGAATGATTGTCTGCGCCGCTTTGTCAGTTTGCATCTGTAAAGCTAGTTTAGGAAGCGAGGGATTTTCAAGGATAATCTGGCTGACAACATTTTCATAATATGGACTGACTTTAGGATCAAGTCCTCCATTGTGATGGGTTCCAACACACCTGGAAAGTATATAAGTGAGATCTGATCAAGTCCTCCATTGTGATGGGTTCCACCACACCTGGAAGGTATATAAGTGAGATCTGATCAAGTCCTCTATTGTGATGGGTTCCACCACACCTGGAAGGTATGTAAGTGAGATCTTCCCGGGCGCGTTTCCCGGTAGGTCACTGAGACCAGAGGGATAAGCAGCATTTACCTAGGAAGAGAGGTTGGGAAAGCATGACCAGCAGTGAGAAGAGTGTTTGCGTAGGTGTCAAAGCAGCAGAGCATGGAGTAGGTTCAAGGAACTAAACCTGGGACACAGAAAGAGCAGGAGGGAGAGAGCAGTCTCCCTTCCATATGACAGACCCGAATCCAACCACATCTGCAGGGCTCCTTCGCTTTCGGACTCTGCCAACATTAACCCAGCACTCACCATGTCTCCCTGAGCCCTTTGGACCCCAAAGGGCTCCCTTTTGAGTCACAATTTATTTCTTCCCACTTACAGGGCACTTAATCAGGCATTGTCACATCCACTCCAGAAACAATTACAGGTTGCCTGCTGTCTACCAAGCACCAAAAACTCCCCTGGACATGGTAATGTTGTCATTTTGCATCCCCTTGTTCCTCAGCTTTACTCAATTATTCAGACTTATGTGGGCTCCTTCTAGGCAGGGCTGTCACTAACATCAGTGTGCCTGGCACAGTGCCAGGCTCAGAGTAAATGCCCAACAGGCATGGGAGGTATTGTCATCTGCCTCTTATTAGTGAAAAGTTCAAGGCACAAGGGCATTAAGCCATATGCCAGAGGACATTCATGTAATTAGTGACAAAATCAGGGGCAGAAGATAAGTCTATACGGGGAAAAGCTGGGGTCTCGGTCCAGCTTTTGCTTTGTTTTTAAATGTTGTCAAGTCACCTTCCCACAGTGACTAAGATTAAGTTCTAGAGCTAGACCAACTGTTTTCAACTCCTGGCTTAGCTGTGTGACCTTGGGCACATTATTTAACCTTTCTATGCCTGTTTCATCATCTGTAAAATGGGGATAACAGTCTCTTAGAAGATTGTTGAGTGAGTTATGTGAACTATTACAAATACAGCTCTTAGAACAGTTCCTGGCATATACAGAGTACTCAATAATGACAGCTAAGCTTATTATGTTAATGCACTTGCTGTTTCCCCAAACCTGATGACTCACCATTTCTATTAGTTATGATTAAGTGTAGCTACAAATCCACAAAATAGTGACATAAAAGAAAGAGAGAAAAGGAGAGAGAGAGAGAAAAAAGAGAGAAAGGGAGAGAAAGAGAAAAAGGAGAAAGAAAGGAAGGAAATTTCTCTCTCATGTAAAGGAAGTCTAGAGAAAGAAAATCCAGGGCTTGTATGGAATGCCACAAAAGCTCACTGTTCTGCCATCTCTGGGGAATGGCCCTTGGCTTCTTTATCTAAAATGGCTGCAAAAACTGCAGGCACCTACACAATTCAGGCAGTCAGGAAGGGAAAAACACAACCATCCCCATCTCCTTTAAAGGAGGCTTCTCAGGAATCCCATAGGACACTTCTGTTTACACCTCATTGGCAAAAACTCATATAAACATACATAGCTACAAAGAAGGCTGGGAAATGTAGTCTTTAAGAAGCCCTATGCACAGTTTAAAGACTGAATTGTCTTAATAAAAGGGATCAGGTATGTAGATTAGGTGGGCATTTAGCATTCTCTGTTCTACTGGTCATGTACCACTAGCTAGTGATGAGGTTGGGAAGTTGGTCCCAGTCCCATTTCATTTTATCAAAGCTTTGGGGTTCATAACAAATCAAAGGAAATTTTCCAAGCACAGTTTCTCAAGACCTATAAAGCTGCCTCTACTTTAATTATTTTGAAAGCATATCCCCCTTAAGGGAAATGTAACTATATGGGTCTGATTCACTCTAAATTATTGAAAAATTGATTTTTTAAAAAGGTGTTTGCTAGCCAAGATTTTTTGAACCATCTTAATGAGCTTAAAAAAATAAAACCACTAACTCTCTCTTTTGAAGAGTAGAATCATGTGTTTGCAAATAAAAAAGAGAAAAACTGAACCCCTAGATTACTGTGTTTACATATTCCTTAGCTATAATCCTTAGGATAATTATCCTTAGGATAATCTTTTATAAGTCTTTGACTTACAAAAAAATAAAAACCAATATTCTCATCACTATCATGGCAAATTTTTTTTTTTTAATTTATATGTGAATTTTATTTTAAAACACATATTACTTTATATTAAATATGGATTATCAATAATTTGAGTTCTTTATTGCCAAATCTTTTAAAATAATGCATGTGATAGTGACTCTTCATGGAGGTATTACTTACTCAAGCATTTTTCCGATCACAGGGATGCAGAATGAAGCTCATAAAAAAGTCAGATCTGTGATTGAACATCCCTTTCAAATAAACATTAGAGTCCTGAACAAATAAATGTTCTTTTACTCCCTGGAAAGCTTACCAGACTTCTACTGTGTCACAGATATGGTCCATAAGAAGCGATCCTTTAAGGCCAAAGGAAACAGAGAACATGATAGAGAAGGTAGACTATGCTCAAAAAAAGGGCAGGAAGAAAAAGGATACAAGGGAAGATGCTCTGGATCTGGCCCTCATCAGTGAGATGAGTCAGAAAACCAGTAAGCCAAATGATTCAGCACCATGCCTATGAAAAATGCATGGGCTGAAATGACTGAGGGTATAACTTACTGATAAAAAGCACGAGCTTTTGGAGTCAGACAGGCCTAGCTGCGACTCCCTTTTCATCCATCGAATAACTGTGAGGTTTTGGGCCAGTTATCAAACCTCTGTGAGCTTCCATTTCCACATCTGTAAAAGGGAGATAATAATTGCACCTGTACCTCATTGGTTGGTTGGGAAGTTTACCTGATAATTCATGTAAAAATTATTGGCTATAGTCGCTGGCACATAATACACACTCAACAAATGATAACCTTTATCAGTACACTATCTATTTCCTTTCCTTCTCTTTTTATAATCGACATCCTCCCTTCAAGAACCCTGTATCTTTCACCTTTGAGTCTTTAAAAAAGCCAAATTGCTGGAGGTGCCAGTGGGAGTGGAGATAACTATTTGAATTCATCTCCCTAGGACTTCTAATGTCATTGAAGTTGCAATAATAGTGAGGAAATTACTTTAGACAAGGGTTGCTGCTCTTGCTGTTGATTTAAACTGCCACTGTCTGCTAAAAATGAAAATGCAAATTTTGAACAAAGCCAAGGTTTCATCTAGGGCAGGAAGGCAACGTTTAGGTTGGCAAAAATTAAATAAAAATGCCACTTACTGAGCTGGCACAACAGAAAGACTTCAAAAAGCAAAGACCAAAAACTAGATACAGAAAAACAGACAATTTATTAAGAATATAATAGAAAATAAGCCTGGTTAGGTAAAGTTTGACGTTATAATCACAAACTCCACAAAAGACTATTTTATTCTCATACGTCTTTGCACTTCCTTTTCAGTAATAAGAGTAAATTAATAATGTTTTCTCCACAATGTGCACATCACAGGCAGGGGCCAGGTGTGTCTCTGCCATGCTGTATCTCTAGTATCTAGCACAGTGGCTGGCACATAGGATGCTTGATAAACACATGTTGAACTAATGAGTGAATGAATACATGAAGTAGTGATTTCATCTGTGTTCTCCACTCATGTTGAGAATTTTCCTGGATTGCCATCAAATTGGACCAAAGCTGTTGAAAAGTCACTACATGACGTAATGGTATTTTTGATCACCCACCAATACAGACGCATGGAGTCAGCCATGTCACTGACCCTCCAGTGTGCAATAGCTGGGAGAAATCCTAGAGACCATTTACTCCCATGGGTCTCAAAGTATGGCTGGGGACCATGACCTAGGAACTTGCTGGAACTGCCACTGCTCAAGCCCCACCCCAATTCTTCTGATTCAGAGACTTGAAGTGGGGGCCCAGCAATCAGAGTTTTAAGAAACCCTCCGTGGTCAGGCATCTACACCATCCATGGATGTCAACTGTAATTTTATATATATATATATATTCATTCACAGGATGTGGAGTCCAGCATAGGGAACAGAGTCAATGGAATTGGAACAGCTATATACAATGTCAGAGGGGTAATAGATTAGGGGGGGCTGTTATCACTTTGTGAGGGATGTAAACATCTAACTAGTACATTGTTTTGTACACCTGAAACTAATTTTTAAAAAATTTAATAAGAAACCCTCAGGTGGTTCTGATACATGCTTCAGTTTAATAATACCTGATAGAGTTCAATCCCCTCAATTTACAGCAGAGGAAATGGAGGCCCAGAAAGGGAAAATCAGTTATTTTTCCAGAATCAACTTTTATAATAATTTGATAATTAAAAAGTGCCAAATTTACCCCTTTTTGGTTTTGTGTAACATTATTTAACCTCTCCTAGCTTCAGTTTCTTTACCTGTAAGATGTGAAGAATAATATTCATGGTGGTAATAATAATTACATGATACTGTATATAAGGGACATAGCACATAGTAGATAGTCAACAAACTTTAGTTCACATACCACCTAATTCCATTATTCTTTAGGGTAGATTGAGGAATCTCAAATCCAGGATTTGAGGCCCATTTCTAGTAAAGATAGAAAAAAGATGTTGGAGAATATATAACTTAATCAGTATGGCAGAGACTGAGAGTTGGACCCCCCAATCTACATTCTTTTTTTGTTTGTTTGTTGTTTTTTAGAGGGCAGTGTCACTGGCCCTCACATGTGGGATCTGAACCAGGGCCGCTGGCGTCCCAAGCCAGCCCTTCACTACCACGCCACTCGGCTGGCCCCCCAATCTACATTCTCTCTTCCTTCTATCATACAAGGTATTTCAGTCGGGTACGTGGCCACCAGCTAAAGGATGCTTTCCCAGCCTCTCCTCTAGCTAGTTCTTACTTTGTGACTAGGTTCTGGTCAATGGGAGGGGAGTAAGAGTAATCTGTATAATTACATGTTCATGATCTTAAAAGAAAGAAGCATACTCATATGTTCACCTTCCTCTTTTCTCTTTCCTGAGGGCTGGAATGGTTCTTCCTTCAGTCCTGTGGACAAAACCCCATGAATAGCAGAAAACCAACTGAAAAGGCTTATCCTTGAATCCATTCAGTGTGGTACTGCGCTAGATCAAGAGAAATAATTCTTCTTTTGTTTGAACCACTGTAATTTGAGATTTTATTACAGCAACAATCTGTATTCTAAGTAAAAAAGAAAAAAAAAGGAAATTCTAGTCATATATATTTATTCAAAAATGACCATAAAATTACATGGTATATATTGGATTCTTTCTTGTGCACATGAGCCATTAGAATGTTCCAGAAATAGCAATATTTCAATATGCAAACTAAATTTCATTAACTATGCAGGATTGTCAAATAAATTAAAATGCTGTTATCAGGTCCTATAACTATATGTGAGCATATACACACACTACATGCACAAATATACATACATATATACACAATTTCATACACACACACACACACACACACAATTTCCCCTTTAGGAAACGTAGTCCAGATTCCTATATTCAAAAAAACCGTGTGTGTGTGTGTGTGTGTGTGTGTGTGTGTGTGTGTGTACTAGGCTCTGTCTTCTAAATACATGGTCTTTTTTCAGGGATTCTACCTTGCTCAAATATGAAAACATTTGTCCATGATTCATATAATTGAGCTTGAGGTTGGAGTTTGCTACTATGAAGACTACAGACTTCACTTTAGATTTGTGTCTGGGAAAGAGGTTATAACATCAGGCTGGTTTTTGAAATAATTCCAGGGTGACCTAAGTCATTAAAAGAGGACTCAGCTGGTGATAAAAGGATCTTGGTAAACATGATCATCAATTTGACAAACATATTTGTCTGGAGATATCTAACCCTTGGTCTGTACCCCTATAAACTGAATTTTCTGAATAGTTGAGTACCCAGGAGAGTATAGATCTTTTCAACCATCTGGTTATCAGAAAGTCCCTGTTTTTCCTATTCTAGCAAAGCTGGGCTACTGAAGGCATGAGGAAATAAGTCAAGTACGTTGGCCAAGAAGTAGTTAACATCGACCTGAACTGGTATTCAGAGCATCAGCAAATAGTATTCTATAAAGCAGATTTGTTCCCTATCAGTTTTTACAAGATACTCTTTGTGAAATATATCCAAACACAAACACATTCCCATGGGAACATGTGTTTCTGCATATGCACAGAGCTGAGATAAAGTGGAACAGTGCACCCCTTGGAAAATCTATCTTCCCAAGTCAGAAATCTGTTCAGTTCAATCTCTAGCCTGTTGGCTTTGCAAACACAAAGTCAAAAAAGTCTTTCCAATGAATTGAACTGTCAATGGTTTTAGCATCATAAAAACAGAACTTGGAGGAATCTTGGAGACTTCCAGACTGACAGCTAAGCAGTCAATAGAATCCTGAGACTAAAATGGTAATTCACTTCGCAAAACTCAGTTTTTTTGGGATTCATGTTTACGAGATACCTGGACTCCCTTCTTTGCCCCTACATGTCCATGCTTCCGATGAGAAGAGTAATGGTTGAAGAAAGAGGATGAGCATTCAGGAAGAGAAGAAGAATTGTGTAGGAAAAACACACAAAAACTATTTGGTGACAGGATCTAGTTTTGAGCCCCATTTCTGCCTCAGATTAATTCAGAGATTGTTTAATCTTCTTGGCCTTCAGTTATCTCCCTTATAAAATGAAGCAGATGTTATCTATTTTTCTTTCCAAATACTAACATTCTAAAATTATAAAAAGAAATTAAAGAACTTTATATTCTAAATGAAAAAAACAAACAAACCAGCAAATCAGACCATGTCATTTCTGGTTTAAAATATTCCAACAGTTCCTTGATGCCTAATGCAATGGTTTCTAAAGATTTTGATTGTGCATACCACTAAAAAGAGTCTTTAGCATGGATTCCCAATATACAGAGGGTGCCAAAAAAAATGTATACACATTTTATGAAAGGAAAACTATATTAAAATTGTAATACTCAACATATACCGATAACAAAAGATAAATACAAGTCATATTTGACTTCTGCAATTACAAGAGGTGCTCAAAGTGGTTACCATCAGTGTCCAGGCACTTCTGATTACAGCGAACTACCGCTTGAGCAACGTTGACCAAAGTGTCTACTTGTACACATTTTTTTGGTACCCCTGGTCTATATATTTATTATTTATAAATTATATCTTTGTGCTATTGAATTTATAAGTGTTATGTGGATATATGTGTATCATAAAACATATCGTAAAATATAATTTTAAAAGAATAAAATAAATAGAAATTCTAAATTGTCTTTCCATACCCAATAGACCATCTTGCTTGACATCACTTGGGGCATAAAATCCCATTTAGAGAACATAAATATACAGGATAGAGTTTAAGCAACTCATTATGGCATAGAAAAGTCATCCTAATTTGGTCCCTGCCTATTTCTCCAGCTTCATCTCTTCCTTTTCCCTGCCTAAAAAATCAATGTTCCAGAAACTTCTTCCCTGCAAACACCATATCTCTCAACTCTGAAACTTCACTTATGCTGTTGTTACTTTATCATCAATACCCTTCACTCAACTCTTCACCAGGAAAACACCATCTCACCTATGATAGAGATTCTTACTCATCCTCCCCTTTTTTCTTAAGAATGCAACTCTGATTTTATTGAAGAGTGCAATGTGACCCATGAAAAATTTATCTTTTCCAGCTTCCCTTATAGGTAGTGGTATCATGTAATACAATTCTGGCCAATGAGATGTAAGCAGAAGTTCCTGGGTGAGGTGTCAGAGATGACATCCTGAGATGGAAGCAGACCCGGTTAACATATACACTTGGGCCTTTTTCCTCGTTCCTCTTCTGCCATTAGAACATGATCCTGGAGTCAAGACATTAAGATCATAAGAGCAGGCCCTGTGGAGAAGACAAGAGTGCGATAAGCAGATAGTTGAAAGAAGGGCCCTTGACTAGAGGGCAAGATCAAAGAGGAGAATGGTGCCCGAAGAGGAGACAGTTGGAGGGGGGAGACTTTATGCCCCAAGAGCATTGGGAAGACTTGGGAAGTCACATGGTTCGATTTTCATTATAAAAAGTTCATGCTAGCTGCAGCGTGCAGAATGGATTGAAGGAAAGCAGGTTTCCATTAAGTGAGAAGTGTGGAAAAGCTGCTGAATAGTCCAGGTGGGAGATTATATGGACACAGACTTGGTAACATTTAAGGCACACAGAGTGCATGGATTACAGAGGTATGTAGGTCGTAGAATTGACAGTACTTGGTAACTGAGTAGATATGGGGGACCAAGGAGGGGAGGTGTCAAAGGCTCACAGAACTGGATAGGTGGGGCTACCATTCACGACAATTAACAAAACAACCGGTGAACAACTCTTTCCTCTGTGCTTGCCAGCAGAATGCTGGGCGCTGCTGGAGAAAACATCACACAACAGGGCAGATTCATAACTTCACAACAGCCCCTCAGCAAGGCTCTCAATATCATTCAACACTCCTCCAGGTTTTCTCCGATCACCCTGATTTCCTATTCTCTATTTAAACCTTTTCCACTCTTCTCCAAACTTCTTATGCCCCTGCTTCTCTAACACACTCCCAAATGACCATTTCATCTCCTAATTCACGTAGAAAACAGAAGTCATCTGAAGGGAGCTCCCTCAACTTCTCGCTGGTTGAACATACACTCCTCCCCAGTTCTGCACCCACGCTCCTCTTGCTGTTACAATAGAATGGCTATATCCCCACTCCCTTCTAGAAGCCATTCCCTCCTACCTTCTATGAAACTTACAGTACTGATTCTCCCTTCTCTCCCTGGTACTGTCAACCTATCACTCTCTACTGAGACCTCCCCACCAGCCATTAGACCTGCTCAAGTGAAACTCTCCCATCTTCATTCAACCCACAAAGCAACAGAAAACTCCATCCACTTTCAACTATTCTTCTTTCTCTAAGTACTGCTCCCATTTTTCTTTCTTTCCCTCACAACTGTATTTCTTAAGAGCTAACTACCTAAACTTTCCGGCTCTGCTTTCTCAGCTAGTATTCTCAGTCTAGCATCTGACTATCTTGCATTGACTCTTGACTACTCATCTGACATGTGGCTTGAATCCACACTAGACAGCTGTGTGACTCTGGGCGACTTCTTCATACCACGATTTTCCTCTTCAGTACAAAGGGGGAAAGGGATAAGGTTACTACACACCTCATAAGACTGTTGCAATATGATAATACATACTAAACATCTAGCACAGTGTCTGGCATTTAGTAAATGCTTGCTAAATGTTACTTGTAACCAATGCACTAATCATTCACTTCTCAACACTTATCTTCTGCCCCACTATGAATAAAATGGCTTTGACCAATGACCCCAAGTCACTTTAGCAAATGGACAGTTTTTAGTCTTCATCTCATTTCCTCTCTCGGCATCCATGGAGAGTGTCCCCCCACCCCCCGCCACTCTGTTCTCCTGGTGTTGCTATCCCCTGCCCCCTGCCCATTACTCCTTAGCCTCCTTTGCAGGTACATCCTCCTCTACCTGGACTTTAAGTACTGCAATTGCTTCCACATGCATCTTTCTTCCTCCTCTGGAGTCTCTCACACATTCCTATAGCTCTAAATATTATCTACACTGATGACTTCAAAATCTCTATTTCTTGACTTATCTTCTCAACACAGACCCAACTGCTAATTCCACATCTTCATTGGGATATTTCCAAGACACAAACTCACGATCTCAACCCCCTTTTATTTGTTTAATTCTCCTCTGAAGCATTTGTTTGTGTGTATTCTCTAACACTTATTTATTCATTCATTTACCTAACATTTACTGAGTACCAACTATGTTCCAGACTTTTTTCTACATGTTATCTTGTTTGGAAAATATTTGAGGGAGCTTATGACTAATAGGCAAAGATAAAATAAGGCAAGTGGGATGAAAGATTAAACAAAACCAAAGATGAGAACAAATTAAATTCAGATGGGGCTAAGCATATATACCAATGGCTTAAAACTCCACTATAGATGAGTCTCAAATTTGCTTTAAACCCCCAAGTAGCCAAAGGTATGATGATTATCTTGCCAGTTACTCAAATGATGGCCATGAGAGAGAGAGAGAGAGAGAGAGAGAGAGAGAGAGAGAAAAGACAAGTAATTATTGAGAAAAACTAGAAGCTAAAAGTCATTTGAGTTCTCAGCTCAAATAAGATTTTTCCCTTGAGCCCTGCATTATGAGGTCTCTGTGTGAGGTCATCCTAATTACCAGACATTACTCAGGTATTGCTTTCTCAGTGTGGCAGTAGGAGGACTTAGGCCCTCAGTGGTTAAGTAACTTGCTTGATACTAGTCACACAGCTAGTAAACAGCAGGGCCAGGATTCCAATGCATCTCTATATGGCTCCAAAACCCGTTTTTTTCCCATTACCCCAACATTCACGTTAAAAATCAATACCCCTACCCAGCTCTGAAACAGCGGATCTCTACATGTAATGTCCATAACATGACAACATACTCGTATGACATCAGAAAAACTCTGGATCTTAAAGATTCCTGGGCAGCTTCTGTACTCTGAATTTCAAGACAAAAGTCCTTGGTGGGAGAGAATGGGGGGAGGGAAGCAGAACATGAAGTATTAATAAACATCGTAAAATCATTACCTGGTCCCTTAAGTAGCCTCTGAAGTAAAGGCAGTGGGGAAAAAAACTGCAAGAGGCTTTTCTGCCCCTCCTAATAGATTGTACATTTCAACAGCTAAAAGGGTATGAAAATTTAACGGAATTTTTAATGTCTTTCTAGGTTTTACAATACCACAAAGAGATCATCTTCATTTTCTTCGCCACGAGAACAGATGGGTGGCAGGGTGGTGAGGCTGTGACTCACCCACCTCCTCATGCCCACAGAGGCCGTCTGAGCAGCAGGCAAACTTCTGGGATCAATAGAGTTCACGGCAATACAATATCTGCCAACAAGCCTTGGAGAAGCCATTAGTCAACAAGTGACCTGCCAACCTGACCACAGCAGCTTTCTGATGTGGATTCTCAGAAAGGTTAGCCCGTGCTGGGAAACTGCAAAGGTTAAAGGTATCTCACCGTCAAAACTCCACAGGCTGGCATGAAGGGCACTGCAGAGGCGCTGGGAAGTCAGAGGGAAGGGCTGCTTTGGAGGCCAAGGTCACCACCCACGGCAGCATAACCAAGAGAAGCTAAGCAGAAGAGGCACCAGCTCTGACATGCCACATGCAACAAAAAAGGGCAACCACTGGAAATGGCTGCCTTCCACAAACACTGATTTAAATGACCTCTAAATGGATGACAATAATGGCATGAAGTCAGATGTCCAACCAGACCGAGAAGCAAGTCCTCAGCTAAAAACTTGCAGAAAAAGGAAAAAAAAGAAATCCAAAACCGAATTGTGAATTGCATTATGATGATACAAGATGCAGCTTTGCAAGGTGTCATTGTTTACTTCTTTTTCTCCCAGAATTTCAGAGGAGTTCCATGTTAGGCACAGGAAACAAAGTCTTTAAATATGGAAAGTCTAGGTGGGGATTCAAAAGCAGAGAAACAAGATATAAGCACCAGGTGCTACTTACTGGAGTTTGTACTGTGCGCCCATATTCCAGATAGGGAGAGTGCTATGGAGAAAAGAACTTCAAAAAAAGGCAACATCTAAGGTTAGGTTAGGAGGGCTTATGCATAGTGAACCTGGGCTAATTCTTAATGCCATCCTCTTTCACAATTACATGCTTAATAATCAAAATTAAGATATCTCACATCATTAACATGAAAGACATTGGTCAATAGTTTTCAGGAACCAAACTTTTGGAAAACTGGGATAATGGATGACCGTTTCTTATCTCTGAACAGCAATTCAATTTTATTCTCAGTGGCTCCAAGATCACATCTGAAACTTATTTTGCTAGTTGTGGATGCCCAGCTGGGCATGAATATATAAAATTGACTGAGATAGTCAAAATACTGCCTTAGGTTTTTTCATTTCTCTCAACCACATTTGGTCTGAATGAAGCTAGTTTTCTGGGATAATGATTTCAACATCATCTCACATCCTGTTCCTTTCAACTGTCTCAACTCTAGCCATACTGGCCCTCTTTCAACAGGCTCCTTCCTGCCACAGAGTCATTACAAACCCTGTCCCCTTTGCCTGAAACACTGTTCCCACCCCTGTTCACAGAGTTAATGCATATCAACCTAGTGTCATCATCACTTCCTCAAACATTTCCTCATTTCCCTGAAAGGTCATATCCCCTTATTATACAGTCTTGAAGCACCCCTTTACCCACTGTTTGTAGCATGTACCTCAGTGGCAATTTTGTGATTGATTAATGCTCTCTCCACTAGACTGAAAACTCTAGGAAAGCAGGAATCCTTTTGGCTTTGGTTCACCATTGTTCTTCAACAAGTAGTGCAATGCCTAGTATTAAGTTAATGAATGAGAGCAAAGAAGGGAAATAAGAGTTGTTTCCTCTTCCTTTTTATTCAGTTATTAATATGATCGTGGCTTTGCACACCGTTAGCACAACCTTCTCAGTTTTCCTTCCTTTGAATGTAATTATCAAAAGTCCTTTTTGGTTGTACATAGGATTTGGCAATGGGGAGTCCAATGCTTGCTCTGTCACTATAATATTTTATACAGCATTCAATCTTCTTGCACTGGTTAATTTAGCTACTATTTGCTGGAGTTTTACCAGAAGTCAGACACGTTATATACATCACCACTCCATCATGAGGATCGTGGAAGGTAGGTATTCCCATACCTCTTGAATAGATAAAGAAATCAAGTCTCAGAGAGGTTTAGTGACTTGCCCAAGGTTATATAGCCAATAGTCAATCTGGGATTTGATCTCAGGTCTTTGACTCGAAAGCCTGTGACTGCTGATTTCCCCCAATTTAAACATGGAATAAAATCTATTTTTCAAATCTGATTGGAAAAATAAATGTGATAGCGCATGAAAAGAAATACTCTTCTAAAGTCATGAAGCATTGTAGGAACATTAGTTACTGAGTTTCCTAGCTAATTATTACCAATGTATCCTGTATTTTTTAATTGCCTATAGATATGTGCTCTTTTGCTCATGAGAAAAAGCTAAAGATTGCCAGTTATGGGACTGAAGAATTTAGGAAAACCTGTAATTCTGATCAAGAGAACCTGTCAAGGAGGTCAGACTAGAATGTGGTTATGATTTAGAAGCAGAAATCTGGGTTGGCCGAGTAGCGCAGTGGCTAAGCGCTGGCCTGGGAAGCCAGCGGCCCCGGTTCGGTCCCACATATGAGGGCCAGTGACACCGCCCTTAAAAAAATTAAAAAAATAAATAGAAGCAGAAATCTGATTACTTTTATTATATCCTGCTTGGAGAAAAGATATGAACCCAAGGGTGGAGCTCAGAAAATGGCATTCTCCAATGTCAGAAGCTGATAATAATTACATTGGATTACTCAAGGGGTCTGGCTTTGGCAGACATGAACCTATCACCTAGAGAAGAATTCAAGTTCAGGAGAACGGACAGTTATTAAGGTAGTAAAAAGTAACATTTTCCAAAGACTTTGTGCTAGGAGCTTTACCTGCATTATTTCCTTTAATCCTCATATTATACCTATTCATCACCATAAAATACCAATGGAGGCTCAGAAAAATCAAGTACCTATCCAACAATACGTATGAGCATGACAGATCTTGCATAGCTTGCAGCTGACAGAGCCAGAATTGCACTCAAGCCTGCCTGACTCTGGTGACCAAACTCATAACAATCAAAATAGGCAATGGCTAATGTATTACTTAATTAGTTTAGTTTATCTAAATCAGTGGCTTATGAGCTTGATTGATATGTTCCTAGATCCAAAACTCCTAGCTGGATGGGCCAAGGCCAGTGCCTGCATTAGCAAAGTTGAAGACTGGTCAATGGGTTAGCTGAATTCACCTATGTAAGTCTTTCCCTCAGTGATGCTATTCTAGTGTTTCATCCCTTTCAGAAAAATTGCTAAATGACCAAAATTTGTTGAAAACTGTCAAAAAGGAAAGGTGGTGTACAATAGTGAACAACCATAGAATTGGGGGTCAAAAAACTTGGTTTTTGGTCTCAGCTATGGCACTAAAATGCTGCAAGACCAAGGAAATTCACTCTACCTCCCTGAGTCTTGGTTCATCATCTATGAAATGAGGGTATTAGACAAAAACTCCATAATCCCTTATAGCTCTGGAATTCACTGACTGTCTCACAGTTGGAAGAGAAGTTTATAGATTGACCTCACCCTTTTGGGACATCAAATACCTTCCAGATGCCATATTGAAAGGAGAAGCAGTTCCATGAAACCTTATATACAGCAAAACCTCTGAAAGTCATTGCCTTACAACCTGATGTGGTCATCACTGCTCCTTGGCCCTCTGGCTCTGCAGGGCTATTCGTGGAAGGGCCAGCAGCTGAGACAGTACTTCTGGAAACCGGTGAGGAGGAGGGAGTACAGTTACCTCCTTCAGGCCCAACAGGCAGGGAGTGTGGAGGGAGTGAAGATTATCGTCCTCCAGGTGCCAAGGTACATTTTTATGAGAAGAGCTAAGGCATCTATAGGCTTCAGAAACCACGCTCTCCTATGATATCTGATACCTCATTTCAGCCTCACAACAAACCTTACGGAATGGATGCTGCATGTGATTAAAGGAAAGAAACGGGCTAAGATCTCTCTCTCTCTCTCTCTCTCTCTCTCTCTCTCTCTCTCTCTCTCTCTCTCTCTCTCTCTCTCTTCCCTTCCCCCGCAACACAGGAGCCACAAAACTCCTAAAACTGCCCTCAACTTTATTTATAGAATTGGAAGAAGTAGCAATTAGAACTCTCTCTTGAGAGCAATGAAGCCAATCTTGTTACACTGTCTCATACCAGTGGCCCCAACTTCAAGGAAGATAAAAGCTAAACTCAGTACCCTTCCGATCCTGCCCCAGGTCCACAATACTCCAGCCACAGCCAGCAATTCATAGATCCTCCACACTCTTCTGGGCTCCATACCTTTGCCTGTTTCTTTGGCCTCAGAGGTATTTCCCCCTTTTGGTAAACAACCACTCATAAATTTCCAGCACATCTCAAATACCATCTCAGGAGACTTCTTTGAGACCACCTGGAGTTGTTAGTGCTTTCCTGCTCTGTTTCCCCACAGCACTTTGCACATCTCTAGACTTATTGAAAAACACTGAAATGATTGGTTTATTCATTTATCCCCACCCTCTGTCCCAGCGATGTGAGACTCACCAAGGGGATGGACTTTGATGAATTTATTTTTGTATTTTTAGTCCTTAGCCCAGCACCTGGCACATAGGAGGCACTCTGTGGTGGGATGGATGGATGCATAACTGGACGGATCACTAACTGACAAGAAGACCTCCAGGTCATTCCCCATAGGGCAAAAGTTTGATTTTAAATGTATTATCAAAATAGTACAATACTCAGAGGCTATGTACTTGCCTCAAGCACTGGAAAGACCCTGTTCTGTCACTTGGACAGGAATGAGATGGGTAATAAGAGCAGATGAGATAAGATCAAAAACTCAGGGTAAAGGGCAAAGGTGAAGCCTCGTCCAGAGCACTCACAGGGATGGCTTCCCTCAGGACATGGGAGTGAGTGGTGCGGCAGGCCCTATGGAGCCTAGAAAAATGTGCATTACCTGTGGCCAGAGATTTCTCCAGACCTCCCAATATACATGACTAAAAACAGCACCAATAGCTTGAGATACCGATGTGATGTGCGGCAGCACTTCAGCGAAGCTCTAAATGAAAAACAAGTCTCATGTTCTAAGGAATAAATGCACGAATCCCTGTAAACATGTCCAGTTCTACTGGGCAAATTCGGAACATTGGATATTAATAGCCTAAAGGGGATTTTACCATACCCACAGCTATGGATCACATTGCTCGATTCTGACTTCCAACACTGGTCATGATGATTGCTGGTGAAAACCCCTTCAGACATGTTTCCACAAGGGGGTTTCCTCGTCTCTCACTAATGTGAATACTCCCATCTCCTGCTTCTATACTCTTACTTATTCTATCCATGGGAAGGAAGAAGAATCACTTAGCTGATCCATGAGACTTGAGAAGAAAACAAAAAAACAAAACAAAAAAAACAAACAAAAAAACCTAAAAACCCAACATCCATGGAGCCATGTTAACCAGGAAATGGAGCCACAGCCTTGAAATAAGTCGATGCAGGCTTAGCATGTATCCCGTTTTTTGAACCACTTGAGTGGTCACTCTTTTTTTTTTTTAGATTTTTTTATTGGGGAATTGGAGGAGGGGAACAGCATTGGGGAACAGGGGAAGGGGAACAGACAAGCTGCTGTCCTTTTTGTTCTTCAGTCTAGTTGTGGAGGACATTGCTTCACTGGCCCATGTTGGTATCATTATTGCCCTTTTCTCGGGAGAAGCAGTCACTCGCCGGCCTCTGGACGGCCACTCACCGCAGCTCTTGGCAGCTCACGCTGGCTGCCAGCCACTCACTGTAGCCTATGGCAGCCCACTGCAGCAGGGGCTGCAGCTATGCCGTCACCCAGCGACTTACTGGGTGGAGCTGTTGTTTACCATCTTAGTTGTAGAAGGCAGTGTCACTGGCCCTCATATGTGGGATCCGAACCGGGGCTGCCAGCGTCCCAAGCCAGCTCTTAACAAACATGCCACTCGGCCGGCCCCCAGTGGGCATGTGGGCATTCTGAGTCCTTGAATTAAGCAGCTCAAATAGTAAGATCAAGTGCTGAAGCAAGACCGGCCAGGTCTCTTGTCACTGTGTCCCAGTTCCTTGGCTGCTAATGAACAGACTAAGTCAGTGTCACGTAGGTCCCAATGTCCAGCCAGTTCAGAAAAGAAGTAGGATTTCCCCCTTGCTCTTTAATTCAGTGTAACCAAAGCCAATACTGCATGTTGCTTCAGGTGGCCCTCTGGGCTGTTCCCAGACTTCAGAGTTGAGCAGCGGTGCATACTGGCACGTCTACATCCTCAACACATACTTGTCAATAGTTACCTACAGTTTTAAGCCTATGGGACAAAAATATCTAAAATACAGCTTCAGTTAACTGCATGCTTTATTTTATTCTGTGGAAAAGTGATATTCTGAACCTTCCTAAAATAAGTCTGGGTTTTGCTTTTCTCTGTGAAAGTTTATAACATCCCCTGTCACGGAAAAGCCTGTGAGAGATCTGTTATAGAAATAAGGTTGGCCCGCGGCTATCCTTTGGGTTGGAGTGTGTCTTCCACAGGAGTCCCTTCTTATGTGCCAAGGACGTTATTGAAAAAAGGACTGCAAACAATGACTTGATAAAACGAAATCATTGTCTGTCACCTAGCAGCACCATGTAATTCCAAACAATCTGTAGAGAGTCTATTAAGTATTAGGGAAAATTGAAGTCATAAAGGAACTTATTTATCAAATCCTTGATTCAAACCTATATTCACTCATTCAACAAATATTTCATCAGTATCTACTATATGCCAGACGGCGGTGCCCAGAGTGCCTGATGCCTACAACACAGTCTCATAGAGGGAAAGAAAAACCAGTTAAAATACACAGCCTCCCTCCCCTCAAGAAACTGTCTTCCCTCACATATGCTTTATCTTCATTTCTGCCTCTCGCTTAACAGTTACTAACTCCTTCTACTTGGGCTTTAAGTTTCTTCTTTGCCTGGCTTCTCTGACCCAAATAATGAATGATCTATAAGCTAACACACTGGACCCTTTTATAAAACAAAGCTCTTCCTGTAATGCAAATAATCACTCTATAATTCAGCCATGTTGTACACATGCGTTTCCATAAAGAGTCCTACCCCAATAAAACCGTGAGGCACATTTCCCAGGGAGTGAACAAGCAACTGGGGCATGGTGAAAGTGAGCCTGGATAATCGATTAGAACAGGTGGGACGTTGTTTATCTTCCTAAGGGTCCTTTCTCCCTGCTGATCTCTTCCTTCCTGTTTGCTTTTGATAGATATTTAGGATTAGACAGGTAACCTGGGAACAGTTCACATGAAACTGAAGGTCAGAATTTATTGACACAGATCATTTTATTAGACTATGGATATATAATTCCCTACAAAGCACTGGGTTTGTGTTTTCTTCATCAATTCTGAACATTAAGTCAACTAGTAGAGTTTCAATTGTAAAGAAATTTCTACTATATTCTTTAGATTCAAAAATATTTTTTTCCCCTTGCTTTTATAATGTTCCCAAACCACTCCATTCAAATATCTCCTTGAAGGAAGGCATTATTAGGTAGTTAACATTTTAGTTTGGGAACCTTGCACGTAGTTAGTTAAAACAATGTGAATGTCTTCCCCTGTCCTTGAAATGCACCGTATAAATATTGCATTTGATCCTTAACTTACACTTCATAAATAATTTATTTCAAAAATATCCCTCTATAAGACCATCATTTGCTGAGGTGTTCGGTTTTCGGGGAAAGCATTTATTTACTGCATGAGTCCAGGAAGGCTGGTAAAGGCTTGGCTAAAAGCTCCACATGGAGCGAATTATGGTAATTGTATTCATGCTCAAATCCACGATGCCCTGCTCAAATCTGCTAAAAGGTTTTGCACTATATTGCCCACATCTTGACGGGCAATGAGTCCGCTGGAAATGTTTAACACTTCATAGGGAGGCTTCCAAGATGCATTTTTCATAGTTCCAAGAACTGCTAAAGAATGTCTGGAGGTAGCTTCCAGGGGAGTTTCTGAAAATCACAACTTAGAGTTAACAACCTCCTTAATATCTTCCACTTTGGGTTCAGACTGAAACTCTAAGTTCAAGTCACCAGAAATGAAAATCAAAGGAAACATTACACAATTAATTTTGATGAATGAGTAAGTTTTAATTCATGTATGGCAATATTCTCGTTAGTGATATGTCTCCTTAGGACATCCATTAAAAATCCATTAACTTAACAGGCAAAATCTAATAAAGTTACTCTGGAAATTTTCTGCTAAATTAACATTATGGACGTTTAATGAATATTTCCTACAGGTATTGCTCTATGAGCAGGGCTAATATGCTAATCAAACTAAAAAAGCTTCTGGAGAGCAAAGGAAACCATCAACAAAATTAAAAGACAACCAATGAACAGAAGAAAATATGTGCAAATCATATATCTGATAAGGAGTTAATATCCTAAATATATAAAGAACTTACACAACTTAATGGCAAAAAGACCCAAACAAGTTGATTTAAAAAATGAGCAGAGGATTTCAATAGACATTTTTCCAAAAAAGACATGCAGATGGCCAACAGGTATATGAAAAGATGCTTAACATCACAATCATCAGGGAAATGCAAATCAAAACCACAATGAGACATTACTTCACATGTTAGAATGGCTATTATCAAAAAGACAAGAAATAACAAGTGTTGGTGAAGATATGGAGAAAGGAGATGCATGCACTGTCAGAATAAATTAGTGCAGCCACTGGAAAACAGTATGGAGGTCCCCCCCAAAAGAATTAAAAATAGAACTACTTCCATATGACCCAAAAACTTCACAACTGGGTATTCATCCAAAGAAAACTAAAACTCTAATTCGAAAAGCTATTTACCTTCTCAGTCATTGATTTTATCCACTTACTAATCAGATGGTAATTTAGCCTCTAAAATGTGCCAGGCCTTATGCCAACACCAAGAAAACAAAGATAAATAAATAAACAACTGGATGTCAAGGAATATACAGGCTAGTGTGGAATCAAAACATGGAAACAGTTAATTAATGTGTGCTCTAATGAGTTATGCTCAGCATAACATAAGGGCACACAGGACAGAGCAACCAAAATGGGCGGGGGGGGGGGTGTAGTATACAAATTTTAAAACTCACTTGAACTATTAAGTAATTGAAGTTGAAATTTGTGTTTCAGTAAATTATTAGCTGCTTCTAGGCCATCCCTCTGGGAAGGTTTCAATCCTGACATGATTTATTGGTTCTGCAAGTGGTTGGAGGAAGTTACTAGGTTATCTCTCTGATTCTCATCTGTAAAAAAGGTAACAGTATGTCCTTTTGCCACTGGTTGTGAGAATTACCTGCAACAAGGTACATAAAAGCACATACAAATGTGCTTGAAACACAGAGGGAGAAGGAGAATTACTATTTATTTGTGACCTATGATACGCACGCAGTGAATATTATTTGGAAGTTGGTATAGCGAAATGATTAGAGCAGGATTTGGAATCACCCAAACACAAGTCTGAATTCTGCTCCTACCACTTGCAAACTGTGCAACCATTCATTAGGCACATTTCCCCTTTCTGAACCTTGATTTTCAGCTGTCGGACAGGAGAAATAAAAATAACTCCATTGCATAGTTTTGAACATTTAAAAAGATAATGGTAATAATGCAATAGTACCATGTCTGAGAAGCAGTAAGCCTTTAGCTTGAATTGCTGCCATGAATTATGTCCTTCACAGGCATGACTATAGAGGTATAGAAACATGATGAGATTTATCAAACTTCACACAGGTTAGTGTTAGAATTACAACAATCCTAGCTCCTCATTCAGTGTTTTAGGCCCAATTTTCCTGCACCCCTTAATTACAGGACAAGAGCACCTGCCTTGACACTTAGTCGTAATGGTTCCTCATCCAGCCCATAGGGAGCCTCCAAAACACCACTTGGGGACTGAGGACTAGTGGCCCCGCCTTAGCTCTAATGACCAGTGCACTAGTATCCTAGTTGGTGGGCTGAACTGTGTCCCCCAAAACTCATATGTTGAAGCCCTAACACGCAGTGTGACTATGTTTGGAGATAGGGTCTATAAAGAGGAGATTAAGGTTAAATGAGGTAAAAAAGGAAGGCCTTCATCTGGTTGAATTCACATCCTTATAAGATACCAGAAGGCACACAAAAGGGTTCTCTTCCCCATTTATTTAGTCAGTAGACATTTATCACCATCTCTGCCAAACTACTCAAGGATGAGGCAGATAGGGTCCCTGCCCTCCACGAGCTTGCAGTTGAGTGGCTGCCCATTTCCCGACTGGCTGGGCCTGAAGCATTGTCCAAACCTCAGCCTGCTTGGCAGAAGTCCTGACACGCCATCCTCTGGCCAGCTCCCTCATTTCCCAGAACAAATTATTGACTCTATTCCCCAGTTGCTGACTTCAAATGGTCTGAAGAGCCAGAACTTTAAAACTAACCACCATATGACTTCAAATATTAATACCCTGTGAAGTTATACCACTCATCAACTGACATCCCTTATCACACCCCTATTTCTGCCCAGGTATGAACACGTGTTCCAATCTAGTTCAGGTTGGCTTTGGGTGTTAATTAAATATTGGACACCACCTAATCCCACTGAAGGCCACCCATAGAGCCACCTCAATTTGCTATCTCCTATATCCCAAGGATGTCATCTGCTTTAGTAGAAAAGTTCTCATACTGACTCTACAACTTAATAGTGAACAAGGAACTGAATTTCAGTTTTCCCATCTATAAAGCAGGAACAGCTATACAAATAGGTTTGTGAGGGCGAAACAGGATAATGCAGAAAATCAATCTCCTACTAAAAGACTTGGAAAGCAGATGATGACTAATGACTGCTGCTTTGCTTCTTCCTCTCTTCCCCTGGTCCCAAGATCCTCCCCACTTCTCTACCAGAGAAGTTTCAACTAAGTCACAGAAATTCCAAAAACGTTCTTTCTGCAGACTACCCTGGCTTTGTTCTTTTCTCCAGATTTAGCTATTAGGAGTTGAACAGACCACAGAAATCAAGGTATGTTGTTTAAAACACAGCAGTATAGATGCTATGTGGATCTTTCATGTTTCTATCCTATACTCTTGAACTCTGACAGAGTTTGTGGTGAGAACTCCACTAGAGAAAGGTAGAACTGAAATAACCTACTATGTGACTCAGTTATCAAGAGTGGCCAAAAGTTGTAGCAGATACTAATAGCTGTTCACCAATATTTAAAGAAAAACTCTGGGGCTGGCCGAGTGACTCAATTGGTTAAGAGCTCGCTCAAGAGTGCGAGCCGAGCTCTGAGAAACAGCAGTTCGATGCCCAGCCCAAGCTGAGCTACCACTGAGCTGCCAACAGGTGGCAGGATGACTCAGCCAAAAAAAAAAAAGAAAAACTCCCAAGTTTTAGTTAATCATATGGATGGATGCATGGCTGCCCAGCCAATGACTACATTTCCCAGCCACCTTTGCAGCCTAGTGGGGCTTTATGAACACTGTTGGTCAATGGGATATGATTAGAAATGACATGGCCCATTACCGTGTTATGCTCCCTCCAAAAAAATGTGGATGGATTCCTCGGGTCCTTTTCATTCTTTCCCCTCAGTGGCTGGGAACTGATGAGAACTGAGTAGCTAACTTGGACTAAAAATTGGAGGCCATGTGATGAGAAAGGCAGAGCTGACCTGATAGTCACTTATCTCTATTCTATCACATTAAAAAAAAAACACCCCGCTATCTTATTTAATCCACTGTACTTTTTAATTTTATTGTAACAACATTGTAACTGAAAAGCTGTTAAACAATAGAGAAGTATTTCTATTTAATCAGGTATAACAGCTTACCTGATGACAACTTACTGGAATTATAAGCAGTAACTACGGGAAATAAATATCTTTCTGTGAAATGAACAGGCAAATCTTAAACTGTAAAATGTCAGCTACTGCTGTATGTACCTAGTACCTGAATTCTTCTCACCAGGTACTGCTTGCCACCCACACCTTTACTAGCTAGTCAGCACCACGTAAAGCTGGAAGTGTGAGACCCCTATGTTCTTGGTCATAACCACTGACACTTGTTCCTGTTTCGGGCTTGTTCCTGGTTTTCCTTCTTTTGATTTCTTCAATTATTTGTTTTTTTGTTCATGACCTTGCCTGATTCCTTGAACCTAACTCACAAACATTTTCCTTGTCCTGACTGGAAATGATCCATACACACCCTCTTGATGATGCTATTCCTAATTGCTCTGTATGCATGGATTCCTCTGTCCAGCCCAAATGTGTAAGGTTCTGGATATCAATGCAGAGCTTCACAGCCTGCACCCCTATTCAGTTCCTATAAGCCTTACCATGAGGACTATTGGTCATGGCCTACCTATCATAACTTACTCATTTCTCTTGTTAAAACAGGGCTGTGTTCCTGCATTTTAATTCATGCAAAAACAAAAGAAAAAAAAACACCAACATCCTCATATAGACATACACATAATCACTCTCCAGATTTCTTCTTTTTTTTTTTTTACCCACCTATTTTGCTGTAATTGTCTGCAACAAAGTCTTCCAAACCAATCATCTTCCAGAAACTGTCATCCCATCCTTTCTCTGCTGAGTATGTCCATTTGCACACCAGGGTGCAGAGGGACCTAAGAAAATGGGAGAGAGGTAGAACCAATAATATAAGCTAGGCTTCCTTTATGTTTTGCCAAATGCTTACCAGGTATTTGCAGTAGTGTTGAAGGAGGAGAATAAACCAAACTAGGTAATTATACATCCCTGTTTGGATGCAAAGTCCCCATTTATACCTGTTAATAACTGAGAGTACCTCTTTCACCTTCAAAGGAATCTCAGCCCCTTATTTAGCTCCTGGTCAAGCAGTGTATATAAATATTTGTATTTATATTTACATGACATTTATGAGATAATTAGAAATTACATACAACACTAAACTATTTAATGATATTGAACATAATTACTAGATTTTAGCTATGATATTGGTAATTGTGGTTATATTTCAAAAAAGACTTCTTATCATTTAGAGATACATACTGAACTATTTATGTATGCAACCATATAATATCTTGGATTTGCTTTAAAATAATAAGAGAAGGGGAAGTGAACTGCATTATGGATGGGGCAGGATTGGCCATGTGAGGTGGTTGTGAAGTTGAGTGATGGGTAAATGGTGTTCTATTTTGGTTATAAATGGTTATACTATTTTGTTTTGTACATGTTCATAATTGTCTATAAAAAAGCTTTCTTAAAAAGTGCCTGGTGTGTGTGTGTGTGTGTGTGTGTGTGTGTGTGTGTGTGTGTCTGTGTCTGTGTACCAGGGATGCCAAAAATAACATATACACATGACTTGTATTCATCTTTTGTTATCGGCATATATTGAGTGTTACAATTTTAGTACAGCTATTCTCCTGTTTTAAAATGTGTGTGTGTGTGTGTGTGTGTGTGTGTGTGTGTATATATATATATATATATATATATATATATATATATATATATATATATATATAGAGAGAGAGAGAGAGAGAGAGAGAGAGAGAGAGAGAGAGAGAGGCACTCCAGTCTAAAGCAATATTTAATAGGAGGAAGACTTGAATGCTGGAAGCTATTTTCCTCTCTAGGATCACTTCTTATCCATTCACCCTTGTATTCTACATTCCAGCAATACAACATCTTTTGCAGTTCTCTGGAAAAAATCATGTTCTTGCACATTTCTGTGCCTTGGTCCCTCTGCTATTTGAAAAATTCTTCCCAGCGCCTTCACCCTGACTCAAACACTTTCTTTAGCCTGGGTTGAGTCCCCAGTTCTGGGTGAGGTCTTCTCTGAGCTCTCAGAGCATGCAGCTATCCTCTATCACAGCCTTTACCACACGGTGTAATTAACTGCTTCTTTATTCATCTTCCCTATAGTCCTATTATCTTCCAATCTGTTTTCCTTACTGTGTGCAAACTTTATAAAATGAAATCTGATGTTATCAGTTTCTGATTAAAACCCTTCAATTGCTCCTTACCATCTCCAGGGAGAAGTCCCATCTTTCGCAGGGCTTAGCAGACCTTTTGTGATATGACCCTGCTGAACTCGTTCCCTCCTGCCATTCCCACTCTTACTTTCTTCATTCTACAATACTGAGTTACTGGAAGTTTCCCATAGCAGGCCTTGATTGCTGGCTTCTCTGTGCACTGACTGAGTCCTTTTCTGCATTCTGCCCAGAATTTTCTTCCCTGTTATGCATCTCACTCCTAGTTAGCCTTCGTGACTCAGCTCATATTGTCCCTTTTCATGGAGCCTCAGTGGAGGGCAAGATGAATCCACAGCCTCTTCAAGTCATTGGTCAGGACATATCTTAACATTTACCATAGTGATTGTCTTTGCCCATTCACTTCTCCATCTCTTCCTGTAAACCAGCAACTCTTTCAGAGTCAAACCAGCCCTAATAATCTCTGTATCTCCTAGTCTACAGTCATATGTTCAATCATGATGAATACTGACTGAATGGATGCATGAAAGAATGAGTGTGATTTGCCCATGTCGCTACAGGTAAATGGTATAACCCAGGTTGCTCATGCAGTTTTAAAGAGAAACCTATCTCACACAGCCAAAAGTTTAAGTATATCTCATTCAATCATTCACAGAGATACACTTACTCACTCAATAAACAGTTAGCATTCAGTCACTATGATCCTGGCATATGCTAAGCCCTGGGGAGCCAGTGGTATGCAAAAGACCTGGTCCTCTGCTCTCACAAAGCTGACAGTTGAATTGAGGAGAAAAATTGATCAAACAATCACACCTAAAATCATATACTACCAAACAGCCAAAAATGTCCTGAACTAGAGAGAGAAACTGGAACCTTTAACAGGAGAACCTGATGTAACCTAGTGGGAGACAGAAGGTGGGGAGTATCAAAGGGGGCTCCACAGAGGAGGTGAAATTTTGTGAGGTCTAAATTTTGAAAGCAAACAAATTTATAATTTATCATTGTTGATTTTGTTTTTCAGATGGCAGAACACAATGAGCTAAGTAGCATAACTATATTGAAGAAGTGATAGTACCAGTAGAAACTTAATACATATGTGCTAAATCCTTCATCTGATTTAAGCAAGAAAAATTTTTGGAGGTACAGAGAAGGCAGCCATCTGTGGTAGCATGTTCTGAAGAGTACACAATAGGCTAATTCCTCCTGGCACAATGCCTGAAACTCCAGATTCCTGGAAGCTGACAGCTCACTGGAAAAAGCAAAGCTATAGAGGAAAGGATGGCATGGAAGAACTGTTTCTAATGATTTGACCACATAGGACAACTCTTCATTCCCCAAATGGCCCATTCATGTGCAGACTTAAAGGCCTCCACTTTGTTCTGTCTTAACTGATTATTGCTTTTTTCACTTATCCTTGTGTACTTGGCAAGCTCCAAATCATCCTTATAGTCCAGTTCCAAGGTCACCTCTGCAAAAGTTTCCTTGATACCTCCAAGTTAAACGCAGGGTTCTCTCCATTGAGGTAGTAATTATAACTTGGAAATATTGCATTGTTGTTCTTTATGCCGAGGTAGGTTGAGTCCATGGCCCACCAGTCTTCAGCCCTACACATGTCCACATCCTCCTCCCACCCCTCCACCCCCGCACTGGGGGAAGGGCCTTTCCTCACCCTAGACTTTGAATTCTGTCATGTGACTGCATTTGTCCAAAGGAATGAGGCAGAAACGACTACCTGCTAGTTTCAAGTCTAAGCCTCAAGAGGCAGTACATGTTTCTGCTTGCTATCTTGAACCTATGGCTTCACCATAAGAAGATAATGCTGGGATGGCCTATTGGTTCCAGGAGGAGGATAAGAGAGAAGTGGAACAGAACAATGACCACTAAGATCAGCCTGGATCAGACACCTCAGGCAACCAAGACCCGAGTGAGTCCACCTGAGACCAGAAGAACCACCCAGCAGAGCACAGCCTAAAAGAGCCACCCATGAGCCAAATAAGTGATGATTATCTTAACTTGCTGAGCATAGGTTGTGGTTTGTAACAGAGCAATAGTGAAACAACTCCAACACTTTGTGGCATAACTAAGTTACTCCGAGTAGAATTTGTCTCCCAAATAAGGGCCAGGGGAGGGGTGCCTCAGTCCTCAGAGCAAGTCAGAATAAGTGGCCAGAAAGCACGCCTGGAGTGAAGATGACTAAGCCCAGGAGGCAGGAAATGTTACTGCTGAAGATGCCTCTGGCAACTCCATTTTCCACCAGGATTAATAAAACACTATTAGAAGCCCTTTTCATTTGGGTTTCTTTTATGATTTATTTATTTTAATTTTAATTTTTATTGTTATAGGGGAACACTGTCTTTTTCCATCAGCTCCAACTAGTTGTCTTCAATCTAACTGTGAAGGGCGCAACTCAGTGGCCCATGTGGGGATCGAATTGGCAACCCTGGTGTTATGAGCACTGCACTCTAATTAACTGAGCTAACCGGCAGCCCCTCATTTAGGTTTCTTTAAATCAACTCTTGGGTAATGCGGATGTGTAAAAGCAGCAGAATTGGCAAAATTCAGAGCGCACAAAACTTAGAGAGTGCACAAGTTCTCCAGAAATCTCTAGAAGTGAGAGCAAGTATAGGACTTTATGTTGTTGGTGAGTAAGCGCAAGGTACCAATAGCGGAACAAAGGGTGTGCCTCCCCGTGAGCTACAGGAGGGCACTGTTTCCACCCATGGAGAAGGAGCCCCTCGCTGTTCACTGCCTCTCAGAAGGCTCAGGAAGCAACTGCTGTACCTTTCCCTTCTTTCTGATTTGTTAATGCCAAAAAGACTATCAAAACCTATATGAGCATTCAAAGAGCATAAATCAATGAGTAGGCAGAACAAAAACAATACCTAACTTCAGGGACTCATTTGCCTGAGAGAAAATCACTAGACTATCTCTAAGAGGCAGGTCTCATGGTGGTAGAAGGATGAAAAAATCAGAACAGGGCATCAATAATGAAAGCAATGAGAAAGAAAAGGAGCACGCAAGAAAGGCTTTCTGAACTAACAATACTGATTTTAAATTTTAAACTTTACATGTCTGCAGAACAAACAAACCAAAAAAAATGACAAGCACGACTGAAAATCAAATTAATGATGTGGAGACCAAGCCAATGAAATATGTTACTACCCATAGCAAAGACACAAAGAGAGAAATAATGACTGAAGAAATAAGAGGCTTAAAGGGCAGACCCAGCAGCCTAACATGAGAATAACAGAAATTCCAGAAGGGATTTTTTTTTTTTTTTTATTTAAGGGGAAAAGGAAAAAGAAGAAAAAGATTTTTAAAAAAGAAGAAAACAGATGAAAGAGAGGTTACAACTAAATGAATACAGTACTAGCTGTTTTTTATGTTGTTTTTTTTTTGTTTTGCTTTTTATATTGAGCTGAAGCAAGATTTAAATCTGCAGATTAAAAGCCTCATTAAGTTCAGGAAGTGAATCCAGGAAATACTTGAATTTCAAGCATAAACAGAAAATTATACAAGTTTCCAGACAAAAAGAAAAAGTTAACTTACAAAGGAAAGAGGTTCAGACTAGCTAAGGAATTCTCATCTACAACGCTGGAATGCAGAAGACAGTGGAACAATGCACAGACTATTAAGAAAAATGACCCAAGAATCCTATACCCAGACAAAATATTATTCAGCTGTCAGGGAAAAAGGAAAACATTTTCAGCATGCAAGGATTCAAAAGGTAAACTTCCCACATATCTTCTCCTGGGACAGTATTTGAGAAAGAACATAACCAAAAAATTACTGATTCAGAGCAACTATCTCAACATAGGGAAAATCAAAGGCCAGAAAAACCAGTGGTGGAGAACGCTGATATTTATTCTCTCTCTCTCCATATACATATACCTATGTGTGTACAAGTATGTACATATATACATATGTGTATATATATATACATGTGTGGGTGCATGTATATGCGTACACACATATTTAAATCTAAATGGATAATGATAGTGTAAACAGGAATTTGTAATATTAACTTTTGTTGAAACACAACAGGCATGCTATATTAGAAGAAAAAATCTAACAGCAAACTGTAACTGAAAATATAAAGTTGATTAAGCAAAACCTCAAAGTCAGAGATTGAAAAAGGGGTACACAGGAAAAATATTTTGGGATTCATATGTATTTGAGGCAGAACATAAGTTTAATGTTGGTTATGATGCCGAAGGTGATCACTAACAAACAAAAAGCTTGAACTCTCAAAATAACAAGAGGTACAAAGGGGATAAAGAGAAAATTAGCAAGTCAGTGAAACCAAACTACACCAATTAAAATAAAAAGTAAGAGTAAAAGGGGTGCTGTAACATAATTATAAAACAAAAACAATAGGAGATAAAATCAATTATTTCAGTTATTACAAAAATATGGATGGGCTGAATCTCACAACTTGTTAAAAGATAATACATCGTAGTTAAAATTAAGCTGTATCTTGTTTACAATACAGATTTTTAAAAATGTAACAATGAGTTTAAGTTGAAATAAAAGTAACAAAGACAAAAGTTGTAAATTTTAAAAATGACAATATTAGTATCAGACAAAGTAGAAGAGGGACCAAAAATATTAACAAGACAAAGGAGGAATATTTCCTAATGATATAATGCTCAAATCCAAGAATGTTACCATTCATTAGGTTTTATGAACTGAACAATATAGTGTGATCTACAAAACAAGAGCTCCCAAAACAGTATTTAAAAAGAGATGCAGTTTATTTAAAGATTTTATTGTACTTTCAAAATTTGAAGAAATCCAAAGAAACCCAAGACACTAATTCAAAAAATATATGCACCCCTATGTTTATTGCAGCAGTATTTACAATAGCCAAGACTTGGAAACAACTGAAATGCCCATCAGTAGACGACCGGATTAAGAAACTGTGGTACATTTACACAATGGAGTATTACTCAGCTATAAAGATGAAATCCTACCATTTGCAACGATATGGATGGACCTAGAGATGATTATGTTAAGTGAAATAAGTCATTCAGAGAAAGACAAATATCATATGATCTCACTTATATGTGGAATCTAAAGAATTGAATCAGTGGGCAAACTAAACAGAAATAGTCTCCAAGATACAAAGGAAAAACTGATGGTTGCTAGATGGGAGGGGGTGGGGATGAGGAAGAAGGTGATGGGGTTAGAAAGTACAAATTGGTAGTCACAGTATTGCCACGGGGATGTGAAGGACAGTTTGGGGAATATAATCAATAATGTTATAAAGATTTTTTAGAGTGTCAGAAGGGCACTTGTCTTATTAGGGAGACCACTTCAAGGACGGTGTATGCCTGAAGCCAAAGCTGAATACTATTGAATGTCAACTATAATTTAATATATGTATAGTCACAGGATGTGGAGTACAGCATAGGGAATAGAGTCAGTGGAATTGTAACAGCTACATACGATGTCAGAGGGGAAGTAGATTGAGGGAGGGGGGTTATCACTTTGTAAGGGTTGTAAATGTCTAACTAATATGTTGTTTTGTACACCTGAAACTAACAAAAAATTTTTTTGAACAAACAGGTAAATAAAAAGAATAATAATAATTAACAATACTACTGAGGTGTTAAAGGACTTAAATATAATCAACAAACTCAATTCTAGATACTCATATGGGAGTGGGCAGAGAAAAACAATGTTTTACAATACAAGCAGAAACTACATGAGTAAAGTGGTATTTTACAGAGAAATTTAGAGTTTTAAAATAGCTTTTATTGGAAAGGAAGGATGTCTGAAAATTAATAACTTAAGCAGCCAACTTAGGAAATTATATTAATAAATCAATGTTTTATTAATTATTAATACTAATAACTTAGGAAACACATTAATAAATTTAACTGAAAGAAAAATCAAAAAGGTAAAGATAAAAGCAGATGAAAGACATAAAATAACAAGATAAAATTCAGAAAGTCAACAGAGCCAAAACATGGTTCTATGAAAACATGTTCTATGAAACAAAAATTGCTGGCAAAATTGAGGAAGAAAAAAAAGAAGGCAAAAATAACAAGCATCATAAATGAAAATGGCAGCTATAACTATGGATAAAGCAGACATTAATAGAAAAAATATAAGGATTACATGAATATTATGTTAGTGAATTTGAAAAATTAGGTGCAATGAACAGTGTATTAGAAAAACAGAACTCGTCAAAATTGACTCAAGAAAACATGGGAAACCTTAATAAATTCATTACCGTTAAAGAAATTGTAAGTAGTAAAAATCATCTCTCAAATAAAATGTGAGGCCCAGATGGTCACACTAGAAGTTCTAACAAATGTTCAAGGAACAGAGAAATCCAAAGGACTTCAGAGTCCTGAAGGAAAAGGAAAGCTTTTCAAGTTATTTATAAAGCTAATATAGCTACGTTACCAAAACCAAGCAAAGGCAGTAAAACAAAGAAATATCAGCGGTTACTCTCAAATTATAAATGTGGGCACAAAAATTCTAAACAAGACATGACCAAATTTAATATAAAAATGTGAAAAAATATATCATGAACAACATTAAAAAATGCTTCAATAATAGAAGATCTATGAATGTATTTTACCCCAGTATTTTATGAAACGAAAGAAAAATGATCGATTCATATTGAAGAATAAAAAGTACCTGATGAAGTTAAATGCCACAGCAATACAAAAGCTCTTACTGAAGTGAAAATAATAGATGCTTCTGCTTCTAACCATGATGGAGTAACAGAGAATGGATTTTCCACCCCTGCCTTAAACAACTAGAAAACTAGAAACAAACAAAAAAATATGCTCAACTGTTTTGAGACCTTGAACAACAGGCAGTGCAGGGCTGCGATGCCGGGGAGAAGGAAACAAATGAGGTGAGCGTCAGTATCACTGGCTTCCTGCCTAAAGTCACATGAAGGATGCCAAGGAAAACACAGCAGCTTCACTCAGAATTCAGGGAATGTAAGGTGCCTGGAAGCTGTGGTGGCACAGACTTCCAAAGGGATGGGGGGAGCTACACAGAAAGAGAGTCCCCCCAAATCTGCCCGAGAGTCCCACTCCTTCTTTGGTGAAGACTACTGTGCAGATATGTACACGGACACTCCATGAAGCCTGGAAAGCTGTGAGCTGAACAGTTCTCAGAGTTTGCACAGAGCTGAGGATCACGGGAATTGCTAAAATGAAGAGTGGAACATCCTCCTTGATGACCGTGGGATGGACATTCTGTAGAGACCCTAAAAGATATATGCCTTGGAAGGGTAACTGAAATTTCCTTGTGTAAAGGTGACCAAACCCTGCTCTAACAACATTTTGTTTTGTTTTGTTTTGTTTAAAGACTCCAAAGAATACAACTAAGCCAAAAGTATATTATCATCTACCAGAAAAAGTTGCTCAACAATCTTAAGAGGAAGAAAAAAAAAATCCAGACACCCAAAAGCATAAAATTGATGTCAGCATTCAATCAAAAATATTTGAAGGAACTATAGCCAATTTTTTTTCTCAGTTTCATAAAAGCTATCAGCTGACAAAGCGAAACTCAATGAAATCAAAGCAGGATAAACAAGGGGAGATGGGGTGGAAAGGGAAAAACGAAAACCCTTTTTTTATATGAAAATATTTTTAATTAAATGTATCGGGGTGATACTGGTTAATAAAATTATATAGGTTTCAAGTGTACAGTTCTATAATACATCATCTATATAATGCATTGTGTGTTCACCACCCATTCAGTTCTCCTTCCATCACCATAATATTTGATCCCCTTTATCCTCTTCTAACACCTTCCCTTCCCCCTTCCCCTCTGGTAAACACTACACCGTTATCTGTGTCTATGAGTTTTTGTTTGCAGCTTTATATCCCACATATGAGTTAAATCATATGGCTCTCAACTTTTTCTGTCTGACTTATTCTGCTTAGCATAATAATTTTGAGTAGCATCCATGTTGTTGCAAATGGCAGTATTTCATCTAAAAAGATAAAATCTTAAAAGCAGAGGGAAAAGACATATTACAGAGAAATAAAGACAAAAAGTCTACAGACTTCTCATCAAAAACAGTGCAGCAGAAAATGGAAGGACATATTCAAAGTGCTGAAAAAATTTTAAAGAAAAAAATCAATCTAGAATTCTATACTCAGCAAAAAGATCTTTAAACAATTAATGTGAGATACAGACTTTTTGAAACAAACATAAGCTGAGAGAATTCATTTCCAATAAACCTGCATTGCAAAAAAAAATGTTAAAGGAAATTTTTCGAGGGGGAGAAAATGATATTAAATGGAAATGTGAATCTCTACAAAGTAATGAAGAGTATGAGAATCAGTAAATATGGTAGTGAACACAAATGACATATTTTTTTCATTTTCAAATTTCTTTAATTACTTTAAGGTAAACTGGTAAGTTAAAGATACATATTATAAATCCTAGAGGAACCAGTAACAAAGAAATAAAATTAATATACCAATTTTGGAGATAAAATGGAATACTAAAAACTATTTCTGTAATCTGAAAGAAGGCTGGAAAAAGGAAAAATGGCACAAAACACATGGAACAACAACAAAAAAAAAATACAAATAGCAAAATGGCCAATGAAAACCCAACCATTAAATGTAAATGGCCTAAAAACCCCAAAGTAAGGACAGAAATCATCAGGCTGGATGAGAATAAAAAATAAAATCACACTACATGTTGTCCATAAGAAACTTTTTCTAAATATAAAGACACAAGTCAGTTTAAAGAATAAAAAGATGGAAAAAGAGATTCTACGCAAATACTACTAAGAAAATAGTAGAAGTGGCTATATGAGTATCAGACAAGTAGGCTTCAGAACAAGTATTCCCCAGTATAAAGAGGTACATTACATAATGATAAAAGGGTCAATTCACCAAGAACATTCACAGGTTAAAGAAGAAATCATAATTTGTTAGAATGGCAACTTGAACTCAACTAAAGTTTGTTTCTTTTTTGTTTTTAGTGCAGAACTAACAAACAAGCAGTGGGAAAACTACATGAAATCAAGCATTCATGATGGTATCATGAAGGATGAGACCACCTAAAGTCACCCTGATCTTTTATAAAAGTTTGCCTGAAATTCAGTGGTCTCAGTGGCCCATTTTGATGGTTCTGAATGGAGGAGTCCAGAACTACGGGCATGCTCAATTTATACTATATTAGGCAAAAGTGTGTATGAGTGGGGAAGGCCAGGAGATACTGAAGGATATACTTCATCACTAAATAATGTTATCATCTTGTTTGTTTCATTTCCTGATCCTCCATCTGGCCTTCTGGGAATTTCAGTGTATCAGGCCTGGTCATGACATCCCACAGCAGGGACCATATCTGCCTTACTCATCATGTCATTCCCCAATACCCAGCACAGTGCCCCTCGGGCAAATTCTGAGAGCTCAGGGCATGTTTAAGGAGTAAATGAATGAGAACCCCAGGACATAAGTTATAGGAGGAAGCTTTCTGGTACCTGAATCACTTTCAATTGATCTTTGGCTATTGCTCTCTGTGTAGGCCCTAGAGGAGACAAGAGTTAGATTCCCGGAAAGGCCCAAGGCAGCAGACACTGGGTTCCTTGCACAAACCATCCACCGCAATAAAACAAAGACAGATTTTTTAAAATAAATTGTCTACCTCACCTACCTCCCGTTCCCTACTTCCCCAGATACAAAAGAATGCCAAATCTCAAACATCTTCTTTCCTTTTTTGAAAAATGCAAAAACAAAGACAGACTTCCAGTTAAAGATGCTAGAGCGACTGACTGCACATGTTGACCTCTGCTCCCTTTACAAATTCCTAAATATGGCAGTGTAGAATATTTCAAAAAGGCAAAAACCCACAATGACAAAGAAAACAGGATAGCAGATGACAGCAATAGAAATGTGAAAACCAGAAAACACAGACGGTTGAGTAGTAACTCTCTTGGTAGACTTGGAAAGCTGAAACCTAACTAGCAATGGGGAAAACCCCGAAGTCCAAGGACCCTGGGAAGACCCAGAGAAGTTCAGAAAGCTGTGACACCAGGTATTTCTGAAAATGGGACTAAAAGTGGGGCTAGAAACAGCGGCAAAGCCGAGGGGTAGTAATTAGAGCCCCATGTGCCCTCATTATGGGCAATCAGAGTACTACCGCTCCCACACCCTGAAAGAAGGCTAAGGTGCACCCTTGGGCAGAGCGGGGTACAAGGCCCAGCTAAGAATAGGGGTGTCTTGACAAGAACAGAGAGAGAAGGTAAAAGCCTGTCTTCTTGCAAGTCGGCCCTAAAAATCTTTTCTCCAACTTAGCTCTCAGAGCTCTGGCTACCAGGTTTATGCCCTGAAGATCTGTCTTTGGGGAATCTGATCAGACAAAAAAAAAAAAAATTTATATATATATATATATATATATATATATATATAAGGCAACATAGGAGGGCAGAGGGTACAAAAAAACAGGACATCCAGCTCACTCCAGTCTCAGGAGGATTAAAATGACAGACTATAAGCAAGGCCCATTTGTGACCATCAACAGTGGTAACAGCTATAACTGCCATGATCATGTTACAAAAATACATTCATTCAGAAAATATTTACTGTGGGCCCACTATGTACCTGAAAGTTTTTCTACGCAGGTAGGAGCCTCCAAAGCCTGGAGAAACAAAGTGTCGCCATGATCTAGCCATGTTCCGAAGACCATAAAGCAGCCTTTGCAAAAACAAGGAGAACTTTTGACTTGCCTGCTTTTACCCAGAGCAAGGCACACATCAAAAGCACATGCCTGCTGAGTTCCAGAGGCCTGATCATTATCATGTATTTCTCCAACAAGGTTTTATAAAAATGCAGTCGGCACTGTTGCATTATTTATATGCAGTTTGCTGTACTGACACTGCCAGGCTCCCACTTTTCAAGCGAAACCTTTTGTTCTCTGCTTGGGGAAGGCAGAACCTGCAGAGTCTCAATTGAACAAGCTAGTGAATAACAGAATAATTAGAGCTGAGACTGGGGATAAATTACCAAGATATTCCTGGCTGCAGCCTTCAGTGCATCCCAGGCCTACGATGGCTCTGTTTTTCCAAGCCATACCACAGACTGAATTACCAGCACTGAAGATACAGCTTCTGGGGAGACATGACTTGGACTGGATGGCTACCTGTATCAACAAAGAGACGAAGTAGGTCTTATTTCTGAAGAAATACCGCTGCACCAATCAGAGCTGCTTCTGTAAAAGAGCTGTCAGGTTTCAGGCTTGTTACTATTGGCTCTGTACTTCATCAAGACTCGTTGACAGCCCCATGACAGATCGAAATAATGTATGCAGTGATGCAACGCAGGGCAATACTAAATTGCCTTTTCAGTTAGACTTGCCGATAACATGGTTCGAATGTGGCCATGACAACATGGGGTGCATGAAAGAACTGAATAAATAATCAAGTTCAGGGAGTTTTCCCATGCCCCCATGAGAAAGAGATATAAGAATCAGAAAACAAAAGACCCTCAAGTCGTCACCCAAACATTCCAAGGTCTTGGGGAAGCCCTTGGACTCATGGATTTGGATTTATCTCCTTAAAAATAAGGATAATGAGAATTAGAGGCAATCTGAGACAAGGGAGGAAAATGAAGGGAAAGGGAGGGAAACTTAGGGCAGCCTATTGAGTCCCTGTAATACACCAGGCACTATGCCTGGTACACGTATGTAGGTTATAGCGACTGTTCCCACAACAAACTGGTAAGGATACCATCAGTATCCCCATTTGAGAGAGGTGAATACTGAGGCTCAGAAAGCTTGGGTAACTCATTTGAGGCCTTACCATTAGGAAAGAACAAGGCAGAAGTGCAAACCGTGGTCTGATCACCTAAAAGTCTACACTTCTTAACCACGTGCTTATTCAGGCCCATTGATGAAAAGATATTAACAAACCATTGAAAAGGCCAATTTGCACATGAGACAGAGTGTAATAAATTTGAGATATTTGGTTTCTCTGTGTTTGTCTTGTTTGTGACCTTCTTCTCTTAATGAAGGAAAAATGAGAAAAGAGATGAAGAGCTCATGAAGCACAGGGAGCAAATGAGGGGCTGCCTCAGGTTTCCTGCGCGGATGTTCTAATAGTAAAACTGAAGGTGTTCAGGAGACGCATATCATAGGCCAGGGCACAAGGACAACAAGGAGACGCTCCCTCGAGGTGGGAAGATGAAGACTGCTTCTGAGAGTTCAGCTGTAAAGTCAACCCATAATGAAGAAGAGTAGAAACATGCAAAATTATCATAAAAAGACAATATGGGTTCCGGGACATTCAGAATTCACAGTAACCAGACTGAAGGCATGACGATGGCTAAAGAAAGAATATGCCACCCAGTTAGATGGATGGTTACTCTGCATCAGAGCCGAGGAAGAGGCAGGAGCAGAAGAGGCGGAAGCAGAGGCAAGTGTCAGTGGGCAGAGGGGAGAATTTTTCAGGTAGAAAGAGCCGCCTGTGCAAAGAGCTAGACATGGGAGAGAGCATGGAGTAAGGTCCATGTCAGTGAGAGCCCTTCCACTTAAACCTCAAGGGCTGGGCATTTTCCCCCACTGAGGCAAAGAACAAGAGAATCATTCACTCCCTCACTCATTCACTTAACAAACATTTAGTAAGCTCTTACTATGTACCCAGCACAGATGCTCTCTCTTGCTACGTGGGGCACAGAGTCTAATAGAAGAGAGAATTCATGAAGGGCTCACTCAAATTTCCAAGAAATACTAGGAAGGGTAAGAATAATGAAGAAATATTACAGGGTGTTTCTAGAGCTTATGGTACCAAAAGACATGAAGAAAAACAAGAATTTATACCGTGCTTTAGATCCTTTCACTAAGGGGCGAAGGGTGCCCACTGAGCACCTTCAGTTCTCAACACAACGCTTTGTGGCTAAACGCCATTAAAATGGGGCTGCCTTCTGATGGGAACATCCTCAGGCCTCGCCCCTTCCACCTTTGCCTCTACTGTCCCTCTGCCTTTGCTCTAGCTCTTTTTCCATTTTAGTAATGTAGGGTTTCTGACTCAACGATTTCCGGCTCATTCTGACTTCTTGGGCATGAAGCTTTATGTCAGCCTTTGGGCTCTAGCCATCTAAAAATCATGCATGGCCCCCCTTCTAGTTCTTCCAAACCCCTTGGCTCCAGGGTCTCATACCCTGGTGCTGGCTTCCTCTACACAATCTCCGCTAGTGTGTATACGAGGTTGCTGATACCAACACCTATTCCCAATCATATGGCTATGTCCCCATATACCTTAGAAGAGGTTAAGGACATAGGCACCTATCCCAGCCTAAGTCAGAAGGGGAAACTTTCCCAAACATTTTAAAAGCTCCATTATTAAAATATCTCTTCCTGGGTCAACTCATGTTGGCCTATCCTATTAGGGATAACACATTGTATATCACAAGGACAGACAGTAGAGTCTATACAACCCTTATCTTCCAACATTCTTCAGTCCTTATGGCATCTAAAACTTGCCATTTGTCAAGTTGAGCGCTGGCCTGGTCGGTCTAAAGTTATCTAAAGTGCACACATCAGTAAGCCTGGTCTCCAATGCTACAGACAAGAAATACGTGAAAAAGGGCAAAGCTATGCTAAAGCACCTAGTTGGGGGCTGCAGGAAGCAAGGAAAATAGAATTATATCAATACATGGTCATTCATGGCTGTGCTGCCTTGAGGAGATAATGGAAGATTGCTGGCAGAGATTGAGAAAGGAGGCAGATTCAAATAGCTCCTGCCAACTGGCCCAGTGCATTCCAATTCTGTTTGGCCATTAGGCCACTTTATGATTAATATTTGGCTTGTGGAGCATCCAACAAATATCATCTTAACTTCAAAATATTCTTCCATATAAATAAATGCATAAACAAATTATAAAACCAATCTTTCCCTAATAAGCTAGGATTACATTTACAAATTCTCTTAATAACAATTATATTGCACTCTAGTTTAGCACAGTACCTAGCATACGGTAGGCACTCAACAAATATTCTTTCCCTTTATTGTTTATGAGACATTGGCAACTCTCAGAGGTACTGAAGGTGTAATGATTTCTCCCACACTATACATCCCAAAGTGCTGTGCTTGATTTTGCCCAGCAGCACCATCTGCAGTCACTTGATATGTGCAACCCCTGAGGATATTTAGCAGATCTGTGGTTCTAGGTCTCTTAGCATACCAGTTTTGATCTGGTTTCCAGAAATGGTGCCAGTCTTCTCCCATGGTACAAAATATAAGAGTATTGGGAAAATTCCTTCCCTCACCCCATTCTCCCTCCGGGCAGGACTCTGTGCTCCAGGTGACTGAGGGTATCACTATGACGATGGCCATAATGATATGTAGAAGTCACCACCGGGTGATGTCAGTGCCCTTTGCAGTTACGATGTCAGCTTCTCCAGCAACCAGGGAGCTTACTTAGCTCTCCAAGCTGAGAGTTTTAACACAGAGCAGTATTTCTCTGGCACAAAAGGGAGAGGGCCAGATTAACACTTCAAACAAGGCAAAGAGTACAAAACATTAAGAGATGGTGAACTATAAGTATAGACCTGAAGTCTTCATAACTCTCAAGGTATCCTGTCTCTAAAAAAAAGTAACAAAAGGAAAGGAAAAGGAAATGGAACTAGAAAAGACAAAGAAAGAAAAAAGAAACAAAAACAGCCTTAAAACTAAATTCTCAAGGGATGAATAGGCAGAGCACAGAGGATTTTTAGGCAGTGAAACTATTCTGCATGAAACCATAATGGGGGATACATGTCATACATTCACCCAAACCCATAGAATGCACATGAACAGTGCACCGTAATGTAAACTGTGGACTTCGGGTGATAATTATGTGTCAGAGTGGGTCCCTCCGTGTGACACATGCACCACTCTGTGCATGGTGGGGGCAGGGGGCATATAGGAAATCTCTGTACATTGCTCTCAATTTTGCTGTAAACCTAAATCTGCTCTTAAAAAAACAAAAACAAAAATACAAAAACAAAAAACATCTATTGAAAAAAACAAACAAACTCAGTCCTCAAAGTCCTTCAGGGATTAAGATCCAGAGATGGGCAGGAACAGTACATAAGCTCTTTGGAAGGAGGACACAGTCAGACTTGCAATTAATGTCAAGAACATGGCAATTTTGTGACTTAACCATTTAAGTCATTCATAGCAAACATCCTCTCTCTGGCCTCAAGGGGAGCAGAGCACCCAAAGGTCACTAATTAATTGGGACAGATCCAGCATTTGAACCTAAACAGTGAGCTTCAGAACCCATGTCCTTCACTACCATGCACACTGCCCCTGGAAACATACCCTGGGTGTGACATGGGGATGTCACAGGTGTAATTTAAGGAAGTGAAGAGGAACAGTGGAGGAAGAGGTCAGCTCTTCTGAGGATAGTAAGGAAGCTCTCCCTAGTGGAGTGGTTTGCGCTGTGATTCCTGGGATAGGAGTCAGAGAGCACCAGGCGGACAGAGGTTGTGGGGCTGTTTCAAGCAGAATGCAGGCACCATGGGATTCAGTTCAAGTATGATCCTGCCTCCAGCTGGGAGATGGAAGGGCTGACCTACTCAGGACTCTTCCAATTTTCTGATTTCCCTGCTGCTATGAGGAAGGCGTGGCTGAGCACATGCAGAGTCCAGGTTCTGGATCAGACACTGATCATGCTGTCATTTGCTAGTGAGTAAACCACCTCCCCGCACTTTATTTTCTTCGTCTGGTAAGGACAGTAATAGTAGTACTTATGTCATAAACTCGATGAGTGAGCTAATTCACATAAAGCATGTAACACGGGGCCTGGTACGCAGCACATGACCAATAAAAGGCAGCTGTTTTGGTTCCCAGCATTCTCCCCATTAGCATCCTCATCTCATACCTACCTCGGAAAAAAAAAATGCTATCAAAAGGGAATTATTCAAATGAAAACTTGCTTTGAACAGTGCTAAGAACACTACAGAGAAATCAGATGGGTTTTCAGCTCTAAATGGACAACTATTTTCTGAACTAAATGAAATAATGACAGAAGCAACCCAGCTCAGCCTTGCTCAACTCAACCTAAGATTAAGTTAAAAAGTCTGGGTTCGGGCCGGCTGAGTGGCGCGGTGGTTAAGCGCTGGCTTAGAAAGCCAGCGGCCCCGGTTCGGTCCCACATATGAGGGCCAGTGACACTGCCCTCAAAAAACAAACAAACAATAAGAGTCTGGGTTCACGTCTGGAACGTGCACACCAATATCGGGCCCAAACTGTGCCCCCTCTGCCAAACCTCCGAGAATACTCCACCTATTCATGGAGTGATTCATTCATTCCCAAACTTATTTTTGCCAGCACTGACCATGGCACTGCAGAGACATAGAGGTGAGTGCTAGATCTCCTCCCTTGAGTAGCTCAGAGGGTAGAAGGGAAGACCAATGTGGCGGAAAATGCAAAAACAACAACAATAAAAAAAAATAAGAAAGGATTTAATACACACATGTATAAAAGTTCTAGGGGGGCACAGAAAGCTAGAGCAAACATCTCCATGGAAGTTCTGGGGACCACCATAAAATACAAGAGAAAAATGAAAAGCATGTCTAAGATTTGCATGCTAGGGAATCTAGGGTGAGGAGTATTAAATTATCTGTAATTTGATATTCTCTGGCTGAAACAAACTGCGGCTCCCTGAATGGGTCATGCTCCCACTCACGTCTGTGCCTGGTCACGCTGTTCCCTTCTCCTGAACACTTTTACCATGCTCACCCCGGTCAATCTTAATCACCTTCAGATGTCTGCTCCTTTGGGGATTCGTCCAAGGGTGCCTTGTTTATCCCTCCATCAGGCTTACCCCACTCCCTTTCACAGCCCCTATAGCACTCGGGCTGCCTGCTAAACTGTCTTTCTCTCTCCCACCCTGGACTGTAGAGAGGTACGTTCTTGCCTCTTTGACTTCTTAGTAAGTCTGACACATAAAGACGTTTAATAAGTGTTTGTTGACTCAATGCCTACCACTGATGTCTTTTTTAACCTGCTGTGATGAACAAACATACCCATTTTATTCTGGTGCAGGAAGCCAGTTTTGAGTGTTGAACTGGAGCTTTATCATTGCAAATCAGTTCTTATGCTGAGTTTCTAAATTAATTCATATTAAAAGCAAACCAATCAACAAACAAAAGGGGCCACAGGCTTCTGAACAACTGTAAATCCATATCCTTGTTAAACTAAAGAAGGAAAGGAAATTGCCTGCTTGCACTCCCTTTTAATAAGTAGGATGAAGGAGCTTGTGGAGTTTCTTAATTGAGAAACCATGCAAAATGCTAAATGTGCACTTACAGTGTACCATGTTCTCTTTTTTCATCTCCTTTAAAATTATCATGTGTTTTTCTAATTGAGAAAGGCTTATTTATAAACCAGACATGAAAAAAAAAAAAAGAATCCATGGCCTAAATTTACTCTATTTCCCTTGTGTATCATTTCTGTTTCTTTTGAACCTTGCAAAGAAGTTTATGACACATAAATCATGTCTTATAAATTAAGCAACTGGAGAAACTGAGATGGGAATGGTTGATGGCAGGCTTAAAAAGATACTACTATATATCACTTGAGGTCAAAGTATTTCAGTCACCCACCAATCTCGCTGGATCAAGTGGTTGTAATGGTGTGAGACATATTTCTAAGCACACCTGAAATCAATGATCACCTACTAATCATACCTAGCCCAAGTTTTTTTTAGCAAAAGATGAATAAATTAAGAAAGTAGCATTCAATGGTTTGGAAATGGAGAACAAAAAGAAATGTCAGATGGAAGGAAGAATTACACCAGGGAAAGAGAAGGATATGTAATGATGGAATAACCATCTTTAGGAAGGGAAATATTTTCAGTTGAAAACAGCTGTTTTTCATTTATATGAAGGCAATGAGCATAAATTTCAGTAAGAAAGGATTCAGATTAACTGAGGGAAAACTGCCTCACTCACAGGGCTAGAAGAGGAGGAGTTGGTATGAGAAGGTGAGTGTCTTCTTTAGAGGGATCTTTAAGAAAGGAGAACCCCATCAGTTTAGGGTGGCTAGGGAACTATCTGGCCTGAAGAGAAGGGAATGGACTATACAGATGATTTTTAGTGTTTTTATTATTATTGTTATTATTCTGATTCAATGACTCTGTGATTCATTTCACTTACTATAAAGTCATCCTCTTCGATCTCAACAAAAGAACACTGAAGAATAATATTTCTGAGAATTTCAAATTCATGAAGACTAATTTATGGTCTTGCTTAAATAAAAGCATACATGTTTCCTTTTAAATTTCAATTTAATAAAATATATTGAGTGGCTATGAAGTGCAAATTCTGTGCAAGGTGTCAGGAGCATGGAAATAAAACATGAATTCTAGTCCTCTCAGTCCACTGGAGGAGAGAAAATGGTTCCATCAATAACTATGATGTAAATGAGATATAACACATAGCACTGAAGACATATAAACTATAGAGTAGGGCCAGCCATGTGGCACATTGGTTAAGAGTTGGCTTGGGATGCCGGCTCTAAGCAGCCGGGCCCCGGTTCGGATCCCACATATGAGGGCCAGTGACGCTGTGCCCTCTACAGCTAAGATGGTGAACAACAGCTCAACTTGGAGCTGGGCTGCCATGAGTCACTGGCAATGGTGTAGGCTGTACCCCTGCTGCAGTGGGCTGCCATGAGATACTGTGAGTGGCGAGCAGCCGGTGTGAGCGGCCGATAGTTGGCATGAGTTGTCATGAGCCACCATGAGTAGCCATCCCGTGGCCGGAGTCTGATCTGCCTCATCCGGGAAGAGTGCAATGATGATACCAACATGGGCCAGTGAAGCAACGTCCTCCACAACTAGACTGAAGAACAAAAGGACAGCAACTTGTCTGTTCCCATTCCCTGATTACCCAATGATGTTCCTCTCCCCCAGTTCCCCAATAAAATCTTAAAAACAAAAACAAACAAAAAACACTATAGAGTAAAAAAGAATAAAAAGATAATATGCAGTTGGGCTGTCAAGTACTACAAAAATTTTGAGGAAGAAGTAGATTATGACGTAGGTATTAAAAATTTGTAAGATGGTAAATGTGATAAACATTATAAACAAAGACACAGAAGTATGAATATTTGAATGATGCCTGGGAACAGGGACTGGCCTCATTTAATCTGAATAAAGGCAGATGGTATAAGATAATAAGAAAGAAATTTTGAAAGTTGGCTGGGTCATGTAAGTGACCCGGTATGTAAATCTCTAAAAGTCAGTGAAGCAACAGATACAAACATTCACCATATTTTGTCATCACAAAGGAAAGGCTCCATGCCACACATCGCTTCTGGTTCAGCAATTTCTGTCAAATAAAAATATTACAATGTGTCCTCATCCACCTTATTCACCAGATCTGGCACTGTGCAACTTCTGGTTCTTCCCCAAAGTCAAAATGACCATGAAAGGAAAATGTTTTGAATCAATTCAGGACATCGAGGCAGCCACAACAGTGCAACTAAAGAAACTTACAAAAGAGGACTTCCAGAACCGCTTCAGAAAGTGGCAAGAATGATGGGATACGTGTGTTCGAAGCAAGGGGGAGTATTTTGAGGGGAGTTAATGGCAATGTGTCTTTTTCTGTAATAATTTTTTATTTTTACTTGAACATTCACCATATTTTTGGATCATACCTTGTGTTTAATATCCTTGAGTCAAAATGAATTCAGTTCCTAATTATTTTCTCCCTCAACTGGAATAAATCAGACCAAATTTATTATATTATTTTCTAAAACAACTCCTAATATTAAAAAGTTACAATTTAGGCAATTAACTGATAGCCGCCAAACACATGCAAAACCCTTGGCTTCCCATCATGGAAATGCATCCAGAAGGAACCAATATGGATTTGACTGCCTAGTGGAAGAACAGTTCTAATGGGATGGACTTGGCACTTTCAGTAGGTTTCAAAAAGTTGTCACAATAGATATCTGACTCTGAAAAAATTTTTCCAAACCAGAAGAAGAGAAACACCAATGTCAGCCATTTAAAAAAATCTATGATATGCATAAACCTTAGAGCTGACTACTTCTGCAGAATTTGTACAGCATTCTGGGTTGTACAGCGAAATGGAGAAAGTACGTTCCCAAGCGGTACTTATCCCTCAAGTAAATGAAAACAATGTTTTAAAAAGCTATGTAGTATGATGGAAAGGGCAAAGGCTTTGAAAATGGGCAGGCCTACATTTAAAACGCAGCTGTGCCACTTGCTATGTGATTAGGCTTGGGCAACTCTCTGACCCTACCCCATTTCCCACAGCGAAGATGGGGGTAGTGACATCGAGCTTAAAACCTTCTTGTGAGGAACAGATATGCTGTAAAGGACCTCCCAGCACAGCAACTGACCCACAGAGACCCTCAATAAACAATACCCACTATCAGCAGCACTCATATTTCTTCAACTGAACTGGCCACATTTAAAACATTCACATAAACACACACAGGTACTCCAGACTTCTCCTGAAATCTGCACATCAAGCCGTATAGAAAATCTCCACATTAAACTGTCTCTTCTGAAACCCCCAAATCGTCTTCCTGACTGATTGTGGGAAGGGTAGATTTTATATCATAACACAGTTCTCTTGTTGGCCTACAGACTGGCTCCAAGCAGTCACGAGTTAGTTCCCTAGAGCCTAACACCACCCTAGACTGAGAAGGAAGGAGTCTGAAATATTCATGTTTTCCATGGCATTTATGTAAAAACTCCAAACCAGAACATTTTCAGTATCTTCCCCCATACCAGTCCATCAGCACAATGACTGACATATATATGGAGATCATCTCTAGAGTAACCCGTGTATCACCACATTTACAACATCAGTGTTAACGTGTATTGAGTATTCCTCTAACATGTCCCCCAAAGCAGTCACTAAATCCATCACTTAGGGAGCAGAATGCAGGGCTGATATGTTCTCAGCCAGTAAATGTAATGGGCACATGAAGTTTCATCATGCTTTTCTCTTTACTGCTCTAGACCTTTGAAATATTCCACAATAAAAAGGAAAAACAGGAGTGGCCAGTTAGCTCAGTTGGTTAGAGTGTGGTGCTGATAACACCAAGGTTGCTGGTTCGATCCATGCATGGGCCACTGTGGGCTGCACTCTCCCTAAGAACCAACTGTAGCATCCAATGTAGCATTTCAAGCCATTGTAGCATGAAAGCAATGTGTAACCAATGACCATGGCTGTTCCCCAATAAAATGAACAGCAACAACAGAAGAAAGTAAAAACAAATAAAAGAGGATTTAACAACACGGAGGTCACTAATGCTGACCTCAGTGACAGTGAATCTGAACGCCTATTCTGTCCCAGTCACAGAAGGGAAGAAGATAGATATACTGTATACCCTCCTGAACTCGGGAGGGAAGAGGGGACACTAGTATTTAACATATAATTACATAAACACTTCCAATTGTGTTAAGTGAAAAAAGTGCAGGGTATCATGAAATCATATAATAAGGGGGGCCAAATTTACTCTGAGAGATCAGGGACAGGCTCCTTGAGGAAGTGATATCTAAGTGGAGACCTACAGGATAAACAAGCATTGTATAGTGAAGACGGCAGGAGAGACAGCGCAGTGTCCCATCCAGGGGGACAGCTATTGGGATCAAAGGAATGAATGGTGTCAGCTCTGAACCTGGCACCCAGTTAGGTACTTTTGAGACATCTGACTTTTGCCTCCCAACTGTCCTGGTAAGAAGAAAGGGAATTAAACTAAGTAACTGAATCAAAGTTGCACAGCTAGCATTATTCACTAATACTAGCCACTGTGATTTCTCTCCCGGAGTCTCTTCAACAAATTCAGCTGCGTAATATTTTATAAGTCCCTATAAATATTATATAGTGAGAGCTGTACACACGAGATCGTTATGTCAGTGGGATTAGAAACCAGTGAAGTTCTACATCTCGAATACTTTTATTAGCTAAAACAGCAAGGGTTTATGTGCCTTCCTTAGGCTTTAATAAGATACGGAAGACCTGCAGATGAGCTAGTAAGCTCTCTCTGGATCTTACCATGACTGAGAATGGGCCAGTCCAAGGGCTGCAGGCTGTGTGTTTAGCTAGTGTCTGGAAGGCAGAGGCAGCTCCACTGGTGCCATCATTGTTATTAGGGCAAAAGTGTGTTCATCTCTGCACCCACACAGTCCCCTTCTTGGTAGAATCTCTGTGTAGGGCTGACACTCAACCACCACTCCAGAAGAACACCCAATCTGGTGGTCATGGCAGCTATCCTCACACACGATACAAATTAAAATGCAGGGCTTCCTAGGAAACAAGAGAACTCTGACCCTGAACTCCATGCCCCATCTCCCAAGCCATGAGGAAGAAGAGAGGCTATTGGGGAGGAGGAGTCCCCAGGACTTGGTGAGAGGCCGGGCGTGGACGATGAAGGCAAGCCAGGCTCCAGGAGGAGGACATCCTGGGTTCTGGGTCCTTCTCCAAAGATGGAAACCAATGTCCAAAGCTCCTCATGTGGCCTCTTCAGCTATCATTAACATGGGGTCAGGGAAATGAAGGGGTGTGGTGTGGTATCGTGGGATAGTTTGGACAGAACTTATAAACACCCACCCCGCTGTCCAGTTTCTCTTGACTTTTCTCCAAGGATCATGGCTTACGCAGCGGTTAACAAAGATCACCTCCAGAGGGTTAATTTTAGTCACAGTAATAACAGTAAAAGCTGAAGTTCTTCCCTTTTCTGGGTTGTGACAAGACAAACACAAGTCTCCTCACCCAATTGCTCAACTTCCCTCATTTACCAGACACAGGCAGACACCTACCAGGGGCAAGTGCTTGACTATGCAGGGAAATGCTATCCTGCTGAGGTTCCCCAGGAACAGAGGTAGGATAAAGGAGATTCAGGAACTCTTCATCCACTCACTCTTCATTCATCCATTAACTCATCTCCTTGACAAATGTTTATTTAGCACTTGCCACCTAACAGGCTCAGCAGTAGATCCTGGGTACACACAGGTAAGATGGACAGGCTGCCATACTTGGGGGCAGAGACAGAAAAGTCAGAAATTAGATAGTAAATTGCAAAAATAACTATATAACGACAATTGTGATAAATGCAATGAAGGGTCCTTGACGGGGATCTAATCTAGTCCAAAGGCTTGGGAATAGATTTCTAAGGAAGGAGTGCTTCAGTTAAAACCTGAAGGAACACACGAGCTGTGGGCAGAGAACATGAGAAAGGGCTGGGATGGGACAGAAAATGGCCTGCCTGAGGGGCAGTGCAGTCAGTGTCGCTAAGCCCGCAGGGGAGTGGGCGCACAGGATTGTGGGAGATGAGGCCTGAGGAGCTACAGGGGCCGGACATCAAAGTCTATAGCCCACGTGGAGTACTCGGATCTCTAACCTGAGAGCAGGAGGGAAGCAATGACGGGTTTCAAGCAAGGTGCTGTCACGATCAGTCCAAATCCCGACTGGGCACGTGTTACCTATATGGGATTAGGAGAGTCACAATGGCGAGGTAAAGTTATTCCCCTCCCATGTGATGCTTCATTCAGTCAACAAATGTCTCTTTATTGTGTATCTACTTTGTTCCGGCCATGTATCAGACAATGAGATGCAGCAGGGAACAAGACAGGTCCTTGCACTCTTGGAGCTTATATCCTAGTGGGGGCTTCAGACAAGCAAACACACATGCTGGGGGGAAATTAAACTGGGTTACAAGGATGAGAGTAAGCTAGGAGGCCACCTGTGGGCAGGGTGGACAGAGAGACCTCTGAGATGACACTGGAGCTGAGGCCTAAGGAACAAGAAACTCCTTTAATAATGACAGCCATGGGCAAAGGAAAGAGCGGCTGTAGCGGTCTGGGGTTGACAAGGGGCTTGTCCACCTGAGCAAGTGTAGCCGAGTAGAGCATGGGGCGGGGGGCACGGCTGGCAAGGGAGATGGAATTCAGATGGCACAGGGGCGGGGACATTACTTCATGAATTGGTACACTGGTCAGTGACACAATCTCAGTTACATGTTCAGGTCACTCAGGCTGCTGTGTGGCCGAGGGACAGGAAAGCGGCCCGAGTGGAAGGAGTGAAAGCTCAAGGGGGCTTCTGTGCCTTCTTTCATCACTGGGTACAGCACATTACATTTCACTACCAGCCAGCTACTGGCTTTATCATCTCGGGTGAGTTACTCATCCATTTTGTTCTTAACTGTCCCCATCCATAACACAGGGGCAATAATACCGCCTATCTCACACCGGGATGTTCTCAGCATGAAATACAAGTTGTTATTTATAAAGGACATACAACAGTGCTTGGCTGGGCTCTCAATACATCTAAGGTATTCTCATTTTCTCAGGATTCATTTCCCATCCATCTCTGCTACTGGGCTCTGAGCTCCTCATTTTTATCTGCCCAACCAGCACCTATCCCCATGGTTCTCTGAGGCTCTCTTGTAAATAAAGAGTTGCAAAATGTTGCCTGAAGACCTACATTCGCTCAAAGACATACTTTGTTTGGCTGATGCAGACACTTCAAAATATGTGACAGTGATATCTTCAGCCTGGACATGCCCACAGCAGTTTCCGGGGTACTTCCCACCCTGTCCTGTCTCAAACCTGCCAGAGTCCTATGTGTGTATTGCCCATGCAGGCACTCAAGTTTATGAGCCTGAAAAACTACTGGGTGAACTCTTAAAACAGTGACAGCTTGGAATGTCCGTCACAAATATAAGGGACACATAAACCCTCGACTGTCCTCACCAGCTCCCATTAGGACAATGGACCTGAAGGTCTGACGTTCCAATTTTTCTTCAGTCATTCACCACATATATATGGAATACTTTCTAGATCCTGGGGACTGGGAGGAAAAGACACAGAGCCTGCCTTAACTGAGCTTATAACCCAGTGCCCATGAACAAGGATGCTTTCTTTTGTCTTCCTAGATGCAAAAGGTACACTGATAGTAGATCCAAGTAGGGAGCCTAAGCCTTTTGCACAGATTATCTTATTCTGCTCTTACAATAACTCTGGGGAGATAGCTTAGACAAGTGGGTTACTCTATTTTGCAGACAAATGAAGGGTCAAAGAAGCTAAGTGCATTGCCCAAAGTGACACAGCTAATAAATGCATCTTGGAATCCTATCTCTTGGCATCAATAAAGGCAGTGCAAGCAGGGAAGGGTCAGCCCCATTTGTGGAACAACCTATAAAGTTCTGTCCTTGCAACATGCAATGAGAATAATTAAGGAGAAAACGATATCCAGGGCTGACCACCACGTGGGTAATATAATTTAGACTGGCTTAGACGGTGGGGAAATCATGATAACAGGACTGGCAAAAAATAAAGGGACTTGGGTTTCCAACAGAGTTCTCGCTGGCGCTCCATGTGTCACCAGTGACACATGTGGAAATAGAAAAATCAGGAAACAAAACAGAGCCCACGTTCACCAAGAGATTTACAAAATCACATTTTTGTTTAAGGGCATGAGATTTTTGCCAGGTGGTGCCAGGCCAGACAGCAGGTCTGCATGGCCCCGTTAGATCTGCCTCCAGAGGGACCCTCTCTGGTTATTCCCCAAGAAGGCTTGGCATGATCGGGGGGATCATCATCGCCGCCTGCCCAAACAACCTGTGGGTGCAGCAGGCCTACTCTCTGTGCTGCAGAAAACACAGCACCATCCTTGAGAGGCCAAGAAGCCTTACCGATCCCGAGGATATCGTTCTCATCATGAGTGCCACTCAAGGTTCCTTGGCCATCACTGCATTTATATCAGTGCTTAACCAGGGGTATTTTGCCTCCCAGGGAAAAGCTGGTCTCCCTGATTGGGCAAGGGGATGGTTAGAGAGGTGTGCTACTGGCATCTAGTATGTAGATGCCAAGGACGGTGTTAATCATCTTTCAATGCACAACAGGACAGCCCCACAACAAAGAATTACCTGGCCCCAAGTGCCAAGAGTGCCGAGGTTTAGAAACCCCGATTTAGATGTCTAAAATATGTACTGATTACTGACTATATGCCTGGCCTACAAATACAAATGTAAAGTAGATAAAACCTTTTTCTCAAGGAGTTCACAATCTAGGGGGAAAGACAATCATGGAAAGAAAGAGCTGCCACTCAGTGTGACAGGACTGCAGCTACCACAGCCTAGTGGTGACTGGGCTAGTAAGAGAGCTCCAGGTTCAAATGCTGGCTTTGCCATTTATTTACTGGCTGCGTGGCCTTGGTCAGGTCACTTAACCTCTCAATTTCTTCTGAAACTATGAATGGAAATTATGATATTACTTCTACTCCTACTGCCATTGCTGCTCTTCTTACTACGACTACAACTTCTACTAGAGATCTACCACCGCCATTACAGCTGCTGCTGCTATGACAGAGAGGACCAGAGAGCCAGGGGGCACAAAAGACTGGCAAGTAGCTAGATGTACAGTTTCTAGAATGTGCCCCAAATAGGAGAAGGTGCGTTCCTTCTTCATCCAGTCTCCACCCTGCTGCCTGGAAGGAGGCTGTGGAGGAAAATGAGCTTGGTCCATGGAGATGAGGGATTCGCACCCAGGATGTCTCAGCACAGAAGCACCTGGGTTCCTGAAGGATCTCAGGGAAAACATCAATCTCTGGGATATTATATGAGAAACAAAGAAGCAATCTTATTTAAGCTACAGGTCATATTATAACCTAGTAATACAGAGGTATACGAGGTGATGAGTTGGGTCAGTTAAGGAAAGGGCATTACTAACAGAGGGAATAGCATATGCAAAAATACAAAGAGTTGAGAGGAATCAAGTTGAAAAAGAATAAAAGGATCCACACTTTTTGACCCCTTCTTCACAGAGTGGCAGAGGGTGAGACGGAACCATGAAAGTTAGCAAGGTCACAGAGGACCTTATGTGACACACTAGGGAGTTAACACCTGAATCATGTAGGCATGGGATGCTACTGAAGGGTTTCAAATAGACAAGTAATATCAGATCCACATGTAAATATACAACTTGATGGAGTACTGCTTTGGTGGAGGTGGGAGAGTGAGGAGTGGTGAGGTGGGGTAGAAGATGGGGGAAAGGGAGGGTGACTGGCGTCAAAGCGCTCCGTTAGGAGGGCAATGGATCCCAGGGACATTTAAGAGGTAATAGCATAGTTTTTGTCCATCATTTAGGTAACAGCAATGGATATTAAAAGTAGGGTATCAAGGTTTATGGCTTGGGTAACTGATGACAGCACCTTCACCACTACAGGAAACACTGGAAGAAAAGTAAATGTGTTTCAGCGAAAATGAGCTGAGGATGAAGTAGGTGCCTGTGAGAAGCAAATAGATATGTACCTAATGATAATCTTGCCCTTCAGCCTGGAGCTCAGGAAAGGATTGCAGGAAAGATATTTAGACCGTGAAGGCATCAGTGGGAAGCGGGTGTTTAAATCATGACATTTTGTTGAACTCTGATGGAACTGAGGTATCTGACCAACTGTATTCAGATCACCTCCAATAACAAATTAACAAGTCCACCATCTCCTTTCCATATGTACTGCTGGGCCAGAATACGAAAAAAAAGAAAGGAGAAAAAGCCACACGTTAAAGAATACAGGCAGCTGGGCAAGCTTCAAAACAGAATAATGTCTGTTTTTAAAAAAACACAGGACCTTACAAGAAACAAAAAGCCATGGAAGAAATCCCCTTTTAACACCAACGTTCAGGGTGGTTCATGCAAAAATATGCCTAAAATGAACATTCAGATATGGCTTTCAAAGCTCCTGGAACAGCACTTTGTTTTCAGTAGAAGTGGGCGTGGACATTGCTTTGAACCATCTACCTGTGGCTCCAGGTATCATAGAACAAAAAAAAAAAATAACTGAGTAATTATTTTCTCCCCAGTTATGGCTAATTCTCTATGAGATAATTTTTGGCCTTTCTAAAACGAGACCAGAAAATTGGCTCTTCCCGGGAGTGCAAGACTGAAGCTCCCAGGCCCAACAGCTCCCAGCATGGAGTTACGCCTTATCATCTCTTCTTAAGGAGTGAGGAGGGGCCAGGAAGTGGGGTTTTGACTTAGGCACCATTTAGTGAAGTGGAGAGAAAAATCTCCCTTCAGCCCTGAAACAGGATCATGCATCTATGAAATTTATTGGACACAACTCAGGCAAGGGTGTTGGGTGAAAAGAATCAAAGAAAGAACTGTGGGCTGAGTTCAGAAGGGTGTAATGAAATCTGCACCTGTTGTCACTCACTTATTACCCCAGATCTCCCAGGCAGCTTAGATTTAAACCAGACAGGCCTGCGGCTCAGCCTAGCTGATGTGGGCCGTGTACACCTATGAGCATGGAGTCAAAAAAGTATGTGTGTGTGTGTGTGCATGTGCACGCACATGTGTGTTTGTGAGTGTGTGTGTGCACGTGTGTGTGTGCATGAGTATGAGTGTGTGTGTACACGTCCACGTGTGTGTGGGTGTATGGGTGTGTGTGGATGTGAGTGTGTGTGTGCATACACATCCACGTGTGTGTGTGTACATGAGTGTGTATGCATGTGTATACACACGTGTGTGTGTGAGACTGTGTATGCATGCATGCACATGTGTGTGCACATGGGTGTATGTGCACGTCTGCTGGAAATGAACCACAATCCAGGATGGCGGTGGAGTTCCGGGTTCAGAGGCAGACAGACCCGGGTCCACATTCTAGCACTGTCACTTACTAGCTGGATGACTTTGGACAAGCCATTGAATCATTATGAGCCTTAGTTTCCCAACCCATAAAGAAGGGGGTTAAATGATAGAATCTCAAGCTCCCAATAAAAGTCAGACTGTGTATATGTGCCTCACTATCATTAATAAAGCCCTAGGCAATTGTTAACACTGGAAAATGTTATGTGGTCCCAGTGGAATCACTTGTAGAACACAGGAAATCAGGAAATAACCGCAGTAGAAATTACCCTCAGGTAGATACCAGCTGGCCTGGGAGCCGCTATCCCCCTGTCCGTACACATGGCAACCATCAATAGTTGATCGGTCTTTCTCACATGGCTGATCTTGGCTTCCCAGTCATGCTCCACACTAAGCCCCAGACGGCAATTTCCAATCAATGAGAATTGGCAGGTGAGCTAATCTATCTGTTGTTCCCAATTTGGTCCCACTATCCCATGTGAGATATGAGAAGTCCTTCAAGTTTAAGTGACTTGCCAATGGTCCCACATCTAGTAAGTGACAATCCTGGCCCCAGAATGTAGACCACATCACCCCTCACACGGTGTTACTTCCATGTCCTCTGCCCCTCTGGGTGGCCACATATCCTCCGGGAGTTGGGGAAGGGGACTCTGACACCCTCCTTGTCTTTCTCCTCAAGGCTGTAGAGAGGGGCTCCCACTCTTGGCAAACAACTTGTACTCTACTTCCAGAGAGCCCCCTTCTGTGGCAGGTGAAGAAGAAAGGTGGGACGATCGAAGGATCTCTTTCAAATGCTTTGATTGAAGATGTGGAGATTTACAAAGATCCCTGGCCGAATCTGGTTCTCAGGAGCATGGGCAGATGGAATTCTCCCAGCCCAGAGAACCTGAACTGAAACTTAAGCTACAGCAAAGTGAGTCACTTCAGCTGAGGAGGGGAACACCAAGCGACTGACCCTCACCTCAGCCATCGCCTGTCTCATTCATCCATGAGTAAAGCACTAGCTATGCAGCCCATGCCACCAACAGATCAGCAGCAGCATGAGGCCATCTGTTTCTGTCTGGCAGGCAGAATCCCAGCATGCGCTGGTTCCAACTGAATTTTTGTGGGGAGGGAAGCAAAGAGGGCCCCAGCTGCTCTGACCAGACAAGGAGGCGCCTTCTCCTTACCTCCATTCTGGGCATCCTCCATGGACTTGAGCTCCCAGCTGTCCTGTGGCTACAGACTCTCCTTGCCTGACTCAGAGTACTAAATACGCCCTCCCCCCACAGGGAGAATGAAAAACTTTTTGTGTCGTTGTGTGTTCATATCTGTGATAGGGAGAGAAGGGTGGGGTCAAAAATTAGATTTATTCTCTTTTGCAGGTGGTACCATCTGTTGCAAGATTTTTACTTCCTTCAATTCCACAACATGCCTGGCATCTCTAAAAGACTGTGCCATTGTCAGGGTAATACAAATAACTGCAACAAAATAACAATTGTGATAATAATAACCAAGCCTGTATAAGCATTGCCTGACCTGGCTTATTGAACTGCAGGTAACTGTACCCCTTTTTTCAACAAATATTTATTGGAACCAACTAAGTTTTAGACAGAGTTCTCGGCACGGGAACTGGGGAAATCAGGTAAAAAGTAACCCATGTACTTCTAGAGAGTAATAAGTGCTAAGGTTGTAGCATGGATTGTAAGGGAGGCCCACTGAGACAGGGGTCAGAGAAGGTCTCTCTGAGGAGGTAACTTCTTAGGTTGAGATCAGGCAAGGAGAATTATGAATATTCTATCACTTTTTGGTATTAAAGTATATTGTGCTATTTTATTAGTCCTGAATTACTGCTATTTTTGTTGCTGTAGTAGTTATTTCAGACATCAGTCAGCAACTTCATTCATCCTTCTTGACTTTCAAATTGAGTTCCTCCCTCCTGCTCCTTTTCTGCCTCCTCTCCCAGCCTGGGTACCCTAACGACAAGCCCCGCCAGTCCCTCTCTGCCACTCAGCCCTGGCAACTCCATCGCCCACCCATCTCCCAAGGAGGAAGGGGAGGAAATAGGCCCCCAGCAGAGCAATGCCTCTCGGATTATCAGAGAGAGGAACTGGGAGCCACTGAGTAAAGTAGAGGAACGGGGCAGTGGTTCTAAAAGTTCAAATAGGGTGGGGGGTGGAGGTGTTAAACACCCTCCCTGGAAGAGGCAGTAGCTCTACAGGCAGCCCAGGACACAGGGGACTGACACCAAGAAAAGTATCACCCAGAGCAAAGCTTCCTAATATGTGCCTATATTTTTGTATTAGGCATGTATTAAATTTTCACTGGTTAAAAATTAAGAATTGCAAACACACTTAAAATATATTCCTTGGATTTAGGTATAATAAGCACTTTAAAATCCATTCTGTTATTTTCCTCCAATACCACTACAGAAGGAGCCTGCCGATTTTATGAAAAAAAAAAAAAAAGAGACAAAGGAGAAGAATTTCAGTCAAAGGGAATAGTAAATACAAAGGACCAGAGGCATACTCAAGGAACCCCGAAGAGGCCGATGTGGCTGGGGAACAGTGAGCATGCGAGAGATGGCCTGAGATGAGGAGGAGTCAGGCAGGGGCCAGCGTCATGGCCATATAAGCTCTCACACGGAGGTCTGTGAGCAAGTGCACAGACACAGAAGGCAAGTCAGGTACATGTGGTTTGTCACAGAAAGAGTGGCTCATTCTCTACCTCAACACGAATTTCCTTCCCACCCTCTTCTATTCATGTTGTCCCCCCTGCCTTCAGACAGGCCCCCCACATTAGAGGAGCAGGGACTGATGTGTCAGGGGAGTAGGCTGGGGCACACTCCCACAGACTTTTCCAAGGTTAAAAAAATGTACAGCAACGAGAGAAAAACCTCTAAAGCACATGAAAACAGCCATAAAAACTGTGAAATCTATTATAACTCTGCTTGTTCTGTGCCAATATAATAATTGGGCTACTTTAATCAAATTTAACTGTCCCATCTAAATAATTCGTTTCCCAAGCATTTTAGTCACATTATATCTGTATAAGCTTTTACTTACCATTGATTGTGAGCCTAATATATGCTAGCCATTATGCCACATGCTTTAATATGATACTGCTTTTATGCTTCACAAGATGCCTCTAAGGAAGGTGCTATCAATCTCAGTTCATGGGGAAAGAAACTCAAAACTTGGCGATCTTAAGGTCATATTGTTGGTGAGAGTCCAAATCTGAATCTAGATGTCTTTGGTTCTAAAACCCATATTTTTTTCCAATATAGAAGAGTTTTCTCCTAAGACTCTAACCCTCTTAATATTGCAACTCATGGCCAATTCTTCTGCCGATTCTTCAAAGCCTAAATCCTTCCCAACTGGCTTATTGTGAGCCCTCCTTGACCATTCCAGCCCCGCCCCGACTGTCTCTTTCCTTTGATGTTAAATAGCACTGAACCTGATGTTAAATAGCCTACCATTCATTTATTCACTGAACCAGCATCTAATAAACACCTACAATGTACTGGGCTTTGTTCCACGTGTGACAAGACAACAGCAGACAAAACAAAGCTCCTGCCCTCACAGAGCTTACAGTACAGTGGGGATCAGACAACAAGCACAGGTTAGAACTAAATTATACTGTGTTTCCCCGAAAATAAGACCAGGTCTTGTATTAATTTTTGCTCCAACAATCTACATTTAGTCATTTATCATGTATAAAAATCTACATTTATTCAAATACAGTCATATCTGGCTGACAATCTTCACTGGGGCTTATGTTTGAGGTGGACTTATATTATAAGCATCCTGAAAAATCATACCAGGGCTTATTTTATAGTTAGGTCTTATTTTTGGGGAAACATGGTATACATTTGGGAGGGTTCTTTTTTATTCTTTTTTAAATGGACTGTACAGCTGTCAAGTGCAAGGACCCTAGCTGCTCCTGCTGGGGAGGGGTGGGAAATGCAGCTGGCGAGACAGGCCCAGGCCAGGCAGGGTCATCGATGCTATGCTGAGGGTCTCAGGCTTTTTCCTCAAGGAATTGGGAATCACTGAAGAAATTTCACAAAGGAGGAACATCATCAGACCTGTATTTTTTCTTTTTTTTTTTTTTGAGGGCAGTGTCACTGGACCTCATATGTGGGACCCGAACCGGGGTCGCTGGCTTCCAAAGCCAGCGCTTAACCATTGCGCCACTCGGCCAGCCCAGAGACCTGTATTTTTAAGAAGATCCCTTCTGAGAAAAGTGACTTGGAAAGCAGATAGGCTGTGGAAAGGAAGACCAGTACGTTGGCTGTTGCAATACACCAGGTGAGTAACCCCAAGTGCCTGGAATCCACGGGGGGAATGATTTCTTTCCACCTGACACTTTGATCTTCACACTATCAAAGAAAGCCAACATGCTGGATAGTGTCCACGTCGGCACAAAACTCCGACATTCTCAAGCACGTTACAAGGTGCCAAAATGAATGCAGACATGGGCAAAGCCCCTAGAAGAGGCTTCTGTCCCTCGGCTTCTGTTCTTTTGCCAGACAGTTCCCAGTGACGACACCCATGTTCTGAGCAGTGACAAAGGCTTTCACGCGGACCTTTACCCAGCATTGGACTGAGAAAAACAAACACACCAGTACAGGCCATTAAAGGAAGCTCTGGCACCCTGCCCCATTGGTCGGGTTTCCTGACCTTTCAACAATTTCCCCTCTTGTTACACAATCTTCTGGGGCTGAAAACAACTTGGAAAAAGGTCTCAGTGTTCAGAGAGGCCGCCTGGCACAACAGAAAGACCAATCTGGGTTCAGACGCTCCTTCTGCCACAGGTTTACTATGTGACTTTGGATAAAAGAGCGAACTTCTCTGAGCTTTAGTTTCATCAAATGCAAAACTGGGTAATAATTGCTTTTTAGGGATGTGGCACAAACTAAAAGAGAAAGTATAATTTGAGTCAAGTCTACTATAATCATAGGCACTTAATAAATACCAACTTTCTTTCCTTTCCCTGACTTTCCTTTTGGTAGTCACCATTTATTTACCTAGTACGTACAGAATAACTACTGGATGCAAGGCCTTATTTAGGAGCAAGTCATCTTAAACAAAAACAATTAAAAATAGGAACACCAATCAAAAACCTACCACACCCATTGTCATAAGGCAGAACTACATAGAAATACAGTCTCCTTGAGCAACTATTGATAGAATCCCTCCAATTTATTAAAAACCACTGAATCCAGGAGATCTTCAACTTAATGATCATGAGAATCATGTGGGAAACTGATTAAAGAACAGATTTTTAGATTCTGTTTCAACCCAGACCTACTAAATCACAATGCCCAGCAGGTCGTTACACAAAGATTTTTTTTTTACTATTTTTAAATTAAAAATCTCTTCAGGTGATTCTTGCCATCATAATGTACTTTCTGAGACTAGTTTGGGATCCAATGATCTAATCTCTTTGTCTACTCAGGCAGTGATTAAGTCAGACCAATCGCACAGCAAAATTTCAAAGCCAAGAACTCATTCCGTATCACAGACAGTAACAAAGGAAGAGTGAGACCCCAACGTCTCCTTTGCAAATCAAAACATGTGTCTTCTTCTCTTGACAGTCCAAATGAATGTCAGGAAAGGAAAAAGAAAGAAGAAAACAGAAAGACAGACAAGGAGAGAGAGAACAGAAAGACGGAAGATAGGGAGGGAAAATAACCCTGCATTGGGGAAAAGAAGACATGGAACAGAAGCTAAGACAAACAAAAGACGTATCTTGCAGAAACTCAGGACTTACAGAGATTTCAAATGTTAAATTTCAAACATATTCAAAATTAGACAGTACTGGTTAGTGAACCTTCATATACCAGTCACTCAGCTTCAGATAATTTCAACTCGTGTCCATCTTGTTTGATCTACAACCCACTCCGGATCTTTCTCAACTCCCAGACTTTGTATGATTTTTCTCCAAGTATTTCAGCATGCAACTATAAAATGTGAGCTAGCTTTTAAAAATTAACTGCTGTATGATTACAATTAAAAAGAATACATTAATATCACCAAATGTCCATTCTGTGTTCCTGTTTCTCCTAACGTTTTACTTTTCTTCTTCTAACAGTTGTTTTTTTGAATGAGGGTTCAAATAAGGGCCACACATCACAAGTGGTCCATATGTTTCCTAAATCTCTTTTCATTATAATGCCCCTTCTCCTTCCCCACTTGTAATTTTGTTATTGTTGCTAAAACTAGGTCACCTAACTAGCTTTTTATGCTAGAGTTTATTTATTCTTTGTCACAAAGAGATTTCCCTGTTCTAAGGCTTGAGAAGCTTCACCTTAAAAAAATAAAATAAAATAAAAAACTTTAATGATTGCTGGAGAGCAGTTTTTCAACAACAGATTTTCTGCTCAGGTATGTGCAAAGCAAATCAGAAACATGCTGTAGAATAGCTGTTGGCACAAATAGTCCAGAAATGGGGAGAGGGGGTAGGGTGGTGAATTTGCGCCTCTTCTTGATTACTGGGATCACCCATTTCTCATTAAAAACAGCTCAAAAAATTCAAAAGACGTTTCTGGACTTCAGAGATCTCAGAAACACAATATTTTGATCACTCCAGGGTAGATGAATCAGAAACATGCAGACTGCACTGTACTTAACAGACATACCCGTGTACAAGCCCTGGCAAAAAACATTTGGGAAAAGTCCTGAACCCATCAAGCTTGAAAAATAATTTGACAAATTCAGCGAACTCCAAATGCCCTGAATTCAGTCAGTCCCTTCTGTGCAAGGGTGTTAGATTCAGAAAATGGATGAAGTTTCCTCACTTCTCTCATCACCTCTCCACAAAACACTGTCAAAGACCGACATTCAAGGACAGCCACTGCCTCTGTCCTCGGAGTGTGCCTGGAGAGGCAGTGGAACCCTTTTTCAGAGCAGCCCACACAAGTACATACCCACCCACCCCCAACCCTGGGAAAAAATGACTTCAAGAAGCAGGCCTTGTTCAAGGGTCAGTCTCTTTTGATGTTATCACCTCTGTCAGCCCCACCCTCGGAAATACTCATAATTCCCACTGGACATAAGCCTGGCCACTCAAAATCAGAACCAGGAGACATTTTCTGATGTTCCCAGCATTTGGAGTCAAGATGTTCCGAGAGGAGAACGCTATGCGTGTAAGATACTCATTCATTTTCATTCCTGGGGTGAGGTACAATTCTGCCTTGTTGAAGGGCCCAAAGCTGTTTCTTATAAGAAATTTATATTTCATAATTTTAGGAATCAGTGAGAATTTAACTAGTAAACAAGCCAAGATGCTTTCTTGAAGAATATGGTCACAAAATGAAGACTGTTATAAGGGCCAGCCGAGTCACTCAGTTGGTTAAGAGCTCACTCAAGAGTGTGAGCTCTGAGCAACAGGGCTGCCGGTTTGATTCCTGGCCCGCGCTGAGCTGCCACTGAGCTGCCAACAGATGGCAGGATGGCTCAGCTAAAAAAAAAAAAAAAATGCTGTCAGAAATCACTTCAAACTAAACGTCCCAAGATTCTGTACTGCTATGCTTACAAATAGAAAAACCAGCTTATCTCTAGTTTAGCAACATTTACTATACAGTTCTTGCTACTCAGTCTGCAAAACTGGCTTTGAAAGTACATTGTGTACTCACAGGCTGGGATTACCATGTTGAAAACAAGATCTATTGACACGTAAATTGTATCTGCGGTTTTCTAAGCCCACGTGGAGAATTCATCTTTACTGATGGCAGATATTTCCACGCAAACCTCCATGCTATGCTTAATTGGGGACCTAACTTCATAAATTAGAAGTTCATCAAGGTTTCCTTTCCCCTCCAAGGGTCTTTCTGAACCGAGCCCTGGAGATTGAGCTCCCATCCCCACTTAGAAGCCAACCCTTCCAAGGCCACAGTGGGGCTCCCCATTCAATTCCAGTCTCACAGTTTTCCAGAGACCACCGATGTCCTCAGAGTAATACCCAGCATGAGGTCTCAGGGTTCCAGGTGCCTCTCCTGCGGTATGCAAAAAGCATGTCCATGGCCCACTCTTCACACCTCATTTAAATCAATATTGCTTCTTGCCCAACCCACAAGAAAGAGGTTAGTCAGGATGAGAGCTATCAGCTTGTTGTCTACATCTGTACTGACACAACTAGCATGATAATTACCAGATCTTTGTTTGTACCCAAGACACAGAGACTTAACCTCCATCACAGTCATTGGTATACTGTAAACAATCTATTATGTAGCACGATTAGGAGACAGGTACACTTATTAACAGAAGTACTCAATTTATAATACTGCTTACGTTCAGGCTCTGCAACAGCGTACCTGGTCTTCTATACCTCTCGCTTCACTTCCTCTAATCCACTTTCCACAATGCTGCCAAAGGGTGGTCTAAAAAGCCAATACGATTTCAAACTTACAAATCTTTGATGGCTTCTTGTCACGTAGAATGTTTTTAAAAACAAACAAAAATACCAGAACAAAACAAAACACCTTGATATGCTCTGAGGGCCTTTGCAATCTGTTGTGTCTCTTCTTAGCCTTCTCTACACTATTAACCCTAAAGCCTATTTTCCAGCCACATCAAACATCATACCATTCCCTGTATCAAAGCATGTTAGGCCCTGTCAGCTTCCATACTTTTCTACATAATGTTACTTCCAAAATATGGCCCGTAGGCCAAGCCCCACCCCTCCCCCCACCCCACTACCTTTTTTTCTAAATCAAGTGTGATAAAAACACTGCCGTGCTCATTCATTTACATATTATCTCTGACTGCTATTTTACTGCAGTGATAGGTGAATGGTTGTGACAGATACCATATAAAGGCAAAGCTGGAACTATTTCCTATCTGGCTCTTTATAGAACGTTGGCCTCGTACTCACCCCCTACCCCAGCTCTTCCCTTAGGAAGCATCTATGCATTTTTAGGGTGTCCATCTCTTTGGAAACCAGGACACCTTACTCGGTCTGAAGAACACTCTATAACGATATGCCATTTCCCCATCCTTCCTTAGCTTAACAAAACCCTGATTTTATTTAGTGGCCGCATGCCCATCTCCAAGTGATCAGCCTTGATGGTCCAAGCCAGTGATGTCCAACAGAACTCTCTGCAATGATGGAAATGCTCTATACATGCAACTGTCTGATAAAGCAGCATCTTGCACTTTGCCACACATGGTAACTGAGTATTTAAAATGTGGCTATTGTGACAGGGGAACTGCATTTTTAATTTTATGTAATTTTAATTGATCTCAATTTAAATTGCCACTGTAATGCAACAATAAAAAGACACATTACCCAATTAAGAAATGGGCCAATGATCTGTGTAGACATTACTCCGATGAAGATACACAAATAGCTAGCAAGCACATGAGAAGATGCGCAACATCAGCAGGCGTTATGTAAATGCAAATCAAAGCCACAAAAGAGAGAATACTTCGCTAGGATGGCTAGATCAACAAAAAGAAAGTACAAGCGTTGGAGAGAATGTGGAGGAATTGGAACCCTTACACATTCCCTTTAGGATGTATAAAATGCTGCAGCTGCTTTGGAGAGAGGCTGGCATTTCCTCAAAGGGTTACACATAGAGTTACCATATAAGCCAGTAACCCCACACCTAAGAATATGCCCAAGAGAACTCAAAAAGAAACGGAAATATGTACACATGGACACTTGTACACAAATGTTCACAGCAGCGTTATTTATAATAGCTAACAGGTGGACACAACCTCAATGCCCATCAACAAATGAATGGATAAACAAAACGTGGTCCATCCATGCAGTCGACTCTTAAGTCATAAAAAGGAACTGATTTTTAAAAAGCACTCATACATGATACAACACAGGTGAACTCTGGAAAAAATATGCTTATTTAAGGAAGCCAGACACACGGTGTCACATATTGTTTGATTCCATTTATATGAAATGTTCAGAATAGACCAATCCGTAGGAACAGAGAGAAGGTTAGTATTGTCAGGGGCTGCGGGAAGGGGGAAGTGGGGAATGACTACTAATGCATACTGGGTTTTTGGGGGGGCTAATAAAAATCTTCTGGAATTAGACAGTGGTGATGGTTGCATAATCCTGTGAATATATTAAAAACCACTAAAATGTACATTTAAAATGGTAAATATTAAGGTATATGAATAATATCTCAATAAAAAATTTAAATAGTCATATGTGGCTCTCATATTAGATTGTGTACATCTAAGCCAACCTGTTCAGTGGTTATCTGTTCCCCACTTTCCTTGCCTCCCTTGTAGCTATAAGTGGGTATTTGACCTAATTCTCCAGCAATGAGACCTAAGTACACTCCTGTAGGAAGGCTCCTGGGAAAGCTTTCATTCTTCTCATCGAAAAAAAACAAAAAACAAAACGGGGGTTCTACTTTCTCCAGTTCTTCCCCATTCTTCCAGCATTAAAAGGTGGATATACTGTCTAGGGCTACAGCAACTGTCTTGAAACCATGAAGTAACCAGCATGAAGGAAAAGTCTATAGAATTAAAGACATGCTGGCTTTGACATGGTCAAACCCACTTTGTACTATTTTTGTAGGAGTAAAAGTAGGAAATCAAGCCTATTTGTTTAAGCCACTATAAAATGGGTATATCGCTAAATGAGTTAATAACATATATAAAACATTCAAAACAGTTCCTGGCATTTGGTACGTACTACATAAGTATTAGGTATTATAACTCAGTCATTATAACTCAGTGTTTCTCAACCTTTTTTCCACTATCAACCCCACCCAGGAGCCTTTTTAGACATTCTTTTTCTTATCTTTGATTCCTGAAGTGCAAAAATACCTGTATATCTGTTTACATTGTTAGGTGGAAATGAGCTTTATAAGGCCACAAACCACTAGGCTATCTAAGATTCTTTCATCTTCCAAGAACCCATTTTTTCATGCTTGTAAATGCATTCCTGATACATGCTTCTTCTGCACTGCAACCAATTGATTTAAATAAGAGCTTCTTGGTATTGTCACTAAATACATTCCTAACAGATTCAGTCTCCTTCCCCACCGCAGCCAAATGATTTAAATAAGAGCCCTCATGATTGTATAGACCCCACCCTATTGGCCACAGCAGGTTCCCCTGGGAATGGACACTTGACTAAAGCTGAGACCATTATAATATACCACTCCCATGGGTCTACTTGATTCAATAAGGGATGTGGACCTGATGCATATGAAAATAATCAAAATTCTTCCCCAGGATTTTGAAGCTTGAGAAAAGAGAAAGCACAGGTCAGTTGCTGTCTGTTGTAGGAGCTATGGTATGTGGGCCTGAGAACTCCCTGTAGACATGGAGGAGAACCCAGGCAACAATAATGAAGGCAGCAGCTATGAGGGAGAGACAAGATAGCACTGGTGATGTGGAGATGAATAAAACACAGTCCTGGAAGTAAAGAAGTCACAGTCTAGTAGAGGAAGTACAGTAATATCTTAGTTTGCGAGCACCATTCGTTCCAGAAACAATCTACTCGTACTGCAAGATATCACTCGTTCACCAAGTTAAAATGTATTAGAAATGTTTGCTTGCCTTGCGGAATATTCGCAAACCAAGTTACTCGCAAACCAAGGTTTTCCTGTAATTGTAATACGGTGTGATAAGTGCTGGGAATAGCCCCACGCTACAGGAGAGGCAGCTCAGAGGAGAAGCACCTGGGGCGGCGGGCAGCAGAGGTTTCCTGGGGAGAGGAACCACTAAAGCTGAACCTTTGTTCAGTCCCAAGAAATGGAGCAGGTCACTGTAGTATGCCCACCGTCAAGCCAGGTCTGCTGTGGCTGCTAATTCCCACACCTTAGTAACCTCGAGACGACAAAATTAGCCAAGAATCATCATTTGAAAAGCAATATTAACATATTTATTAATAACACTCATGAATGTCTTTGTTTTTCTGATGGTAGGAAATCTGGAATACAGACAAATATGATGAAGAAAAAAATCAACCATTATTTCACAGCACCATTGTATCTGTTTTATACAGAAAAACAACTTTACTGACACATACTCTCACATTTCACTAGAGCTTGTGCAGCCTTTACCAAGTCTGTCAGTGGCACTGGCATATTTTCTGTTTTGAGTCTCCCCAAAGCCTTTTGATGTAGGCATTACCCTTGCTCCCATTACATGATGAGGAAATAAGGGCTTGGTGAACTTAAAAGAGCTGAGAATCGCTCAGTTAGCAAGTAGAGCAGATGTGCTTCTGTCCAGACTCTCTGACTCCTGAGCACAGCCCTCCACACACGCACACCTGACTCCTCCACAAATATCTGACCACAAGAACCAACCAATCAGAAGGAATGCCCAAATGTCCCAGCAGCCGTCTTCCATTTGCCTCTGCAGAGTCACTCTCTAACCTTCCCCACCCTGTTTTCTGACCCAGAATGCTGACCACTGTTGTTGTACACACCAAAAGGCACTCTGCTCTCAGGCCCTCAGGCCTTGAGCTGGGGTTGGTCAATGCGGGGACACAGAGGGATATGAAAAGGCAAGAGAAAAATGTGGCCTGGCTGTGGCTCTCTACTAACAGTCACACTGGTGAGCCTCTCCATACAGCAGTCTCTCCGAAACCTGGTAACACACATGCCTTTCCTTGTCCTTAAGGCCCAGAGGTGGGACCAGCTCCATTCTGGGAGCCCAGAGGTCTTATACCCTTTGTGGTCTTCCCTACCTGCCCACGCCTCTCAAATTATCCCATTTGCGTGTGCCACCTGCTTCTTGTAGGGCCCCTGGCTGATAGGCTGACCAAAGAGAATGGACACAGGTGTCCTGGTGGGTACTGGCTAAATACCAGTGGAGCCCTCTCCCACCTTCTCCCTCTTCTCCTAATGGCAGTTTCCAGAGTAAAGAACAGCTATCATTATGTGCGGATGCAAGTTAAGACTGCTTGCTATCCCATTCTTCAGAATCCAGCGTGATCGATATATCCTGAACGGAAACAAGATGTTTCCAGGTAACACGAATTTGGATAAATCAGTATTTGTGGTGAAGATCTGGGACTTAAAAAAAAAAAAAAAAAAAAAGCTTTTTTTTCCAAGATTGAGTACTATGTCATGTCACTAATTAATCAATCTTTCCTTTCTCCCGCCCCCCAGCCAGCAGTCCTCTTCCTGGAGTTTCAAAATCTCAATTTCCTGCACCAACAAAATAGATCAAATTAATTTTAGTACAAGGAAGGTAAGAGTTGTCAAGCCTATGTTCCACTTGCTCTAAACGATGAAGGAGAAGTATGAAAACAGCTATGTTAGAAGAAACAAAATTGGACACATTTTGTTAGAGGTATCCTTACAATTTCCCATTCTCCAAAGGATCAAGATATTTCTGGAGAGAAAAACGCATCCAGGAAAGTGACCTGGGAGGCACCTAACCTGACCTCGGCCTCATGCCTTCATCTCAAAACGTAAAGGTCAAAGCCTTTGCAAATTAAAGCACCAAAATAGACATGAAAGCCTTCCTATACTGTTTCCCCCAGATAGGCTAAGTTTGCTAGATACGAATAAAATTACAAAATACCAGAATGTTCTTAAAAATATAGAAAGATGAGAAAGTGTCTATTTGTGATGGTCACTCAATAGCTGGTTTCTTCTTGATTTGCTAAATAAATCTGCTCAGGTCTGTCTCCCTAGTTTGCTCATTCCCCTCCTTTTCTCTCCTCTAACAAACACAGTCAAACAATCAGTGGCTTAGGTTGATGTCAGCTCCTGAATGCACTGACTCCATTCCTTTCTAAGAAGACCTGCTGTCATGATCAAGCTCATGTCCTTTTCACGTCTCAGAAGGACCAGAGCGGGGCTTCTCCGCCTTGTCACTATTGACATTACGGGCTGGGGAACTCTTGGTGGTGGGGTCTGTCCTGAGCATTGTAGGATGTGCAGCAGCATCTCTTGCCTCTACCCACAAGATGCCAGTAGCCCACCCCCTCCTCACAATCAAAAATGTCTCCAGACATTGCCAAGGGTCCCCTGAGAAACAAAGCCGTCCCAGGTTGAGAACCACTGACCTAGAGTTTAGTCTCTTACGGGGTCTACCTGCTTCTGCTCCTGTGCCCCTTGGACTTCACCCATCTTACCACGGACAGAATGGCCTTGGCAAGTCCAACCATGTCATTGTTCATTTAAACCATCACCCAACTCCATTTATAATCGGCTAAAATCCAAAAGTAGCCAAAAATGTAAAAAGGCCCATGAATGGGCCTCTGAAAGCTTCTTTGAACTTAGCTACCTCCTTCTAGTCCTTACAGGTTGTGTCCTCCAGGTGGACGGGAATCTCACCAGTTCTCCAACAGGTGGTCTCCACATCTCTAGGCCCTTCCACACTGAACAGCCCCTTCCCTCACTTCCCCACTGGGAGAAGTTCCAAATCCTCCTCTGTATAGTAAGGGTGACAAACTCAAGTGCACCCAGGGATCAGGATAGTAACATACATGAGCAAGGAGGATGGAGAATTGCAGAGCGCATGCCCAGAGTGGAAGCAGCCCCTCCCTCCCTGCTCTAGGATACCCTTCCATGCAGGAGACTGGGCCCAGTATTGCCACATCTGTGTTTTTATGTTTGCTACCTGAATGATGTTTTTAAAAATGTAAATAAACGTGGAGTAGCTGAAACAATACATGTCTACTGGCAGAACCGGAGAGCTGCTACTTGCTATTTGCACTCAGAGCTCTCTAAGCACGCATTACAGTACCCTGAGAGTGTTCACATTCCTCCGTTCCTGATAAGTGGGACAGCGTCTCAAGGTCAGGTCCCCATGTCATTCACTGGTCCGTTCACTTATTTATTTATTGTTATTATCATTATTACTATTCTTTCTCCCATGTACCCATCCATTCATCCATCCAACTCACCAAAAAATAGAACTAAGTCCCTCTAAGCACTGTGTTAAGAATACAAAAGTAAACAGATGCAGCCCCTGCCCTCAAAGTGCCCCTAGTCCAGTGAAGAGAAACAAAGGCCAACAGTTATAATCCACACACTCACGAGAATATTATAAATGAATAATGCCCTCAGAGCACAGCACATGGACCGCAGAAAGAGCACTTAAAGCTCCCTGGGGGGTTCAGCCTGGCTTCAGACGAGATTTGAGCTAAGGGTAGAAATCTGCCAACTTGATAAGTGAGAGAGAGTATTCCAGGTCACAGGAACAATCTGTGCAAAAGCAGGGCGGTACGAAGGGAGATGGCACATTTGAGAAACCACAATAATGCATTTTTAGTTAGAAACAGAGAATGAAAAGGGGTGAAATTTCACAGTACAGCATTCTTAAATGCACAGTGTTCAGTGCTATTCTTGGCACCTAGAACATACTTAAAAAGAGCTTGTTTGTTTAATTAATTAATTCAAAATTGGGCAGAAAGGAATGCTGAACAAGCATGGCTTAACAGTAGTTAAATAGTTCCTTCAGTGTGAGAGTGATAACAGTAGTTGACTGAAGAACTGTTACATGAGCTAATACAATAATTAAATAGTTATTTTAATAACAACAGTAATAACTAACATTTACTGAGTGCTTATTATGTGCCAAGTACTTAGATAAAGGTTTCACAGGCATTATTCCATTTAATCCACATAATGATCCTATACAGGAAGTATTATTATTCCCATTTTACAGATTACAAATAGGTTCAGAGGAATGTTGGGGCTCAAACCCAGCAACATCTGAATCCAAAGTTCAAGCTCTTAACTATTACAGTTACATTTTGGGTGGAAAAATCCCCAAGGGCTGCTGCAAGGGCTTTTGGTAGTGTTTGAACCCAGAGTATCAACATACCAAAGAATAAGCTTGCTCTCTTGGGGGGACTAAAATTTGTCTTTTCAAAAGAAAAGCTATCCTCTTTATTGAGCAGAACACCAACCACTAAAGGAGAATTGCTACACAGTCCAAGTGCAGTTGTCAGCAGCTCTCCATTTAAAACAACAACACAGTCTCTGGAAAATGCCATGGAGAGAGGAGGCAGGCAGAATCTCCCTCCCGGAGCCAGGCCAGGCCGGGCCTGTCCGCGGAGCACAGCGGGGTGCAGGCTGCCAGAGAAGCAGATGAGCCCATCCAAAAACGGGACCCAGACACAGCAGGCAACGGGCTCCCTGACAGGAGGGGCCAATTTGGTTTACTTTCAGACACCTGGACTCCCTTATATGGCCACATTTGTAAATGACATGAAAAGGCCTTCGATGTGAACATGAACTTTCACAATTTGCACCAAGCTTCTCTGTGATTCAGCTGTATGCATGCAGGAAGCAAATGTATCTAAAATAAGGAAGAGTGAAAAATCTGTAAGGCAAAGATGTGTTTTCAAATACCCTCTGAGTACTGAGCAAGCACCACTTTATGTCTAGATGATACCATAATTGAAAATATATAATTTTGATCAGTTTACTAAAAGAGGTTGGCTATCAGCAATTCTAGGTAATCTAATTGATTACTTCCATTTCTTTCTTATTTATTTATGCCACTGAATTGTTCACTTTAATTTTTCCAACTCTATTAGAGAAATAATGGACAAATATAACTGCACACATTTAAAGTGCACAATGCGAGGATTTGCTATACATACACACATTGTGGAACAATCACCAAGATCAGACGCTTGCCATTTAAATCTCTTGTGATACCAACGAGCAATTTATTGTTGGGCACTTAGGAAAAGTACGTGTTCTGTAACAACACCACCTAGTGCAAATTGCTATGCTGACCCTTGCTACCACATGATTTGGACAAATGATAAGTTTTCTCCAAGTCTCAGTTTTATCATCTGCAAAAATAGGTATAATAATGGAGACCTAGCTCTATTGCTGCCAAAGCCAGCTGAACAACCGAATGAAGATTGTAGCAGAAAGGAAGAGAAGGAGGTGCGTTTAAAAATATTTAGAAAGAAACAAGACACAGAGGTGGACTTCCGAATACTCAGTTTGTAAACCAGACAGTCACCAAGAATGAAGCCTGTTTCAGCCTGAATCCCTGAGGGGGGATGGTCCATCACCAAGATGGAACAGGCGGGAAAGGGGCCAGTGGGTGGTGAATTTGAATCTGGGACATGCTGGTAGGAGGCAGCTGTGGAAAGCTCTGCAACTGTGTCCAATGGCTTGCTATGTTTTGAAGAACACTGCTGGAAATACATATTTGGAAGTCACTGGCCCATAAATTAAATCAGTGAAACCATGCCATGTACACTGAGTTACCCCAGAAAGAATATTTCGGCAAAAGTTGCAAACCCAAGGAGCACATCTGGAACACAGACTTGTTTGGTTTGGCCCCCAAAGAATTCCTAAAAAAGTTTCAGCAAACATATAAAAATCTTAAGATTGTGAGTATTTTAAAAATCTGGATTTCTAACTTGTCTTGAAAAATAAGACGACGCTGCAGTACTGAGCCAATATTCCCTCTCCTGGTCACACAATCGGAAAGGGCTCATTTCAAGAAGCCCTCATGAGACGAGTTTGCCATGGCTGCCCCTCTTCCACGGTGTCTGCGTGTGCAGGCTGTGCCTCCCATCTGCGACCTTCTGAGGTCCTTCAGGGATATGAGTGTGTGGCTTCTGTTGTACAATCTCAGGCACAATGAGAAGAACAGAGAACTAAGGTCCTAAGCCTCTGGAAACTCACACAGAGAGACTCTCGCAGAGGAATCTATGAATGAAACCCAGCAAGAAATATCAGAAAGGTGCAGGTGTGTGTATATTACTAAGGTCAAGAGAGTAAAGCAGTCATGGACTCATCCTTGATTGCGCCTTACCTGATACCTCCCCTCCCCCACACCAGCAAGTCTTTTTGGCATCAACTTCAAAGTACATCCCAAATCGAAACACTTCCCATCATCTTTAAGACAGTGGTCCAAACCACCATCATTTCTTACCTGGATGACTGAAATGGCCTCTTATTTGTTTCTACTCTTACCTCCCAACAATCCGTTCTCCACATCGCAGCTAGAAACAGCTCATTAACAGGTAAATCACATCATGTCACTCTTCCACCAAAACTAGCCAGAGTCCTCCTGTTACACCAAGAAAAAACTCCGAACTCCGAAACACGCCCTATTCGGTCTTACAAGGAGTGGCCCTTTTCTACTTCTTTTGGCCGCATCTCCAACAACCAGCTCCTTGCTATGTTTAGTCACAACGGCCTCAAGTGTACACACCTGCCTGAGGGCCTGTGTACAATGTCTCCTCTTCCTGAATGATCACTCAGCTCATTTCTTCTCAGTTCAAATGTCACCTTCTCAGACAGTATGTACTAACCAACTCAATGCATTCATCATTAGGGCCACTTTCTACCCCTCTCCCTGCAGCCTTTTTTTCAGAGCACTTCATTCAGCTGAATTATTTTTGTTTATTTGATTTTTTCTGTGTCCCTCACTATAAATTCTATGTGATCAACGTCTTAGTCTGCCTGTATGCAATGCCTCCCACAGATAAACTCTCAATAAGTAAAAGTTAAATGAGTGCATAAATTGATACAAATGCATGAATGAATATATGATATTGTAGAAGTTAAGGGATTACAGAGAATAAGGGTTAAACAGGGCATATCGTCACCTGGATTTCCCAGAAAGCAGCCCCTGAGCAAGAGGGTCATGTGCAGGTACTATGCTAGGAAGTGCAAACTCAGGAGTCAGGAGGGGAGTGAGGGACGAAGGGAGTGAAACAGTAAGGGAGAGACAGCAGGATGACGATGCATGATCAAGCTGGCACACTAACAGTGACTCATTCTCTATCCCACAGGACCATCCACAACCTCCCCACTCCAATCCCCTGTGCCATATAAACTGTATTCACAACCATCCATATGGGGAGAAGGGGAGCATTAATTCCCCCACACATGCAGGTTGTACACAGATGGGCACACAGTGAGATCCAGAGGTAGAATTAACAAGGAGATCTCACAGTCCGTCATAGCCAGCAGGCGGCATAAGGTGAGGCATTGTCAGTTTATACCTGTACGATGCCTTTCAGAGGCCATGCGAACCTGGTTGCCGCAACAGCAGCTGCAGCAGACATGATGCAGCTTTTCCTTACCACCTTCCTGAGAGGATCTGACATGGGGCATCAGAGGTGTCCGATACACAGTAATATTAGCACCCAAAACACCCACTGCTTTAGCAATGACCTTGACAGCAGTGCGCTGGGGAGACAGGAAATATTACAGTGGATGCAGGGGTGACTGGAAGCAAAAAAGCAGAATAGAAAAGGCAGGCTTCTCTCGGGGTTCCTTGGAGAATTGGGTGATTCCAGGGCTGAAGCAAGGAAAGTGCTGAGGGACATTCTATGTTGCCAGAAAGTAAAGATGGGGACAAGTCAAAGGACACAGAAGCCAACTTGAAGGGGCTCCCAACGGGTAAATCTGTGACTACCTGAGCAACAAAATGATAGTAAAGAATTAAAACCAACAGAATAAAATAGAAATTCCTAAGTATCATAGTGATACCCATAAATAATTAAAAATATAAAAATGGGAGACAAAGGGAAAACCACTTATAGTAGAGTTCCAGTTAATAAATATAGAAGAAATTATAAACAGAAAACACCATCTGGCCAAACCACAGGAATAATTGTTTCAGGCAAGAATTAATAACAGATGCTAAAATTAGTGGGATAAGGTATGATAGGAAACATGATATTTACATAGTCTCAAAGTATCTCTCCACAAAGTAATTACTAATTACAAAAGGGAGAATAGTAACTTTACAATGAAGAAACTGGAAGATGCTATCTTAATCAAGTGACATTACCAGTTAACCTCACCAGTGATGGGACAAATTGGTATCACGTGTCTCCTGATAAGATGCACTGTGAAAAGCACACTTCATTTTTGTGGTTTTCCTGCCAAAAATGCATAATCTGAATTTAATCCTGAGGAAACATCAGTCAAATTGAGAGACATGATACAAAATTACCAACCAGACGTTTCAAAAATGTCATGGTCATAAAAAATAAAAAAAAAGTGAAAACTGAAGAACTATTCCAAATTACAGGAGACAAAGGAGATAAGACAACTAAATGCATTGTGTGATTCTAGATTAGATTCTGGTCCAGAAAAAAAGAGACATGAGTTTGACAATTGGCAAAACTGAAATAAGGTCTTTAGATTCGGTAATAGTACAGTTTGAATATTAATTAACTGACTTTGACTATTGTACAGTGATTATGTAACAGGTTGGTTGGAGGAAGAAGAAGACACGATGGGGAGAGATACACAGAGGTCCCAATAGTGCCTGAAATTAGTCTAATTTGTCAGGAGGTCCTAGGCACATGCATACGCTATTCTATATATATAAACACGGCATGAATTTTTTTTAACCAGGGAAAACTTAAAAACACAATGAAAGCAGAATGAATGTCATCGTGGTCTTCTAGATTCTGTTGCCTACGTCTCACAGCCTGAACCCTGTCCTCTCCTAGTTTAAAAAAAAATTAAAGGAGCAAGAACTAGAGAGTTGTAAAAGACATACTAGCACCTAAGACTTTCTCCTTGCTCTAAACAGATGGTTTATAACACGACTGAAAAGGGAAGAATCACTGAACTATGTGAATTAATGTTCTGTAATGGCCTCTCCCTATACTACTATCAATCACCTTATGTACCACTTGAGGTCCCCACACATGCTCCCAGAGGGAATGTCCCGCTGATTGGAAGGAGGAGAGTTTTGGTACACGAATCTTAGGTTCAAATCCCACTCCTCCATTTACTAGTGTGAGGTGGGGCAGACTCAATTTCCCTGGGTGTTTCCGCATCTGTAAATTAGAGAAAACGCTGGAGTTCTTATAAGATCAGCCAGAAAGAATGTGCAGAAAGGCTAAGTCGCCATGCCGAGTGCACAGTGGCTCACACATGTAGTAAGACCCCTCATCACTGCTCTTGTTACCTTTGTTTCCGAAGGAAGTTTAGACTGAGAAAGCAATCCCACTGTAGCCTTCAATCCCTAAATAACAAAAATGAAATGAGACCAACACCTCTGCGTGGATGTCCATATACAACTACCTCTATCTGAGTGGTTCACACCAGTGGACCCCCTCCTAATGTGGACAGCTGGTTACTGGACTAAGGAAAAACTTCTGGAATAACATCTGGGCTCAAATCCTGGAGTCACCTCCTGGGCCCTGTGTGACCTTGAGCAAATTACCTATCCCCCAAAGCCGCAGGGATTTCTTCTTAAACATGGGACTACCAGCCCCCTCTCACAGGGTTACTATTAGAATGCACACTGCATAGATGTATAGTGTGTAAAACAGTGCCTGACACATACTAGATCCTCTACCGATCTCAGTTCCTCCCTTTTGCTGATAAAATACAAGAAGGAAAGGTCCAGAGAAGGCCATACAAACCAAGCAGGAAAGAAGTACTTGGTGAAAGAAAAAGCCATTCTACAAACCAGTTAATCCAGATTCATTGTAATCCTGGCTATACCTTAAAATTTCCTTCACTTCCCAGAGCTTCACTTTCCACACGTATAAAATAGAAATACTGCCAGCTCCTTAACGGGGTTGTTCTGAGGGCTGATTGAGGTATGAAACCATTTTCCACAGTACCAGGGACACAGAGTACCAGGAGTCCATAAACTGGAGCTAAGGGAACTTGCATGGAAATTCTGTAAGCCTCCTTATGCAGCCTGCTCCGTTTCTTGAAGGCCTGAATGACGGCTGCGAGTTCAAGCCTCAGGGTCTGGAAGCAGTTATTCCTTCAATCCTTTCCTGTCTAAGCCATCCACAGCCCTAGCTCCTGGGCCCCTCACAGAGGAAATAGAAGCCCACACTTTTATTTCCAAGTGAAGACCAAATGACAGAGTCCTGCTGCTTTCTAAAATTTACTCTTCTCCCAAGCTGCACCACAACTTCTGTCCATGTTTTCTAAATCCTGCATTCTAAAATCTTTGTTTCATCTTCCTAAGCAACCTAGAAAAAAGTAATAATTCTATGTATATGTATATGTTACATTTTAGACATTTCCTAAAGGATGGATTTAAATGTCACACTCTTGACTTTAGAGGGAAATCTGAGGACAAAAGAGGGATTAGGAATTGTAGGATGGGGGAGGATGGAGATTTCAAAAAAGAAATCAGGTTAAGGTTACAAGGATAAAAGTTAAATAAGAAAACAAAAGCCCAGTTAAGGCTGCCTTGGTTAAAGTTACAAATAAAATCCAACACTTCATAGATCTCTAGTCCTCAAAACCGAGAAAGCTCGGGGCCGGCTCTCATAAGCTTGAACAACAGGCTAATTTTCAAGCAGAAATCAAAGTGGTTGGGCCCCAGAACAAATAGGTTGAAAGCTCAACCATAAGCCTAGTCTCACAGAGTTAAAAGGAATGCAGACTGCCCCAAAACACACCAGCCGTTTGTTTTTTCTGCCACCTTTCCAACGGTCATGTCTGGAGTGAGGATAAACAGTTCTGGGGGGAAAAAAATGATGTGAAGTGCAGACTTTAAGAAAATAAAACATTAGAAGAACATTTCTTAAAGAGTTATATGTGTTCCTGCATATATACACATACATGCATACATACATGTGTGTGTGTGTCTGAGTGCGTGTGTAGAGAGAAAGAATATATATTCACATAGGTTGCATGTGTGTATGACAACATTATCTAAACTTCTGTATGGTTTCAGGTATAAATCACAACGGCTGAAACGAGCCTTTGAGATGGTATAGTTTTTTTAGCAAGATCAAAAATTTCTACAAAGCCATTCCAAAAACTGTGAAGGGTGCCTGAGCAACATTTCAACTTTATTAAATAAGATTAAACTGAGTGCTTTTGGTTTTTATTAATAGCATACTTTATTCTAGGCTGCTTGGAAATGTACTTGGAAAGTCCCAGATGGAAGACCTAAGAACAGGAGGAGAAGAGAGAGCTTCCTTTTATGGCAGCCCCACTACGTGCCAGAATTAAGTTAACTACAGTTCATGTGCGATCCCATTTTACGCACACAACAAACATACGAAGTAAATATCAGATTCCTGAGCCCTCACAGCTTGCAAGTGGCAGAGCCCTTTCCGGAATTGGAGGGTTTTATTCCATCATCATACTACTCAGCCTCCCAATGAGATGCTGAAAGTCAGAAGCGATCTTTCCAGCACTGCTATGAGGACAGAGAAATATTTTAAGGGCAGGAAAAATACCACAGCAAGGTAAAAAGTAGTTTTTTGTGATCTCTACTTTAGCATAAGAAACAAGAAACCTTTTGGTTTAAGAGTAAAAGCAAGAAGATGAAGAGTTTACATGTGTCAGGTGATAAATATTTAATGCCACTTGGTACACAAGTTCTTCAAAAATGTCTTTTGGCTCTAAAGGCCTTTCTGTTAATCCACACTTCAGCGGGTGCAGCCAAGTCTGGGAGAAAATACATTTTTAATACGGGCAGTGTCAAAGCAAGAGGCTCAGAAATTGAGTATAAGACCCACAAGGGATCTCAAACTCCTAGGAGAAGGGGTCCTAATGTGAAGAAGGGAATAAAAAGTATATATTCTAGGGAATGAGGCCATGTAAGAGCCCTGTCAGAATAATTACCAAAATGGATTTTCTTTTCTCCCTCAGTGGATGAGCGAGTCAAGTTTAGGGGAATCAGATTTCAGACAAAGTCGCTCAGGATGAGAGGTTCGGGCTGCTTTCCAACTGTCTACAGCATCTTAGTTGCTGACCCGAATACACTACACGCAGAGCTCAGCATCATACACTGCACACTGGTGCTGACACTCTACCGTATTCTCAGTGCCTCTCCTATACGAGTAATGTTGGACCCTTGCTACCATTTCCATTCTCATTCATTCCCTCCCTCCCTCTCTTCTTCCATCCCCTCCTCCCCCTCCTCCTCCTGCTTCTTCATTCTCTCTCTCTCTCTCTCTCTCTCTCTCTCTCTCTCTCTCGCGCGCGCGCGCGCCTTGACTTTTACATCTGATGCTTTCCCCAGGGGACAGGTCAGAAACTCAGAGATTAGCAATAATAGGAAGCTGCTCCCGAGTCAGCTGAAGGGACAAAGACAAGAGGGTTTGGTTTGTGGGATCCAGGAGCCAGGGTCATCTATCAGATGCTGAAGCCATAGGGGCCTGCCCAGCACATGGGAAAGCCACAGCGGGGATGTGGCCACTGTCAGTGATGTTGAAACGGAAGAACAAACATACAGGCTTCCCTCTTCCCGCTGATGTCAAAAGGTCAGGAGGGCAGGGGTCAACCCCCTGGAATGCTGAACAGAGTAGCATCCCCAGAGAACAAGGGCAACAAATGGATCTGAGTGCAAACAGGCCAAAGGCCAACACAATTGATAAGTTAAAAATGTGCCACAGAATAGTTTATTGTGTGACACAATTGCTAAACATAGGCATATGTTATTTAAGCAAATAGAGAGGGTGCCAAAAAAATGTATACACATTTTAAGAAAGGAAAATGGCATTAAAATTATAATACTCAATATATACTGATAACAAAAGATGAGATGAGTCACGTTTGACTTCGGCAATTACAAGACGTGCTCAAAGTCATTACCATCAGCATCCAGGTACTTCTGATTACGGCGAACTACTGCTTGACCAAAGTGTCCACTTCTATACATATTTTTGGCACCCCTGGTATATACTACCTACAATACAGAGGTTGAGGTATTATGAGATGGAAAGATCAAGAAAGAGAGAGCAAGAAGAGTGGAAGAAATATAGTCCATTCTCATTATTTGCTATATGTTCTGTGAAGAATCCACAAATGATGAATTAGTGAATAACGAACCATTGTTCCTAAAGGAAACAGGGTTTGGTTCCTGAGAGCTTCTGGTCAGATCATCAACCTATCAATACACCTTGTTTGATGTGTGCTTCTGTTTAAAAACACCCTAATTAATAATATATTATTGATTCATTGGCATTAAACTTGCAGCCAGCAGCACGTAACTCACATCTGAATGAAGGTTATATAATGTGTATATGTTCCCCATAAGGCACAGTGCAGCTTTCTTGCACTTCAGAAACACAGACAGCACTTCACCTGGGGGTCATTTTAAACAGTGAAATCACAAACAAAATGCACAAAAATGAAAAAAAAAATCAGGCACTAATAGACCACAAAAGGACACTTATTTACAGTCTGAAAGTGGAAACAAGAAGGCAGAGGGACTTCTTGTCTGACGTCAGCTGGGAATGGGCACACTGGGCAGCTCAGAAATGTTTCGCCACTCTGGGCACCTCTGAGAATGACCATGAAAGCGCCACAAGTGTTGATCTGGGGGTTACACATAAATTTTAGTGATTAGGTGATTTCACAAATATAGAATCTGTTGCTGATTAGAATTGACTGTACATCAAGGTGTTTAAAGAAAACAAAGTTGTCCCCAGATGGTAGAAGATGAAATTCCTTTTGTTTCATTATATATTTTTCCTTCCTTTTTATTCTCAACTGTTGTCCAGTCTGCATTAAGATTCTAATTACTTGAGGAGGGGAATATAAATTTAAGACTTCACAAAGGAAAGAAAAAGTAAGAGCAGAAGCATTAAGTAGTGGAAGCACTAGCCTAGTAGGAGATCATACTAAATAAACAGCGGGTCATCCTCACTGTGTGATATGAGGGGCAGTCTCCAGGTGGTCCCACTCCAAATCTCTACCACCCTTCCAGCAGACAGCCCAAGGTGGGCAACATGGAAAGGCCAACTGTGGGGCTGGCAAAAGGCAGGAGGGGCCCATGAGCTAACTTCCTGAGTAGGTAGCAAGCATTCCCAGGGAACAACTTACCTGGATTCATAGACTCATGGCTTCTACCCCCACCTCTAACAAAATCTCTCTTGTGCTCATCTGATGTTCCCCCATGACCTGATATGGGCCTCTTTCAGTTCAATTCAGGAAATATGATTTGAACCACAACTATGTACAAACTGCTGTACAAGGTGCTAGAGGGAAGAAAACACCATATTGTCCTACGTTACGTTTTACCTGTTTTGTGACTAGTCAGAGTCTGAGTCTCTAATTGTACCACCTTGTATTTATAAATGGCTTGTATTTGTAAGGCACTTTATAAATTTCTTAGGTACACACTATCTCTTGGCTGTGTGTATCCCTCTGTCACTTTATGCATAGTTTATTATAGCATATTCCATTATTTTGATTTATTTAGTGGCCCATTTTCCCTCTGGTCTTTGAGCTAGCTTTCTGAGGACAGGCACTATCTAGTAGGCCCTCAACAACCCTTTTGGAATTACTAAATTCAGATTAAATCCTCACAACATGAAACAGGAATTATTTAACAATTTTTACAGGTAAGAAAAGAGGATCAGAGAAGGTATGTGATTTGTCTGAGACGACAGTTATGAAGGGATCCTGGCTCCATGCACAGGGTCCCTTCGGCCATCCCAGAGCTGCCGACAAGGAAGCATCAGCCAGGGTGCACATTGTAAAAAAAAAAAAAAAAGACATGAGTCTAGCCAAGTTCTGGAAGCACAACTGTACGAAAAAAAAAAAAAAAAGAAAGAAAGAAAGGAAAGAAAAAGGAACACTTGAGACATTTTTTTCTTTCTTTCCCCCACGTTGAGGAAAAGGGAGAGAAAAGACTGCATCCTGGTGCTGATTTCTATGTATCTGGTCAAAAATATTTACTAACAGGAAAAGAGCCTTCTGAGTTTAAAATAAAAGTTCAAATAAAAGTGTTCATTGAGTTTATTATAGATGTGAAAACCTCTGGGGACCGAAAAAAAATTTAAAAATTGATTTATGAGATTTTTGAGCTTCAAACCAGGAATAAAGCTAAGTTGTAGAATTGACAAAGCATAGTAATTTAGCTCTCTGATCACTTCTTCCACCATTAATGAGCAACGTTTAATCTTTAATCCTCCTTCACGAAGCTGCTTTTACTGTCCCATCTGCTCTGCTTACTCCTCATGCCTTCAGGATCTTATAATTAAATTCTAATTAAAGTTTAAGGCATGTAATAAAAAAAACACTCGTGGAATGCCTTTGATTCAGAGGCCAAAATAACATTTCAGCAGTTTGAAAAATGAATTATATTCTTTTGCTTAATCAGCATCTTTAAAATGGAATTAAAATGGGAAATTCTAATCTTCCATGATTTCGCCAGCCACACATTATGTAAATACGTTCATCATCATGTGCTACATTCAAGTCAGCTGAAAACATCATGAAGGGACCTGTGCCCTGCCCGGTTTGTGTGTGGACGTGAGCTCGGTGGCAGTACATGGCGCAGAGCTGTCATCAACACCTCCGTGGTGCCTGCGCAGGCTGACATCAGCGTGTCTCTAGCATGACTCCTGAATACTGACAGAAGGGGGTTCTCCCCATCTAATATCTCACCAGACTCCATCAATCCTACCTTTCCAGCATCTTCCAGATATATCCCTACTTCAACGATGTTAGCTCAGTCCTCCAACATCCCTGGGAATAACGCAACGCTTTCCCACCACCAGCCTCAGTCCCCTGCTCCAATTCACACCCCACTCCACCTGGTTCACAGTTGCCTTTCTTAAGCATATTCTCAACAGGTTGTTCCACTCTGATCATAGGCTAAAATCTGAGTAATAATAATTGTGGTTAATTACATAATTATACGTATTACAGAGCTAATAATAATAACAGATGTTCAATGTACTTTATGTATGCTATTTTGCAAGTTCTCAGAGCCACCCTATTATTGTCTCAGATGAGGAAACTGAGGGACAGAAAACTTGACGTGCTTGCCCAGAATCATAGCGGCATGCCATGGTGGGGCCAGGGTTTATAGCCATGCCATAAACACACCTAAGGCCCAAAGCCTGAGGAAAACACATGAGGACATCTTGTTCTTCTCTGCAAATGCTCCCCAACAAATAACCCATGTTCTGCTTATGCTAACATGCTCCCAACGCACCATGGTCCTGCATGCCTGTACCTTTGCACACGCTGCCTTTCTGCCAGTGGCCCTCCTCACCCACCGGTAGGATCCTGCTAGCCTTCATTTCCTAGCCTGTGAGACCTTACCTGACTTCCTGGGCAGAGCTGATCACTCTCCCTTTTCTATGCACAATCTAGACTCTGACGGACTTCTGTTACGGTGCTGCTTACATTGCAATCTGACTGTGTGGGGGGCTTGGCTTTCTTCTGAATGCCCCTTAAGGGCAGAGCACACACCAGGACTTCGAGAAATATGTGAGGAATAAAGAAATGGATGGTTTTCTAAATATGTACGTTGGACATATAGAGTATGGTCCAGTCTTAACAAAATCTATATAGAGAAAACTGTTACCCTCTGGTACTATTCATAGAGAGAAAGAAAATTTTTTTAAAGAAGACAACTTTATAAACACAAAGAACACTGATAAAACTCTTCCAGGTGCATCCAAATCACTAGTAACTCATAGCTTGTTTTACTGTTTGACTATCAAAATGCATTAGTTCTTTTCACCCATGACTCTAGAGCCTTGAAGATGAGCTCCATCCAGAGCAGAGCAAGGGGCAAAACATTAGACTTAAACTCAGCCCCAAAAGGCATTCTGGACTTGACTGTGCTGCCCATACCCTAGCACTGAGCTGAGTGCTCACCTGGCTGGCACACCCAGGTTTCCCTGAACCCTGCCCTCTCTGCCAGGTGAAGTCAAAACAGCGGAGCATCACACCTGTCACCTGATTTTCACCCCAGGGGTCCACTGAGACTGAAGCCTTTTCCTTGACCATTATGAGCCCCTATAAGCTTTGCTTCTTTTTGCCAAATAATTCCTTATCTAGGGGATTTGAGACCCCCTGCCCCCAACCTGCCACTAACTTGGTTCAGTTCCAAGTAGACCAACATGCCCACTGTCACACAGCTGATGACTAGCAGAAGTGGGATATCAATACAGATCTTTTTCATTCTCATGATATGCCCCAGCTTAGTCCTTGAAGAGCTGAAGGTGTATTAGGAAAAGGCATGTACTCAGAAATCTAGTCACACTATTTATCATGGCTTGTAAGGATGCCTGGCAGACCCAACCATTCACAAGACCCCAGTCTACATTTCCATGCTCTATCCACTCCACACTGTCCACTGTTTCCTCAACATGCAATGAGTTTTCATGCTTTCATTTATGTTCTCTCTCTGGCGGTATTGCCCTGTCTTCACCTGTCCATTGTTTTCACCCCTGAAGATATAGCTCATTCACTCATCATTCTGTATTTATTCAATAGCTGTTTCGTACCAGATCCTGCACTACATGATGAAGAGATTTAGCCCCTGCCCTTAAAGAGCTTACAGTTTAGTGGGAGGTAAAAAAAAGCAAATCCATCCAAATACTGAATATGTCCTAAGGCAGGGATAAATACAGGCCAGGTGGCAGTACAAAGGAAAAGCCTGGAGCCCTGTCTCATGCCTCCTCTCTGAGATGCTACTTTCTCCCATTCCTTCCCTCAATCTGTCCCCAGTCCCACCACAATTTATTGTTACTCACACTTTCCCCATTGTATTGTTCATTCTGCAGTCACAACTCTTTTCACATTGAATCATAATTTATTATGATTATTTATCTTCATCACTAGAATCACTTCCTTGAAAGAACTGATTGCTTAATCGACAAATATTTTGTTAAGTGGCTTGTAGAACTATAGTGGTTAAAACATGAGTTTTTTTTATTTAAATCCTGGCAAATACTTATTAGCCATGTGACCTTATTAGGTTACTTAACATCTCAGCCTATCAACATTTTCTGCGTATCTGAAATAGGGATCAGTCAAAAATATACTGAAGGTTAGCATGGCAAAAGTATGTACCAAAATCACAGTCTTTGGCCTCAGTCTTTGGCATTGCTTATTTCAATGTCAATACTGGCATTACTCACCCTGTATATGAGCAATGACAGTGATTACAGCCGAAGTTGTAATCATCTCAAGAGAGTATAACAATGTCAGTTTACAAAGCAATATGGAATTTATTAATATCATAATATTCACTTCTAAATATAGGTAAGCAATTTAGGTCCAATTTGGGGTGAAAAAATTTCTTTATGAGTTCTATATGCTGAAGATGCAACAAGTGAAATATAAATGTATATTTATTATTATTATTAAAACAAAATGCTAATGATGATTTTGAAATAGCATGTACCAAATCAATTAAGAAACATAAAATAATTTAGTATGAGAGAGAGAGAATTAGCTAGCTGAGTTGACACAGAACACTGTATCTTTTTTGAGGCTCTGAATCCATAGAAAATGCTGAATAATATAAAGTACCATTTAAAATGAGATTATATACCTGAAACTAATAATATGTATATACATATAAGATTATATTAGAATTAGAATCTTTATGGCACTGTTTGGTCCTAGCACTCATAGCATAAAATAAAATAATAATAATAAATTACATGTAATGTTTGGTTATTTAATTCCACTTACATCAAAAGTCTTCCAAGGAAAAGTTCCATTTAGGAATTTCTCATATCTTATAAAGATGAAATAAAAGCAGAATGTCAACCTTATGACTTCCATATTTCACAAGATACACTCAAAACTGTGTACAAAAACATTGATAAACATCAATAAATCATCTCTGATACACGTGTTTTTTTAAATATAAAGAGTGCATAAAATGACAGTGCTAGAGAAAAATGAAATTCCCAAAACATGTTTTGTTACTGCTAACCAATATTTAAATTACAGACTTTAATCTATGCTATAAGAGAACAATTCCTTAAAAATGTGTGTCTCTGGGGAATGTGGGGCTGATATTCAGGTTGAGAAGGTATGACTGGCATGCATACTTATGACACAAATCACAATAAGGAAATTACGGGTGGATGGTAAGCCATCTAAGGTGGACGGTAGGGGTGAAGTGATATTGTAGGGGGTTAAGGAGTGAATGAGTAATTGATAAATGAAGTAGATGTCGATCCTTCATATGGAAGATGTGACTACAGAAGGAGAAAAATGAGGCAGTGGCCCACAGTCCCACTTGTTTACTAAGGAAGGAAATATAGGCTAAAACAAATGGAATACATTACAGCTGTACATACCAGTCTAAAGGATTATTGTTGCTTCCGAGTGCCAGAGTGTATGTATAATGCTGACTCCACCCTGCCCATTTGAACTTGCTTGATTCCCAAATGCTTGGCTTTAGCTGAGCCAGTTTTCTTAACAACTTTCAGAATAAACAGAAAAGTACAACATTGAGGCCAAGGCACTTCCAGATTTGAGTCCATGATTTTAAAGATTTGTGATTTTCCTTACATGGTACCCAGATATGTTATTGATCCACTTCTGGACTGGATGGAAAGTACTCATATACACAGATACCCAGGCATATGTGGTACCAGATCATATGTGTGATTCTAAAGTTCTCAGAAACACAAGAACCTACCCTTAAGAACTGTATTTCAGTTCCTACAGCTATACACATGGCATGAGGAACAGAAAGAGGGAAATTCTACTGTATAGCAAGCTCCAACTGGAGGTGATAATATCCCAGTGCATCATGTCAAGAGTGCCCAATAAATTCCAAGTACTTCGTGTACAACAGCTAATCCTTACAAAGAGCTATTGCTATTCCTACTACCAACTATACAAGTATGGCTTGGAAACCTACTTACGTAATGAAGAACAAGAATGTCAGAGAGTCAGCTTCCCCACTAGTCTAGCTCTGTGACTTAGGGCCAATTTTTGTACCTTCTCTAAACCTTAATCATCTGTAAAATGGGTATAATCATACCTACCTCGGAAAATTAAAGTAAGAATTAAAAGAGAAATAAAATATCTATACAAAGTACCCAACACAATATCAGGCATTATTAGTTAATAGTCAATAAATGGCAGCCATGTTGATTGATACTGTTATTTCCTAAGGCTCCATAATGAGTAAGACACAGAGGGGGTATTTAAATTCATATTTGACTAATTCTAAAACCAATACAAACAATAACATTGATTGAGAACTTACCACACACCAGCATTATTATGTAAATGCTTTACATGTATAAATATAATCAATGGTCAACATAACCCTATGATATAGGTACTAAAATTATCCCCACAATTTAGATGAAGAAACTGACATAAGAAAATGCCTCATGGCTAATAACTATTGGAAGCTTAACTGGCTTCCTTTCCCCCAATTTTAGGTACTTTCAATAAGGTATGATTCCCATGCCATCACCACGTTCATTTATCCTTCATGCTGAGGTGCCTACATTTTGAAACCACATATAACATCTCAGATATATTCTGGGAACTGAGAGCATACAGAAAGGGATATGGCTTTGAGTTCGTTAGGAAGGTGGGGCCTATATAGCCATAAATATTATTATTACTATTTTGCAAAGACATGAACAAGTTGTATCAGGAAGTTTATTGTTCTAATTGACCAAACAGATTTCTATCTTTTCTTTTTCATTCTGCAAAATTTCTAAGCATTTGGACTGCTTGAAAGAAACCAAAGAGTGACTCCAGAAGCCTCATGTGAACCGACTCTCATGGCCAAAAGCCCCCAGATGGACCTAAGTGGAAAGGTCAATATATCCTATTTCCCCAAGGCAAACGGCCTTTAGGGATACAGTAAAAGCTTGGATTGTGAGTAACTTGGTTTGCGAGTGTTCCACAAGATGAGCAAATACATTTTAACGTGGTAAAAGAGCAATGTCTTGCTCGTTTGAGTAAGAGTAGTTTGAGTATGAGTAGTTTGTTTCCGGAATGAATTATGCTCGCAAACCAAGGTATTACTGTACTTTATTCCTTTTTATACTTTTATAGTCAAATGATCATGATCAACACGAATCAGATCAAATTGACTTCAGCTGGACAAAAGTGCTGACATGAGTGGCTAGAAACATCACGTGCAGCTTGCAATAAAAGGGTACATGATCATCATGTAAGTCCAGGTCCCACCAACTCAACCCTTCTATAGTCACATCTCATTAAGCCTTGAAGTAGCAGCTGGTTTCTCCCACAACTTGTCCTAGAAGAACAAAATTAGAAGGGCCCCCATCCTTTAGATGTGCTCTTGAAAATACTCCGTCCTTTATCTGGATGGATTTTTATAGAGAGCTAACAGATCAGACCTGAGCACATGTGATTCTAAAGATCAACGAGTTGGCAAAAATGGACATGGCTGATGTCAAACAAGAAGGACCTCCCTTTGAAGTCTGAGAATTAATGAGCTGATTCCCAAATGTTCTTTGTGAATACAGCAAAGGCAAGGGTGAAAAATAAAAATGCTACCCTGTGTAAGCTGAGACTTCTTTTCTGTAATGCTGGGTATATACTTCCCTGCCCTTCCATGCTGGGATGACCCACCACTAACATCTGGACGAAAAGGAACAACCCATGATGTGGGATGGTGTTAGCAAGCATCAGAGGAACACGCCACTGCCTGCATCCTGCAAATACAGGAAAAACCCTTCCTCAGAGACCTTCTGATCCTAGTGTACTCTGCTCAGTATCTGCCTGATCCTTTACTTATTTGTGTTTACCTCCTTCCTTCCCCCGCATGGCTTGTATTTTATTCAGTGGGTAACTGCCGGTCAAACTTGTTGCTATGCCACCAAATATGTGAGTTAGTTTCTGTGGCTGTTACCACTCAGGAAGTTCCACTGTGTTGTTACCTGAACCTTCTCTGACTTTCAGTTTAGTAAATTAGACTAATATTCTACCTCATAAATCAGAAACACAACCCTGTATTCCTTGTCCCCACAGCCCCGGAAGCTGTGGAATGGAATACCAGTGGAATTAAGGAAAGTTCTTGCAGACTCAAATATCACAGAAATGCAATAATTTGTCTTTATTAATAGAAGGTCAAATACCATGTACCTCTGACAGTTGCATCAATATTTTTACAGTCCTTAGGTTTTGACTTGCAGCAATGGCCTCTTTAACACACACAGACACAGACACACACACACACGTCTAAATCCTGACATTATTAAATCACTTTTAGATACCTTTTTGAAAACAAGTAGATTTAAGACATAAAGCGTCCAACCTGGTGCCTGGTTTTCTCTGAAACTGGACCTCCCGGAATTCTGGTCCTTGGAACAGCAGTTATTTGGGAGGACTTTGGAGTCCTTGCAAAACCTACAATCCATTTCTTAGAATGCTCTCTGGTAAAGATGCTAGTGACTAAATTTAGCTCTTTTAGCTTCCCCCCAACACAGATACAACCAGCATGATTTACGTGTAAATATTCATAATTTGCCTCAAAAAATCTTCACATCACCATCATGAAGTTGGTAATATCATCTCTAATTTACAGGTGAAGGAACTGCTTCTCAGCAAGGTCACTTTCCTAAAATCACATGTATAAAGAGGCTGAACCAGGATTCCAAGTCCAATTCAAAGTCCAGTGTTCTTTTTTCCTACCATGTGTAACCCAAGCGTCTAAAGGGGCCAAGGATATTTCTGGGAAGTGTGGTGACATGAAACTCGGGTTCCCCATTCACAGCTTCAGCTACCTCTCCTTTGTCTGTCATTCCTGAATCTCTGCCTCCTTCTTCACCCTCCAGTTAGGAGAACCTGAGAGAGCAGGGCTGGATGGAGGGGGTTTTGTATTCTTTAAACTTCCAGATCCTGAAATCCATCAGCACTAGGGGAAAAAATATCATCAAGCTACAGACACACCCCAAATTTTGAAATCTCTCAGGAAGCTTAGCAAAACATTCATTGAAGCTACTACAGTTTAGTTCCCCACATAAGTGTCACAAAAATCAGGAATACACAGAGGTGAGATATCCAAAAAGTATGACTTATTTTAAGAAAAGCCCAAAAGTATCACTGAAAAGAAGTAACAAGTGCTGTCAAGCATGTGGAGATAAGGGAACTCTTGTGTACAGCTGGTAGGAACAGAAATTGGTATAGCCACCATGGAAGACAGAATGGAAGGTCCTTCAAGATATTCAAAGTAGCGGGGCCAGCCCAGTGGCGTGGTGGTTAAGTGCTGGCTTGGGAAGCCAGCAGCCCCAGTTCGGGTCCCGCATATGAGGGCCAGTGACACTGTCCTCAAAACAAAACAAAACAAAAGATATTCAAAGTAGGACTTCCATACGATCCAGCAATCCCACTTCTGGGTATAGATTTAAAGGAAATGAAAAGAGGATCTCAAAGAGATATCTGCTCTCTTATGTTCACTGTAGTATTATTCACAGTAGCCAAGATATGGAAAAAATCTAAGTGCCCATCAATAGGTGAATGGGTAAAGAAGATGTGGTAATATGTACACAATGAAATGTTACTCAGCCATGAGAAAGAAGGAAATCCTGCTATTTGTGACAAGATGGATGGACCTTGAGGGCATTGTGCTAAGTGAATAAGTCAGAAAAAGAAGAGTACCATATGATATCACTTCTATGTAGAATCTGGAAAAGCTGAACTCATACAGAGAGTGGAATGGTAGTTGCCAGGGGCTAGGGTGGAGAAAACGGGGAGATGTAGGTCAAAGGGAACTAACTTCTAGCTATAAGATGAATAAGCTCTGGGGAATCTAATGTACAACATGGTGATTCTAGTTAATAATACTGTATGCTAAACTTGAAAGTTGCTAAGAGAGTAAATCTTAAACATTCTCAACACAAAAAAACATGGTAATTATGTGATGTGATGCGGGTGTTGGCTAACGCCAGTGGGAGTAATCATTTTGCAATACATAAGCGTATCAAATCAACACAACTTGTACCTTAAACACACAATGTTAAATATCAGGTATATATCAATAAACCTGGGAAAAAAATTAAATGTCTTTATTTTCTACTCTAAAAAACAGGAGGAAGAAAGGCGAAACGGTCAAAATTCCAGAAACAAATTAATTTCGTCTTAAGAAGTGGTTCTCAAATGTTAACAAACATCAGAACTCCTGGAGGATCTGTTAAAACACAGATTACTGGGTCTCACTCCCCAAGCTTCTACTGGGAAGTTGTCGGGAAAGTCATGACACATTTTTGCAATGAAAAACATAGAAAAAATGTCATGACTTTTCCGACCAACCAATAATTCAGTAGTTGGGGGTGAGGGCTGATCATTTGCACTTCTGACATATTTCCAGGTGATGTCCATGTTGCTGGTCTCAGGACCACACTTTCAGAACCATTGGCTTAGGGTGACCAGTCACCTACCAAATGAACTCTTTCCTTTAGAAAAATAGGTCTCTGTTGGATTCCCTTAATAATCAGTTAACAAACAAGTACCAATCAGAGGCAGGGTATCACTGTGGTAAAAAGCCTGGATTCTACAGCCAACTGCCTTTCAAATTCTAGTTCTGTAGTTCATTGAACGTGACCTTGAACAAGTTCCTTGGCTTCTTTGAATCTCAGTTTTTCTTATCTATAAACAATGCATGATAATTATAGAAGAGGCTATTATATCTCAAGCGCTTACAACAGAGCCAGTACACATTAGGTACTCTGTTATTAGTATAATCTACTAATACTATTATTATTACACCTTCTTCTACCTCTAGAGCCATTACTCCCAATCCCTGTGTTAGGACCACAGATACCGGTCCTACAGTCTAGCAGAGCAGACACAACTTCCGTAATTATTTACAAAGCATTATCTGCTTAAATCAGTGGGTTAAAACAGGGAAACAGAGAAAAGGCTACAAAATTATTTCAAACTAGAGATCCATCAGTCATGAAAAACATTTCTTAAATTGGAGTAGAAACCAATGGAAAAACATTGATTCTGTGTATCATGCCATACAGCTTTTGTGGAACGAATTATTATGGCTTTTCAAATATAATGATATGGAAAGAAAAACTCTTTCCAATCAATGTCCCCAAATTTCTCACTACCTACTATGTGCCATGAAAACTGTACTAGGGGCTACAAAGGTGAATAAATGGTGGTTTCTTCATCCAAAGGGTTCCTAGGTGAGTAGAAGGAAACCAGCAGAGCCATAGTTCCAGTACAATGAGGGAAGCACAATGAAAAGGGAGTGTCAACTGCCCCGGGGAGTCCGAAGGGCTTCACCAACCACCTGATGTTTACGATGGGCCCTGAAGGATAAGCAACAATTCCATAAGTAGAAAAGAGGTTGTGGAGGGTATTCTAGAGAGAGGGAACAGAGTGTGCAAAGACAAGAAGATGTGGAAAGGAACTAGCTTGCACAGAGATAAGCAAGGTGTCTGATATGGCTGTAATGTTGGTGTGCGATGAAGAGCAGCAGGAGATCAAGGCAGCTCACATCTCGGTTTTGTGAAAAAAAAAAAAAAACTCACCAGTTTTCCATATAATAAAATTTATTTGAAGCCATTTGGGTGACGGTCAAAAATGGTAATAAAATAAGATAATCTGGGTTTTGTAATGTAAATCTAAAGTTGTCCCTGCACTGAACCATCCAGAAGTCAATGTTTTCATTTTAATAATGGCAGACAGTGGTACAAAGCTCCATCTACACGTGTCTCATATACCAGTAATAAATAATAACCACAGCACGTTGGGCAGCTAACGTCCTCAGCATGGTCTACAAACTTTATGGGGGTTGAATTCTTTCAACCCCCACAACAAGCCCATGAAGTACCAATGAGGAAAAGGAAGTGACCAAAAGTATAGCAATCACTTGCTCAAGGTCACACAGTGAGGCCCAAAGCTGGAATGTTACACCAGAGCTCAAACTCAGCCACTTCTTGAGTTCTCATTTCTTCCTCCCTGAAGGATGCTCTCACACCACTTCCCAGGGTCAATCCAGGATATGAAACTTTTGTGGGGAAACTATTTAAGAAAAGAGATACAAAATTATGAACACAATATCAGGTGCAACAATGAGTATTTACAGTAAGGAAAAAGTTAACAACAAATAACTGAAGCTTTGGAACTTTAGGTCCCTTTTTTTCTGAGATCAGAAACTCCTCCACAGAAATGCTTCCTGAGTGCAACCCCTCCATACCTGGAACATTCTACAGCTCCCAACTACCTGCACTCACAAGGGCCCATGCAAGTGAGGGGCCCTGAAGCTTAAGCCTCATTGCGTTCACTTTATGGGAAGCCCACCTTGGCCATTGCCTGAAAGCCTCAAACTTTTCAAGCTTTTTAGACAAAGGCCAGATTATCAGGGCCAGAGGGAGATGGTCAGTTCACCTACAGGACAAAAAAGGAGATGGAGATGAGTGCAATGTGAGAGGAACTAGAGTTGTCATCCATTCTACCCTGCTAGAAGATGGGCCACTGCAAGCAACATGGCTTTGGAGCCACACAAGCCCAGGTTCATATCCAACCTCTGCTCCTTGGTAGCTATGTGATCCTGAAAGTGTTCCTGGAGCTTGCTGAGTCTTGGTTTCCTCATCTGTAAAAATGACACACTGTAAGGAATGCCAACTCTCTTACCCGCGTTGGGGTGGGTAAGTGAGTCTCTTCTGTGTACCCCAGCATATCCTGTGGGGATGCCACCAGAGCACATCATTCTGTTATGAATTCAGCAAGCACTCCCCAGATATAAAGACGAAAACAGATGTGCTACCACCTACAGGAAGCTCATGTCTAGTGGCTAACCACAGCTCAGGGAGCCCTTCTCCGCCATGAATGAGAAGCTCCTAAAGGCTAGAGCCATGTCTCATTCCACCATGGACCCTCAGACATGGGGCAGGTCGGAGCTTGCTGAGAATACTATGAGCCCACCTCCTGCCTCCCCAACTCTCAGCCAGTGCCTACGCCAGTCTCACCCTGGCCCCCTCACCCCAACCCACCCTACTCAGCCCTTCTCGCAACGGACCACGGAGATGCTGGTCCACATAGCCTTTGCATGGCTGGATCAATGAGGTCTCGTTTACAGGGCACTGGGCCCACTGTTGGCACTCACCCTCATAACAAAGACTACTGGCCCTTCCAAGGCAAAACAAAGGCAGACTCTGCCCCAAGGATCACTTTTCCTTTTTGGGCAACAGTATGCAGATCCCTGGTCCTCCATCAGGCTACATGTAAAATAGCTTTTGTGAAGGACAGACACAGTGGCCATTTTTGTATGTGTGTGTGCCCGCAGCAATGAATTGATTGTAATAGGAACAATGTGCACTTCTTCCCACTGCTGACAGAATGGGTGACATTGTGTCCTGGGCCGGGATGGGGGTGCGGGGGGGCCCAACTAAAGAAACCAAGACTTAAGGATCATTACATGAAATTCTGATAAAAAGCACTTCGAAGTCTCTTTCCCATCATCAAAAAACCACACTGGGCAAGATCAGAGCTTAACAGCCAAAAGAAGAGAAAAAAAAAAAAAAAACCACCACATTCAATCCCTGAGATCATTTTCCTAAAATAGAAAACTACATATGTTTCTCAAATTTCCCATCAAGCCACTGCGGAGGCCAGACTGCAGGGCTGAATTGGGCCAAAGTAAGTAAGGGGGAGAGAGACAAGGAGAGAGCGGGGGATGGGATGGGGAAGAGAGCAAACAGAAGAAAATGAGCCCATTCTCCCACATCACCACATTTCTCCAGCACAATCTAAACTTACAAACACCCCCCGTTTCACAGAGCTTGTAGTTAGGGTTGCTTATCGGGCAGCCTTTACTTTGTCAAATGAAGACACATTGCCTTGGATTAGCAAGACTCCTTAAATTCAAAATGACTTCATGGTTGGCTCCAAGTTCAGTGTCTCTGGGGCCAGCCGCCAGGAACATATCCACGGCACAGCCTCCCTCCCCTCTCCATACTGACCTGCCTCACTTTTCCATGGAGACAGCAGAGCAAAATCCCAAGTAGACAGGCTGTCAGTGTTAATTAAAAGTCCAAACACTTCTTTCGAAACTATCTCCATGCTCCATATTTATACAGAATATAAGACTCTAACAGGCAGGGCTGGAGAGGGGAGCAGGAGGTGGAGGGCGGAAATAGGTTTGAATGGCATTTGGAACTCATTAATTTTTAAAAGACAGGCTGCCACCCTATATAGACCCGGAGAGGTTCAAAATGTAACGAAACCAGGAAGATGAATGAGCCGAAGACTGTTTGGAAAGCCTGGGGAGAGTGCTTAGCTTTTGAAAGAGAATAATATCTGGGCAGTAATGAGAGCTGACAGTTTTTATTGGTGAATGCGGTTGTGGGCACATTTTAACGATACAGGTTGACAATTTTTTGTATTTAACAAAAGGAAAAGCAATCTTCCAAATGACTTGGGAACAAAGGGCTCCCTGACTGCAATTTCTTAATAACATTTAAGAATTCTCTTCAAAGGCCCTTGACAATGGTTTTGAGAGAAGAAAGGGAAATGAACAAAACAAGAAAAACAGAAGGTATGTTAAAAAAAAAAAAAACCTAAATAGAAAAAGAGGAGGGAAAAAAAGAAGAGAAGAAAGGGTACAGCATTTTAACACCAAATGATATCCCAAAGAGTTGCATTTTAGTGTTAGGCTTTAACACAATACTTTTTCAAAGGAATGAGTTGTAAGAAAGAGTCCAAAAATAGAGTTTGGTCAACACCGTGAACATCTGACAGACTCAGGACCTTAGCCCCTGAGGGGCTAAATGCATCACCTAATCCAACCACCACATTGTGCAGATGAAGAAACGGAGTATCTGGGGTCCAAGGATTATCTGGTGGGACCTGAGACACATTTTCCAAGTTTCAAGCCATGTCACCTCATGTATCTTATGATGTATTATAGGTCCTGAACGCTGCCAAGCCATCACAGCCCTTACAGTATCATGCGTTCCAAGACTGAAGACTGATGCCTTGAATCGGGCTGACTGAAACTTAGAGGCAACCCAGAATCACACAGGCACAGCATATTCCAAAGGCCCAAGAACACAAGTGTACAAAAGAATTCACCAACAGAGGCAGCCTCCCTGCACGGGGAACCCATTTGCGAGTCCACAAAGACTGAGACGCCGTGCCATCCTGAGGGAGGCCTTCGCAGGTCCGGGAAAGAACCCCTCAACAATGTATGACGTGGGGTGTCCCCCTTAACATCTAACTCCTACTCCACCCACTAGTTTCACCCTCCAAGAGAGACCCCTCTGGCATTTGGCTGTATCATCTGGAGAATGAGATTTCCATAAATTTTTTTTAGCACTTTTATTATTTCAAAACATTTTCAACAGAGAATATACCATCATACTATGTGCAAATGAAGACTCATATTCAGAAATGATCTCAGTCTACCTACCATATTGAAAGAGCAAATGGGACTACATTCTAAAAGCGATCCAAGGTCTCAGAGAAAATTGTTAAGTAAAGGAAGTTATATTGCTGTTCAGTTGGAAAATGACAGTCATACTGGCTATCATCTTTCAGGCATACAAAATTCATGTATAGATGTACACAGCAGAAATCTAAAAATATATATAAATAAATAACAGAAATAGAGCAAATTCGGACCGGTCTCTCTTAACGAAGGGTGCACATCAGAACTACCTGAGGTCACACATTTTTTTACCTCCTTTGTCCCAAACGACAAAGGTGGGGGTTCTTAACCTTTTCTATCCAGATTTGCTCTACTGGTGAAGTGAAAGAAGAAACTGCACCCTTCCTCCGAGTTTGCCTCAACGGGGCAGACAAAGAGGGACAGTCAGTCATCTGATCCTTAGGCTTTCGGGGAGGGTAGCCGGAGAAACTGTGCCTTGATTCTGATGCTTCTGATAAGCATGGAAGAGAAGCCAGGGCAGGATGGTAACACCTCGTTCCCCCGCCTGGCCCCTGATTGGCCCAGCATATTCCATTTTCTCCTACCCTCCCCAGACTTTTCGTCTCTGAAGACTGACCTGTCTGCCATCTCCTGGCACCTGCCCATTTCTTCACACCCACAATAGCTCTGAGACCTTTGGTGACACTCACACTCTGTGACTCACTACACCCTGATCACAGCCACCGGAAACCAAGACAAAACCCCCAAACAAGGCAGAACAGTTGTCAACTGGGTGATTTGGTTTCCAAATGGCCCATTCTCCACACTCCACTTGCAAGCTGTTTAAACTAAATATAGATTCACCTTAACATTTTAAAATAAAAAGAAATAAAAAATGAAGGGAAAGATAAATGGAAGTGGAACTTCTTGTGCACTGCTACTGTGTAGCATAAACAGGTTAGAGATTTGACTCATGGTGCTTCATTTTCTCCACAGAGCAAAAGCATGTCGTTTTTGTCCTCCAATCACAAAAGGAAACTGGGATTGAGAGGGATCGAATGACTTGTCCAAATCTACCCAGCTGTTAAGTGGGAGAGTAAAAACTTTGAGCTAAAAACTATTTGGCTCCAGCCCTTACATGAATTTGAATAGTTAAACAAATGTATTCCAACTACTGCTAGATTTGAGAGAGGATGCCTCTTAAGTTCTCTCTCTCTCTCTCTCTCTCTCTCTCTCTCTCTTTCCACATACACACACACACACACACACACACACACACACACACAGAATAAGTGAATGAGTGAGTGAATGAATGACAGAAATTGTGAGCTACAGTTGCTTCAAACAATTGTATACCTACCTCCTCTATGACCTCCTCCTCTCTCATTTTCTCCTTGTCATTATCATAAAAGGATTATAAATTAGTATCTGGGATATTATTCAATGTAATTTACTGAAAACACTGTCTTTTTACCCACCTGATATTAATTCTCCATTTGTTCTTTAGCAGTAAGGCAAACCCAGTTTTAGGGTTTTAGGTAGCCACGCATTCAGCTAAAAGCCTATTTTACCCAGTCTACATTCTACGGAGGTAGGACATAAACCTAAGTGCCAGCCAATGATATGCAAACAAAAGTACTATGTAGATCTTCTAAGGATGTTGTTAAAGAGGGCTGACTCAGGTGTGATCCTTTTTATACACTTCCCACCTTCCTGCTGCCTGCTACATGAAATGTGGACTTGATAACTCTTGAGCAACATCTTGGACCACGAGGTAACCTTGAGAATGGAAATCAGGGCTTTAGATGGTGATATAAAAATGTCAAAAGAGCTCGAGTCATTGATGACTTCATGCAACTGGCAAAGTAATCCACGACTCCATATGTCTAGATTTGTTTACAGAAAAGAATGAACCTTCATGTGTTCAAGCCACTGTTATTTGTAATTTTCTATGATTTTTTTATTATTCACCAGTGAAGAGATAAGGACCATATTTCCTATAGAGAATGAAAGTACTCTTCTCCCCAAAAATAAAGGTGAAGGAAATCTAATATTTATATGCCATTTCTCAGCACTATTAAATGTCCTAAAAAATAAAATGATGTGAGAGGAAAACTGAATCATCCTTCCTAGAACCTAGAACTGTTTTTATATCATTGTTTTGAGAAATCACCCTTCAATATAATCATAAAACAATGGAAATCAAATAACTTTATCATACTTGTACATCATATTAGGAATAACTATGGTTTTTTCCCCAGAACTTTTTTATTCCCACCTTTGATTTCCCACTACCTGGGGAATCCCTATCAAGTTTGACCAAGGTGTGGCCCAAAATGCTACCTCTACGATGATCTAAAGTCAATTTTACTTTGATTTAATAGGTTCCTAACATTAAAATATTATAATATACAATTCATATCTGAATTTTTGTATGCCAAAGCCACACTAAGAATCTACTTTACAATTTACAAGGACGATTATAATTTTTTTTTAAAAAAATCAGTGTTGGTGAGGATGTGGAGAAAAATGGAAACTTCATACTCTGCTGGTGGGAATGTAAAATTGCGCAGCTGCTGTGGAAAATTTTGGTGGTTCCTCAGAAAGCTAAACATAGAACTACCATATGACCCAGTTCTACTCCTAGACATAGAATTGAAAGCAGAATTCAAACAGATAATTATATATCAACGTTCATTACAGCATTATTCATAATAGCCAAAAGGAAGAAACAACCCAAGTAGCCAACATGAGTTCATCAACAGAAGAATGGAAAAGCAAAATGTAGTAAATGAACACAATGGAATATTACTCAGCCATAAAAAGGAAGGCACTACTGACACATGCCACAACATGGATGAATCTTGAAAACATTATACTAAGTGAAATAAGCCAGACACACAAAAAAAACAAATACGATACGATTCTATTTAGATGAGGTATCCAGAATAGGCAAATTCATAGAGTAGAATAGAGTAGATTGTACAATTCTTGGTAGTAGAAAGACTGGAGGTTAACAGGGGCTGAGGGAAGGGAAAGAATGGGCAAGTGTTGCTTAATGGTTACAGAGTTTCTGTTTGGGGTGAATCAAGTTTTGAAAATAGCTAGTGGTAATGGTTGATGAATACAATGAATGTAATTAGTGCCACTGAACTGTACACTTAACAATGGTTAAAATGGTAAATTTTATATATATGTGTGTATATATATATATATATGCTACAATTCATAAAAATTAATAATGTAACACATCAAAATCATTGAACTTTATACTTTAAATGGGTACATTGTATATATGTGAATTATATCTCAAAGTTTTTTTTCTGTTTTTTTGTTTTTTTTAAATCAAGTTATTTCAAATATGCAGCTGAGAAAGGCAGTCAGGAGGCCAAGCACTGAGGAAGGGGTGTGGACTGCAGGCATGTCACCAGAGATAGATGTTGACAGGGGGGCTTTCTCCCTCCTTCTCCCCATGTTGCAGCTTTGGACCATGGAGCATAAGACCACCACCCTTTCTCTCTCCACTCAGAGAAGCACCAGAGGAAGCACAGCTGACTTTGCACCCTATCCCCTTACTTGATTTTCTCCAGAGACGGCAGGAAATTCATCTGATCATTGAGAGACCAGAATATATTAAGCCACATTTTAAGGATCACGGTGTTCAAGATAAGATGGTAAGTGAGGCCTAGAACATCAAGCTCACTCCTTCAGTATCTATGCCCACGGGCAACCCACATGCCTTGGCTTGAGGTAAGCACACCTGGGCAGGCTCTGCATTCATGTGACTGACTCAGCTACTGGATGTAAGATCTGGCTGACGTATCTAGTCCTCCTTCCCCCATATATGTGTACATATTCCTAAACATGCAGGTGCTGGTTTAGCCTCACTTCTGAGCTGTTATTATCCATCCAGTATATCAGAAGTTCTATACGAGCACAATGGAGATTACACAGTACCTTCTAATATAATGAGGTACTTTTTTATTCTTCATTTGGCTAATACGTTTTGTATGTAGTCTATCAGTTGGGACCCCAAAGGTAAGGAAAAATGAGCAGCACATTGAATCCTTACAATAGGGACACTTGTTAGGGGGTTAAATAACGAAGATTAAGGTTAATTGTCCTAAGTACAATAATGGCACTGTGGTTATATAAGAAAATGTCATGCTCTTGGGTGATCACATTGCAGAATTGAAGAGGGAAGTAGGTGATGTCTGACATTCATTTACAAATGGTTCAGCAAAATAAACACAGATGAGGATATGCCTGCCAGAGGCAGAGCACTTAAGAACACAAATGTAACACAATGTTAGTAACTGATGAATGCAGGTGACAGACGTGGTGTTCTCTCAGCTTTTCTGTAGTTTTCAAATTTTTTCAAAACACCTGGGGAAAATACTAAAACAACACCAAAAAGTGAGATCTCGCCAATATTTAAGGAAACAATGAATTCCAATATAAATATTAGCAACTGACATAAATAGGTAATTGATATATGTAATACTAATTGACATAATTAGTAATTGACATTATTGACATAAATTAATAAATGGTTGATGAATATAAGAAAAACTGCATTTAATAATCAGAAATGCAAATTAAATAAGATACCATTTTAAGCTTAAAAACTTGACTAAATTAACACAGACATATTATTATAATGTCATAGGATAGAACATACAGGTATCAAAAATACATTTTTGGGTATTTATTGATATAGAAAATACAATAATATAGTAAGTAAAAATAAGTTGTACAAATAGATTTAAAATTTTAAAAATGAAAAACTATAGAATCTAAATAAAGTTATTTTTGAGATCCTGGAGATTATATTTTGGAAAATAACTATAGACCTGGATCAATAACCCAACAATAAATAATCTTCTGATAGGAGAGCAAATAGCCATGAGAAAAATAATAGTACAATAATATCCCTTATAAACCCAAAACACAGAGAACCATACAAACCAGGGAAATAACTGTTATTTTTAAAGGGATTATAGTTTTTAAAAACCATAAATGCATCTTTTTAACATAAAAGATAGGATATTTACTGACTACTTATACAGAATTGGACATTGTAGTGAAAAAAAAGAGAGAAAGGAAAATATATAAAGAAATATGAGGGAAAATAAAACTGAGATTCTAGAAATTCAGTCCTGTTTTTCCCTATGTCATAGAAATGTCTCAGAATTTAGAAATTCTAAGACATGTAACATGTAACTTCTTAAGGAAATTGACCAAAGTGTCTCTTGTACATAAGGAACCTGGTCATCAATTTCTTTTAGTCCAAAGCAATACAAATAAATGGGTTGAGAATATATGATATGGGGTGGCAAACTGGGGAAGGGGGGTTGTCACTTTGGGGGGTAAAGAGTATAACTATTGCATTGTGTTGTACACCTGAAACTTAATAAAAAAAAAGAAAAAAAATGTGTTGAGAATAGACAAATCTCCTATACAAAATAATTCAAAATAATGTATGTAGATACTCCGCCCCCAAGAAGGTGAAGTGTAACTCCCTATTTTTTAAGTGTGGGCTGTGAATAATGACTTCCTTCCAACAAGTATGCCATACAAGGGGAAGAGGAGTAACTTTACAGTGGAGACACCTGAAAAACAGTACCTCAGCCAGATGATCAAGGTAAACATCAAGTCATACTGATAGTATAGACCCTTGATATGATACAACAAGAATGGTACTCATCACAGAATGGTCTTCTTCCCAAAATATACTACTTAAGTCTCATTATAAAAAAAGTCTCAAAAAAAAAATCAAACAAATTCCCACAAAGGAACATGGTACAACATACATGACCAATACTTTTCAAAACTGTCAAGGCCATCAAGAACAAAGGTGACAAACTGTCACAACCAAGAAGAGCTTAAGGAGACATGACTAAATATTGGGTTGTCAGGTAAGTCATGACACATTTTTGCATTGAAAAACATAGAAAAATACGTCACGATTTTCCCAATGACAATATACATGGTATCCTGGATAGAATCCTGGAACAGAAAAAGGCCATTAGGAAAAAACTAAAGAAATGTGAATAAAGTATGGAATTTAATAATATACTGATACTGGTTTTCATCAATTGTGATGAATGTATCACACTAATTTAAGATGTTAATAATAGGGAAATTGGGTACCAAGTATATATTATAGAAACTCTCTACTGTCATCACAATTTTTCTGTAAATCTAAAACTGTTTTAAAAACGCTATTTGAAATTATAATGACCTTAAAAGGCACACTTTTAAATAATTTATAGAATGCTGCCAACCCTTGATAATCTATGAGAAAATTCTCTCAGACCCAAGGATTTTCCAAATTCTTCTTCTGAACAGCAGTCATGTTCTTATCTGCTCAGTCAGTTCATCTTGACTATATTCTAATCTTTGTTTTGGCCACTAGGAAGTTCAGAAACAAATCTATAGGTAATAGTGAAGAAACTACTAGTTTCTATGAAGCTCTTAGATCCATTTTAGTTATTCTTTTAAAATATTTTCACTCCATCGTGATTTAAAAAAAAATTTATCACTGTTTTTATCTTATTTTATTACTAGTCACCTCAAATCTCTTTAGAGAGAGGACTTGCATACATGTTTTTGTCTGATTATACCAAATTTTAGTATTCAAATTCCTGACTTCCCATTTCTCACATTACCAAAATTCTGGACAGTTACTCACTCAATGCCTAGAATGGGGCAAATTAAGAAAATATTCAGCTTCGGTTCTTGAACTGCAAAATGGTAACAACACCACCTGCTTTAACCCATGGTTTCCAAGACTAATAGAGCTCTCATTTGATAATCTGCCTAGTACAGATGAAGAGAAAGCATGCAATACATGATAATTACCATTATTATTAGTAATAACAAAAACAACAATAATGATTCTCATTAAAATAATAAAAAGAATAGAGCTGAATTACAAATTAATCACAGGCCAGGTGGTGATTTTCTCAGTGACCCAGATAAACTAAAATAGCTTCCATATTTTGGAGGATAAGAAAATAAGTGAAGGGGAGGTGGGGGAAACACGAGAAGAGGAGGAGAGAAAAACAGATAGGAGGAGGAGAAGGACTTCTTACACACTGTCACCACCAAAAAAAAGTCTGAAAGCTTTTAGACAAGATGAAATCCAATCACTTTTTAGCCTTGTCTCCACTAGAATAATAAAAGGAAAAAAAAAAAAAAAAAAAAAAGAAAAACCACCTTCTAGCCTTTCTGGCACTCATTTCCCCAAAGCCTCCCAAAACAATCATAGTAAGAGCCAAATAAACACCAAATCTGAACCTCTCTTTGGCCCAGAGGATGCCAAGTTCATGTTTTACCGCCCAAAGTTTTTTTTGGCATTGGCACATTCAATTTCAGACCCTCATCTTCCTTATTCTAGAAGAGAGGACAATGGGGATTTTCATTAAATGAACCATGCATTGTTTAAATATTATGTGCCGCACCTTTTAGCCACAGTGACTCTAAGACCCTGGTCACCCTGAGAGGACATCCAGATGAGGGGCAGAGGCTCAGGGGGTAAAGTAATTCCCTCCAGGTTCTTGCAGACAGTAAACAGCGAAGACATTAAATTCAGGTCAGTCTGATTACAAGGGCTTCCCTCTTTCCACTATGCCAGAAACTTAAGGCAAAGGGTCCTTGAGAAAATCAAGACAGAAAGGGAACTAAATAACATGGCTAATTCCTTCAAAAAATTTCTCAGCACTGCATTGCAAGTTTTCCTGCTACCGCACTCTGCCCGTACAATAAACCCATGCAGTGAGTGTTGTCATTATCCAATTGTACAATCGAGAGAGTTCAAAGGGGTTACTGGTTTCACCCTGATCCTGCAGGAAGAAATAGAAAAGAAAGAATTGGAGACTAAGGAAACAATAGGAGAAAAAGGCAAATGTGAGAGAGAGGTGTGCCAGGGAGAGGGCAACTAACCACCTTTGCAAGACGCACTGGGTGCCTGGTGTCCAAGGTCCACAGGCTTGTCTCTAAAAGAGGGAACCTGGAAGTGGGGGTGGGGGCTCTGAAGCGGCTCAAAGGTACCCAAGTACAGACACAAGGGGCAGGGGGAGGAGGATTGCAAATGTGTCTTAACAAAAATAGAATGAGTCAGAAGTGTCAAAGCTAATTTAACAAAAAAGCTGGCAGGGATGACTGGACAGCCAATAATCATTTCTGAGCATTAAACTTTCTGTTTCCTCAGGGTTTGAGATTGTCATGAGCAGGGCTGAAAGCCCCCCAAGCATATTCTTATAGGTCAACAAGAAGAGCTCTATTTTTAAATTCACCAAATTCATGAATCCTTTTAAAAGGCTTCCAATCCCTCACAGGGAAGCCCCATATTCCTTTGGGCATACTACCTCCAGGCATATTGTTAGGTAACACAGCCCCAAATTACCTGATCATACAAACCCCCAGGGACCCCATGGAGATTCCCATTCCCTGGACTTAAAACTAGAAGCCCTGGGGATCTATCTGTGCTTTCAATAAATAATTCAGCTGATTCCAGGCTAATTTAGAAAACATTGGTTGAATTGGACTTTCTGAACAAGCTTATGAAGTAGGTCTAACGATCCCCATTTTACAGATAAAGAGAGTGAGATTCAAAGAACATGCCCAAGATGACACAATCGCGGCAGAATATCAGACTGGAAGTCACATGTGACTCCACAGTGGGTATGAATGCCACCGCATTTAAATTTATCTGAGCCACAGCTAGCTTCAAAAAGCCCACTCCGTGATATCTTCACAAGGCATCAGACAGACACCAGGAAATGGGGGTGTAGACTATCCAACATCATCAGAAAGAACCAGGGAGGAAGTCAATGCCCTGAACTGATTAACACCCAAGGAAAAAGACCAGAAAAGCAAGGTCCTCCTACATCATAGTTCTGTTTTTGAGTCCTCAAGGTTTGCAGGACAAGTGGGGTATGGCTGATACCCACCCACACTATTAGCACTGCTTTGACGAACAGGTCCATATGGCTAAAAGGATGAAAACATTGATTTCACTACTGCACAAAGGTCAAATAAAACCTAGAGAAAAGGTCTTCCAGAAATAACTTCAGACAATTCATGTCACACCCAAAGAGGAATGTCCAAGATGAGACCTTCACCCACACACCAACCTCCCCTGTGGTGATAACAGTGAAAGGATGACTAATGGCACCTTTTGGGGGAAAGTTCAGGCCACTCTTCCAGAGCCTTCACACCCAGCCAGGGGAGAGTACCTGCACTTCGCTGGGGCCCCCTGTATATATATGTGGGTCCCCACTGCCCTGAGACCTGTGACTAATGATCATTTCACTGGCAGCAGAGGAGGATAAGACTCTGAAGAATGACCTGCTTTCGAAATGCGTCCTCTACTATCTCCTTTCTGGAAGCCTGTGCTGCTGAACTATCACACTCTTATCAACACTCTACCAGAAAAGGTCCAAATCATACAAAAAGGAGATAGATAAGAAGAGCTCAGGGAGAATGGTCCTCCTGATCCCAGCTTCCCGAGTTTAAAGAAGAAGGAAAATGGGGAAGATTTAGCCTTCTCTGAATGAGCTGATTTTAAGATGAAACACCCGCCTCCCTGAATATGTGTATTTATATAGGTTTATCTGTCCTCTGCAAATGATCCCGTTCCACACAGATTTGCTCAATGCAGATTCTAAATCGTTTTCAGAATGAGAAGACTCCACCCTGCCTGCTACTCCCTTCTTGTGCATCCCCTGAAATCAGAGGTCAGGATGACAACAGACAATGCATACTTGGAGATTTCATGCCTCACTTGTCCACATATGTGTGTGTAACAAATATATATGTGTGAGTACATATATACATATATATATGTACACACACATATATATAATCCATGCTCACATCCACTCTCTTAATTATAGTAGCCACAATTTCACACTCAATGAATACATTTTTAATTGTCTTTCATGTAGCACATACCTGTTTATAACATTCATAATTTATTTAAAAAGCATTGTTGACTTCACCATATATACTTTGACACTCTGCGATGATTCGGGTACATTAATAGAAAAAGCAAAATAAGCTCATAACACACCCATCCAGATAAATCAGCTTCCTTAATAAACATATCTCTTGTCTTAATTTTAGGGGCCAAAAAACTCCCCTCCCCCACGTTTTATTCACTATGTAAAATGTGCCTCTGGAAAAACAGTCAGATTTCACGATGGACTGTTCACATCTCCTTCAAATGTGTCCAATTTCAATGCACGATCTTCACCTTGGATACCCACATTCCGGCCTGATGGGAACAATGGTGTTTGGGCATGTGCAGTGGAGGTGGAAGATGGATTCAAGATGTTTCAAGTATGCAAAATCGCATGCAGATGTACAAACAGTATGTCCAGTCAAAGCGAGTTAAGAAAGCAATATATATACAGACACCCGAGAATGGATGAGCGCAAATAAAATCCAACTTGTAATTAACATACCGTGCTGTGACACCTGTTGCCTTCCACGATAAGAAGTCTGGGAGATCAAAGAAATGTCCCGCCTTATCCCAGCAAGTCTCTCTCAAGTTCTGCCAAATTAAATATATATTAGAATCAATTATGGGCTTTTTTTTTCTACCCCTCTCGTCTTTCAATAATGTCTCAAATTTTTCAAAACAAAAGCATAGCCAGCAATGCCCAATAAAACATCTGTTCAGGGGCTGGGAGGGGGGATGATATAAAAGCAGTACCTATATAGGGAAGAAAAATTGGCAATTATTGATCCTTCCAAAAATGACCATCATTTCCCTTTTCTCCCTCCTTGCCAACCTGGAGGGTTAGAAAGCACACTCTGTGAAGGTATGCAATCCATCTTCCCCGTGAAAGGCCAGAGGATAAGCGTCAAGACATATCATAAGATTTCAAGGCAGAACAACGGTAAGCTGGGAAGAAAAAGCACTAAGAAATTACTGCATGAAACAGAATGTGTCCTGTCATGTAAAATTCTCCCCACGCCAACTGGATCCAAAGGCAACAGGAAAAATGGTCCCTGCCCTCAAAGAACTCCCAATCTAAGCAAACAGAATGGCGCATAATCAAAATACTCTTGTAAATTTCTTAAACATTTGTTTCTTCCAGTTTCTTCCATACTGCCAATGTAGTCAGAGTTTTTCTTGCCACTGGGCTTTTTCTTTCCTCTTCCGGCTCTGTCTGGAGCATTCATTCCTCACCAGCAAGCTTGTTCCCTCCCAGGGTCCATGTCACCCTGTCCCCTTTGGTTAACACTATCCATCCTTCCCTAGGGACGCCTTCCAGGATCTCGTACTCAGGTTAGGTCTGGCTGTCACACAACCCATTCTACCCCACAATAATGCATGTAATGTCATTCTTTCCTGCTAGACTGTAAGCCCTACAAGGCCAGAGTCCTTGTCAGTTTTATAGACGATGATATCCCACAACTCCCTCCCTCCCCTCCCCCTACAATAAGACTAGACCCTTAGCTGTAAGGCAGCAACTATGTGACTCCACTCCCATTACACACTTAACTGGACCAGAGATGAACATGTGACCTAGCTGAGCCAATCAGATCCCGTCTCCCTGATTTAGAATCAGGATCCAAATGGAGTCATTTAACTTCCGCCTGTAAATGGAACTGGAAGTGAGATAAAGTTGGAAACTGTAAAGTGGCCATTTTCTGTACCTGGAGAAGTGGAACTTCATAAAGAAAAGAGTAAAGCAAGCAGCAACAGTAGCAAGAAAGGTGTCCTACCACCCAGGCAACTCTCCATGTCCTAGTTTCAATTATCCCCTCCCCAAGAGGCTACAGCAGCAATACGGAATGTATCATAAGCACATGGGTTTCTTTGGGATTCTAAGGGCAACAATGTATTAGTTCCAGAAGAGACATATTCCAGTATCTGCTAGAGGGTGACACGTAGCAGGCACTCAATAAATATTTGTTGAACACAGCCAGACAAACTGCTCATTTTCATCTTCCAGCCTTTCATGTGAGGAGCGCTTCAGGCTTTATAAAGGGATTCCACATGTGTTATCTCCTTAGAAAGATACAAAAATCCTGAGTGTTATTATGTCTATTTTACAGGCATACAACTGCCTTTATCTACATCTGCCCTCAAATTCTACAAACTCTTCCTGTTTCCTCTTCGCTATCACTACTCTAGGAACATAGGAACCTGTGCACAGCAGAGAAACTGAATATTACCCCAGGTACAGGATCCCATTAAAACAACAGTAATATCAAAAGGGTTCAGATGTAAACAGCCCATTTTATCTTCTTGTTATTTGTTTAAATTCCTAAGTATCTGGATGAGAACTTACATCTAGAGAGGGCTAAACTCCTTTTGAACCCCTGCGCATGTTAATGTTACACAAAGCCAAACTTACAGCTGGCTAAATATGTCTAACATGGCTATGGATTAGTAGCATCTTTATATACAAATAGGTCACAATCAAAAAATGGCAGCCTTTGAAACGAGTATGTGAGTCAAATAACTAGTATGCCTTCTGGGTAGTCCCAAATATCTTTTCCCATGTGCTTTCTGGTTGCAGTAATGGATTCTCCAAAGAAGGAGAAAAGGCTGCTTCCTTCCAAAGGCTCCAGAAATCCAAGGCCATTCACCAAAAATGAACAACTAAAGCCATTGCAGCAACAACCAGCGCTTCAAGCCAAAGCTGAACAATCTTCCGCAACTCAGAAAACAACTGCTTCTGTTAGATCTTGTACAGGATCATTAAAGATCTCGCATAATGAGAGCTTTCAGCCTATGGCCAAATAGACAGTCCTTGTGGACAACGGAACCCAAGCAAAGTGTCTCAAAGAGAGCTTCAGGCCTCTTGCCAAAAGAGTACACACTGCAGGTAGGAGGCGCAAGGCAGCCAGGGGCATCATTTCTTCTTGAGATTAAGCCAGCTTCATTGACCAAAGCCAGGGACCCCAGTTCAACCTCTCTACAGGATTAGAAACCAGAAACAACATCTTATTAAAAGTATGAGGTATCCTGGGCCGGCCGAGTGGCGCGGTGGTTAAGCGCTGGCTTGGGAAGCCAGCGGCCCCAGTTCGGGTCCCACATATGAGGGCGAGTGACACTGCCCTAAAAAAAAACACAAAAAAAAAAACAAAAAAAAAACTATGAGGTGTGCTTAAGAATGCACGTGGTCTCAGAGAAGAAGATAACGGTATTCTCTGCTTTCGCTACACAAGCCAAGCCTGGAGATTAGCCAGCAGTTGGAAAAGGAAAAAGCTTGTCTGGATGAGAGGGAATGTTTCCAGAAGCTTGATCCCTTCCTTCAAGATGCTGACAGGCTATCTGTGTGGATTCCATGCTGTTCTCATGTTGAGTCACGTCATTCACAAGCGTTTTGTCATCAAATGCCAGATTGGCCAAGGGTATATTAGCCATCATGGATGAATTTTTAGTCCAGTTCTGTGGAGGAAGCTCTCTGTATATTCCCTTCCCCAGCCAGCCCAATTGTAGCTGAGGGCCTCTAACTGAATGAATTCTATTCTGGGAACCAGTGAGCCTACAGCAGAACATAGTAACCGTCCCCTTTACATTCCTCCACAGCTCACAACAGTGCCCCCATGTGCCTCATCTGGCCAGATCTCAGAGCGGTGCAGAAGTGTGCAGGGTACATACAACAGTCAAACCCTTAGGCTGCAGAAACCGAGGTTCAGGTGACAAGAGCTTAGCCCAATGTCACCCGGGGCTTCTAGCTCTAAAGTGAGTATTCCTTCCTTCCACTATGAATAGTCACCACCCTGAGGCCCCCAGATCTATCAGAGCTGTGGGGTTTGACCTTTTGGAATCATCATGAAGGAAGCTATGGCCATTCTTTTTTTTTTTTTAATACATTTTATTGGGGAACAGTGTGTTTTTCCTGGTCCCATCAGCTCCAAGTCAAATTGTCATTGTCTTCAATCTAGTGAAGGGCGCATCTTACTGGCCCATGTGGAAATCGAACCAGTAATCCTAGTGTTAAGAGCCTGCACTCTAACCACCTGAGCTAACCGGCCACCCCAGCTACTGCCATTCGTTACAGAAGAACAACAAAAAGTAAAAAGAAAGAAAAAAGAAAAGCCTTTCCAAACACACTTTTTTTTTAATTAAAATTTATTGGGGTGACAACGGTTAGTAAAATTACATGGGTTTCAAGTGTACATTCTGTAATACATATTTTTTTAAATTTTTCAGAGATTTCATTTTCAATCCTGAGCAACTCACTTAACTTCTCCGTACCTAGTAATAACCTCCCTGCACAAATGGTTGGCAGGTTAGAAAGCACACAGAGCAAGTTCCTCAATACATGCCGATTTTAGTAGTATCTCATCATGCGATAGCTGCATCCACTTCAAACTAGAAGCTTTCTGTGATGAATGAGTTAAGTCTATCCTCCAGTTACCAAGCAACTAACAAAAACTAGTCTTTTCAAGAAAAAAAAAGACATCAGCTGTGATTTGGGGTGTGTGACTTGGCAATAAAGATTTCTGCATTCCAATAACACTCTTTTGAGCTAAGCAATCCCCCAGGCTTGAAAGCAACCAAAGGAACAACACTTTACTTTTTAAAAATCATCTATCACTTTAAAAAACCACAGCATTTCTTGGGAGGAGGCTACTACTCAAAGGGCACACAGCTGTAGGTCTCAGCAGAGGGTGGAGATAGAACAGTATATCTAAGATTCAAGGCCAGGCAGCAGCCACCCCAGCCTCTAGGCAAGATGTATGCTGTAGCTTTCTCCCAGGGAGGCAGTGAGGTCTCTGCTGGCTTCTACACACTGAGGGAACTTGTGGGAAAAATGAAGCAAATACTGCAATGTATATGGGGAGACATCAGCGTCTAGGAGCGGAGTGACAACGTAGGGATGAAGAGTCATCCAAGTTTAAAAAGAATGATCCAAGTATTTTGTTACTAATTGTAAAGGGATTCTATCTGGGCTATCTGCTGTGTGCAGTGAATAAAATGGGAGGGAATGCAGCTCCCTAATTCCCCACCCAATAAATGCTCCTGCCTGAACATTCCAAATACTCATGTTGTTGTTTGCCAGCACAACAACCCATAAAAAAGCAAAACCTTATTCTCACTCTGCATTCAAGGCTCCATCCAAATCAGGGCCACCGGCTGACGGTCCAACGAGGAAAGATGTTTCAGGAAGAAACTTCATCCTCAATGTCATTCTTAAAAGAAAAATGATGCTGAACACACATAGTGGGTCATAATCCCCAACCAGAAATTTCCCAAAATAAATGAAACTCTCATCCACAGAGAAAAAGACCGAATACCAGAGATTCAAGTCAGACAGATAGTGCTACTAGATTCAAGTCAGAGGTCTGTGCTATTAGAGGCATCCTTCTAAAAACTTAAAGCTTAGGGGCCGGCCGAGTGGCGCGGTGGATAAGCGCTGGCTTGGGAAGCCAGCGGCCCCAGTTCGGTCCCACATATGAGAGCCAGTGACACTGCCCTCAAAAAAAAAATAAAAAAAATAAAAACTTAAAGCTTACCATCACAGTCTTTTGTTTAAAATGGTCCGACAGTTCCTCATGGCCTAAAATCACATTTTCATCTCCTTGGCATGGCTCTCAGGACACATAACCACCTGGCTCCAACTTGGCCATTATTTTTATGACTCCTTCTGGGCTCATCTTCCATCATCCCTCTCCTAACTCTCTCCCCACTGCTCTCACCGCATTTCTTTCACTTTTCCAAATGCATTATGCTCTTTTTACATTTCCATGCCTCTGTTGAGGCTGATGCCTTTCCTTAGACTGACTTTCCCATCTTCTCCCATGATCCAACATCTGCCTCTGATTCAAATCCAGCTTAAATGTCACCTTTTCAGTGAAGCCCTCCATCCCTTGCTGTATCCTAATTATATATTCATGTGCCTAAATCCACCTCAAAATGATGAACTCCTGGAGGGCAAAGGCCAACTGACTCATGAAAAAAAAAAATGCAAAAAGTTTCAGGAGGTATAAAGAAATTTAAAGTGAGACCCGGCTCTTTTAAAAGAAAATTAAAATGGAGCTGGAGAAAGATTTGCACAAATGACAAGGTAATTAATAAGGTGATGTATGACGATAATGTAATGAGACTGATACCAAGGTTTAGTGAGTCAGCCTCATAACTTTATCCTTATAGTGTGAGAGTGGTCATATAGCTGCCTCAAATGAGTAATCACAGACAGGGTTCAGAGGACAGAAAGGGCTTTGGGGGCGAAGTGGCTAGAAAAGGCTTCATGGGGGAGAGATCTGAGCTGCAGCCAAAAGGTCAAGTAAAATAAATATCTATGCTACTGTGGAGAATGGCACCCACCAGACAAAGACCTGAAATGACAAGATAAGATTACCCCCATTGGAGGAGGGTTTGTTTAATATACCTTCATAGAATCTGTAAAATGAAATCATTCCTTTACCTTTCAAGAATTCGATATGTATCTGCATCCTTGCCACCCCCCGAAGCTCTCCTAGAGCCCTACTGTTATATGGAAAGGTACATTTATAATCCACACTAGAGCTGATTTCCCAACCATAAAACTGTTATCATTTACATGAAACCTGATCATATTCAGCAAAGCTGGCTTTGCCCCGGGAATGTGATACCACCAAATGCATTAGGAAAACAAGGCTTTGGTATGTGGGCTCTAAGAACGCTGGAGTCAGGCAGACCTGAGTTTGATTACTGTTCTCACCACTTCCCAGCTGTGAAGCTTTAGGCAAATTAATTTCTCTAAGCTCCAGTTTCCTCAAGTGCCATATTACTAGCCTCTACCTCAAAGGGATATTGTGAGAATTAAATGAAATAATGTAGAGTGCCTGATAAGTCAGCGAGTTTCTCTGTAATTACAGCTACAGAGTTTCATGTTTTTCAAAGCACTTTGATATGCATGATCTCATCTGATCTGTATAATTATTTAAGGCAGGAAAGGTGAAAAATTATAAAGCTCCCCTTGCAGGTTAAGAAACTAAAACCCAGGAAGGGACCACATCATGACTGCCCCAAGGTCACACAACAGATAAGTGGAAAGACAGACTAAAATGTAGGTCGCTATGGACCAGTCCAGTGCTGTTCAGGTGTCCACCTCCCTGAAGCACAACAACCTGCAGAAGTGCCAGGAGGAAAGGCGAAGGATGTCATGCTGATAACACCATTTCTGGTGGGTGGTATTGTCTATGGAAGGGAGGGAAAGAGGTAGAGAGAGAGGGGATGGGCGAGAGGGAGGGAAATGGAAAGAGGAAGGAAGGAGAAGCATCCTGATATGAAGAGAAGGCTTTGGGATGGGTGAGAAAGTCTTGGAGCAGACATGAAAAAAAAGTATGACTCAGACAAGTGGAGAGGTGAGGGGATCTTCCTTAGTACCTCCTTCTTGTGGAATCCTTCACACCCTTCTCATTGCTCTTCTGTTTCCTTCCAGAGCTCCTTTTCTTCATTGCCCTTTAAAAGTGGAGGCTACCCGAGTTCTTGCCTCATCCAAACGCTCTTTTCACTGCTCTGGGCAATCTCAATCACCCCCACGGTTCCAACCAACTACAAGTTGACTAACGCACCACATCTCAAACTCCCATTCACACTCTTCCTCTGACACATGTCCTGAATGTCCCACTGCACCTCTAACTCAGCATGTCTAAGACAGAATCTGTTATCTCCCCGCAAAAGATTTCTGTCAGCTGAGCCAGTTACCTAAGGAGTCATCTTCTACTTCTCCTTCTCTCATTCTTTATATCCAATCATCCTTCTAATTTAAACTTCCAATTAATTCATACCCTTTCACCCCCTGTAGTAGTCAGGGTTCTCCAAAGAAATAGATTCCAGTGTATACATGCACACACATACACACACAGAGTCGATCCTTTTGAACAATGCAGGGGTTAGGAGCGTTGATCCCCCAGCCATCAAAAGTCCGTGTGTAACTAACTGTTCAGTCCCCCCAAATTTAACTACATCTGTCCCTCAGTATCTGTGTGGGACTGGTTCCTGGACACCTGGGGATACCAAAATCCACAGGTGCTGAAGTCCTTTATATAAAATGGCACAGAACAATGCTTATTTTTTCAGTAAATATACAGTCAGTCCTCAGCGTCTGCAGATTTGCAATCATGGATCAAAAACAGTGCTTTCAATCTGAGGTTGGTTAACCCTGCAGATGCCAAACCAGGGAATATGGAGTGCTGACTGGATAGTTACTGAAAAATATCTGCATATAAGTAGATCTGTGCAGTTCAAGCCTATGTTGTTCAAGCATAAACTATATATATACGTATACAATATTGGGTTATCGGAAAAGTCATGATGCATTTTTGCAATGAAAAACATAGAAAAAATACATCATGACTTTTCCGGCAACCCAATATATACATATACATATAAAATACAGAGGATGCCAAAAATATATATACACATTTTAAGAAAGGAAAAAACTATAAATTATAATACTCAATATGTATCGATAACAAAAGATGAATACAAGTCATGTGTTTACATTTTTTGATACCCCAGTATCATTCATATATATATATATATATATATATATATATATATATATATAAATAAAATCTCTTCATATACATATGTGAAGACCCAGGATTTGCAGTCTGAGTCCAAAGCCTGAGAACTGATAATGTAACTTTTAGTCCAAAGGCCAACAGGCTAAAGACCCAAGAAAAGCCAATGTTTCAGTTCAAGTTTGAAGACAAGAAAAGACTGATGTCCCAGCTCAGGCCAGTCAGGCAGGAGGAATGTCCTCTTACTCAGCCTTTTTATTCTACTCAGGCCTTTCATTGCTTAGATGGGGCCCACCCACATTGGGGAGGGCAATCTCCTTGACTGGGTTCACCCATTCAAGTGTTAACTTCATCCAGAAACACCCTCACAGACCCAGAATTAAGTTTGACCAAATGTCTGAGCACCCTGTGGTCCAGTCAAGTTGACACATAAAATTAACCATCACACCCACATCTTCACTATCCCATTTCCAGTCCATCACATTCTATAATCTGGACTGCAGATATCTTATCTATGGTATCCTACAAAAATGACTGTAATTCTTCCTCACCCTGTATTCATGCCCATTCAGTATGATTCTGCAGCTCTTCTATCAAGAGGTGAATCTATTTCTCCACCACCAGTAGAGCTGGACTCACGACTTGCTTTGATCAACGGAATGAAGCAGAAGTGGCACTGTGCTACTTCTCAGCTGAGGCCTCAAAGGAGCATAATGCTGCCATGAGAGACAGCTCAGGCTGGCCTGCTGGAGGAGGAGAGGACACGTGAAACAGAAACGAACCATCCGAGCCAAGGCTCAGGACATGCAAGAGAGCTGAGCAAAGCTAAGATCAGCAAACCCCACCCAGCAGCCTCACATAGACTCTTGAATGAATTCAGAAGAGACCAGAAAATCCATCTTTCTGAGCAACCTGCACAATGAGCCACCTACAAATGAGCAACCTACATAATGATGAGGTAAATAAATGGTTGTTTTTTAACACTACAGAGTTTTTGAGGTGGTTTGTTACACAGCAAAACTAAGTGATATAGCCCCTAACTTTCAAATCTTATTCCCTTCCACTCCCACCCTCTACATACAGCCAATTAGAATACAATGGCCTAGTGATACATAAAGTTGATGATATAAATAACTCATTAATTCAGTAAGTATGTATTTGGTATCCTCTACATGTCAGGTACTATGTTCAGTGCTAGGGAATGAGCAAACAACAGACACAGCTGCCTCCCACAGGGAACTTTAAGAGGGCCGGCCGAGTAGCTCAGTTGGTTAAGAGCTCGCTCAAGAGTGCGAGCTGAGCTCTGAGCAACAGCTGTTCGAGGCCAGCCCGAGCTGAGTTGCCGTTGAGCTGCCAACAGGTGGCAGGATGGCTCAGCTAAAAAAAAAAAAAAAAAATCAAAAAAAAAGGAACTTTAAATCTAGTATACTTTCCCCCTTCAGAGTTTTCTGCTATCTTTGGAGTGAAAGATCAAATTCATTAGCATGGCAGATACATGTCGTCTCACTTGCTTCATCTCTGATCACTCTGAGATACAACACTAGATCACCCACATGCATTGTGCTTTTTTTCATTAGATCTTTATTCATAGTGCACCCGATCTGAAATTCCCTCCCTCTTCCACCTGACCAACTCTGCTCATCATTTGGACCAACTCAGGTACCACCCACTCCATGAAATCTTCCCTGATTCCCGAGTTAGGTGCATCTGCGGTATGCCTCCATAATACTCTGTGACTACCCTACCATGGCCCTTCCCATCTCCGGTTCCCGTGCCCGTCTCTCTCATTAGACTGAGAGCTCCTAAGAGGCAGGAACTGTGTTGGGTTTTTTTCAATCTTTCTATTCCTAAGACCTAGCATCGCATCTTATATACAGATGATGAATAACACTAGCCGAATGAATAAATGAATGACCAGAGATGTACATGCTAAATAGAAGTTAGTGGAATGGGAAATAAGGAATGAATGGATAAATAAATGAGTTTATGAATAAGAACTGTCCCGGTTTCTCTTTTCTCATTCAAGTAATGGCTTTTCATAGTCTGTTGTACGAGCAGAGGCATATTCTAGCCAAGCCAGGCTGCCAGGAAGATAAATTTCTCTTCCTGGGGTGAGCAGGTCCTTTGGAGAAGTTTCATTTTAATTGGAAAATGGATTCATTCACTTCCTGGCTTGGGCTCCTGGGTCAGTGCAACACCATGCTGAATGGCTGCCAAGTGCCACTGTAGAGGGGGCTGCGGCAGGGAAGGCACTCCATCACACGATGAGTACTCTGGGACATCTGAGGACAACCTGGTGTCAGGTTCAGGCTGGCTCACATGGATGCCCCTTCCTCTTTTTTCCCCAAATGTCCTTCAACCCAAACTTGACTTCCCCGCAACCCACAAAGGGTGGGTATACTTTACCGTTCCACTTGGCATTTCCTTGGGGCTCCTTTAGGTCTATATATCCTTCCTTGTTCATTTATACCACTGGTGCAGAGTTCCCGTCATTTTCCACAGGGCACAGGCAAGGGCCACAACTGAGAAATCCCTTCCCTATTCACCTCGTAGAAGATCAGAATTCTGTAAACTTCCTAATGAAGGAAGCCTAACAGAAAACATCTCTGCTGGGAATGCTAAGGGCATCTTCCGTGAAGGGTCCCGTGGAGGGGACTGAACACTGTAAGGTGATTGTGACCAGGCTCCGGGCTTCCTCTTCAGCCTCACAACTAACGCCTTCTCCTATCTGCACCCCCACAGCCCCGATTCCTCCGCATGGACTGACGCAGTGGCAGCTCTAGTAATACAACGTGCTACTCTACACCGAGGTGACTTGGCACATTCCGCTGCACTTCTCCAGAGCCACCCTGCAAGGATGCATATCCTGGCACTCATGCCTCACAGCTGTGTGGCCTTGGAAAAGCTACTGAACTACCCTCCACTTCAACTTACTTGTCTCATAATAATTATAGAGAACAACAATACTACCTATGCCATAAAGTTATTAAGGGGACAGATGGGCAAATGTATGGGAGATGTTCAGAACATCTGGCACATAGTAAACATTTCTTAAATAATTGTTCTTATTGTTTGTTAGAATGTCAGCTCCACCACCTGTTTCCATTTTCAGGAAGGAGCAGGGGCTTTGGGGACTGGCACACCTTGGCTCAAACCTCGGTTCTCCTATTTGTTAATTTTGTTACTTCTGGCCAGTAAGTCTATAGATCTCACTGTACTCATTTACAATATTTTACTCATAGTATTGTTAGCAGGGTTCCATTCAGTAAGGCTGTACATGCTATAATGTGCCCATCGTGGCACATCCCCAATAAATGTTAGTTTCCTCCACATCCTTACTCTTCTCAAATTATATGGGAGCCTATCTCTCTCCCCTACTAGACTCTTAACTCCTTTTAGGGAGAAACTATAACTTATTTATGTGTATCCCTAGAGGTAACATGAAATAACTATTTCTCCAATGAAACACTGGCGTGCACCAATTTGTCTATCTATCCTTGTTTGTGACCACATGTGTGCTAGGTATGAGGATGGGCCATGAAAGGCAGGAACGCATGGGTTCCGACCCTCGGGCTGCTTCCTGGCTCAGTGGAGCGCAGTGTGTGCATAGGAAGCACTTAGCAGGAATGTAGAAACAGCACTGATTTATAAACTAGGAATGCTGCATGGTCATGAAGGAAAGGCACTGCTGTGGGCACAGGTAGATGATGAAGGAGATAGTATCTGGCCTTGGTGCGTAGGGAAGACCAAGGCTAAGAAGGACGGCATGCACGGCAGTCCAAGCTAGGGCACCCACCTGAGCAACAGTGCAGGAAGAAGCATCAACTGCAGCCCTGGCCATGGAAAGGGAACCCTGAGGTCAGCCTGAGAGATGTGAGAGTTATGTGCTGAAGTATAAAACGAGGGGTAAATCTGTATTTATATTAGACACTCAGGTCAAAAGAGGGCACAGCCACCAGGAGTCGTGAGCAGGCGGTGCTTTGTGAATCTAGCTTTCGGAAGGTTAGGGCGGCAACAACACGGCAGGAAGTCTGGAGGGAAGAAGAGACAGGAGGCAGGAGGACCAGTTTCCATGTACATTTCTGACCCAGAAAGAGGAGAACTAGCTTAGGGAAAGGAAGGAAGACAGGGAAATGGAGGCAAAAGGGAAGATGAGCAAGAAAGAAAATGGAACAAGAAAGATTAATCAGAAGAGGAGGAAGGAAATGAAAATAAAGACAAACGCAAAAAACACGCAAACAGAGAACAGGAATGGGGTGAGAAGAAAGGTTAAACATGACAAATGAATAAAATGAGAAAGAGGGGGGAAAAGTAAGGGAGAAAGAGAAAAAAACAGAAAAATGAAAAAAGATGTGTGGGAAACAACAGCAGGGACCGTCAATGTCCCGGATGAGACAAAACATGGAGGAAGGGCAGAAGCCAAAGCCCCGCTCTTGGTCTGTTCTGTACCGTCCCTCCTCTGGGTGAATGAAATCATGGCTGATGTCACCGCCTCTGAGTCACAGGCCCACCAAACGAGAGGTGGAAAGGGCCCTGCCTGCTGTTCAGTCCCACCCTCCTGACCAAAGGAGTTAATTCGCTTTGTTCTCTGGGGCACTGTCTAGTCTGGTCCTGAGACGACTGAAATGAGGAGAGCTCCTTCCACCCAGGGAAGACCGGGCAGCTCCGTAAGCATGTGGAGCTCAGCTTCACTGAGTTTTCCTTGAGATGGGAGAGTCAGCAAAGGTGTGGCAAATAGCCTCTGAGTTTTCTCTGGCTGTGCCAAGGGGGAACTGGCGTCATCCCATGATGTCCAAAGAGGAAATTCCCAGTATGAATGATATTGAGGACACAACAGAGATTCAAAGGGTGATTTTGATGGACTCCCTGAACTGCTGTCTCACATTCTAAGCTCTTGCCCTATGGTATTTAGAGCCCCAAAGAGGTCTTGTTGCTCAGATTTCCGGACCTTTCCTTGTGCTAGTCCATCCACCCAACCTGACTTTTGCAAATCACCCACGCAAGTGCTTAGCTAACTCCAATCCATCCTTCAGGCCCCAGCCTACATGTTGCTTCCTCTGAACTCCTCTCCCCTAATTGGGGTATATTTCCAAAGTGACTTAAATTTCCATTCCACTTACAGTGCACTGTGACCTTATTTCTGTCCCTCTTCTAGAATATGAGCAGCTTGAGGACAGGGACTATTTTCCTTACTGCTCTATTCCCAGCCGTGAACAAAGTCACTGGAATAAAATACATTTTCCGTGAATATCTGTTCAATGAATGAATATCCTTGATCAACTCTGGCAGGAACTCCTTAGCACCACACTATTTTTAGACCACTTCTAAAATATATTCTTTACAGCCATCATCCTAAGAACCTATGTTGCTAAAGGCAATATTCTATGACTTAGTAATAAGAGTGCACATGAAAATGCTCTCGAAATATTTACTTGGGGCATCTGAGGAGGGATTTACTCAAGCCTGTGAGGTGCTGTGGAAAGAGCCTGAGCTAGATTTGAGTTGGATCCCGGCTCTGCCAGGCACTAGTTGCATGAAGTGAACCTCTCCCAGCCTGCTCCCACCTGCTCAAACAGGAGTAAAAATACCTACCTGCTCCTCGAGGAGCTGTAAAGATTAAGCACAGTGACCATACTCAAACAATGTGAACTTCATTTCCTTTCACTCTTGGTTTCCTCACCTGCATCTAGAGATAAGTATATGAGCAATGGACCTTACGCTTTTTCTTCCCAAACATCAACGTCTGCCATAATCATCATCTGAAAAGGCATCACTACCACCAGGGTTCCACAAATGACTAAATACCTTCTGATACATAATACTCAACACTACCATTTTATAGACAGAAAGGCCCCAAAATGAAGTGACTGCCCAATATCATGTAGACAGTAAGTGAAATGCCTAGGGTCAAGCTCTGGCTGCTTCAACTCCAAACTCAACACTGCTTCACCACTGTCCAGTTGCTGCTTCCCAGAACATGGGAGGTGCTCAATAAATACTTGCACAGTGATTCACTCTCTTTCTCAGGTCCATGGGCTTGTCTCTGACCTCCAGCCAAAGCCAGACCACATGGCCTCAGGCCAAGACAACTGCAGTCGGCTGCACACTGGTCCCGATTCTCTTCGCATCTGTCTTAGGGCTACAGAATGCCACCGCTAAAGGGGAACTTCAGGGGTCATGTAGACCAGTTGTTTCCAATGCCACACCATGGCCTGGTGCTACGACCAACAATTGTCACTAACCAGTGGTGAAGCAAAAATAATATTGGGGAAAACGAAATTCTTATTGTTAATAATATTATGCATAATTAATTGCTAAAAAGATCTTATTTCCCAATTGCTTGCTTTGCTTTACTTAGACAAGCTCCAAAACTCTATACATTTAGCATTACTGGGAGAAACTTTGCCACAGTTCAAACCCTTTGGCAAAGCCCTAAGGAGAGGGAGAGGCCAGGGAAGACAGAACCACTTACTCAGGCAGCTCTCTCATTCCCTCTGAACACTCCCCAGCCTTGCGTTTTTCGAGCCAGAAAACACTGACCATTGAGATTACAAGGACCAGAAGTCACACTAAAGTAGCTTTTTGAGAGGGTGTAGGTATGGGTATTGATGGGACTGTAAAATTGAGATCAGGCTTTCCTTTGCTACTGAAGTCACTCACAAGTTTTACCTAATCCATTGTCTCTCTGTACAGGAAGGGCTCAGAGAGACCTGGGCTTCTATGGGGGTCCATGAATCACTCTATCTTTCAGCTAGCTAGCAGGCTGGCCACAGCTTGATGCACGGGGCAAGCCTCAAGTAAGGTCCCGTCTACAGAAGTACTTCCAGGATATCCTGGGTTCAGAAGAGGTAAGGAGCTAGTTGAATCATTTATTCATATTTGCGAATTACAAACATTTAAGGTGAATGTAAAAGGGAGGAAGAGGCCATCTCTAAGTGGTGCCTAATGTGCTGGAACAGAGACAAAAGAGGAACGGGTTGGAATTTGGGTTAGATACACGAATCTTAGATCTCACCCAGTCTCAAGCATGGTTCTTCAATTGTGAGTCTAACTTGGGATAACTTTGATAAGTTTTTATTCCAGAGTTCATATTTATCTTAAATAGTAAGTCAGACAAATGTGTTATCTGGGTTTGAAATTTAAACTATGAGAACTAGGTCTCTCTACCCAAGTGTCTCATCTGTGGAGTAGACAGGCAGACCTTGCCTGATAAAGGCCGGAGTTTGACGAGCTAACCTTTACAACTCCTTTTTAAATCCATTTCCCAGAGTTAGAAAACCCAGGTAATTCCAGCATTGCCAGAATTAAGTCAGTAAGTGGTAATCTATTTAATGCCTTCCCTTCTCAGCTTCTTTCTCTGCAAAGTAAGTGATAATATCAACCTCACAGAATTTTAAGAACTAAATGAGATAGCTGGCTTAAAATAAGCACATTAACTATAAGTAGATAGTTAATTAATTCTCATGCAGGTGTTGATGATGCTTATAGACAGACATCAAACCGGGTCAATATGGTAAACAGAATCTAGTTAAGTACCTCAGAATGATAAAGGGACTTTCATATTTCAAACTGCTTTCACAAGCCTAAAGATGTCTCAACTTACTCCAAAAACTTAAGGTGGGTTGATGGATGGATAGAGGGACAGATAGATGGATATATATGTGATAAAGCAAGTACAGCAAAACGTTAAGGCAGAATCCAGGAGATAGTTTGCAGTGCTGACTAGAAAATTCTTCCAACTTTTCTGTATTCTCGAAAATCTTGATAATAAAATATGGAAAAATATATGGCTTTCACAGCCCCTTGCACATGGTCTTAGACTTGGGAGTTCCTTGAGATAAAGGACACTCTTGGCTTTTTCCTTGTCTCCCCATCACCAGGCACTATGCCTTCTACATAGGAGTTGCCAGACGCATTTGTTTCACTGATTAAATTAATATATCCCTACAAGAGCAGAACAGTTATTCTCATTTTGAAGATAACAGAACAACAACAACAAAAACAACAAAAAACATTAAAGCAACTCATATTCAGAGAAATGAGACTTAGTTACCCTCCCAGAGGAATCCCGTCTTGCAATTTAGATTCTGATTTCTGGCCCCCTCCTCCCTTGCCGCAATCTACCCACCAGGCATCCAGATTTCCAAGGTGGCAGTTCACCTCAAAGCGGTCAATCACGCTAATGAGTTCCTGTGTCATGATGCATATTAAATGCATGGTCTTTTTTGGTGTCTTTTCCTCCAGTAGGTGCGACCTCCATTTTAGCCACTGTGAGAAAAGAATTTCGTTCCATTTTTGTTTTACATCAAATCATATCATGCAGGCAGAAAGCCAGTCCAACTTAGCAATCTTTCTCTCGCCTCTCCAGTGATACTAAAAACGCCCGACAGCCCTGCACAGTGGTCAGGAAGGCGGGCAGCAAGGAGACTGGGCATGTGGGCTTCAGCACTGCAGCCGGAAGTCTGGCTCTGACCAGGAAACACATTCATTTAGCAAATACCGAGTGTGTTTTCAATGCCAAGCACTGTGTTTGGCTCTGGGGACACAACAGCCAACAATGAATAGATACATTTGGTCCCTGCTCTTATGGATCTGAGTCAGAACCCACCAATCCAAATAAGGAAGGAACATGGAGCAGCAGAAACAAAACAAGACAGGATTTAGAAAGAACCTTCATGGAGACCAAGCCTGACACCTGTGGACTAGTCATTTCATCTCTCTGAGGCTTATATTCATCTGTAAAATGTGGCAAATAGTAATATTTATCTCACAAGGCCATGTCATAGATCAAATAAAGAAAACAGGTATCAAAGTCTGCCATGAGCCATAAAGTTAAATAGAAAATATAGTATTCTAATATAGTATTCTAATAATGGCTGACATTTATTAAATGTTGCTAGGTATCAGGCCAAGTCCTTTTTTTCTTTTGTCCGATTTTTAAAATTACTTTGTTAGACTAAAAGAATATGGCACGTATTTAGCATAACTCAAATATGAAAATGCAAGGACGATAAAGAAAGGATTTGCTGTCCAGGTAAATCAAGGGAGGCCATCAGCCTCAACGCCTTGTATATTCAGTTACATGCCCAGTTTATGGGCAGACCACCCTCGAAAGGAAATCCACAGCAGGTGCCCTAACAACAGCTGACAGTGCTGCCAGCACTGCTTCGGGTTGGGAGGAATCTGGTCTGAACTTAAGAGGAGGACCCTGGCATCAACATCCTCAAGAGAGGCTGTTTGGTCTAGTAGGTGAGTCTTGGGTTCTCTTGGGAGGTGAAGGGAGAATGTAAAGGGGTTATCTACGTCAGGAGTACAAAGACACAGGGGAGTGCAGAGGGGTTACTGCCTCCATCTAGAACCTTCCCGTCACACACAAAGTAAAGCTGGGACACGCGCGCGATAACAGGGCTGCAGCCAGAAGGAGCGTTGGGCGGAAAGGCATGGCAATGCTTCCAACTTCCTTTTCCACCAAGGAGAAGAGAAAACTAACTTACGCTCGGTGTGTGGTGGATCTTTACTTTGGAATGGAGCTACTGGATAGACACACCCAATAATCATAACTGTCATGACAAATGATTTCATAGGTTCATCCATTCATCTGTTAAAACATTCACTAAGCTATCAATGTTACATGCTAAGCAGTGCCCTACATGCCAGGGGCACAAAATAGAGTGTAATAAATTTGAGGGTAGAGATCAGGGGAGGGTGCCAATGGAGACAGAAGGAGGGACCCTAATCAACACTCAAGGGAGAAAGTCAAGGAAGACTTCCTAGAGTCTTGAGGAATTAGTGTAAGTTTCCTCAAGTGAAGGAAGAAACTATTTATAAGTTTTCCAGGCAGAAGGAAAAACCTGAGCAAAGATTGAGGGGTGTGAGAGAATATGGGTACAGTATCCTTTGAGCCACTGACCAAGAAATCCACCATCTGGAAAGTCTTTCCATTTCTTTAAGCATTTTGTTACAGGAAAAGTAATGATGGATTCTTTGAACAAATTCCCACAGCCTGGGTCTCAAATCCCAATGCCTGGAGGGGGAGTGCTGAAAAGGAAATGAGTGAAGCAGGCTGGGTGGGACAGCTGCGAAATGAAGGACACTCACCCTTCTAAAAGGGGCAGCCCCTACGCAGGTCGGCCCAGTGCCTTGTGGGCCCATGATTGCCAAGCCCCTTTGTTATTTTTTTCTACAGTAACAGAAAACCTGGAATTTTTGTAAAATTTCTTAGTTTTAAATGTTGGAAACTAATTTTTTTTTTTTTCAAGCATAGGGTGGGTCAAACAAAACCCATCTGGGGACCAGATTCAGCCTGTGGTGTGCCAGCCTGCAGTCCTGGCACACAGGAACAAACAAGGGCCCTTTGGGATCAGGCAATGAGGGCTAGTGAATAGAGCCCAGGAAGTGGAAGCTGGTTGGACTTGGTGAGAATCCTGGCTCTACCACTTACTTGCGTAGTTTTGGGGAAGCTACTTAAGCCTTCTGGGCCTTAGTCTCCTCATCTGTATAATGAGGTAATAATATTGTACCACTAAGAGGCTTAGATGAAATACCCCATAGGAAGCCCAACGCACAGTGCTTTTTAGGAAAATAAGCCCAAGAAAACAATTCCATGTTAAATAATGAAGTAATGGCAACCAGAAAGGTTAGCTATGACTATAAGATTATTTTTAATGGAAAATTACTAAATAATAAAACCATGAGCATTGTGCTATAATAGCAAACTACTCCAACCAGTGTCCCATTATTAATGTATTTTATATATACAGCCAGTCATTTATTCTAAACTGACAAATTCTGAAAACAAATGCATTTGTATGACCACACATTCAGTCTTGTAATTTTTTTCCTTTAGCATTATAGGGTAAACTTTGTTGTTGCCATACAAATATTTGTTATCTTCTCAGTACATTAGCCAAAGATATTTTTTTTTAGTCAAAAAACAGATCATGTCACACCCATGCTTAAAATCCATCAACCATTTCCTACTGCTCTTAGAATAAAATCCAAATTCTTGTCCATGGCCTCGAGGGCTCTGCAGAATCTGTCCCGCTGTCCACTTCTCCAACCCACCTCCTGCTGCCCTCTGCCTTGCTTGTGCCCTCCTCACCCTTCTGACCTCCTTGGCTGATCTCACAGGTGCTTGCCTCCCCTCAGTGAATCTCCTGCTCCCTCTTCCTGAAACTCTCATCATTCCGGTCAAACAAAAGCTCCCAAGAAAGAACATGTGAGCCAAAGCTGTTCGTTTTCTTCATAACATTTTCCAGAAAATAAAACCACTTTGTGTATGTGTATGTATGCGTGTGTGTGTGCGCATGTGTGTTTATATGCACATACATATACACATATATATGTGTATATGTATGTGCATTTTGCGTGATCAATAAATCCAGTGAATGCTGCTGCCGAGTGCCATCCAATGGAAAGGCAGGGATCTTCAAATACAGGAAACAGCACTGAATCTTAGTCACAATGTGTGACAGGTTTCAACTTGTTTGGAACAGTCAGTCAGAGGTGAGCTATGGTTTAGAGAAGGTGTGTTTTAAAGTATGCCATAAATCATCCTCCATCATGACAATGCCCTGTGTCACACATAGCTTCTGGTATGGCAATTTCTGTCAAATAAAAACATTATGGTGTGTCCTCATCCACTTCATTCACCACCAGATCTGGCGCCATGTGACTTCTGGCTCTTCCCCAAAGTCAAAATGATTCAGGACATTGAGGGAACCACAACAGCGCAACTAAAGACACTCACAAAAGAGGACTTCCAGAACTGCTTCAGAAAGTGGCAAGAATGATTGAATAAGTGTGTTTAAAGAGAGAGGGAGTATTGTGAGGGGGATCAATGGCAATGTGTCTTTTACTGTAATAAATTTCTTTATTTAAACATTCACCATATTTTTTATCACATTTCTTGAGTGTGAGTGTGTGTACATTTTTACATATGTGTGTATATACAGAGGGTGCCAAAAAAATGTATACAGATTTTAAGAAAGGAAAACTATTAAAATTGTAATACTCAACATATACCGATAACAAAATATGAATACAAGTCACGTTTGACTTCTGCAATTACGAGAGGTGCTCAAAGTGGTTATCATCAGAGTAATTTTAATACACTTTTTTCCTTTATTAAAATGTGTATACATTTTTTGGCACCCTCTGTACGCACACACACACACATGGCACCCTCTGTACGCACACATACACACATATATTTATCTTCTTGCCTCTTTTCTCCCTCTCTACCCTAGAATCTAAGTTCCCAGAAGCCTACCCAGAGCCATCATTGGTCCTGCTCACTTTGGAATCCCCAATGCCCAGCATAGGGCCTATCACATAGGAGACAATATTTGTTAATTTTAAAAAAGTGAACCCACCATCTATTGTTCCCAGCCTCAGGTCCCCGTAAAGTCCTTACTTACAAGTTTCTTTCCAGAATTAGTTTATTCAAACCCTGCAAGGCAAACTCTTAAAGAAGTAATAGAGTAAAATAGTGATAACCCCATATTCTGGATTGCAAATGCCAAGCTTCAAATCCCAGCCAAGTGACATTGGGCAAGTTGCTTAACATCTCTGAGCCTGTTTTATCATCCGTATGATACTTACTTCATAGGGTGGTTGTGAGGATTCTTGAGTGAATATGGGTAAAATGCTTAGAAAAGTGTTAGATATATTATAAGTATTATATATATATATATATATATATATATATATATATATATATATATATATTTCAGCTACTGTTTTCATCTATTTGCTTGTTCTGTTCTTACTGTTCAGTTGATCTGTATCCTTCCTTTGCAATCAGACTGTAATCTCTTGACAGAGACCACATCTGGTTTCCCGCAGTGAATTGCACAGGCCCACAGAAGAGGGGGATGGGGCAGATCTGTGGCCCGACTCTCAATGTAGGTGTGCTTACATGGTATGAGACTATGAGTAAGTTAACTATTTTGAGCATCAGTTTCCTCATCTGAAAAAACATATATCTACCCCAGAAGACAGGTGTAAAGATTAAATAAAATAATTCTTGTGAAATAAAATAATTCTGGGGCTGAAGGCAATGATGAATTCTAGGGGAAACAAGTAAAAGGTATTCAGTAAATCAATGCGCTTTGCAGTTCCGTGCTGGCTGCCTTCTGCTGTCAGTATCACACATAGGATGTGGATGATTCAAATAAATGAATGACTGAAAACATGTTTTGTACTCTTTTACTGTCTATTTTCTATGATTGCCTCTGACAATTCTGTGGTGGTTTTAGATGCTATCCTTAGCTATTAGTCAAACAGGAAAAATATACCACTCATTACAGCCAGCTCCACGAAATAAGATATTCTAGTGTTTAAAATTCTCTCAATTTGGTGATAGGATGTTACTGATATGCCCATCAGTAGAGAAAAACATGTTTAAACACAATGGCAGTGAAAATTAAGCTACTCTATCAATATCTACTGTATAAGGTACTTAGCAATATCTCACTAAATTACTGTAATTCCACAAGGCTGATATTATCCTTTTTACTGCTAAGTGCCCTGAGACTCAGAGAAGTTGATTTAGCTTGTCTAAGATCCCCAAACTGTAAATGGTGGAGGAAGATTTACATACAAGTGTGTTTGGCTATGAACCCTGTACTTTTTCGTTGTTATTGTCACAGAACTGTGTTACATCTCCCCAAGTCTCTCAACATCTTATATTAGCTCTATTGCTAAGATCTGGTGAATGTAGGTGAATCATATTAGGACTATACATGGAAACCAGAGTAACTAATAAAGACCAGTTTCTACCATATTGCCATTAAAAAAGAAATGATGTATTTCAAAAAAAGGAGCTGCTATTGTTTATCTTTCATAAAGTTTGGAGATTAGAAGAAACCTAAGGAAGGGCCAGCCGAGTGGCTCAGTTGGTTAAGAGCTCGCTCAAGAGTGCGATCTGAGGGCCGGCTGAGCGGCGCATTGGTTAAGCGCTGGTTTTGGGATGCCAGCGGCCCCGGTTCCGATCCCGCATGTGAGGGCCAGTGACACTGCCCTCTACAGCTAACAACAGCTCCACCTGGAGCTGGGCTGTGCAAGCCCCGGTGATGGTGTGGGCTGCAGTCCCTGCTGCAGTGGGCTGCCATAGGCTACAGTGAGTGGTCCGCAGCCAGCGTGAGCGGCTGGCAGCCAGCATGAGCTGCCAATAGCCGCAGTGAGCGACATCCAGAGGCCAGCGACCGATCTGCCTCATCCGGGAAGAGCGCAATGACGATACCAACAGTGAAGAAACATCCTCCGCAACTAAACTGAAGAACAGAAAGACAGTAACTTGTCTGTTCCCCTTCCCCGATTCCCCAATGCTGTTCCCCTCTGCCAATTCCCCAATAAAATCTTTAAAAAAAAAAAAAAGAGTGCGATCTGAGCTCTGAGCAAGGGCGGTTCAATGCCAGCCCGAGCTGAGTTGCCGTTGAGCTGCCAACATGTGGCAGGATGGCTCAGCTAAAAAAAAGAAAAAAAGAAAAAAAGAAACCTAAGGATAAGAGAATAGCTGTTACTATAGCATCAAGAAGACTGAAAGAAAAAGGCCAGAGAAGACTCTGAAAATGAGCTGGGGTGAGCTTCTTATTTTACAGAAGGAACTAGAACAAGGCTTTCCTGACCTCTAGCAGTTTTCGTTTCAATAGTGCCTACAGCAAAGCACTTGGCGGACACCTTCTGCAGCTAGCAGGAAGTTATCAGATCACCTCTGTAAGCATCCCAACTCCCAGGTTCCTCCAAAAAAAATCTACTTATACAAGAAAAGTCTCATTAGAACCAATGAGAGAATCATTTACTCACTTTTCCAGTATGTTATCTGGGAACAGAAGCAGAGAGGCATGGACTGGGGAGATGGGAGGGATAGTTACATTTTCTAAGCAAATCAACAAAATCCTCTGACATTCCAGCCAGTTGGCTCCAGAGCTTTGGAATGAACCACGAAAATCTCAGACTTTAAAATGAGTAGCTCTCTGCTCTGCTGACAATGGCAAAAAGAGTGAATGAGTTAAAAGGACTGGAATATCTCCATGAAGCCCCTACAAGCCAGTTAATTATCTTCCATTAACACGGAGCTGTCAGGGTTGGCATCAGCCCCTTCACTTTCTTGACCTTCCTCAGTCTGCACCTTGTTATCCTACAATGTTTCATGTTTATACAGATAGGAGGCTCCAGCTGCTCCAGCCTGACAGAACTTAATTTACATTTGGCCTTCATTAAGATGAGAGTCAGAATCATTGAGACCAAATGGAAAAACCAGACTGCTGGGGGTTATGAAAAATTCAAATGGCATTTTTCCTTTTATCTGACAATTCTTATTAAGGAGACATATGTCAACTCAAAACACATAAACGTTAAATACAAAGGACATGATTAGAATTCCGTATTGCAGGGCTAGGACCCAAGTGACTTTGCCCAAGAATTACAGTGGTCTTCGCACATCACTTCTGTCTTCTGGAAAGTCTGAACTCCAAATCTGCCCACCTCCCTTTGACATCTGATTCCACGCTAAGGACAAGGAGCATGTGAATGACAGCAATCCTAAAGTGAGTGCTCAGCGCTGACTCCTCCAGCTAGCTCACCCCTCACAGCCAATCAGTTTCAATGCCCAGATACTATTATCCCCTACAGATTTCTGGACCAATCTCCTCTCCATCCTTCTGGTTTCATTACTCCTCACCTGGAATACTGTGACAGCCCCTTACTGGGCCACTTTACTCAAAAAGTATTTATTGGGTACTTACTAAGTGCCAGGCATTTGATTACAGGTAGGAACACAGCAGTGAACACAATGGGTATGATCTCCGTCCTGCTGTGGATTGCAATGGTTGGAAGGGGCAGGCATTATACAAATCATCAGACGAACTGACATAGGTCTACAATTTATGAAACATACAATGAAGTCAAATTAAGAGTGCAATGACAAGAGACTTCTGATTTATCTGAGGGTCAGGAAAGGCTTTTTAAAGCAAGTGACAATAAAGCTGAGACCTGAAGGATGAGTTAGAATCAGTGGTGACTGGGGAGAATATTCGGGGCAAAAGGCACACCATCACATCACCAAGACCAAAGGTTAGCAAACTTTTTCTCTAATGGTCTACAGAGTAAATATTCTCAGCTTTGCAGGCCATACAGTCTCTGTCTCAATTACTCAGTCCTGTCACTGTAAAGCAAAAGCAGCCATAGACCATATATAAATGAAAGAGTGTGGCTGTGCGCCAAAAAAACTTTATTTATGGCCACTAAAAGTTTAATTTCATGTAATTTTCAGAGGTCACACAATATTCTTCTTCTTTTGATTCTTTTTGCAACCATCTGAAAATATAAAATCCATTCTTAGCTTCCAAGACATCCAGACACACGCAGCAGGCAAGATCTGGGGCATGGGCTGCAGTTTGCTAAGCACAGTCAAGACTGAGGTGGCAAAGAATGTGGTGTGTTTGAGGCGCCCTGAGGGGATCCCTGTGGATGGACTAGGCTGAGCAAGGTGAAAGACACACAGTGAACTGAGAGGAGGAGGCAAGCATAACATCACGTTCCATCTTCTGGGCCATGTTACAAATTTTGCAACATATCCTAAGAGCCAAGCAAAGGCAACCAAGTGCTATAATCAGGGAAGAAAATAGTTCTTGCTCCCACACACACATATTCTCACCCCAATCCAATCTCCTCAGCCCTGCCAAAGGGATCTAAGACATTCCCTCCTTGCTGAAAAACCATCAACCAATCTCTATCACCAAATATGCCCTTACACTGAGACTTGGCCTCATGTTCTACTACACTCAGGGAGGCATCCCAGGCTCCTGTCCTAGGACTGACTTACCTTACCATAAATGACTCATAGACATGCTCTAGACTCTCCTGTCTGACTTCTTTATTAGGCAAAACCTCCACTCGTATCTTGAGGCTCATCTGAAATAACTCCTCCAGGAAGCAAGTGATTTTCTCAGAAAGCACTTCGCATATTTCTGTGTCAGGGCGCTTACCACATCTTCTGGGGGTTCTGTTTCCATGTCTCTCTCTTCCAGCCACCCCCTCCTTATGGATTCCCAACATTGTCTCCAGTGGACCCTGTGCCCCCCTCAAGGGTACAAATGAGTCCTCTTTATGCCCATGTCCCCAGTGCCTATCACATTGCCGGTTCATAGCAGGACCTCAGTTAAAATTTGGCAAATTCAGGAATGAACAAAGAGTAAACAAGTGGCAGCCCAATGAACCCAGCACACGAGAGTCTCATGTTCTGACACCGAATGGGCAACTGAACAGCTCTATAGAAGCTATCTAACTTCCCAGTGCCTTGGTCTCCTACACTCCAATAGAAAGAAGGTACTGTTTACTGATTCTCCACAAATGGATGCCTTTCAGGATGCAAGGGCACAGCCTTCAGCATTGAAAGTGGCTTCCTAACTTTGCAGGACAGCAACATCAGCAATGTCTGGAAGCTTGTTAGAAAAACAAATTTTCAGTCTCTACCCCAAGGGGACTAAACCAGAACCTGCAATTTAATAAGATCTCTAAGTAATTCACTTATACATTAAAGTTTAAGAAGCCTTCTAAGCCAGCCTGGCCAGGCTCTAAGGAGAAGATGCTAGCACTGATTTTAGAAATAGCTTTCATTTTCCATCAGGTTTGTTTGGAATCACAAAGGACCCCGAATAGCCAAGGCAATCCTACAAAAAAAGAACAATGCTGGGGGTATCACAGTCTCTGACTTCAAGTTGTACTACAATGTGACAATACTCAAAACAGCATGGTACTGGCAGATAAACAGACACATAGACCAATGGAATAGAATTGAGAACTCAGAAATAAACCCACATATACACATTGGCAGATAATTTTCAACAAAGGATACAAGAAACATACAATGGAGAAAAGAAAGCCTCTTCAATAAATGCTGCTTGGAAAATTGGATAGCCATGTGCAAAAGAATGAAACTAAACTGCTATCTGTCACCGCATACCAAAATTAATTCAAAATGGATCAAAGACCTAAACATAAGACCTGAAACAATAAACTGCAAAGAGGAAAGCACAAGTACTAAACTTACAGAGCATGGGTTCGGACAGGATTTTATGACTTTGACCTCAAAGGCAAGGGAACTAAAAGCTAAAATAAATGAATTGGACTGTATCAAACTAAAGCTATATGAAGCTTCTACACAGCAAAATAAACCATCAAAAAAGCAAAGAGGCAAGCAACCAAAGGGAGAAGATATTTGCAAATGACCCCTCCAATAAGGGACTAATATACAAAATATATAAAGAACTTATACAACTCAACAAAAAAAAAACAAGACAATCCAATTAAAAAATAGACAGAGGACATGAACAGACACTCCTTCCAAGAAGACATACAAATGGCCAACAGATATTTTAAAAACTGCTCAACTTCACTAGCTACTGGGAAAATGCAAATTAAAACCACAATGAAGATATTACCTCACACCAGTTAGAATGGCTGTCATCAATAAGACAAATAATAACAAGTGTTGGAGAGGCTGTAGAGAAAAAGGAGCCCTCACAACACTGTTGGTGGGGATGCAGATTGGTGCAGCTGCTATGGAAGACAGTGTGGAGGTTCCTCAAAACATTAAGAATAGAATTACCACATGACCCAGCAATCCCTCTCTTGGGTATCTACCCCAAAAATATGAAAACATTTTGCTGTAAAGATATATGTATCCCAATGTTCACTGCAGCATTATTTATGGTGGCCAAGACATGGAAACAACCAAAGTGTCCTTCGATAGATGATTGGATAAAGAAGATGTGGTATATATACACAATGAAATACTACTCAGCCATAAGATGAAATGATGCCATTTGTGACAATATGGGTGGATCTTAAGATTATTAATCTAAGTGAAATAAGTTGGACAGAAAAAGTCAAGAACCATATGACTTCACTCCAACGTGGAATATAAAGCTGAAAGCAACAAAGGAACAAGACAAACAAACAAACAAACAAAAACCCAAAGACACAGGCAATAGTTTAGTGGTTACCAGAGGGTAAGGGGGAGGGGAGTGGTAGATGAGGGTGAAGGGGGTCAAATGTATAGTGATGGAAGGAGAACTGACTCTGAGTGGTGAACACACAATGTGATATACAGATGATGTGTTACAGATTTGTCACTTAAAACCTATGTAATTTTACTAACCATTATCATTCCAATAAATTTAATTAAAGAAAAGAAATAGCTTTGATTTTCAATTTGGAATTATGGCAAAACCAAAGGGACTCTCAGCAAGGATTCCTATGCATGCTTACCAAAAAAATAAAAATAAATTGAAATTTTTTTAATTTTTCAAATGGATTTAAGGCTCAATCTTCACATAGTTAAATACACAATGAGACAATGTTTACAGCCTTACTCAAAAAATTCTGAAATGAAATTGATTGGATGGATGGATGGATGGATGGATGGATATATTTGGATCAGGTTTTCAAACTTTATAGATAGAAACAGTAATGTCTGAGATAAGAGTTGCTTTGCCCAAAGTCACACAATGTGATGTAGAGACAAAATCAGAATCCTGAAACCCCTGAAACTTCTAAGAAACCCTGTGTTTTCAAACTCAGCAACTATAGAAGCCTTTCCGCAAATTAAAACTCAGAAATATACAAAATATACAAAACAAATAACAAGCCAGGCCTGCTCTAATTACCGATACCTTTTTCACTTATCTCCCTTCTGCTCCATTGTCGCAATCCAGGGCCACCTTCTCAGCACCCTAAAACTCCCTCCGCCTCCATTTACATTTTGAGTAATTGAAAACACAGCCCACCTGAAACCTCAGCACCAGTAAATGAATCACACCAGGTCTTACTCATCAGATGGAGTCTCTCCTCACCAGACCACCTAAGGGTTTTCAAGCCCCCAAGGTTCCCAGAGGACTTGAACTTTCTCACACATCCATCTCTAATAGGAACCATTAAACTGACATCACCACTCTCCACACTTCATAAAGGATCCTAATATCTGGAAATGGGAACCACCTGCAAGTGCTTTGACCAGAGATCACCATGTCACTCAAGTTCAGGCAAGGTGAGAAAGGAATACCCTAAGATGCCACCAAGTCCAGGGAGTCATCATCTAGGGCTAAACGTGGATCTACAAAGAAGGTTCTGGTCAGAAGATCTGGACTTAAATCCCAGCTCTGTCACTTTCTAACTGGAATGGTAATTAATCTCTCTGAACTTCAGTCGAGTACTGGATATTAGCAGGATCAATTTCATAGTCAGCCAGTCTTAGGTTCAAATCCTGGCTCTGTCACATACGTATTGTGTCATTTTCAGTGGGTTGGTTAATCTATTAGCTTCAGTTTTCTTGTCTACAAAACACAGCCAAAAAAAAAAAAAAAAAGAAAATAGAACCTATACTTCACAGGGATGTTAGGATTCAAAAAGATAATCTGTCAAATACTTATCACAATGCCTCGTATGAGTTAAGCATATAAAAATCGAAATGATTTAACTGCAACATAATCAATAAAATAGGATCAACCTTCCTCACCGAGTTGCTGGGAAAAATGAAACATAACAGATTTTAGCAGGATGCCTGGTACAGACAAATCCACAATACTTGGAATCCTCTACTATTACAGTGGACCCTTGGGCAACACAGGTCTGAACTCCATGGTTCCATGTACATGTTGAATTTTCCAATGAATAATACAGTACAGTAACTGTATTTTCTCTTCCTTATGATTTTCTTAAGATTTTCTTCTCTCTAGCTTACTTTAAGAATACAATATATAATATATACGACATACAAAATATGTGTTAATCCACTGTGTATGTTATCGGTAAGGCCTCCAGTCAATAGTAGGCTATTAAGTTTTGGCGGAGTCAAAAATTATACACTTGCGTGAGATGTCAGCACTCTTAACCCATGGTTGTTCAAGGGTCAGCTGTATTTGCATCCTCTCCTCAGGCTATGCACTCACCTCTTTGAGCCACAGAAGCTTCGGGGCCTGCATTTCCACAGACATCACACCCCCCACGTACTGCAGGACACTGTGCTTGGTTTCATTGATCCTGTGGACCTGGCTGACTGCTCGGTGGTCCAGCCACATAATGATGTTTCGATGGGAATCTCCTAGCAGAAATAGGGAAACAGGAAGACACACATGCATTATTATCCTTCTACTTCAAGAGCTATTATGGATTTCCAAGGGCAAAGAGCTACACAACTTCTATAATTTCACCCATCAACAATGAGCAAGGGATAGGACCACCACCAAGGCTGATTAGAACATTCTACCCAAACCTTGGATTTCCCTTCAAGAGAGGTGTTCTTTGAATATAGCCTCAGGGTTAAACATCTATAATAAAACCAGTCAATATCTCCCAATTACTTATATCATCATTCATTCTTTCTCAGCAATTCTCTTCCTTTCCTATCCCTTCTATTCTAGAAAAATTTTTTTCTGGATTAATATTCAGGAAAAAGAGCCTATAAAATAAGCCTAGAATAGCACTTTGGCTTTTTAAGATCTGTCTCCTTTTGTATGAACAAATATTTGTATGAACAAATATTTCAACAGTGTGATATTTTTAACAAAATACATCTACACAATGGCTTTTATCTGCTTATATTCCCACTTCTTCTAGACACTTTAATTAAAATCCGGTTCATTTAGGTTTTTGTTCCCCACTCGGTTACTTTGTTTGGCGGAGTGGGGAGTACATGAGTTTTGGAATCAAGCAGACCCAATGGGGAGTACAGACTCTTTCCGTTAGACTGAGGAAGTTATTAAACTTTACTTAGCCTTAGTGTCTTCATCTACAAAATGGGGATAACAATGCCAAATAGCATATAGAGATTCATAGCATGCATAAAGGATATGGCAAGTACCAAACACACAGTAGGCCCTCGGGAGTAGTAAATCACAAGGAACAGAATTTAAAAGCAACTGGGAGAAGAGCATGGGCACCCTCACATCCTACCTCTCCAATCCTGCAACCCACATAGCACCTGACTGTCCTTTCTCCCTTCCCTGGCCTCTGATAATTCATCATGTCCTGAGGGGCAAGCCAACGTTCTTCACAGCCCTCTGCTTGTTCAGATGGCAAAAGGCAGAGAAAAGCAATGAATATACCTGGGAGATTATAAGAAGGAAAGATCAAAGGGGACCATTGAGCCAGGCACTTTCACACATTCTTTTATTGAATGACAAAATATTTTAATTGCAGCAATTATACAACTTTGCTAATAGCAAATGTTTATAAACTTCTGTGTGTCTGTGTATGTGTCCCAAGCCCTGTGATAAATATTGTACACACATCATCTCATTTAATTCTCAAAACAATCCTCTGATCTAGGTCACTTTCAATGACAAACTGACTCTGAGGCTGCAACTGCCTAAGATCGCAGAGCTGGGGTTAAGCACGAAGAGTGCTTTGAAAACTGGTCTGTGCAGAGAACAGATAAATAAACTGATCAAAGGAATACACTAGAGCTACACACATCAACATGAGTAATGACACCAGCTGGGGCGTTTTTAAACACAATATATGTTGTTTGTTGTTGTGGGTATATACATATGTGGTACAAGCACAGAAACAACGCGTTTGTGAACACCAACTATAGCAGAACGGTCACCTGCTGAGCATGAGGGAGGGGGGAAGAGGGAGAAGGAACAGGCTGAAGCTTTAGGCAGTTCTTTCTTTAAAAAACAAAGACACTTGAGGCAAATATGGAAAAATTTCATATGTTTATCCTGGATATATGGGACGCTGTTATTTTATTTTTCATATGTTTCAAAAAGAATTTTTAAAACTTTTAAAAAAAAGTCAACCTATGAAAATATCTTAATTAGGTCATTATCATCGTAAGGAGGCCAAGACTCAGTCACCGGTTCGCCTGCCTGGAGAGGCTTCAAGTCCCAAAAAAGCTTCCCCAAAAACAGTACTCCTTTGCAAATAAGAGGACATACGTAAAGCCATCCCATAGGCACACCTCAGACTTATTTTTAACAGCTGAATGATTCTACTCCATAACAGAATCGCATAAAGCTCTGCTTCTCAACCCCAGTTGCACATTTGAAACCCTGAATAGCTTTAAAAATACTGATGCCCAAATCCCATTCCAGAGCTGTCACTGAATCAGAATGTGGGTGTGTGCCCATACACACACATGCATGTGTGTGGGCGTGGGGCTTTTGGGGCGAACTATATCAATATTGCTTCTTAAATGTTGTATTGACTGTATCCACAGCTGCTTCAAGACAAATACATCTGTTGCTAAACTTTCAAATGTAAAGACAGGCCAAAGGGCTGCAACTGCCTCTCCATGAAATGCTCCCAAAATGTTGTCGGAATGACACAATAAGAAGTATGCAGAATCGAGTACTTTATCATATTTATAATTATTAATTATTTCACTTTTAGGCAAGCACTGGGGAATTAATCTTTTTTTCAGTTCCTGTAAAAAAACACAAATAAATGCACTGCAAGTTCATTTCATCTCTTACTGAGCATCTACTATATGCCAGGCACAGTGCTGGGATATATCGCAAGAAGAATGCGCCACAGTCCTTGCCCATACAAAGCATATGGTTGAATGGAAAAACAATTCTATCCAGTGTGTTGACTGCCAGAACAGAAGTACCCAGAGGAGGAGCACAGAGAAGGTACAAGGTAAAGAGCCTGAAGCTGCACAGAGAGCTTCCAAGAGGCGGAGACACTTTAATTTAGCTCTAAAAATGACTAGCCATTGGTTAGCCAGGTAAAAGAGTGAGGAAGGAGGTGCCACACCATTGAGACAGCGTATGAAACAAGTGGAGTACAGACCCGAAATGTCATGTTGTAAGAGAATTGGATGCATTTTAGTAGAGCAAAATTTGGACTACACAGTTTACCTAATGGCAGATTATTTATTCATGTATGCCTTCCATTAATATTTTGAACACTTACTTTATAGGAGGTGTCCCAGGCATACTTGAAGGGAAAACATTGCTATGAATGAGCAAAAAACATCTAAATATCAGGTTTCTGTTACAGAGTAGCCTCAGTATTATAGCAACTCCTTCAGCCCTACATTATCATCCTTGGTTCCTCTCCTTCCCAAAAGCTCAAATGGCTGTGATGACCCACCCAGAGTTATGCTCTGAGCTTGGTGGGCTGCAGAGGTAGGAAGCACGTGACAGTGGCACTGCTGTCCAACCCAGGGGCTGCTCTCACCATCAAAGGAAGAAAGGTCAAACAAGAAAGGCCTAACAACCAGACTATTTTATCATATAGCAATGATTAATGTTCTTAAACGATAGTACTTAATTTACTTGGGTTTGGGTTTTGGGTGTTTTTGTTATTGTTTTTGTTTTGTTTTGTTTTTTTGGTTAGCATCTGAAGATGGTAACAGTTTTGCCCATCTTGTAGGTTTGGTTTTAATGGTGATGATTCATTTCCTGACTCCACTTCCTTGTTCCTCATAATTACTCCAGTTAACCATGTAAGTAGCAGCAGTCTATAAAGAACCTTGAAAGCACCCTTTTAAATTCTAATTTCATTTTCTAGCTCAGGATAATCCATTTCAGAGAAAAATCTAACCTTAATAGAACCCGCTGAAAGGCAGGAACTGGTGAGGGGCACCTGCAGCTGGATGCATTTGATGAATAGGTACATCATAACCTTTCAGGTGGAATAAAATGATTTCAACACTTATAATTAGGGTTGCAACCTTGCTACCCTTTTAATGGAAGGCCTGTTAACAGCAGGCAATTCTACCTACAATGAGAAAAAAAAAAATGGCATCCAGAGAGGGCACGGATCTAAGCAGGTTTAATAAGGAACTCTCGTCTGCCACTTCCATGTTCTTCTTCCTGATATTTCCACTCTCCATTCATCAGTGCATAGTAATTCTCCACATACTATAACTACCAAGGAAACTTTTTTTTTTAAAATGCTGATGCCCTACCCTAGTTCTAAGCCAAATGAATATAAATTTGGGGGTGGTAATGAGTTGGTAATTTTAAAAGATCCCAGTTGATTCTAATGTACAGCCAGGTGTTTTTTTTTTAATGTATTTTTAGTAGATTAGAATACAGTCCTTGGACCTTAGGGATTTTACCATCTAAAACGTTGCCCCAAATGAGAATTCCTCCTACAGCATCCCTAACAGACTGTCACCTGACCTCTCCTTAAAGAAAGCAAATTGAGGAAGTGATGAGAATCTCCCAGCATGGCCAGCTCCATGGCAGGACACATCTCATAAATGCAGAGAGACTACTACTGCTGAGCTGAGCTCGGCTGGGTCAGCCCCATCCTTTGGTCTCTATTAGAACAATGCCAACTGAGCCAGTAAATAGTCACTGAGAACAAGGACCATTCACATTCATCTTTGAAGCCCCAGCATTTAATAACAGAGCTTGGCACATAGTAGGTGCTAATAAATATAGCAAGAAAGGGGGATGTGTGTGTGTATAAAAGAAGGCAATCATTATTCCTGTGCTCTAACCATGCATCCATTTGCACTTTTTTCAGCACATGTAATTTATAAAAATCATTATTCTATGCATTAGGTCCATAGAAGTGAGTAGAACATCTTCTCTTGAGAACTTCATAATTAGATGGAAAAAAACGTTGCTAAGTATTCAGATATCAGGCTCTCACTTAACTCTCACAGCAAAGCTACCATCTCATTACTCCAATTCTTTCAGAGGAGAAACTGCAACATGCAGAGGTTAGGCGGCTCGCTCAAGGTGTCCCACCGCTCAGCAGTAGCGAAGCCGAGAAATAGAATGTGCCTGACTCCCATCCCAGTGTGTCCCAGTGTGCCCTACTATCCCCAGCCACCGGTTACAAAAGACACTGCTTCCAGCAGTGTCCACTCCTAAAGGTTCCTAACCGCAATCTAGCCCCAAACATGTTTGCAATGCCTATCTCAGCAACAACTGACTGACCACGAGCCACATGCCTCAGATGCAATGGCCGGTGCACCAGAGTCTCCACCACTGCAAATGCTTTCTGCTCATTCAGAAGTTAGATATCAGCTGAGGTTGATCATCGCACCTTACATACCTGACCAGTGCAGACTTTTGGGTTCTGCAACCTAAGTGCCAGCACTACTAGCTACAATTCCCCCAAAGGAACACATCCTAACTCACTGTAAAAAATGTCTGATGGTGAACCCAAGTGGCACTTTACATTAGAAGCAGCTGACCACAGTAGTCACAAGTGTCTATTAGAACCACCTCATTAAATGGGAACAACCTTTGGTCTGGCTATTGAAAACAGAGAAGCCATCTGTTCCCAGTTTCTGTGTGACACACAGTCCTATGTGCCTTGTTCTATTTCCTTTAAACGAGCTTGGCTCACCCTCTCTAATGAACGTGGTACAGGATCTTCATATACAAAGCAACAGCAGGCACTGACACTCCCTTCCTAGAAAATACCGAACCCACTTGTGTGTTTCAAGGTCTCACATCCCTCCTTCACCATGCTCTCCACCGTGGCTTTTGTGCTTTATGGAGCCATGTCTCTACCTCATCAAAGCCCCAGATGCCACCCCATTCCTACCAATGGCTCTCCACACTTTTCATCTCAGGGACAGGATTTCTGTCCTCTATGCTCCACCTCTAACTCTCACTTCCAGTGTGGTAAGAAATATCTGACCTCATGTTCCACCTGGGCCCTTGGATTAATCAGTCAAGTCAGCCCCGGCCAGTCTCCCACCACCAGAGGAAGAGAGGAATGGTCCTACCTTCATGGTTCACTGGTAAAGGATGAAACTGCTTATCCAAAACAACCAGAGAACATGTGGCATCAAATCCAAGCCCTCGAATTTGGTTTAAATCGATCCCTTGTACAACTTGCTGTTTGAAAAACAAACAAAAACATAAATTACAACACAAGGCTTTTACAAGATTGAAAGCAAGTTATGACGAGAAGGAAATGAATGACAGAATAGAAAAAAAATATTTACAACATAAAACAGATGGAAGTTTAATATCATTAAAATATCAGAAGATCCTATAAATTAATAAGAAAAAGACAACCAATCTAATTGGAAATTAAGCAAAGGATATGATATATCACTTCATAAAATAAAAAGAAATAGTCAAAGAACATATTAAAAGATTCTTAATTCCACTACAATTCAATAAATACAAATAAAAATAAACCAATCTGTGCTTTTCATACTGGAAAAAAATAGTATATTGCAGAGGCAAGATACGGAGAAGGGGAACTTCTTGGACGTTATTTTAACAATGTAATAATTGAAATTTCAAAGAATAATTTTATTTGTTAAAATAAAATATATTTTTATTTGTTAAAATATAAGGCATGCACTACATTTCTCCCAGCAATCCCATTTCTAGGAATCTATCTTAGCAAATTATTAGTATAAGTAAATAAAGTTATATGTAGATAAAGGTTAACTGCAGTACTGCTTAAGAATATATTTAAAAATTAGAAAAACTTTTTTTTTATTAAATAAATTAAGGTATAGCTATAAAATCAAATATTCTACAATTATTAAAAATAAAGAGGTAGAGGGCTGGCCTGTGGTGCAGTTGGTTAAGAGCAACAGGGTTGCCACTTCAATTCCCACATGGGCCAGTGAGCTGTGCCAGGGCTAAGCTGCCGCTGAGATGCCAACAGGTGGCCGGATGGCTCAGCTAGTAAGAGCGTATGCTCTTATCAACAAGGTTGGCAGTTGGACTCCCACATGGGATTGTGGACTGCACCCCACCCACCCCCACAACTAGGTTGAAAGCAGCAACTGGACTTGGAGCTGAGCTGCGCCCTCCACAACTAAGATTGAAGGACAACAACTTGACTTGGAGCTGATGGGTCCTGGAATAACACAATGTTCCCCTTTCCCAATTCTCCAATAAAAATCTTTGAAAAAATAAATAAATAAAAAGTAAAAACAGAGGTAGAGAAGCAACTTGTAGGTGTTGTGGTATGAAAACGTCAGCAAATCCTCTTAGCAAACTTAAAGTATAAAACTGAAAAAACTCATCAAAAACAACCACGTGGGGGCTATAGAAATTGACCCAAGACACATAAAAATCAAAATTGTACTTAAAATATTCCCACCAAAAAGAAACAAACAAAAAAAACTCTCAGATCATATGGCTTCACTGAGAAATTATATTAAACATTTACGGAAAAAAACAATACCATTCCTACACAAACTTGTACAGGATGTAGTGAAGTAGGGACCATTTTCCAACCGTCCTGCTGCTGAGTATGTTGCCGAGCCCACTGGTGTCTGCTCTACCTTGGAGCAGGCTGGGGCTCACTTGAAGGACAGAGCCCCTGAGGATGCCTCCATGTCTGTGGTGGGTGTGAACCATGAGAAGTATGACAAGTTCCTCAAGATTATCTGCAATGCCTCCTGCACCACCAACCATGTGTCTCCCCCGCTTGCCCCACCTACCTCCCCGGCCAAGGTCATCCATGACAACTTTGGCATCATGGAGGGACTCCACAGTCTATGCCATCACAGCCACCCAGCAGACTGAATGGTCCCTCTGGGGAAGCTGTGGTGTGATGGTGGAAAGACTGCCCATAACACCATCCCTGCCTCTACTGGCACTGCCAAGGCTGTGGGCAAGGTCATCCCTAAGCTGAATGGGAAGCTCACTGGCATGGCCTTCCATGTTTCTACCCACACATAGCCTGTCAGCTGTGGACCTGACCTGCCACCTGGAGAAAGCTGCCAAATACAATGACATCAAGGTAGTGGTAAAGCAGGCATCAGAGGGCCCCCTGCAAGGGCATCCTGGGTCACGCTGAATGCCAGGTTGTTTCCTGTGACTTTAACAGTGACACCCACTCATCCACCTTTGATGCTAGGGCTGGTATTGTCCTCAACAACAACTTGTCAAGCTCATTTCCTGGTATGACAATAAGCTTGTCTACAGTAACAGGGTGGTGGACTCATGGTCCACATGGCCTCCAAGGAGTCAGACCACCAGCCCTGGACCACCAGCCCCAGTGAGAGGAAGGCAGTCCCCCAGCTACTGTAGAGTCTTGTCCCAAATTGTTTCACCAATACACTGAGACCCTCTTGACCTCCAACATTTTCCATCCGAGACCCCCTGAAGAAGGGGAGGGGTTTAGGGAACCCCACCTTGTCATGCACCATCAATAAAGCTCACTATAGCTGGGCCAAAAAAAAAAATATATATATATATATATATATATATATATATATATATATATATGTATATGTATATACATATATATATATATATATATATATTTCCATTCAAAGTAGCATCAAAAAAATCAATACTCAAATACTCAGGAATGAATGTCTCAAAAGAAAGTCAGGACGCACAACCCAAAATATTACCACAAAAAAACAAACAAACAAAAAAACCTTCAAATTGTAGAAATACATGATACTCATCAAATGGAAAATTCAACATTGTTAAAATGGTAATTTCAAATTAGTCTACAGCTTCTACACAACCCCAATTAAAATCCTAGAAGATTTTTTTTTTTAGAAATTGGCAAACTGTTCCTAACATATACATACAAATGTAAAGGACATAGACGAGCCTAAACACTTCTGAAAACAAAAAACAGAGCTGGAATACTTATGCTGCCTGATTTCAAATTTTACTAGAAAACTACCATTACTAAGTCAATATAGTATTGGCATAGGCTAAATTTATAGATCAATGGAATAGAACAGTGATATAAGAAATAATCCCAAACATTTATGGTCAACTGGTTTTTAATAAAAGTGCCAAGACAATTCAGTGGGAGTACAGAGTCTGACAGTGGTGGTAGAACAACTAAATGCCCATATGCAAAAAAAAAACAAAAAACAAAAAAAAAAACTTTACTTCATACCATATTCAAAAATTAACTCAAAATGTACTATATTCCTAAATGTAAGAATTAAAACTATAAAATTTGAAGGAAAAAAACATAGGAGAAAGTCTTTTTTTGATCATGAACTAAGCAAAGATTTCTTTATAAGCAAGGCTCATTAAAAAATTGATAAATTTGACTTCATCAAAATTTTAAAATTGTACTCTTCAAAACAAACCATAATAAAATGAAAAAATAAGTTACAGACTGGGAGAAAATATTTGTAAATCAAAAAGACAACAAATGGGGAAGCCAGCAGCCCCGGTTCGGGTCCCACATAGGAGGGCCAGTGACACTGCTCTCAAAAAAAAAAAGAAAAAAGACGACAAATGACTGAATTAGAAAATGAGTAAAACATTTGTATTTACATTTCACCAAAGAAGGCATACGAAATGGTCAATAAATACAAGAAGATATGCTAACATCAATAGTGAAGAAAATGCAAATTAAAATCACAATAAGATACTACTGCATACCTACTAGACCGGCTGTAATCAAAAAGACTGACAACACCAAATGTTAGAAAAATGTGAAAAAAGTGGAACCCTCAAACACTGCTGGTGGGAAAACAATTTGGCAGTTTTTTAAACATAACTTACCACACAACCCAGCAATTTCATGCCAAAGGATCTATGCCAGAAAAATAAGAATATACGTCAAAAGAAAGACTTGTATGTGAATATGCATAGCAGTACTATTCATAATATTCTAAACCTAGAAAATCAAATATCCACCATGGTTTAACCAAATGGTTAAACAAAGTGTGGTATATCCATACAATGGAATATTACTCAGCAAGAAAAAGGCACCAACTACTGATACGTGCAACAACGTGAATGAACCTTAAAAACACTACACTAAGTGAAAGAAGCAAACACAAAAAAATGCATGTTGTATGATTTCATTTATATAAAATTTCTAAAAAAGTGAAACTATAAATACAGAAAGCAGATAAGGAGTTATTTACCACTGGGGTGGGGACTGATGGCCAATAGGCACAAGGGAACTTTTTGGGGTAACAGAAATGTCCTAAAATTGGATAGTGGTGATTACTGCACAACTGTGCAAGTTTATTAAAATCAGTGAATTATATGGAGCCGGCTGAGTGGTGCGGTGGTTAAGCGCTGGTTTGGGAAGCCAGCGACCCCAGTTCAGGTTACACATGAGGGCCAGTGACACTGCCCTCAAAAATAAAATAAAATAAAATCAGTGAATTATACATTTTAAATGAATGGATTCTATGGCATGTAAATTGTACCTCAAACTGTTAAATATTAAAAATAAAAAAGTTAAGCTATAAAAGATGAAAAGATATCCATGATATAGTAATAAGGTAAAATACAAAAACAAAAAGGAATATACAACAAACTATTAATATTAACAGTAGTTGCCTCTAAGAGCAGAAACACCAGTTGGAGAAGATAGCTTTTTCACTGATGTAATTTTTAAAGCTGTAGAATAATACATTTATTAATTCTATTTTTATTTCTATGGTTTCCTTTTTTGAAAAAGCCTCAGTGACCATACTCAGTAATGTTTCCCATTAACTTAGAACATAACAATAACTTTTTAAATCCCACAAAAGTCAACCTAAAAGAATCCATCCCTATTTAAACATCAACAAAACAAAAAGACATCCTATTGAATGGAAGAAGGTATTTGCCAATGATATTCTGATAAGGGTTAATATCCAAAATTTATTAAAAATTCATACAACTGAACCCCTCAAAACAAACAATCCAATTAAAAAATGGGCAGAGGGGACATTGAACTGTTTTTCTCTGTATTGAAAACAAAGAAATAAATAAAAACAGATGCTGAGACAGAGACTTAGATGAAAGTAATTACCTCATAAAACAGGAGTGAGGAAATAAGAGAGAGGGAGGAAAGTCGATGTTGATTTGCATAATCAAGCTGTTAACTACTCTGAGTACTTGGGGTTGGATTTCCCGGAATCTGTGCTTTACTCACATGTGCACATTCTCTCTGCTTTTATTCCTCTCATTGCTGTCATCTCCATTCTTCTGATCAAACACTTACAAAGGTGAAACAAAACATCAAGTGGACATCTTGGAAGATCTATGTGTCATACTACACAGTCTGTAAGAAACTGAGATCTTGAATGGAACAGTTTGGGAGGAGACCTAAGTTCATGCAATTTCAAGTCCACTGGTGACCTGATTGAAGGCATTCTTCATTTCTCCTACAGTGATCTATCTAATACATCAAAGCATTCACAGAACGACAGCCAGAATGAAAAAAACAAAGTAAAAGATCAGAAGAAAACTCTAGAAATGGAACTAAATGAAACACACGTATCCAAACTTTCAGAGACAGAGTTTAGAACACTGATGATAAGAATGTTTAAGGAACTTAGCGAGGACATAAAGAAGGATAGGGAAACCATAAAAAACAACCAGTTAGAACTAAAGAATAACTGAAATGAAGAACACTCTCGAAGTAATCACAAGTAGAATAGATGAAGAAGAGGAGCGGACCAGCGAATTAGAAGACAAAATAGCAGAAATCACCCAGCTGGAACAACAAAAAGAAAAAAGAATAAAAAAGAATGAAAATAGTTTAAGAGACCTCTGGGACAACATGAAACAAAACAACCTCGTGTCATAGGAACACTAGAAGAAGAGAAGAAGCAAGGGATTGAGAATGTATTTAAAGAAATAATGACTGAAAACTTCCCTACCATGGTGAAGGAAATCGACATACAAGCCCAGAATGCACAGAGAGTTCCAAACAGGCTGAATCCAAACAGGCCCACACCAAGACACATCATAGTTAAAAATGGCAAAGCTTAAAGACAAAGACAGAATCCTAAAAGCAGCAAGAGAAAGACAGCAGGTTAAATACAAAGGAACTCCTATAAGACTAACAGCCGACTTTTCTTCAGAAACTCTGCAGGCCAGAAGGAAATGGCAGGAGATATTCAGAGTGACACAAAATAAAGGTCTACAACCAAGATTGCTCTACCCAGCACGGTTATCACTTAAAATTGAAGGAGAGATAAACAGCTTCTCAGAAAAGAATAGCTTAAGGAGTTCATTACCACCAAGTCAGCATGGCAGGAAATGTTAAAAGGGCTTTTTAAAACAGAAGAAAGGGGAAAACAAGCTAACCCAGGAAGACAAGAAATACAAATAACAAAATGGCAATAAATATACACCTATCAGTAATTACTTTAAATGTGAATGGGCTAAATGCTCCAATCAAAAGACACAGAGTGACTGAGTGGATAAGAAAACAGGACCCATGCATATGCTGTCTGCAAGAGACTCATCTCAGATCAAAAGACACACACAGACTGAAAGTAAAGGGATGGATAAGACATTTCATGCATACGGAAATGAGAAAAAAGCTGGAGTAGCAATACTTATTTCAGACAAAATAGACTTTAAAATGAAAACTACAATAAAAGACAAAGAAGGGCATTACATAATAATAAAGGGATTAATTCAACAAGAGGACATAACCCTAGTAAACATCTATGCACCCAATTTAGGAGCTTCTAAATATATAAAACAGATTTTGACAGACATAAAGGCAGAGATCAAGAGTAACACTATCATAGTAGAGGACTTCAACACCCCGTTGTCACCAATGGACAGATCCTCCAGACAGAAAATCAACACGGACATAGTGGCCTTAAATGACACTTTAGACCAGCTGGATTTAATTGATATCTTTAGAGCATTTCACCCCAAAGCTACAGAATATACATTCTTCTCAAGTGCACATGGAACATTCTCCAAGATAGACCATATGTTAGGCCACAAAACAAGTCTCAACAAATTTAAGAAGATTGAAATCATATCAAGTGTCCTCTCTGACCACAATGCTATGAAACTAGAAATCAATTATAAGAAGAAATCTGGAAAGCTTACAAATACATAGAGGCTAAATAACATGCGACTAAATAGTGAGTGGGTCAAAAATGAGAGCAAGGAGGAAATCAAAAGATATCTCGAGACAAATGAAAATGAAAACACCACGACCCAAAATCTCTGGGATGCAGCAAAAGCAGTCCTAAGAGGGAAGTTCATAGCAGTGCAGGCATACCTAAAGAAGGAAGAAAAATCTCAAATCAACAGACTATCTTCACACCTAAGGGAACTTGAAAAAAAAAAAAACGCAAAACAAGCCTACAGGGAGTATAAGGAAGGAAATAATAAAGACCAGAGCAGAAATAAATGAAATAGAGAACAAAAAAACAATACAAAAGATCAATGAAACCAAGAGTTGGTTTTTTGAAAAGATAAACAAAATCGACAAACCCTCAGCACGATTAACCAAGAAAAAGAGAGAGAGGACCCAAATTAATAAAATCAGAAATGAAAGAGGAGAAGTGACAACAGATACCACAGAAATACAGAAAATTTTAAGAAAATACTATGAGCAACTATATGCTAACAAATTCGACAATCTGGAAAAAATGGATAAATTTCTAGAAGCATACAATCTACCAAGTCTGAACCAAAAAGAAGCAGAAACTCAGAACAGACTGATTACTGCCAAAGAAATTAAAACAGTAATCAACAATCTTCCAACAAACAAAAGCCATGGACCAGATAGCTACACAAGTGAATTTTACAAAACATTCAAAAAAGAATTAGTACCTATTCTCCTCAAACTATTCCAAAACATACAGAAGGAGGGAAGGCTCCCAAACTCTTTCTATGAAGCCACTATCACCTTGATTCCTAAGTCAGACAAAGATATTACAAAAAAGGAATACTACAGGCCAATATCCCTAATGAACATAGATGCAAAAATTCTCAACAAAATACTAGCAAACTGAATTCAGCATCTCATTAAAAATATCATACACCACAATCAAGTGGGATTCATTCCTGGTATGCAAGCCTGGTTCAATATCCGCAAATCAATTAACGTAATACATCACATTAACAAAATGAAAAATAAAAATCACATGATCATATCAATAGATGCAGAAAAGGCATTTGACAAAATCCAGCAGCCATTTATGATAAAAACTCTTAACAAAGTGGGAATAGTGGGATCATATCTCAGCATAATAAAGGCCATATATGATAAGCCCACAGCAAACATCATATTCAATGGGGAAAGGCTGAAAGCTTTCCCCTTAAGATCAGGAACAAGACAAGGCTGCCTGCTTTCACCACTTCTATTTAACATAGTTCTGGAAGTACTAGCCACAGCAATCAGACAAGAAAATGAAATAAAAGGCATCCAAATTGGAAAAGAGGAAGTAAAATTGTCATTATATGCAGATGACATGATACTATATATAGAGAATCCCAAAGACTCCACCAAAAAACTGCTAGAACTGATAAACAAATTTGGTAGGGTAGCAGGATACAAAACTAATATTCAGAAATCAGTTGCATTTCTACACACCAATAATAAACTATCAGAAGAAGAAATCAGGAAATCAATCCCTTTACAATTGCTTCAAAAACAACAAAATGCCTAAGAATCAATTTAACTAAAGAAGTAAAAGACCTGTACTCAGAAAACTATGAGACTGAAGAGAGAAATCAAAGAAGATACAAATAAATGGAAATACATACCATGCTCATGGATAGGAAGAATTAATATAGTTAAAATGTCAATACTACCTAAAGCAATATATAGATTCAATGCAATTCCAATCAAACTACCAAGGACATTTTTCTCAGAAATAGAACATAGAATCCTAAAATTTATATGGAGCCACAAAACACCCCGAATAGCTACAGCAATGTTGAGAAATAAGAACAAAGTAGGAGGCATCACACTACCTGACATCAAAACATACAAGGCTACTACAAGGCTACAGTAATCAAAACAGTATGGTACTGGCATAAAAACAGACACATAGACCAATGGAACAGAATAGAGAGCCCAGGAATAAACCCATCTATATATGGTAATTTAATCTATGACAATGAAAGCAAGAATTTACACTGGAGTATAGATAGTCTATTTAATAAATGGTGCTGGGAAAACTGGACTGACACATGCAAAAACAATGAAATGGATCACCTACTACACCATATAGGAGAACAAACTCAAAATGGATTAAAGACTTAAATGTAAGACCTGAAACCATAAAACTCCTAGAAGAAAACATAGGGAGTAAGTTTGCAGACATTACCCTGAGTAATATTTTTACTGATACATCCCCTTGGGCAAGGGAAATAAAAGAAAAAATGAACATATGGAATTACATCAAACTTAAAAGTTTCTTCACAGCAAAGGAAATCATCAATAAAACAAAAAGGCAGCCTACTGAATGGGAGAAGATATTTGCCAATGATATATCTGATAAGGGGTTGATATCCAAAATTTATAAAACACTCATGAAACTCAACGCCAAAAAAACAAACAACCCAGTTGAAAAACGGGCAGAGGATATGAGGAGGCATTTCTCTAAAGAGGACATACAGACGGACAACAGGCATATGAAAAAATGTTCAACCTCACTAATCATCAGAGAAATGCAAATAAAAACCACAATGAGATAGCACCTCACTTCGGTCAGAATGGCTATCATCAACAAATCAAGAAACAAGTGCTGGCGAGGGTGTGGAGAAAAGGGAACCCTGGTGCACTGTTGGTGGGACTGCAAATTGGTGCAGCCATTATGGAAATCAGTATGGAGGTATCTCAAAATACTGGAAATGGAACTGCCGTATGACCCAGCAATTCCACTTTTGAGTATCTACCCAGAGGAATCTAAGACGCTAATTCAAAAAATTATATGCACCCCTTGTTTATTGCAGCGCTATTTACAATAGCCAAGATTTGGAAACAACCGAAATGCCCATCGGTAGATGACTGGATTAAGAAACTGTGGTACATTTATACAATGCAGTATTACTCTGCTATAAAGAAGAATGAAATCGTACTATTTGCAACGATATAGATGGACCTAGAGACTATCATGTTAAGTGAAATAAGTCAGTCAGAGAAAGACAAATACCATATGATCTCACTTATATGTGGAATTTGAAAAACTGAATGAATGAGCAAAAGAAACAGAAACTGTCTCATAGATATAGAGGAAAAACAGGGTTGCTAGTTGGGAGGGGCGTAGGGATGAGGGAGAAGGGGAAGGGATTAGACAGCATAAACAGTTAACTACAGTATTGTCACAGGGATATGAAAGACAGTTTGGGGAATATAATAACGTTGTAAAAATTTTGTGGGGTGTGAGATGGTCACATGTTTTGTTAGGGAGACCACTTCATGGATGGAGTAGAGGCTTGATCACTGCACTGTACACCTGAAATTCATGTTGTATAATATTGTATGCCAACTGTAATTGAATATATAGATAGTCACGGGATGTGGATTATACGGTGGAAGGGAGTCAAAGGAATTGTAATAAATAGTACGATATGGGGGGGAAAAGTGGAGGGGAGGATTGGGGGAGGGGGGTTGTCACTTTGAGGGGCAAAAAGTATAACTATTGCACTGTGTTGTACACCTGAAATTAATTAAAATTTTAAAAATAAATAAATAAATAAAGTGTGGAGGAGGCACCAAATGAAGCAGAGAAGGAAAAAGAAGAGCTGTTCTCATAAATGTTGGTAATCCAAAGGAGATCCTCAAATAAAGGAGCACTGTTATTAAAACAGCTAAAAAAAAAAAAATGGGCAGATGGTTTTAATAGGTATTTCTCTAAAGAGGCCAACAAACATATAAAAAGATGCTCAACATTACTAATCATTAGAGAAATGTAAATTTATACCACAATGAGATATCACCTCACTCCTATCAGAATGGCTATCATCAATAAATCAACAAACACAAGTGTTGGTGATGATGTGGAGAAAAGGGAACCTTTGTGCACTGTTGGTGGGATTGCAAATTGGTGCAAGCCACCATGGAAAACAGTATGGAGGTTCCTCAAAAAATTAAAAATAGAACTAACTTATGACCCAGCAATTCTACTCCTGGGTATTTTTCCAAAGAAATCCAAAACACTAATTCGAAAAAATATATGCACCCCTACATTTACTGCAGTGCTATTCACAATAGCGAAGATATGGAAACAACTGAAATGCCCATCAATAGATGATTGGATAAAGAAAATGTGGTACATTTATACAATGCAATATTACTCCGCCATAAAAAAGAATGAAATCTTAACCATTTGCAACAACATTGATGGGCCTAGAGGGTATTATGCTAATGAAGTCAGACTGAGAAAGACAAATACCATATGATCTCACTTATATGTGGAATCTAAAGACCAGAATAAACAAGCAAACAAAACAGAAATAGACTCATACAAACAGAGAACAAACTGATGGTTGCTAGATGGGAGGGGAGTTGAGAGATGGGTGGGAAAGGTGAAGAGATTGGGAAGTACAAATTGGTAGTCACAAAATAGTCACTGGGATGTCAATCACAGGATGGAAAATATAATCAACAATAATGTAAAAACTATGTAGGGTGTCAGATGGGTACCGGACTTATCAGGAGGATCACTTCATAGATTATATAAATGCCCAGCCACTGCGCTGTACACCGTACACCTGAAACTAATATAAAAGAATACTGAATGTCAACTATAATTACATATATATATATATATATATATATATATATATATATATATATATATATAGAGAGAGAGAGAGAGAGAGAGAGAGAGAGAGAGAGAGTCATGGGATGTTACATACAGAATAAAATAAATGGTATCAGAATCGCTACGTACAATGTCCGATGGGTAATAGACTTGGTGGAGTTATCGATTTGTGAGGAGTGCAAATGTCTAATCATCATGTTATTTTTGTACCCCTGAAACCAATTTAAAAAAAAGTAAAATAAAAACAAAGTAAAATAAATAAACAAATAAAACACGCAATTCTTTTTTCTGTTCTGAAATGCCAGACTTGTAATGCAGGATTCTATTTTTTGCTACGTAACATGTTCCTCATACACGTAGAAGAGCTATTCACAATTATTATAAATTTTCAACAAAGAAAAGCATTCCATTTTTCAAATAATATGATAAATACCAAGGTGCTTCTAGGTATTGTAGGTATACACGCCTACTATGTCCCAGGTTCTTCACAGACATCGCCTTACTTCAGCCTTACAAAGCCCTCTGAAGAAACAGAAACATTTCACATTTCTATTGCATAAAGAGTAAATGGAGAACTGGGGAGGGAAGGGGAGAGACAGCAAGCAGGCTCCAGACATTCAGAGACTCGAGCTCGCTCCTGTCACACAGCCAGCAGATGGCAGAGCCAGAACTCAAGCTCAGGACCTGTGCTGTTGCCATTCCATCAAACTGCTGGCCTCTGTCAGAGTCCTGTGGAGAGGGCACGTGCTCTAGGAGGGGACATTTGCTAGTGACCCCTCTGTGACTGCTGGCAACACCTTTGCCCCCAGAACCAGGTGAGTGCCCGGTATGCCTTTACTACACTGATCAGTCTAGACTTATAAGAGTGTGAGGACCACACCCAATTCCTGATCAGTCACCCAGCATGGATGGCTTCATGACAAGTCACAGAGACCTGTTTCAATACTTAGCTCTGCTACTGTGGTTGTGTATGTCTGAGGGCTGGTTACACAATTAATTCCAGCCATTCTAATCACCCTCTTGCCTTGCTGAATCATGTTTCGATAGCATTTATAGGCTCAGCTTCCTCTGCCTGAATGGCCTTCCTTCCATCTTGGCTTGGAAATCTCTGGACAGCGATTAAGATCAGTGGTGTTGGGTGCAGATTGCCTGGATCTGAAACCTGGCTCTGCCACTTACTAGTTATGTGACTTTGAGAAACCAAAAAACCAGTCTCCTTGGTTGCACAAAGCTATTACTTATACCTATGTCTCCTAATGATGTTATGAGAATTCAGCAAAATAAGGTGTGATTAGCCCAACATCTGGCATTTGTTACCCAATAAGTAACAGCCATTGTTAGAGTAAATTAGCTGTCTCAAATCTGCTTTGAACTTGTAAGGCATCAATCAATAAATCAATAAGCCATCCCTGGCTTCTACCCCATGGGCCTCTGTGCCACAGGGTGCAGGCCTGGCCTGGGCAAGCGCATTTCACACAGGCCTACAGTCAATCAAAGGAGGGATTGGCTAAGAAAATGAGAAGAGTCACAAACTCAATACCACAAGACAGTTTTGGAGTAGAAATGAACATGGGACATCGTGTCAAAGGAGACACCTTCTGGCTCTAACAGCACCAGTCAGGTAATCCCCACATTAATCTCATCGCCTTTCTGAGCCTCAATTTCCTGAGAGCCAAAGATATCTCCCAGGTGAGGATCAAAGTCAATGGGTTTGAAAGTGCTTTGGAACCAGTAAACCTTTATAGGGAAAGTAAAGGAGGGAAAACCCACTCAGTGCCTTATTCGCTGTGTTCAGGGAATCTTTTTTACATGCAAAGCATAGCATGCTCCCCATGTCATGTAAGCACACATAATAATGATATGCAAAGGAATACTGATCAAAAAGACTGGATAGATTCAAATATTCCTAAGAATTATGGTGGGAGTAACCATTCCAGTAGGAGTCAAGAAAATGCTCTTTTCAGTCTATTTTATGAATTCTCTCTGAAGACCTACAAAGCTCCATTTTCTAATCACGGCCTTTCAGTCACAAGGGTTCAGTGACTCTGTCTCTAAAACAGAAACCTATCACAAGAAAACTGGAAGAATAACTGATACACATTTAAACCTGATTTGTTTGGGAGCCACTATTATTTCTCTAGCCTTCTATGGAAAATGTCTTATGATCATGCTTATCCGTGAGCAGGACCACCCCGTTCCACAAGCCCAACTCCATCTACACCATCCCAGAACGACGGCTGTCAGGGTCACACTCCCCAGAAGGCCTCTGGGACTTGATCTGCTGACCTGAGGATTCGTTTTTATACTCTCATTAATGGAAGAAGAAAGCAGTCGAGTAAACTCACCCCAACTACTTGGCATCAAGGGAATTTCCCTGGATAGAAAGAAAGCACATTGCTCTTCTAAAGAATTTCCAGAGAAGGAGATTTCTGCAACTTCATTTGGTAACCTGGTCCGTGTCTAGCAACTGTCAACCCGTAGCTATGGGGCAGCAAACAAATATTTGGAGAAGGGATTGTGGAGCGCTTTGTTCTGACTGTGGGAACCGGTTCAACCCTGCATGTGTTTTAAATCAGCAGGCTCTGCCATGTTGGGTGGGGAGACAGCGTTCCTCAGAAACCCTCGGAACTAAGAATTGAAAGGTCAGAGGCATACCTGGTATTATCTTTAGCTCTATTTGGAGCGAGGGTCAAAGCCTGGGGCTCTGCAGACAGAATCCAGCTTGCACTAGAGTTCTGTGTGGCTGGCCCTGTGTTCTTTTAAATCTTGGTTTGAATGCCTGTGTCAGCTTTGGGGGCATGCATGGGGTTATGCAATCCCTGGCTCCCTCAGGCCCATCACTCCCCGTTGCCTACACAATTCAATTATTCACTCATTCAGTCAATCAGTAAATAAAATCAAGCCCCTTCTAGGGTTAGGTTGAATACTCTTCTGGGTATTTGGGAAACAATGGAGAACAAAATATTTAAAACTAACAAACAAAAAAATCCCTTGCTCTTCTGGAGATTACAATTTAGTAGGGATAGACAACAGCTAATAAATCAAATAAATGTAGTGCATGTGTAGTATAATAGAAAGTGATAAGTTGGGAATCAGAAACACTGGAGAAGGAGGAGGTAGTTAAGAAGGTAAAATCTGAGGAAACACTTGAAGGACCTGAAGAGCTGACCTTGTGGAAATCTGACAAAAATGTTCCAGGGAGGAGAACAGCCAGTGCAAAGGCCCTGAGGTAGGAACAGCAATGAGGCTAATACAGTTTGTGTAGAGTGTATGCTACCTGGAAGGATCCTGGATTTTACAAAATCTCCACTAGTGACTGGCAAAATAAATAAAACCAATCTCGGACCATTACTACAGAGTATCCTAGCTTAGGTGTGGTGTTGTCCCTTGATAAGATAGGGAAATATAAGCCGAACATTTCTGTCAGTGACACCAACATTATTCTAAGAACCAAAACTCTGAAACTGCCTCTACTGCGTTCCTCTCCACTGTCACCAAAACCTGTTAGATTTTTTTTCCCCAAAGTCTCTCAATCTTGTCCCTCCTATTTGTTCCTCTGCTAACATTCCAATCCAGGCGTTCATTATGAAAAACAGATATTATTAAGCACCTACATGTGCCAGCATCAAGGACACATGCTGAACAAGACATCGTCTTAGGACTCCCAGAGCTTCAAGTTCAAAGGAGTCTCAACCTCCAGGGACTTCATGAGGAGAATGAGGCCCCCTCCTAACTGGCATCCTTGAATTCGGTTTCTGTTCCCTCCATGCCATCCTGAATCTGTTGGTGGCCACTCTGAAATTCAGGATGATTCTAAAAAAGCTCCCAATTGGCCTCAGAGCCAGCTATCCAGGTGTGCCTCTACCATCAATTCCAGTCTCCCTGCTTCCTCCTATTGGAAACCATCTGCTCCAGCTAACACTGGCTCCCAACCCTTCCCATCTCAGCACTTGTGTCCGTGCTATTCTCCAGCTCTGAAGGTCCTCTCCTAAGAGTTCTCAAGAGTCACTTTGAGCCCTACATCCTCCCTCAAACTTTCTCCACTGATTGGTTGTAGGGAAACTTCTTCAATCATACATTCTTTTTGCACTTCCTAAGTCCATTATATTTTAGGACCGGGGTGAACAAACTATAGTTCCTGTCCTCCTGAAACGTAAAATCTAGTAGGGAAGGTAGATATTAATCCAAACAATGAGTGCTTTATTATTTATGTTATTTCATTTATTTTGTTATTCTATTTGATTTTATAACTATTTTATTATTTGATATTAATTAAAAAATGAAAAATTCATAAACTACGTGAAGTTCTGTAAAGTGCAAGATAATGTGAGAACACTGAGTAAGTAAAATAGGGCTCAATTTGGAGGGGAGATTGGGCGAGAAAAGTCTTCTTCCTTAAAGAACCATCTAAGACCCAGTGCAGCACTAGCCAATGGAAATTTCTGCAATGACAGAAATGTTCTACATCTGTGCTGTCGAATACAGTAGCCACCAGCCACATGGGGCTACTGAGCACTTGAAATGTGGCCAGTGCAACTGAGAAACCAAATGTTAAATTGTATTGAATTTTAATTTATTTAAATGTAAATAGCCACAGGTGGCTAGTGTCTGCTGTATTGGATAGAGTGGATCAAAGGATGAACAGGAGTTAAATATGTTGGCAGAGGACAAGAAGAGTATGCAGGAAGAAGAAAAAAAAATGTGTAAAAATCCTGAGACTAGAGGGAGCATGTCTGAGGACATGACAGGAGAGTGTGGCTGCAATACAGGGCTGACAAGCGCCTTCTGTGGGAGCCAGGAAAGCAGGATGGATTCAAACCATAAAGGGCCTAAAGACCACGACAAGGATTTTGAGTTCTACCCAAATAATAGCGTGATGCTATTGAAGAGTTGTAAGGAAAAGACTGACATGATTGTGTTAGCATTAATAAATAATAATAATTCCAGCTCCACGGAGGAGAAAGGATTGGAGAGGGAAAGGATATACATGAGGAAATCGGTTAGCTTCTTATACTGACCTAGACAAAAGATGAAGGTATGTGGTGCTGGAAATAGAGAAATGCAGAGATTTGACCTATCTGATTTCAGGATTATCACCTACCTCCTGGGTGACACAAGGAAAGTGACTGAAGTCTCTGGGTCTCAGTTTTTCTTTTCAAACATAAAATGGGAATAATGACCCCTTCCCTACCCACCTTGCATGACAATCAAATGGATATGAATATGGGTTGGGGTAGATATGGGGAAAAAGTGAAAGGAATTAAGACGTACAAATTGCCAGTTATAAAAAACAGTCCCAGCGATATAAGTACAGCATAGGGAATATAGTCAATAATATTGTAATAACTATGTGTGGTATCAGATTGGTACTAGATTTATCAGGGTGATCACTTTGTAAAGATATATAAATGTCTAATCACCACATTGTATACATGAAACTAACATAACACTATATGTCAATTGTAATTAAAAAATAAATTTTAAGTAAGTAAATAAATGGTTTTAACATTTTTAAAAAATGGATATAAATGTGTTCTGTGAACCATACAGGTTCTCTGAATGAAAGAGGTCAGCATTATTCCCCAATCTCCAATAAGTTGCTCATCCTACTCTCTCCCTTCAACCATTACTCATGGAGTCAGTGCAGCTTAGAACGAAACTGTGTTTCATTGACTTCACAGGTGTTTTTTCCATACAACTGAACTACTTCATCCTACAGGATAGAGAACTAACTGTATGCCTCCCCTATACACCCTCCATTATTTAGCAAAAAGCACAGCACGTAATAAGTGCTCAATAAATATTTGCAGACTAAATGACCCTCAACAAATGCTTGTTAGCTGAATTATACCTCCAGCTTATCTTCTTCCTAATGGAAGCTGGTACTAATCATACATGAACTTGCAATGTTATCACCCTCATGGGGGTGATTAAGATTTGTGGCTCCAGAAAATGATAGAAGCCTTTAAAATCAGAAATGGGGTATACCTTTACTTGTGTGTTTCCACAGAACTTTTTAGATGTTTGAGTACTGACCTAATATAAACCTACCAATTTTAGGGGCAGCGGGGAGTAAAACAAAGAAGAGGGTTTGGAGTCATTTCACCAGGGCTCTAGTCCTGTCTCTAATATTGGTTAGTTTCTGAGTCTCAGTGTCCTCATGTGTCAAATAGAAAGAATGGCAGTCTATTTCACAGTTATTGTGACCCGTAAACAAGATGAAGGATGCCATAACGGCTTTTATTTGTTTTTAGATCTAACATTAATTCAACAACCATTCATTCAGCACTAAATCTGAGCCAGGCAATGTATTAGATGCTGGGATTACAAGGATGATTCTCTCCAAGAACTCAGCTCATGGTTTAAAAGGAACCAAACTGGACCAGCTGAGTGGCTCAGTTGGTTAAGAGCTCGCTCAAGAGTGCAAGCTGTGCACTGAGCAATAGCAGTTCGATGCCAGCCTGAGCTGAGCTGCCGCTGAGCTGCCAACAGGTGGCAGGATGGCTCAGCAAAAATACATTAATTAAATAAATAAATGGAACCAAACTAAGTGACCAATTAAAATGCAATCTGAAGGGCTGGCCAATTGGCTCAGTTGGTTAAGAGCTCACTCAAGAGTGCAAGCTGAGCTCTGAACAACAGCAGTTCAATCCCCAGCCCGAGCTGAGCTGCTGCTGAGCTGCCAACAGGTGGCAGGATGGCTCAGCTAAAAAAAGGAAAAAAAATGCAATCTGATAAGGGCCAGGTAATGATATATGTGAAGATGGTGGGCTCTGGGGTAACAGGGAGGGGGTTCGTCACCCTCTCCTCTGAGGTTGGCAAAGGAGGGCAAGGATTGTCAGTGGTCACCAAGGAAAAATCCCAGGATACTTAAGTGTACCTTATAAGATGTGTAGTAGTGGGACAGGTAAAAAAGGTAAGAGAAGGACATTCCAGATAATGAAAACGAGAGACATTTCATTCATTTATAAACTCAATGAACATGAATTGGGCATATTACAGGAGAGGAACTCCAGGAAAATACAGATAAACAAGATGTGAGCCTTGCTCAGGGGACACATCTTTTCCACACAAGCAAACAGCCAGGTAAAGGCACTTGTAATTCAGTACAGTAAGTACAACAATCAGGGTCAGCTCAAGGTCCTCCACATGGTGGCAAATTCAAAAAACTTCAGGTAGCTTAATGTGATTTCCAAGCAGTGGAGTGAGATGAGGCTGAAGAGAGGGCCAAAAGGCAGAGCATGGGGGCTGGGAGAGCATGTGACTAGTTGCTTAACCTCAAAGCTCCAAACCAGAGAGAATAATAAAAACTACACCAAGAGGTTGTTGTGCGGATAAAATGAAGAGATGGGTATCAAGAGCTCACCATAGTACCTGGAATGTTATTAGTGCCCAAGAAACATTGGCTGCCATTACCGTCATCATCATCATCATATTATTATTATTGCTGCTGCTGCTACCGCTGTTGTTGTTATCAACTTAACTGAGGGCAAAACCATCTCCAGCTATGTGAACAACTTAGGGAAAAGGAAGTACAGTTGTTCTCAAACTCCTAAGTTCCTGAAGTCCTCAACAAAGCAAAGGCAGGTCAGGTTGTATTTTATGTCATCCTTTGCCCTAGCCCCGTGCTTCTCAAAATCTTACATAGGAAGAACCCGACCCAGAAAGGGAGTGAGTGAATATTCCCATGTGGTCTCTTCCTAATTGGCTTTGACTTTTAAATATATTTTATCTCAGATAGTCACTCTCCTCATTTCTGTCATCATCACTATCATCACCACCACCAGGAAAAACAGTGCTTACTCATTTCCAGGCACTGTTACGATGTTTTTTAAGCATGAGCTAATTTCATCCTCACAGCAACCCTATGGAGATACGTACAATTATCATTCCCATTTTACAGATTAGGAAGCTCATAAGAAACCTTAAATTGTCCAAGATGACAAGCTAATAAGTGTTGGAATTGGGATGTTGATCCAGGCAGTCTAGCTCTAGAACCACTATTCAATTGTTGTTATCTCTCTAATATAAAAATACCTCCCTTCTTAAACCCCAAATGAGCAATGAGCTGCAAGTACATGTGTCATGCTTACCTTCTGGCTTCAGGCCCATAGACACACAGCCAAACTCCAGGTGTCGGGAACAGCCTAAGGCCCAATAGCTTTATCCAGGCTTGTACAGTGACATAGCCTCACTAAGGACAAATGCCCACAGCAGTCATGTGGCTAAGGGACTCAAGCAGATGACAAGTTGGCTGCCACTGGGAGATGATTAAAAATCTACCATTAAACCAAGCTGTACTTAGAGCAGACCTCTTCTAAAGTAGCTTTTCATCAGGGGATTATATTTTCTTCTTGACAATTTCCTTAATGGCAAGAAAGGCTATATATGTCAGGAGAACAAAGGAGACCCAGGGGCAATGTGTAGAAGATCTTCACCAAGGTGGGGCTGAGAGTGGGGAGGAAGGCGGAGAATTAAACAGGCAGAAGAGAAGACGTGCCCCCTCTTTTATTCCTATATTATGCCCCAGTGCCGCCCACCCCCACCTCCTCTCTCTGCCTTCTTCTCCGGGGGCACTAACGGCAGCCCAGAGCTCATTAAAGTTTAAGCAGACTGATCAATACGGACAGAATGGTGAATTGTCCATCTACAAATTACCAAGCCCTTCATGAATATTTAAGGAACTAAACTAGGAGAAGGAGAAGACACAACCCAGCACTCCATTTTACCCTCTGGAAAAAAGGGAGAAAAGAATCTCTGTCGTTTCTGATCAACAGGATATAAAACCAAAGTCAAGTGAAACTACAAACGAACATGTCTTGGCCAACATCATTTCCTTACCCAAGCCAGCAAGCTGACTCCAATCCAACGGCACTCATGAGAAACATGTGCCTGGCACAATTCAGAGATGCTCTAGTCAGGCCCAGCTTCCTGGCTTTCTCAAAACACCATGTTCTCATGCCATGGTGCCTTTGCCCCTGCTGTTCCCGCTGCAGAAAATGAGGTTCCCCTCACTCGTCCACTTGGAAGGCAAGACCATCCAGGGACTAAGGATGTAGCACTGGAGTCAGACTGCGTAGGCTCCAGTCCTGTCTCTGCTACTTACTAACTCAGTAAACTACCTGACCTTTCTGTGCCTCTGTTTCCTCCTCAATAAAATAGGGGTAGGAATCATACCACCTTTGCATTGGGGTGGTGAGGATTCAACTCCACGATGCATGTATACTAACACATTGGACCCCATCCTGGGAATGCATGAAGGCACAGATGTCAGCTATGGTTACCAGTGGCTTCTTCCACATTTGGTCACACCTGACAGAATCCTGCCTGCTGCTACATCCTCTGTCCAGTCTACCCTGAGCCTCCTCAGCTCCAGCTCCAGTCACTTGGCTCCCATCACCTATCACATTTTGTTTGGGCCGTCCATTGGTCTCTGTCAGCACTACAAGATGAGCTCCTGCAAGGCCTGTATCTAGTCATCCCAGTGTTGTCCCTGGCACCAAGTGGACATACAACACATACTCTGCGGGTGGGGGCAGGGACACATATGCAAGGAGGGAGTGCCACAGTTGTGGCCATACCTTTGTGACAACACAGCATGCGGCCCAGATGTCCTCGGAGGACTGCTCATGGTGGTTGAACTCAGGCTCCCACTTGTGAATTGGCTGGACTGCAAAAGCCAAACGGATGCCCCTCTGGTCCACCAGCGCCGCACGGACGCTGCCTGTTCCAACGTCCACACCCACGTAGTAGCGCCCTGGTTCCTGATCTCCACGGAGCATTCTGTTCCTTCCACCTGCAGCGATCAAGGGTAAAAAAGGCACGTGAAGACCAGGTGGGTCTGCAAAGTCAGGCACAAGACATCTTGAAAGCAGAAGGAAAAGGGGTGGAGCTAACTAACTTGTCATCTTATACTATTTATTCATCCAACAAAAAGATTTGAGTGCTAACAGTACGCTAAGAGCACTGAGCTCGGTGTTGGGTGAATAACATAGGCATGGCCTCAGACATGGAATTCCCATTCCTGGAAGGGAGTCAGACGTTAAGCATTTATAAACTGTATGATTATTTAAGGAAAGCCAAGGTATCGGGTAAAAAGTGCTATATAGGTTAAAAAAAAAAAGGATGGTAGGAGAACTGAGATCCTAGAAGTAATCGAAATGCATTTATTCTCATTGAATTTGTCCAAACAAGGACAGTGGCCATAGTACTGAAAAGGAACCTCATCTACCCAATTACTTATTCAAAGTGTTCTTCAATAGATGATTAGATAAAGAAGTTGTGGTATATATACACAATGGAATATTATTCTGCCATAAGAAAAGATGAAATAGTGCCATTGAGGACAACATGGATGGATCTTGAGATAATACTAAGCAAAATAAGTCAGATAGAAAAAGCAGAGAATCATATGATGTCACTGATATGTAGGATATAAAACTGAAAACAACAAAAGAACAAGAAAAGCAAATGAAGAAACAAAACTCATAGAAACAGACAATAGTTTAGTGATTACCAGGGGAAGGGGGTGGTAGACGAGGATAAATGGGATCAAATATATGATGATGAAAGGAAAACTGGCTCTGGGTGGTGAACACACAATGTGATCTATAGATGCTGTATTACAGAATTGTACACCTTAAATCTACGTAACTTTGCTAACAATTGTCACCCCAATAAATATTAATTGAAAAAAATAAAATAAAAGAATTATCTACTGAGCACTTATTGTGTGCAAAGCACTCTGAAAAGCACAAACCTCCCCTCTACTCACTGCAACTCTACAAGGTGAGTACAATCAACTCTCTCTGTTACTGGTGATAATAACAAGTGAGACTCCAAGAGACACGGAACTTTTCTCTTAATGTTAGATCTACCCGCGTAAGAACAGTTAATGTACATTACTATGATGATGCACATTATACTGGTGGGCAAACTGGTCTCTGGGCAGTTAAGGGATTTAGCCAGCATCCCTCAGGAGCAGCCTAGATCCACAGTCCCACATCTGTGAGCTCACAAGTCCCATGCTCGTTCCTGTTTTTCTTAACAGCTGGCAGGACAGGTTTGGAGAAGAGACAAATATACTGCAGCCGTGTCATAAAGTGACTGGGAATTGGAACAGAGCCTCGAGGGAGGCGGGATCAGGAATTTATGTTGGAGAATCTGTTTTCCTTACAGACCCTTTGTGAGTTACAAGGGAATCTGACCAGGGAACACTCAAGAATTCCTTGGCCTTCGTTGCCATTTCAAGTCCCTTTGGTCAGATCAGCCCACAGGACACAGGAATATCAGAGGCTTTCATTTTGCAGACTGGCCTTTCCGAGAATGAGAACAAGGGTCCCCAAGACAGCCATGCTGGTGAACACGCTACAACTCCCAGGTGAGCTCAGGTGTTAGCACCCAGAATCTAATTTCAATCGCAGCACCATTCTGTGCCCTTCCACTTCAAAAAGGTAATATTTCCTGGGCAAAGTCACCCTGGGGAATTCTAACACGAAGTCAGATGGCAGATGTCCAGTTACTGCTTCCGGGATATTTACCCCAGTCAAAAAAACCAGCTTCATCAGCAGTGACTGCTTCTGACTTCTTCACAATGATTTCCCAATTGTGTCTTCCCCCTTTGGCTTGCTGGCCCATGGCAGGGGGAGAGGAAAATGGGACAGCTGTAGTAAGTACATCTGCTGCCTTCATCTGAGCCTCAAAGACTACTCCCAGGCTTCAGCCTACTGCTTTCTCATCTTCTCTCCCTCACTTACAACCCTCTGGGAGCACCACAAGACCAGTGACACCAATTTTCAAACCATGCATTCCTTCATTCATTCCACAGAAATACCTTTTATCCAACCCTTTACTCAAAGAAAATTTAAATAAAACAGATTAAAGCAGAGCTGCTCTATATGAAGCAAAAATCCCCCTTGTCCTATCGTCTCCCTTCTTCCCTCAGCAGAATCTCCGGGTTCAGGAAGGCTGAAAACCACTGGATTAGGGCCACCTGAGGTCCTCGGCATAGCATCTCAGGCCTCCAGGAGCTTCCCTCTGCCTGCTTTCCAGCAGTGTCCAACGCTGCCTGCTCATGCTCACGCCCAGCTGGAGACATCCCCAAACTCCTCTCAGGTTCTCAAGTGCAACCCACAGCTGCAGGAGACTGTTCCTCACTTGGTCTTGCTCTTCCCTTCTCCATTCCTTTCTCTCCTGCCTGCTGACCATGGACTTACATTTTAAATTCCAGACTGTCAGCTCTCCAGGGAATACTTCCTGCCTTTCTCTGTCCCTTGGTACCACCAGCAGATCATGTCCCTTTCTTTGAAAATTTACCACTCAGAATTGTGACTTTTTATTTTCTTTCTGTGTCTGTCTCTTTTACTGGCCTGAACCTGGGAGGGGAAAAAAAAAAGGAACTTATTGATTTCTGCATCTCCTGCTCCTAGCAGTGTCTGGTTCATCATTGGTTTTCAATAAGTGTTTTCTGAATGAATTACTACATCAGTGAATCAACAGAAAGCAAGCATAAATAGGTCCATGTTTGAATAGGTTGAATTCCTAAGTTTGAAGTTATATACACTAGTGTTTTGCCTTGATTCTAATTTCTGTATGCTTCATTCATCAAACTAACAAATATTTGGATGCTTATAACCACACTTTGTTAATTCTAAGACGCTCATTTTTTCACATTAACTTCTCCAAAATCAGAGAGAATCTAACAACTAATGACATCCTGCAATTAATTAGTAGCATGTTCTTTCTTAGTGGTATAAGAAATAATGATGCATCTTAAATGACATACAAACACAAGATTTGAAGAAATGCAGACTGGGCACCCTAAGAGCTCAGGATACAGTGATGGACAAAACAGGACAGTGCACTGGCTCTGAGTTTCCTCAGTTTCTTTATCTGCTAATAGGAGGAAGACTGCCCAAGCTATGTGCTCCACCTCTCCTCTACTGACCACACACATCTTATTTTACTTGGGATCCCCTCTTAGCTTCCCAGTGCCTCCACTGTGAAGGGCCCTATGGGTGCTGCTCCTTAACACTGAGCTTAGCATCTTGCTGCCCTTGACTAGAATATTCCAAGACTATTATAAACATGTAGTGGAGGAAACAAGGAAATAGAAAACAAACCATCTATATAACTTTCTGGATTATATAGACCTAGGCAGCCATCATTCAGGATTCTGTCTGCTCCTGCCATCCCCAGTGACAAGAGGGTTGGGGGCCCTGGGGGATGGCCCAGCGGCTCAGGCCTGGGTTCCGTCTTTCTCTGCAGGGAGTACACCCACCACCCTGACATCTTGATTTATTTCCAGTAAAATCCAAACAGGCAGATTTCCACTCTGCAGCTGACCCAGGGCTTACCCCAGTTTTGGCCTTTGGATCCATCTCTTTGCTAAACAGGAAAGAGCCCACACTTCAGGGGAGGCCCCACCTCCCATGGAAAGCAGAACTTCACCATTAGACAGTTAACTCCACTGCTGCCAGGGCACAGCCATATCCCCAGTGCCAGAAGTGCCTGGCACCCAACAGAAACTTGACAAGTCTCTGTGCCTCCGTGGATACCTGTAACACCTAAGATTAGGGAAATAATCAAAGGCACCACATTTACTGTGGATCTGATGCTCTGCTAAGCAACTTGCTTACATCGCCACCTTTGATTCTAACATGAACCCTAGACGATAACTACTGCTATCATCCCAATTTTATTGATGAGGAAAATAAGTCCTAAACAGGGAAAGTAACTTACTCCAGTACATTTTACAACCAGGAAGTACTAGAGGTAAGAGCGATCCCATTCCCTCTGGCTCCAAAGCCACTAACCGCCTGACACTCCTGCGCTATTAAACGCTATTGGCCAGGGGCTCTGCTAGGTACCCCTGCCTACTTCGCCTAAGACTGGCTCACTCAGAACCCAGGCTGGCCACATTCAGAGATGGACCCTTCCCCAATGCTGGGCTGCCTCTCTCTGGCAAACTACCCACTTCTAGACCATATTACCAAGGTATCTATTGGTCAGGAAGGGGGCCAAGGAACAAGGGTGTCATGCACGCCAGCATCATTCTTACACACTTCCAGTTCATGTTTTTCTCAGAAATAGATCCCAATTAAATATTTCAGGTTCACATGTCCGATTATTACAGTTTGAAGTGAGCTCTTTTGATTGTTGTCACCCCTGGACCCTGAAAGCAGGGAAGCAGAGGAGTTCAAGCCCTTGGGCAGCTTCCCTGAAATTCGACCTTGGGAGTTACAAAAACTCCACCACCAGAGGGTTTTCTGCCACTCAGAGCCCTGAGCTGCTTGCTTTGTGCCCTTTGCTCCTGAGTCACAAGTACTATCTTCTGGGTTCTGTACCCCAAACTGTATTCCAGTTCCTCTCTTGGCCTCAAAAAATAAAGTAATTGCAAAATGGAAAACACTATTCCCTTTTCTAATTACCAAAAAAAAAAAAACCACCACAAAATCATAAAAAACAAAAAAGATTAGGGTCCTTTTGTGTGTGTGGCACTTTCACGTATGTGTTAACCTCTTTCAACTTAAGCTTCATCAAGTCGGTAAATGTATCCCCATTTTATAACTCAGTGGGATGGGAAAATTTGCCCCAAGTCACACAAACAGTAAACAGCAGTTTACAGGTTTGAACCCCAGCTTCTCAGGGCAAGTTTAGGGCTCTTATCACATTACCAAGCTAAAATTGAAAACCAAATCCTTTCATAACTTCTTCAGTAACAATATGAAGAACAAATGTAGCAACAACTAGCATTTATTAAGCTCTGCTCTGCCAATCACCCACATGATTTCATGATTTCATCCTTGTAACAACCCTATGAGTAAGCAGTATGAGCCCATTTTCCAGTAAAGGAGACTGAGGTTCTCGGCGATAAAGCCGTTTAAGGCCACGGAGAACAGAAGCAGAGGAGCTGGGATTTGAGGCTGAGTCAGTGGGGCTCCAAAGTGCGATTTATGAATGGTGCAAGTCAGAATTTTGGTGCCATCTCATTCTTTTTAGGCAAAGATGAATACTCTAAAAAGAAAAACAATGGATAGGGATATGGGGAGGGTAGTCAGGCAGACACAATTAAGGACATGAACTCTGGAGGCTGAGAGAAAGCAAAATACTGGAGAGAAACTCAAGCTGTGCTGCATACAAGCCCTGGGCCACCCCTAACTTTTCAGTCCTCATGATGGGCACAAACAGCCTCCTGTCCAAATCCCCAGCATGGACTAGACTGAATTGTAGCCCCTATTCATCATCAAAAGACGGCTCTTATGATAAATATTTATACGGCTCATTAAATAAGGGCCTGTATAAATATTATTAGAAATGTGCCACAGGAAGCCACAGACTTCATGGCTGATTCTTCAACAAATGTGCAAACTACTCAAATGCATTGTGAAAAAAGGGAGCTGGGCACTGGAGGCTGTTGTTTGCAAGACTATTTCAGCAATTCTAAGGGTGTCAACACTACAAACACTGTGCTGAAAACTGATCAGGGGTTCTTCTCTTATATTCTCCTCCTTCATTTCCCTTAAATAACCTGCTGTAATAATAATGTTTCCTAAGGCTACAACCCTCCGGAGGCGATAAGCTTACCTGCAGTCCTATTTCTTATAGAGCCTCTCCTCCAAAGCCGATTTGGTGACAGTGTCTGCAGACACAGTGGCCCAGGAATCTGGGAGAGAACTCAGTATTCTCTTTCAACTTTGATCTTTGGACTTTGCTGGGAGCTCTTGCACATACACAATTTATTTAGTTAGCTAGTTAGTTATAGTGCAATCAGGGTGTTGGTAAGTTTGGGAAGAACAAGATAAGCAATGAGTATGCCTGTCTACTTCAGTCATCTTAACAGAAAGAAGACTTTAAACAAATCTCACATGCTCTAAGATAGTGAGAAAGCTTGGGACAGAAGGAAAGAGCTCATTGGCAACAGTAACTGGCTCTCTTATTGGCTTTATCAACAATACACACGGGAGAAAAAAATACAGCTTGCTGACAGGTACACTTTTGCTCTTCAAGTGAAAGGGATGTCTCCTATGGCTCCCATCTCATAGTATCTTTTGAAAGGTTACTGAGATTATGTAATTAAGTGCCTAGCAAAGTGCCTGATGTAAATGGCAGCAATGATTAGGACAATTATTAGGTGCCAACCTTGCTTTCCAACACCAAGCATCTCTGGACACCTGCAATCTTTAATATGTATCATCTGTAGCTAGGTGTCCTCACCATACCCAACAGCTCAAATTCCAGTAAACAAAGCAAATATTAAGTGCTTTCTCTGGGCCAGGATGCTAGGAACAGGAAGCTGAAAAATATATGATCTCTGATTTTAAAGAGTTGATAATTTAATGTAATAATCCGATTTTTGAAAATCAAATGGCGATGCTTCCAAGCTATTCCTAGTTTACGTATTCCAAGCTAGGCCTAATGTACCTGGAAAATTGCTTCATGTAAAGCGGCTTCATGTTGCCGCCAGAATCCTAGCCACACTCTTGGGGCCAAGCATCCAATGCCAACTCCACTTTCCTCCACAGAACGCAGAGACGCTAGTTAGTACAAGAAGTACCAGTTTTCTGTTTCCATCACTGTTCTCACTGCTACATCAGAAACTCAGTATTTTTCAAGAAGTTGAGAATCTTTGTGCTCTCTCTCCTGAGCCCATTTTTAAAGAGAAACACAAGGTGATTGGAGGAGAGGTAAGATGTTAAATCAAACAGTAGAAAGGTTGGCTGTCCTTTCCAATTCAAAGCTGGCTTCCAAAAGTCCGAAATGCCAGAACTCACAAGGTGGCAGCCACAAGGATCAAAACTGAGCCAATCCTAGACGGTGGTCCAAAACCACCATCCTCCAAGAGTCACCCGGGCAACAGGACCAAAGCTGACACCAGGAAAATACAAACTCCAACCATGCTGAGGCCAAATGCCAGTATAGGGCCTAAAGAAATCATGGGTGGGAATAGCTGACTCATCAAATGACATCCCCAAACTCAAACAACAAACATCACCTGAGAACAAATTAGATTGGATCTCCCATGGTCTCTTCTAGAAAACCCTGCATACTTTCTCGTCTTGTCTTTTCAACCTTGGAGGTCCAAAAAAGAAAAAACGCCTGACTTGTCATAACGCCTGCCAAGCCCTTAATGGTGCCCTACCAAGAAGAGCCCTACCAAGCTCTTCTCTTTGCAGGGAAGGGGAGAGGGGAGCCCATTAAGGTAGGTGCTGTTTCTCCCATTTACAGGCAGGGCACTGAAATCCCAAGAGGATCACTATCCAGTTGCTGGTCACAAAGCTCACAGAGGAAGGAGGCCATATTGAAACTCAGGTTTGTTTAAGGCGGAACAGGATTCTTACTACTATCCCTGAAATGAGTGGGTTCTCCCCACTAACCAAGCTACCTTCAAGCTGGACACACTTACGTGCAAGTCTTTCTCGCACATTCACCATCACTGGCAATGCCTTCTCCATGCTCTGATTAATAAAGAGGACCTTATATCCCTATAAATGCTACATAAGAAGCATTAGATAACTGGGAACGTTCTGTCCCCTACACACTGTCCCTACAGTTAAGCACATTGTGGTGTAATGCAGTGACAAGGGACTTACCAGGTTGTAGGGAAGGGGAGATTATTCACATATACAATAGTCAGATACATTTTAAAATAGAAAGCCTCTAAGGACTCTGTCCATGGAGAGTTCTAGAAGCAATATCAGCTAACCTCTCCTCTGTGGAAAGCACCACACCCCTCCCCTAGGGCAATCCCCTTCCTGGACCCAGGGCTCCACGCACACATGTACAGAAGGGAGAAGGAAGATGGAGGCAGCCCAAGGCCCCTTGTCTGGGTCAGCCTATCTCTCAAACACTAGTTTACATCCTGAGTTCACTAAAAACTAAACTTTGAATCGATGGTCTCACTATCATGCCAGGACTCTAGAAGCAGAAAAATGACAAAAAAAGCACAAAGGGAATGAGGGCTGGTGTCCTGATTCAAAATGCCAAGTTATTATATTTTAGCCCCAATATGCCAATTACACAGCCTAGTCCATAACAGGGAAAATTGTAAGGAAACTTAGTGATTTATGATTACATGGACTCTTTTGGAAACATGAATTCCTGAACTCTCTTTGAATTCTGAATAATTTCACTATATATGTGGTCTCTTTCCCTCTCTTACTTTCTTCTCTAAGAGGCTACTGTTAATTTGCTGATACAATTAACTATGCAATGATTTTTTACAGAACTAACCAGACCTTCAAAGCCATGCCGTTATCATTAGCATATTGGCCGGAACCCACAGCTTTTCCCAGAAAGACACTCAAATTAAAGGAAAAGAAAAACCCACCAACCTTAATGACTGCTGTCAGGAAAGGCTCAGGGCAGTATTAGTAGAGCAACAAATTCTATTCCCCACACAGCCCTGTAAAACCCCTTCAGAGAAAACAGCCGGCCAGAGGCTGGCTGAGGTTTTTTGGCCTATTCTTGCATTTACCTGTTTTACAAAGCTTGGCCAAGTTACTTTAGGGCCCAAAGGGAAAGGCCTAAAGAATGAGTTACTTGAAGATGAAACATTAGACTTGGGGAACTGACAGTGGGCCATTCCAAACACATACCCCGTCAAGGCACATCAACAGTTACAGTACCAGTTTAACTACCAGTGCTGCTTCTGCCCCAAGATCAAGCCCAAGCTCTTTATGGGGCCCACAAGGAACTCGCAGCTCTGCCGGCTGCCTGCCTTTCTAACCCTACCTCCCTACCTGATCCCAACCCCTTACACTGCAACCCCACAGAACTATCAGCAACCCCTCAAATACAAATTTGGCACCTTTGTTCACACTGTTCCCTCTTGCGGTGTTGCAAAGAATCTGAACTTGCAGTTCACAGAAAAGGAAATACAGTGAATACATAGGAACCTTTCATCTCACAAGCAATGTAGGAAATGCAAATCAAGACAATGCTGAGAGACAATTTTACACCTAACAAACGGGCAAAAATCAAAATTTTTCATAAGACCTACTTTCGGTGAGAGTGGGGAAACAGGCAGTTTCATACACGTTGGTGGGAGAGTAACTGGTTCAAACTTCTTTAAAGCAATTTATCAATATCTGTCATTTTCAAAATCTACCCATTTACCTAACAGTTTGAATTCTCACAATTCAATCTTCTAAGAATTTATGGATTGGTTCACCTCAAAGATATATACAAATATGACCATTACAATATTTTTTTTTATAAAGGCAAGAGCACACTCACAAAAAAACCCTGGAAACAAATTAAATGTTTGTTAATAGGGGACTTACTAAAATTGATACATAAGCAACTGTTTAAAATAATGAGAAGGAGCTAAAGGAAAATGAAAACTATACAGTATTAAGTAAAAGAGCAAGTTCTTAGACTCTCTGGCATGACCCCATCTGTATTATTTATTTTTAAAGATGGCGCACCAGTGGTTCACAAAGTGTGGTCTCCAGAAAAACAGCATCCGCATCTCCAGGGATGGTGTTAGAAATGCAAATTCTCAGGCTCCAGCCCAGATCTACTGACTCAGTAATTGGGAGTGAGGCTATGCAGCCTGTGCTGTAAAAACCCTCCAGGTGACCCTAGCAGATGCTAAAGGTTGAGAACCACTGCACTGGGTAAAAATCCAACATACAAGATCTCGGGAAGAATATGCAAACACCTGCTAGCTGCAAGGACACCTAAGAAAAATGCGGTGGAAGCAGAGAGGGCAACTTTTATCTTCCCTTCTCTCTGCTGTTTGAATTTTCACAAGGAACAGCTAGCTATTCCTATAACAAGAAAGCTCTCCCTTGTACTGAGTAGAATCTTGCTTGGTATGGCTCCCACTTTCTAGTCCTTATTTTTATACCAAGGGATCATCCAAACCACTTACTCCCATTTAGGTGAATTATCCCTTCAGATGTTTGAAGCTGACTCTAAGAACCTCCCACCGAGTCTCCTTTCCTCCATTCTATCTATTTTCAATTCCTATGACTGTTCCTCCATGCCACGGCTTTTTCTAAAATAAAAAGCGAGGAAGAGGGATAAGAGGCACTTGATAGATTTAACAAGAATGATCTTCAGAAACATAATTCCACATCATCTGGAGATGAAACAAACTTGGCTAACAGCACACGGTAAACACACAGTAGGTCTCCTCTACCTTCCTGAAGGCTCTCTGGATACAACACCTGCTGGGACAAATCAGTGGCCCATCCAGTGTAATATCCAATCTCTACACTAACATTCCCATAATCTGCTAAGGAGAAAATGGAAAGGGAGCTGGGGTGTCGTCACAAACTGTCTTTGAAGGAGGCTTTGAGGTCGCCCTCCTCAAATATCCTACTCTTCCCTTAATAGATCACTAAGCCTTAGTGTTACCTGTGTTTTCTCAATATGATCTTCACATGAATTCAAATGTTTCTTAAACATACTTCTATTCTGAGCCAACCCTCATCTTGCACCAATAAATTTCTCACAAGCATTTACTCTGTGCCAGGCATGGTATTAGTGCCTTAGTGGATGGCCTTGCCAATCCTCCCAACAACTTGGGGGAGGTCCACCACATACAGATGGGGTAACTAAGGTCTGTGCAGTTAGGCCACTTGCCAACCTCAGAGAGTCAGTGAAAAGTAGAGAGGGACTTCAATCCTATGCTCTTTTCACGATATCACATGCTAACCTTTAAACATGTTAATAACAGCCACATTCTAATGTCAAAGTCAGCTACATCATTCTATAATCCAAGAATTAGGTGCATTACACTGAGTTTAACCTGTCTAAATCACTCTTGATTTTACAGACTTTGCCTTCTTCTCAACTTTCATCCCCCATATACAATGAGTTACTGAATCCTTTCTTAATCTCTCCCAAATTCTGGCTTATAGGTCTATACAACCTAGGTGTGTGTGTGTGTGTGTGTGTGTGTGTGTGTGTGTGTGTGTTGGGGAGGAAAGGATGGCAAATCTTGATAAAATGTCAGGTGGTAAAGAGATTAGATGTGGCTTGAATGTGCTCTTCCCTTTCCTGAAAAGAGCATCTCTCTTCACTCACCTGAAAAAATCCAACTAAACATCCCAGGGTAAACACAATTACCTTTTCCTCCAGAAAGCTCTCATTAATTCATTCAAGTGAAAACATTTATTCCCCCTGTTATGCCTTTCTTATTCCCAGGGCAAATCTAAGAGCACATACTTGTCACACACAGGCAATTATTTATTTACTTGCTATTATGGTTTGAATTGTATACCCGCATAAAAGACACATTGGAGCTCTAGCCCCCAGTACTTCAAAATATGACTTTATCTAAAACTGGGGTTTTACAGAGGTAATCAAGCTAAAATGAGGTCATTATTGTGCGTTCTAATTTAATATGACTGATGTCCTTATAAAATAGGGGAATTTGGGCATAGAGACAGACATGCACACAAGGAGAATACCATACAAAGATAAAGGCAGAGATTGGGGTGATGCATCTACAAGCCAAGGACCACCAAAGATTGCCAGCAAACCCCATGAAGCCGGGGAGACGCCTGGACCAAATTGTCCTCACAGCCTGAGGAACCAACCATGCAGACACCTTGATTTTGAACTTCTAGCCTCCAGAACTATGAGGCAATACATTTCTGTTGTTTAAGCTACCCAGTTTGTGGTGCTTGATTACAGCAGTCCTGGGAAACTAGTACATTTGCTTACATATCTGTTCCTCCAATTTCCTCCCTCTTCCTGAGCCCCTTCCCCAACTTGAGTCAGCTCTAGAGGAGATGAACTCCCTCTCTTCCTCCCTTCTTCCTCCCTTCCTTCCTTCCTCCCTCCCTTCCTTCCTTCCTTCCTTCCTTCTTTCCTTCCCTCCCTCCCTCCATCCCATGGCCCGTTTAACAGGATTCAAGCTACTCGGATCTCAGCCCTGTCTGCAACAGATTTCAGTATAGCTCAACCCCACATCCAGATGGCCAAGGGGACCGGTAATACATTTAGACTGAATGATTTCTACTGGGGCACACACATAAAGCATTTTATATATATATATGGACCTTCTGTATGAACTCTGCCTCATTTTGTCATCCATGTTGATAAGACTTCCTAAATAATTCAAAATGATGAAGACGGCATTATACGAGCCTCCAGGGAAAAGTATGCGTAGTTTGGAAAGGAAATCTCATCATTTCTCCCTCATGTATCAAAGCTACTTCTCCCCAAACATACATACTGTTCCTTCTCTCCTGCTCAGTGACTGACACCACCAAACACCCTGATCTCCAGCCAGAAATCTAGAGGTTATCACTGACTCTCTGTGTAGGTTATTCTCCGTTTGCCGCCCCCCCCCACCGCCTCCATCACATATCCATTCTCAATCCTTCTCTGTTGCTCTGTGTCCTGAGGACCATAGTTCGGATCTCCATGACTGTCTAATCCTGTCTTCGAGTTGGGTTTGGCCAATCACAAGCATTAGCAGAAGACTCAAAGGAGGAAGAGAGTGAGGTCAGGCTTCCCTCCTTAGGAGTGGCCTTGAACTGGCAGTACCTCTTGATCTAAGGTAACAGATGCTCTCAAGGCAGCCTATCCACACGACTTCTCCTTTTAGGATCTGGTAACCATTTCCTTTTGCCCCATTAAATATAGGGATATAACAAACCTATTGTTATTAACCACAGGGGGTTCAGGCCACCCTCATATTTGTAAATAGTTCCTATATTGAAAATTATCCTAATTTGAGGATGTATTATGTTTACATCTGATATACTTCACTGTGCCCCTTCAGTACTCAGGTGGCAAAAGAGGCCCCCATCATTAATTGCCTGATTATCTCAAAATCCCTTCCTCACATCCTCAAGTAATCCTTTCTTTATATTTTCTTCAAAAATTCCCATTGAAGACTTCCACTTCCAGCCAAGATGGAGTAACAGGAACCATATTTACCCTCTCACCTGAAACAACTTAAAAAAAAATGAACAAAAAATAGGAAACAAATTTTAGGACACTGGAAATCAGGCAGCAAAGCAGTGATCCTAGAAAGATTTGAGAGGAGAGAAATGAGGTATTCTGAAATTGTTCAAGCTTAGTGCCTGGACCATGGCACAGGAAGGGGGAACTCAGGCCAAGCCCCACAGTATGCCTGAGTTGAGAAGGCAGAGTAAGGAACCTGTGGAGAATAAGGAGGCTAGAACACTTGAGACCAAATACAAGAGAAGAGAGAGAGGCACAAAGGAGAATTCCAGAAATCTGCACAGGGTACTCTTCGAGTATTCAGTAGAGTACCAATCACTGCATGCATGTGAGGAAACTCTCTGAGCCAAAAACACCCAAAAGGATTCCAGTGAACAATGAGTGGACTTATACGGGGCCAAAAATAGTGCCTAATCACAAGAACTGGAGGGGGGAAAAAAAAAAAAAAGCCTCCTAATTCCCGAGGGACTGGGTAGATTACACAGGGGATTTGACCTCGGTAGTGAAGAAGCATTAGGTATGGTCCCACCTGACAAAGCTTAAAGCAAGAATCAGAAGGATCAAAGTGTTTCCAAATGACTCATCCATTCCCCAGAACAAAGCTCAAGCGAACTTATAGAAATACAAAATATCTAAGCATCAAATAAGGTAAATGCACAATGTCTGGTATTCAATCAAAAATTACCAGGCATGCAAAGAAGCAAGAAAATACTACCCAAAATGAGAAAACACAATGGACATTGGCCTAACATTGACACATTTAAAAGAATTAGAAGACACAGACATTAACAACAGCTATCATAACTAAATTTCATATGTTCAAACGCTAGAGGAAAGATTGAACTTAGACATAGAAGATGTTAAAAAAAAAAGACTCAGGCTGAAATTCTAGAAATGAAACTACAATGTCTGACATTTAAAAAACTGACTGTATGTAATTAGACAGCACAGAAGAAAAGATTTATGACATTCAAGACATAGTAATAGAAACCATACAAAACACAACAAAGAGAGAAAAAGATTTTTAAAAATAAACAGAGCATCAGTGAACTATGGAAAACTTCAAGTGGCCTAATATATGTGAAATCGGAATCTCTGAAGGAGAAAACAAAAAAGGGGTCAGGGTCCACTTCATGGACAGTGTAGTGGCCTGACCACCACACTGGATATCTGAAGCTGCCGCTGAATATTAGATGTTGACTATAATTTAACACATATATAGTCATGGAATGTGGAATATAGTGTGGGGATGGAGTCAATGGAATTGTAATAGATATGTATGATTTCGGGGGCCGGGGAACAGTGGAACGGGAAGGGGGAGTCACTTTATAAGGGGTAAAAAAGATAAGCTATTGCATTGTTTTGTACATCTATAACTAATAAAAATAATAATAAATCTTAAAAAAAAAGGGGGTCAGGAGAAATATTTAAAGACATAATGGGCACAAATTTCCCAGATTTGGTGAAACTATAAATCCACCAATTCAAGAGTATCAGTGAACGCCAAGCACAGGAAAGATAAAGAAAACTAAACTAACCTAAGAAACATCATAACCAAATTGTTCAAAACCAATAATAAAATCTTAAAAGAAATGGGAGGGACATTATTCACAAAACAAAAAAAAAATGAAAACAATGCAAGCTAGGAGACAGCCGAGTAAGGTCTTTAAAGCACTGAAAGAAAAAAACTTTATATCTAGAATTCTTTACCATGTGGAAAAAATCTTTCAAAACTGAAGTTGAAATAAAGACTTTTCCAGACAAAAGACGGAAATGTTCATTAGGAGCAGAACTGCACTACACAAAGCCTCAAGGAAAATGATATCCCCTGGAAATCTGGATCTATACAATGTAATGAAGAACAAAGGGTAACATTGTGGGTACACAAAAAGATTTTTCTTTTAAATTGTTTGAATGCCTTAAAAAAAATTATTGCTTAAAACTAAAACAATAACCATGCATTGTGTGGGGTTTAAACATATGTAGAAGTAAAATGTACAATATACAAAAACAGTAGCACAAAGGCTAGGAGGGAAGAATTATAAATCCATTGTTGTATGGTTCTTGTATTATATGTGAAGAGGTATAATTCCACTTGAAAGTGGACTCTGATAAATTAAAGATGTATACTATAACCCCTAAAGTAACCAGTAAAATAATATCAGAAAAAGTTATACTTAACAAAGGAGAAAAAAAATGAAATTATAAAAAATAAATTCAAAAGAAGGCAGAAAAAGGAAAAAAGAACAAAGAACAGATGAGACAAATACGGGGGGAAAAGCAAAATGATATATTTAAACCAAACAGTATGAGTAATTATATAAAATTTAGTCTAAACACCCCAATGAAAAGGCAATAACTGTCAGACTTTGCTTTGTTATCCAATCTAACTACATACTGCCTACAAAGAAACCACTCTAAATATAAGGGCACAAATAGGTTAAAAAGTAAAAGGAGGGAAAAAATATAGCCAAAAACACAATCAAAAGGAAGCTGGAGTAGCTATACCATTATCACACTAAGTAGATTTTAGAGCACAAATATTACCAGGAAAAATGACTAAGTAGATTTCAGAGCAAATAATATTATCAGAAATTATGAAATAATAAAGGGGATGACTCACCAAAACAACCTAACAATCCTAAATATTAATGCACCTAATAACAGAGCATCAGATACATAAAACAAAATCTGATAGAACTTCAAGAAGAAATGCATACATCTACAATTATCAAAGAGATTTCAATACCCCCTCTCAATAATTGATAGAATAATCAGAAGATCCACAAGTTTATAATATACAGCAGTAGTCAATAAAGTTAACCTTAAAGACATGTAAAAAGCACTTTACCTAACAAGAATACACAATCTTTTCAATTACACATGGAACATTTACTGAAACAGATCACATTCTGGGCCACACAACAGTCTCAAAAAGTTAAAAGGATTCAAGTCATGCAAAGAACATTCTGTGACCAAAATGGAATTAAATTGTAAATCAATAATAGAAAGATATGTGGATAGTCCTTAAATATTAGGAAACTGAACAACACACATCTATATAACAAATGGATCAAAAAAGAAATCTAAAGAACTAGGAAGTTTTTTTAACTAAATAAAAATAAAAACATAGCAAAAGTTGTAAGACAAAGCTGAAGCACTACTTAGAAAATTATAATATCAAACAAATGTCTATATTAGGAAAGAAGTGTTAAATACATGGCCTCATCTTCCACCTTAAGAAATTAGAGAGAGTAAAGGACCCAAAGTAAGAAGAAAAAAAGGAAATAATAAATTTCAAAGCAGAAACCAACAAATTGAAAAAAAGAAAATACAGGGCCGGCCGAGTGGCGCATTGGTTAAGAGCTGGTTTGGGATGCCAGCAGTCCCAGTTCGGATCCCACATATGAGGACCAGTGACACTGCCCTCTACAGCTAACAACACCTCCACCTGGAGCTGGGCTGTGCAAGCCCCCCGGCAACGGCTGCAGCCCCTGCTGCAGTGGCCTGCCATAGGCTACAGTGAGTGGCCAGCAGCCAGCGTGAGCGGCTGACAGCCAGCGTGAGCTGCCAATAGTCGCGGTGAGCGACATCCAGAGGTCGGCAACCGATCTGCCTCATCTGGGAATAGCGCAATGAGGATACCAACATGGGCCACTGAAGCAAAGTCCTCTGCAACTAGACTGAAGAACAAAAAGACAGCAACTTGTCTGTTCCCCTCCCCCGATTCCCCAATGCTGTTCCCCTCCCCCAATTCCCCAATAAAAATCTTAAAAAAAGAAAGAAAGAAAATACAGAAAATAAATGAAACCAAATGCTGGTTCTTTAAGAAGATCAATAAAATTGGTCATTTCTGGCCAGAATGATCAGGAAAATAGAAAAATCACAAATCACCAATATTAGGAATGAGGAAGATAAAAATAACAAATTCTATCATTCTATTAAAATAATAACAGGGGACTATAATCAGCAACTTACGCAATATGTACAAATACCCTGAAATACACAAACTATCAAACCTAACTCAAGAAGAAACAGAATCTGAACAGCCCTATATTTTAAAACAATTGACTTTTCCCTCCCTGCTGCCGCCCAGGAGAAAATCTCCAGGCCGAGATGGCTTCACTGGCACAGTTTAATACCAAATATTTAAGGAAGAAATCTCATTTCCACACCAATTCTTCCAGAAAACTGAAGAGGAGGAAACGCCTCCCAATTCATTCAGGGACTGGCATTATCTTGATACCAAAACTTAAAAGGACAATATCCATCATTAACCTAGATGCAAAAATTCTTAAATTTTTACCAAAGAGAATCCAACAAAATAGAAAAAGGATATTAGATCCTGACCAAGTGGGATTTATCTCAGGAATGCGAGGTCAGTTTAATACACAATAAATACATAAATAAATAAACAAATAACAATAAATATAATTCATCAAATTAACAATTTTTAAAAAAGATGATCTCGATAGTTACAGAAAAAAGAAACTGACAAAATACAGCACCCATTCTTCATTTTAAAACAAATACATACACATACACACATACACACACAAGCGCGCGCACACACACACACACTTTTAAGGAATGCAGGAATAGAATGGAACTACCTAAACCTGTTAAAGGGCTTCTATAAAAAATATACAACTAACATCAAACATCATAGTTAATGATGAAAACAATGAATGCTCCTTCCTAAAACCAGGAACAAAGCAAGAGGTCTGCTTTCATCACTTCCATGCAACACTGAGTGGAGGTTCTAGCCAGTGCAGTATAGCAAGAAAAAGAAATAAAAGGCATCCTCACTGAAAGGAAGAAGTAAAACTGTCTTTATGTACAGATAACATGATCCCCTACACAGAAAAATCTGATGGCATCCACAAAGAAGTTATTAGAATTATATGTAGTTTAACAAGATTGCAGGACACATGATCAACATACAAATGTCAACAAACAATTAGAAGCTGAAATTTTTAAAAACAATATCATTTACAATAACAAAAAATATATGAAATAGCTATCATAATTTGACAAAGATGTGCAAGACCTATCTATTAAGAGCTACAAAACATTGCTGAGGAAAGTTAAGTAAGACCTAAATAAATCAAAAGATAAATCGTGTCCATGAGTCAAAAGATTCACTATTTTAGATGTCAATTCTCTCCCAAATTAATGTATAGATTTGATGATGTTCCAATTAAAATCTCAACAGGACTTTAATTTGAAATTGACAAAATAACTGTAAAATTAATGAGGAAATGTAACACACTAGAATAATCAAAACAACTTTTAAAAAGAACAAAGTTGAAGGACTTATATTACCTTACTTTAATACTTTTATAACAAAATTATAATCATCAAGACTATGTGGTATTGGGGCCAGCCGAGTGGTGCAATGGTCAAGCGCTGGCTTGAGAAGCCAGCGGCCCTGGTTCAGGTCCCACATATGAGGGCCAGGGACACTGCCCTCAAAAAAAAATAAAAAAGACTATGTGGTATTGGCATTCAAACAGACAAAAATATCTATGGGACAAAATAAAACATCCAGAAATAGACCTACATATATACAAGGTAAATATGCAAAGGCAATACAATGGAGAAAAGAATAGGCTTTTCAGCAAATAGTGCAGGAACAATTGGTACCATACAAAAAAAAAAAAAAGAAAAGAAAAGAAAAAGAACTTTGTTCCACATCTGATGCTAGAGATTAACTTAAGTTAACTTAAAATGGATAAAGCTTCTTTTAAAAATAGGAGAAAATATTTGAGACCTCTGGCTAGACATGATTTCTTAGATACAACACCAAAACCATCATCCATAAAAAAATAAACTGATACAATAGACATCATCAAAATTACAAGTTGATAAATTAGACTTCATCAAAATTAAGAATTTTGCTTTTCAAAGACACTGTTAAGAAAACAAAAAGACTCAGAGGGGATAAAGAACTTGTAATGAGGATATACAGAAGTTGCAAAAAAAAATGTATACACATTTAAAGAAAGGAAAACTGTATTAAAATTGTAATACTCAATATATACCAATAACAAAAGATGAATACAAGTCACGTTTGACTTCTGCAATTACAAGAGGTGCTCAAATTGGTTACCATCGGAGTTCAGAAAGTTCTAATTACCAGGAACTACTGCTTGAACAACGTTGATCAAAGTGTCCACTTGTATATATATATTTTAGCACCCCCAGTATATATAAAAACCTTTCAAAACACAATAAGAAAACAAACAGCCCATTTTTTTTAATGGACAAAAGATTTAATAAACACTTTACCCAAGAAGATATATGAAATATATTATATATGGGCAAATAAGAAGCTTGAAATTATTAGTCATTAGGGAAATACATATTAAAACCACATGAGAAAGGACTCCACGTTATTAGAATGACTAAAATTAAAAAGTGATCACACCACTTAAAATGTGTTTGAGCAACTGGGAGTTTCACACACTGCTGATGGGAGTGTAAAATGTCAATCACTTTGAAATACAAGCAGCTGTTTCTTAAACCGTTATGCATACACCTACCATGTGAACTAGCTATTGCACTTCTAGGTACTTAGCCAAGAGAAATGAAAGCATATGTCCATGTATTCAAATATGCATAGCAGCTTTATTTGTAGTAGCCAAAAAGCAGCAAAAAACCCAAGTATCAACAGGTAAATGAATAAACAAAGTATGGGATAGTCATATAATGAAATACTACTCAGCAAAGAAAAGGAATGAACCATGTATGCACACACAACATGCGTGAATCTCAAAATGATTAAAAACCCACCACACAAGAAAAGATACATATAAGGTCCGACAATTCAGCTCGCAAACTTGTTGCAACAGTGTTGCTAAACTTTTTTGATATCAGAGGGTTTATTCATCATGAATTTGTACCAACTGGATAGGTAACCAAGCTTACTATTTGGAAGTGCTGAAAAGGCTGCAGGAAAAAGTTAGACGGCCTGAACTTTTCGCCAGCAGTTTATCGTTCTTGCATCACAACAATGCACCAGCTCACATGGCACTGTCTGTGAGGGAGTTTTTAGCCAGTCAACAAATAACTTTATTGGAAACCCCTCCCTACTCATCTGATCTGGCCCCCAATGACTTCTATCTTTATCCAAGGATAAAGGAAATATTGAAAGAAAGACATTTTGATGACATTCAGGACATCAAGGGTCAGGACAACGGCTCTGATGGCCATTCCAGAAAAAGAATTCCATAATTGCTTTGAAGGGTGGACTAGGCACTGGCATTGGTGCATAGCTTCCCAAGGGGAGTGATTTGAAGGTCACTGTAGTGATATTCGGCAATGAGGTATGTAGCACTTTTTCTAGGGTGAGTTCACAAACTTAATTGTCAGACCCCGTATTGTATGACCCCCTCCACAGATAAAATCCTAAAAAATCTTAAATAATTTCTAGTGACAAAAAGTAGATCACAGGTTGCTTTGGGGAAGGGGTGGTACTAAGGAGGGAGGGATTACCAAGGGGCACAAGAAATTTGGGGGGATATTGGAAATGTTCTTTATTTTGATTGTGATAATGGTTTCATGGATATATACTTATGTCAAAACTTCTCCAAATAGACACTTTAAACATGTACAGTTTATTGTATGTCAAGTAGACCTCAATAAAGCTGTTTAAAAATACCCGTTAGGGAATAAATGCCTTCTTTTCCCCATGGTACCTTAACTGCTACATTCTTTCTTCATCCCCTACATTCAATCAGTAATTAATTCGTAACCATTCTACAATAGTCTCCTAAACTCTCTCCAGGCCCTGAACTACTACCCTAACCCATCTCTCCACCTGCATTATTATAGCCTCTCTCCAGTCTTTACCCTGCGGCCAGAATTCACTTTGTAAAACACAAATCGGACAGTGTCACTTCAACAGCTCCAGGCTGCTCAGGAGACACCTGTCAGTCGCCCATAATGGGCTTCACATGACACTCCCTGATCTGCCCCTTTTACCCTCCCCAGCCTCCTTCGCGTGGTTTCCCACCTCACCCTTCCCTGTTGCGGCATACTAATCAACAATATCAACAAGATGCCAGGTTTATATAGTTTTGCTTATGCTGTTCCCAAAGCAGATGCCCCCTTCCCTTTTGTCTTTCTCCAGCCCACTCATAACTGAGGCTCTCTAACTCAGCTCGGGTACTACCCACTCAAGTGTCCCCCCCAAAACCCCATATTGGGGGCCAGCTGAGTGGCTCAGTGGTTAAGAGCTGGCTTAGGATGCCAGCGGCCCCGGTTCGGATCCCACATATGAGGGACAGTGACACTGCCCTCTAAAAAAAAAAAAAAACCATATTGGGCCATTTTCCCTTCTCTCATCTTCTGCATACCTTTGCCACAGCACTAATCTCACTATCATATAACCTCCCACATCAGACGAGATACAAGCAGACTGGATGGAAGCTTGAAAGCAGACACCCAGTCCTGTTCTCTTTACTTTTCCAGCACCTATCACAGTGCCAGGAACACACACCACTAGATTAGGGAATAAATGAATGAGGAGAGGAGGCACTGGTTTTAGTGACCTCATCTTACACCACCTGGGTCAATTCTATGTCCCACCTTACAAAAAGATAGGCAGGTGAGAGGTTAAATAATCTCCAGAGAAGATAGATTCTGGTAATATCATTATTTCAAATCCCCTGGGAAGTGGGGAGGAGTCCCACTCTGGCTGGGAGTTTCAGGGCAAGATTCATTACCTCAAACTGTTTTCAAAACCAGCTGGTAATTGACTGTGATTTGAACTAAGTGAAAGGTTAGGGAAAGGGAACCAGATTCCAAGAAAAGACAAGGCCCACAGCAAAGATTAACATAGCCTGGAAGAAGGCCCAGTCTCCTCCCAGTAAACTTAATTTCATCCAGAAAGACACAGCTCTCCACCCTCTGGGTTATTCCCTTCTCCCAATACACATGTTTTGACATCCAAATCCAGCCAGGGAGGCTCCTATCCTTTCTCCCCACAGTTCTCCACATCAATCCCCAGGCCCTTTCTCACCTCTCTGGTCGGTTCCCCCGAATCATCCTTAATAACAGTCCTCTGGGTCCCCCACTAGGAGGTCCTCCTCAGCTGATCCCTCCAAGAGCCAGGCCAGTGGCCATCAAGTCAAGCAGAGGGCCTCATTAACAGGAGACTCCCAGAAGGCCAGGAGGTAGTCAGAAAGAAGGCTGCAAGACCCAGCTGGCAACTTCAAAAGTAAAAAAAAAAAAATCAGGATATACACATGGCGGCTGATGGGAAAGAAGGAAAAAGCAAACAAAACAAAGCAAAACTCTACCATCTAAATAACTGCCACAAACTAAGAGAAGACTAGCCTTCTTTCTTACTGATTTGCAATGCAAAAGCATCATCACTTCTTCCCTCCTGAATTCCTATTTTAAACATTAACCTAATAACGAACAATAATGAGGGCTCTTCCATTACTTGGTAATAATGCCTGACCCTTTCATTCAAGGACTAGAGTAGTTAAGACCAGAGAATTGCGTTAGTGGAAAACAGCCAATGAGTAGGGAAATTCACCGTTTTGCATTTTGTCGATCCTTTAAAAGAAGGGAAATGAATAAAAAAACGGAAAGTTGCCCCCAGGCCTTTCCTACCCAGGATAACAGTCACCACACAGCATTATACCATCACTAAACGGCACCTTAAACATTATCACAAACTGCTAAAAGCGTTTCAAGTTACACGCAGCACTCGCCTTAGAAGGCCTTAAGTAGCCAGATTTGAATTTCAAGACTCAAAAACGCCTGGGAAAATGTCCTAAAATGCGGGAAGGAAGGGGTGAAGGGAGGAGAGAGGGCAGGTGAGCCTAGTTAACTGGACCGTGATGATGGCAAGAGGACCTGGGTTCCAGACACCTCATAGGCAGCCTTGGGGATGCAGTCAAGGGGGACCCTTCTGCAGGGTGGCCGGACGCCTGGCCCAGGAAAGGACACAGGGGAATCAACAGACCAGCGACCAACTGGAGTGAAGGGCCAGCGGGAGCCAAGGACCAGCTGGCATGAAACTGACTCGTCCACGCGGGGAAGAGGAAGAGGCGGCGGCGACCGCAAGGAAAGGGAGGGAGGCTTTGGCCAGGTGCGCTCTCCGGCTGGAGATCGTGCGCGCTGAGAGCCTGCGCGTCGGCAAAAGCCCCTGGTGCACACGTGGGACTGAGAGGAGGGTCACTTACTTGTCCAATCTGACATTACATTTTAGCTAGCGGGGCTCTGCAGGTGGCCGCGCGGAGCTGCAACGCGCCGGGGGCGGGGGGCGGTCCCCGCGGGGGAAGGCCCCGCCCCGCGCCCCGCCCTCCATCTGCTGGGGCCCCTGTAAAACGCTCCTCGATTGGCCCTTTGAACCTGACCTGGGATTGGCTCGTGCGAGCACAGCGGGGAGGCGGAGCTGAGCGCAGCCTCACCAGGGCTGCTCCCAACCCACTCTACTTTTATTAAAGACACCGAAGGGGTTTTGTCGGTGCCCGCTGAGAGCTTCTCACTCTGTGGGCTCATTTCAGAGCTCACCCATGCGAACTCTTGGCAGCTCCTCGTGGGTTTATATGTCAAAGGTGTATCCTAAACCACCTCTCGACTATTTACTGAACACCGTGACTCTTGTAGACGGGTGTAAAAAAAAAAAAGACAATAATAAAATTATTTATTGAATGCTAGTTTGTTGCCAGGTCTTGTTCCTGATACTTTATATGAATTCACTCATCCTGCAACAAACCCCCTGAAGTGGTGTCACAGTCTTTAAATCTACAAAACAGATGAGTCCCTGCATTTGAAGAAGTGACAGTCTGTGGGTCCTGGATACACCTACCTCATTTAATCTCCACAAGCTTTGCCTTTCCAATAAGCTAGACACCATGTGACCTTATTTTACAGATGGGGAGAGTCAGAAACTGTTTAGCTTATCCTGAGACACACAGGTAGCTGTTAACCAGAAGTAGAATCCAACCTGAGCTCCTATCTGAACTATTTGCATTAAAAAGTCAGGTTCCCAGGCTGTTGGGACTCAAGATTTGGAAGATAGCTTAGCAAATCCGAGCCCAAGCCCTTTGTTTTCAAGGAAAAGGAAACTGGGGCAGTAGTGGGAAATATCTTTCAAGGACACATCAGCTATGAGAAGTGAGCCTAGGTAATAACAGTGATTTTATTGAACTGGCTGTGTGCATTATAATCACTGCCTGCTATCGTCGTAACAACCCCAAAAGTCAATAAATGCTCTTTTCTTTGTCTTACAGGTAAGGGCGCCTCCTCAGTGAGGCTGAGGCCACATGATTAGCTACATCTGCTAGGGGTGCTGGTTAGGGGTCATTTTCTTTCTTCTATACAATATTTCCAACAAATATTCGAATGCCTAATCATGAACTCTTTGAGGAGATAGGAGGAACTGGGATCTGGTTACTTAGCACCTGTGTGAATTGTAGTGTACAATAGGAATAATAATATTAGGCCTTCTTCATCTTACCTTTCTAGAGTATTGTGAAAAACAAATAAGCTAATACATATGGAAATACTTTGTAAAGTGTTAGGTGTTGAATACATATAAGAAGTGGTTTCCAGATCTTCCTCAGTGTACCTCAGGAATAGAATAAATGAAATACGCTGGTTGTATCATGAACTATGGCAAGAAGGATCATCTTGGGTAGACTTGAATTAATGTCAAGTTCCTGCCTGGTCTTTTTGGATGTCGCTGTTTCTAGGCTTTTTGCATTTGATTTTTGGTTTGTTACCTCTTATTATTATTCTATCATTAGTGGTAATAGCAACAATTGCACAGCGGCTGGAGCACCAGCAGCCATCTTGGATTATGAGAAGACCTCAAGAATGAAAGCCACATACAGCAAAGCAACAAGGTGAAAGGGTTTGGTTTCCTAACACCATGCAAAATCCAGTCAACACCCACTGCCTACTTCCATATGAGAGAAATGATCTGTTGTCTTGTGCAAAAAGCTTTTATTTTGTGTTTTTTGTTACATGGGGCCAAACCTAATCATAAATTTTATATATATATATATATATATATATATATATATATATATATATATATATATATCTTACCTCATGGAAATTCTACAGCAAAGCTATAGGGTGACAGATGCAGAAACAGTCCCAAAGAGTAAAATAACTTGATCAAGGTCATCTAGTCAAGTGACAGAGGTGAGACTGTGAGGCCAATTCTCATTCTCTTTTCCAATTAAGACCCACTATCAATTATGAATGAAACAATCTATTTTTTCTCATTAATGTCCATTTCAGTCATCTATTCTAGAGGTAGCAAACTTTTTCTGTAAAGGACCAAATAGTAAATATTTTAGACTTTATGGGTCATACAGTTTCTGTTGCAACTATTCAAAGCAGCTTTTGTAGTGCAAAAGCAGCCATAGATCATAGTAAATAAATGGGTATGACTATATTTCAATAAAGTTTATTTACAAAAGGATGCAATGGACTAATGTGGCCCATGGACCTTAGCTCGCCTATACCTGATTTATTCAATTCTGATGTTCCATCACAAAAGTACATTGGAAATACACTATAAAAAGCAGGAGGGTTGTGACTCTGCAGGCATGCTCACACTGTTGACCAATATAAAGGCCAGTGCATGACAGTGCGGTCCAGGAGCAAGATCCCTAAACTGATAGGCATGAGATCTGAGCAGTGAGTTTCTATCTGCTGCTGAAACTAGGTCTGTATCCTGGAACACCCCCAATTGCCTCACTTTCCCTATATGTTAGGAACAAATAACAATACAAATGTTATCCATACTTCCCCATTTTCCATGGCTACGGTAAATGCCATATATAATCATATTTTGAGAGCTATAAATGTTCTCTAACTGTGTTTATACAGCACTGTATAGCCCCCACTGCACCCTTCAGTTCTCTGTGCTTACCTCTATCCTGGAACTCACAGACAGAACATACCAAATACCTAGTACTTATGACTGTATCTGTTTACCCCCTTTTCTCCTCCCCACTCTACAGGAAGGGTTATTGTGTTGCACTGGATTAGAAGACTTGATTATTGGAAGGCCTAGGCCTTCACTCAGGGTTATTACCGGGCAACCTGGGGATCATGCAGAGTCATTGTCCACCAGGCACATCACAAGTCACACTAGTGAAACAGCACATCAGATTTAAACAAGACAGAAAGAGCTGGGTTGTGAAACCCTGGAACCAGCCAAACTGGAAGTTTATGTCATTTTCTTCCTGCTCGGAGACAGTTACGTGCAGCCACAGAGGCGGACAGAGGACCTGATGCTCTCCCTGATGACCCACGAAGGCCCTGTGACCCTCTAACTGCATTCTCTGAAGGCTTTTCCTGCTTTAGCAACCCTCCCCCTCCCCAAGAAAAGACATATTTTCCCTGAGATTCTTGGAGTCATGGCACAAAAACAGGTATAGTTATTCATTGACCCGTGTATAAAAATACATTTGTATATTTATGTATTCATTCATTTAACAAAGATTTGTTGAGTGCCTGCTGCTCTAGACACTAAAGAGATGGTGTTGAGAAGGACGGATATTGTTCTTGTCCTCATGAAATGAAGTCATGAAACAGACATTCAATGAATAAGCACATAGACATATAATTGATTCCATTGCAGGCAGGAAGGGAAATAGGATACTATGAGAGCAGGAACATGATTTAGATTCAGGTTTAACTCAGATTGGTGATTTTGAGGAAACAGGTGCTTTAAATACATTGTCTCAGGTCCTCAATAACCCCCTGAAGTGGGTATTTATCACAACCATTGTACAGATAGGAAAACTGAGGCTTAGGAGCTTAGGTGACAGGCCTATGGTTGTACAGTTAGTAAATTTGGAGCAGACTATACTATCTCCAGTACCCCGCACTGCACACAACATGCCTCCTCCTGGAAAGCCTCTCCCTCCATGTTTCTTATTGGATTCCTATTCTGCCATCAGCATCTACTTGAGGGCCTACTTCCTCTGCAAAGCGCCCCTTCTATCTGAGGCCTCAGTACAACTCTTTTCTTCTAGACTCCTGTAACAAGCACTCTATTACTCGTGTGGAGCTGCACCTAGCACGCCTCGTAAAGGTAATTCTCTTTCTGACTCGCTGGCCCTGCTGCCCTTGCTCGTAGTCCTGTGAGCAGCACTAGGCCATTAGAGTCAGACAGATCTGGGCACTCCTCCCAGTTCTACTTGTGTGCTGGGTGACCTGAAGAAAGTTTCTTAACCTCTCTGCACTTTTGTTACCTTGGAGAATAATAATATTTATTTTTTGAGATATATCTTAAAACATTTGTCCCAGTGCTGAACAGCTAGCAAATGCTCCATACTTCTTAGTCTTCTACCCAATTCCATTCCCTAGACAGGAAGCCTGTCAAGGGCAAGAAATGTACCTTCTACTTTATAATTTCAGCAATGAGTACAGTGCTCTGTAATAGCAGGTATATAATTGGTATATAATTATGGCAGTGACAGCCCTTACCTGCCTACTGGGTCCCTCACTACTAATCAAACACGTTCCCTTCCTCTTTCTTTCTTTCTTTCTTTCTTTCTTTCTTTCTTTCTTTCTTCTTTTCTTCTCTTTTCTTTTTTCTTTTCTTTCTCCCTTTCTCTCTTTCTCTCTTTCTTTCTCAACTTAGACTTCTTTAAGCCTCCCTTAAACTTGATCCTCTAACAAGAACAGGTGCCAGTGCATGTACACTTTAAGTCTTCCAAACCCCCACTGTCATCTCAGGAGGAAAATAACTGAAATATCTCACTGGAGACCCAACAGATGGTCAGTAAGGGGAAACCACTGAATAAAAGAGCCTGCTGATCTCCCCACCCTGATCACCACCTAGAGCCATATTTTATATACAAAATCATTAGTTTGCCTAACTCTCATCTCTAAAGGAAGCCAGTAACTCATTTCCAATGATGGGAAAATGTTCCAACCTTCTTTGTTACCTGCTACTTACTCTTTGCCCTTTGTCTGCCTGCCTTCTTTCATCTCTTCATTCAATAAACATCTACTGAATACTGAGTACTTGCTAAGTGCTAGGGCAGAGCTGGATGCTATACTAAAAGCACAGCCACAGTGCTACGGGCCCCCCCAAGGCTGAGGAGAAGAAGAGGGGGGAGGAGTGCAAAGGGAAAGAAAAGACTGTGCTAACACTTGCTTGGCACTGCTCGGGGCACCTCCACATGCAGTGTCTCAGTGATTCCTCCCAACCACCCTCCTCTGGGAGCAGGGATTAGGGCTGAGGAAACAGAGGCTCAGAAGGGAGGGGCAACTTGCTCAAGGTCACCTATCACAAGACTCCACAGGTCAAACTGCAGAAGAGGAAGGTTCTGCTGAGAAGCTAGAGTGGCGCGAGATGCTCATGTTGGGTATAAAGGCTTCAGATGAATCCAAGTCCTGATCATCTTAATAGCTTCAACCAGTTTCCCTTTCAGGTTTGAGCTGCTCACCCACTCTCCAGTTCCAAGACATCACTCATCATCCAGCTCAGCTTGACACCACCTATATCTTTCTCCCCCAACATCACCCAGTCATAACCCTACGGCCTCTTGGCCATGAGTCATTTTAATAAAAGTGCAAACTATGTGATAAGCCATGACAACAATGTGCAACCCTAAACCCCAACAAGCATTCTTCTGCAATGAGGCAGCAGGTGGAAGAAGAGTCCAGGGCCAAGAGACGACAAGGCTACAGGGGCGGTGGGAGACAGATAGCCTGCTGACAGTGCACACTCTAGGCCGCAGCACCTAGGCTGAGCACAAGGACCAGTGCCCTGGAGCCTGTGTGGGATCTGGCCGTCAGGTGGAGGAAATGGGCCATGAGCGTCTCCATAGTCATGTAATTTGGAAACCATTAGAGAACATCTATTTGGGTCGTTTTCAGACCAGATCCTACGGGAAAGAGCTTGTACAGCAAAGGAGAGGCTGAATGGACTTCCTGGCCTTCCAAAATGCACCCCTCCCCTGCCAACTTGTTCTTTTCTCCAAGTCACCAAGTGAGGGGGCCAGTGGGGGATGACATCCAGTCCCCACTCTGTTACACAAACTCTGCGCCTCTGGGGTTGCTCTGTCCCACCTGACAGGGCAACTTTCCTAATTTGCACAAAGTATAGACTAGGACAGTGGTAACGTTGTTCTGCCCACTCCCCCCAATCATATACACACAAACACATACACACATACAGCCATACAAACATACCCAGACTCACACATACTAACTCAAGCACATATACATAATTACACAAACACACACATGTTTATAGAGACACTACACACAGACACACATAGACACACTACACACAGCAAAGACACATGTATACATACACTCACAAACTCATATCATATACCACACACACATAAACAGACACACAGATACACAAACTAAGCCACAATATAATGAATAGAAATATACACGCAGACACAAATACAGTCATGCAAGGATATAGACACACAGACATTCAAACCACACAAATACACATACATTCAAACATATACATGCACACACACAGAGTTACTCACTTATACACCACACACATATAAACAGACAAGCACACACATATATACATAGACATACAGATACATAGACACACAGGCACACAGACCACACAGATACATACACATACACAAACATAACTTATACACAGACACATATACACAGGAATATACACATACATACATCTTTAAAAGAACAACTCTACTTCTCAGTTTTATATGACAAATTCTATTAAAAGTTTTTTTTCATTTGACAAATGTTCCACTACTGAGAGTGAATTAATTTGCTGTTTTTGAGGATTAATTTTTCTTCTTTACTTATCAATCAAATATTTGATGACAATATGTAGAAACAAAATGACAGTGGGAAGACATGATGGTAGCAGTTCTTTCCATGACATGAGTCTTGTTATTAGTTTTGGTTTTAGTTGATATCAATTGGAAAATTTGTGATTTTTAACACTGCTACATAATATCTGGAGCCAGGATTCTTGTGGTATCATTTGACACTTTCAAAACTTAAAAATATTGGTCTTTACACCATCTTCTTTTCCCTCCAAAGGATCTCAGGAACTCTGGAAAACGATATGGGGGTCTTGGAGGTGAATATGTAACATTATTGAGGAATATATTAGATAGGACTCTTTTGGTTATAAGAAATAAAAATATAACTCAAACTTGATTAAACGAACAACAAATAAACAAAGATAATTTATTGTGTTGTATATTTGGGCAAAATATGAGACAGTATATTCAATAGGATATACTCAATTGAATATTTTCAAAGAAACAATAGTTCAAAAGGGAGATAAACTTCAGGAAAGGCTAAATCTAGGGATTCAAATTATGCCTTCAAGGATCTTTTATTCTCCATTTTTCATTTCTTAATCCCTATTTTGATTTCATACTCAAGTAGCATCAATCCATATAGGAGCAAAGATGGCCAGCGATTGCTTTAGCCTAACAATGTCCTTATAAATCCTGGTGAGAAAAGGATGAGGGTATCTCCATGCTTCTATTTCTTGTAAGAATCTGGAAAAATCTTTGGCCCAGGTTTGCTCAAGTGCCCATTTCTAAGTATAGGTTAGAAAGAGATGAGCCCCACTTAAACCAGGGCACTGACTAGTGAGGGTCAGGAATGATTCCCCCAAGAGATACTAGACAGAAAGGGGAATATTTGGTTCCTCCTTGCTACTTCCAGAAAACTTATGCTATACTCATAAATCAGGCTCTGTGCTGGAGGCTGGGGGCATAAGATAAAAATATTCACATTCTTTCCCCCTAAGAACATATTAGGAATCTAGTGATGGAGATGGTATGTAAGTAAATAGCACAGTACACAGAAAATTTAATAATCACAAAATGATATTTTGATCAAATAAACTTCATCAAAAGACACTGTTAAGAAAACGAATAGGCAAGCCACAGAGTGGAGAGAAATAGTCATAAGACATATATCTGAAAAAAATTATATGTAAGGAATGACTACAATGTAATAATAGGAAAACAAACATCCCAATTAAAAACAAAATAAGCAAAAAGCTTGAACAGACACTTCATAAAAGAAAACACATGAATGGCCAATAAACCCAGGAAAAGGCTTTCAACATTGTAAATTGTCAGGGAAATGCAAATTCAAACCACAATGAGACACCACTACATAATGTTTGGAATGCCTAAAATTAAAGAGACTGAAAACAATTGTTGGAGATAATGGGGAGCAGCCAAGCTTCTCCTCTATTCCTGGTGGGAACGTAAAGTGGTACAACCATTTTTGCAAAAGCATACATCTACACTATGACCCAGCAATTCATTCCTGGGTATTAACCAAAGAGAAATGGAAACATATATTCACACACAAAAAAACTGTATGTGAATGCTCATAGAAACTTTATTATTAATAGCCTCAAACTGTAAGCAACCCAAATATCCACTAACATAAAAATGGATAAACAAACTGGTAATCCATACAATAGAATGTTACTCTGTCATAAAAAAGAATGAAGTACTGATACGTACAATGACATAAATGAATCTCAAAGAAAGTATGCCGAGTGAGAGGAGCTGGACATAAAAGAGTACATACTGTCTGATTGCACTTATGTGAAGTTCTAAACTAATCTGATGTAAAATAATTTCTGATGGAAAAAAATCGCCCAGTTTGCCTGGAGGGTGGATGGGTAGAGGTTAGGAAGAAGCCTGATTATGAAAGGACATGAGAAAACTTTCTGGGGTGATAGAAATTTTTTAAACCTTGAGGGATATGTGGGTTATATCAGCATATCCGTTTGTAATTATGAATTTGATTACTTGTACATTTTACATCAAATGAAAATAAATTAAAAAATAATTGAGTTGGGTTAGAGAGTGATGGGAGGTGTAGAAGAATCAGAAATGACAAAACGTTGAAGCTGGATGATGAGTACACAGAGGTTCATTAAACTATTCTGTTCATTATATTTGATCTTTTCCATAAGAAAAAGCTTTGAAAAGGCAAATAAATTACTATCTAACAACATGATGCCCCCAGTGAGAGGAACAGGAACTAAGTGTTGTGAAACTACCAAACCTGGAGCAATGACCTGCCTGAGGAGGTGGAGGTGGGGGCAGGGGAATGAGAGTGGTTTTTGAAAAAGGCATTCCAAAAGAGAGGACACCTGATTAGGAACTTAAAAGCCAAGGACTATAGCAATTGAAAATAACCAGAATAGTTAGAGAACATTATGGAGCTTCAAGTGACAGGACAGCATAGGATTGCTAATGCCATGTGCTTTCTGAAATTACCCTTTTCTCATAGGAATGAGTGGAATGGAGTGGAGTCCTCAGGACAGAGGAATTGAAGTCAGATTATCCTGTTCAGAGTGTCTGTCCTTGGATGATCTAAATCTCTGCCCTTCTCTGCACTTCAATTTTCTTACCTGTGAAGTGAGAGGGTCCAACAAGCTTATACCTAAGGTCTCTTCAAATGCTTGGAAGTTTTCTACAGTCACAAGCTAGTTGTGAAAACACAAGGAATAAAATAAAATGTCTGACAACATCTGATTCCCAGAACTTTCTTACTGCTGTATTTCACGTATTCTAAGATGCACACTGTTTTTTGTTTTGTTTGTTTTGGGCACGTTCTTATTTAACATTTAACATCACAGAAATCAGGGCTTGCCTTGCCATCGATGATGTCGGATGGCCAGGCTCCAGCAATGCCATAGCTGTATTTCCTGCCTATGGGTACTTGGTTATTATTCCTGGGCAAAATGACTGGGCAACTTCAGTTGTTGATATTTTTATGTACTTTAGGATGAACACATATAAGTTCTAGTCAATGTCCGGAAAACTACTTGTATTTTCTAATAGAATAAAAAAATTGCAGCAGCATCAAAATTTGCAAATTGGTACCAGTGGCTTGACAGACACTTCCCAAGATAAGAGTGTAGACTCTCTTTTAAGAAATGCTGCATTCCCCAACTTTCTCAATATTGCATGGAAAACCACGGCAACAGCTGAGTTGGAAAGTGCTTCAAAACAGGTGAACCATTTTGAGTGTGAAGGAGTCTTAATAATACCATAACCAATGTATTTGGCTTATATATTTCCTTTTTACATATACACAAGACCAATATATGATTTAAAAACTATATCTAAGTAAATCTAAAAGAGATTTTCATTAAATATATATCTATATCATGTCTAATTATGTCTAAAAGTTTTCTTAGTCATTTTTTTAAAACTTGAGTGGGAAAGCATCATATTATAACTTAATTGGCAATGCTTTTGCTTTCTAAGAGATATGTAAATTAATAGTTCAACTAGTGGCGTCTTCACTTTGATGAAATAGGGTAGTGAAACCGGATGCTTCCTCAGGCATTTTCTTTCTGTGTCTCTCTACTTTTTTGAGACGATAGGTAAGGTGTCATTTCTGATGGCTTTCTGTATATAAGAACTGTGCTAAAGGCTTTACAAACATCCTCTCAACTAATTGTGCAATCACCTTATAAAAGAAACCATTATCATCCCCTTTTAATGTTGAAGAGGCTGAGAGAGCTTGCCCCAAGGTCACACAGTTTGCATCACTTTTCTGAAATTAGAGGAGGAGCACAAAATGAAATTTTCTCAACCCAGATGAACTTTCTAGGACTCATTAGTGAATGATAATGCATCCAGCACCTGTGACGAGGGGTGGCACTGCAGAAGGCACCGAGAATTAGAACAGTCTATAGCACTTACCTCCAGGAAGGTCTGAAGACTGCAGCAGCACAGAAATAAATTTTGGAATCAGACAGAATAAGGTTTTCATCTCAACTGTACCACTTACTAATTATGGGCTTTTGAACAAATTAAGTTCTCAGAGTCTCAGTTTCTTCCTCTGGGAAACAGAATAATACTTACCTTCAAGAGTTGTGTGAAAGTTAAATAAGTTCGCTCAATTATTTTTTTATTCATTAAATATCTACACAGTGAGTATTTCATGCTAGGCATCATATATGTAATGTAAAATGAATACTATACAAACGCCCCCAGCAGAGCGTCAGGTACATAGCAGACATTCTAGAGAAAATTTGTCATCTTGTTTTTGTTTTTCTGGACCTATATCCCCTTCCTAACAGTGCTTCATTTTCCTTTTGGGGAGTTTCCTCCACCCCCAATCTATGGTACTGTAATCAGATGCACTGCCCTTCCCTGGTCTGGGAGTAAGCATGTGACCAAGTGAAGTCATCAACACATGCTCTCTGGAATTTTAATCTTCAGCACAGGGGAGAAGATACTGAAACTGGTAGGCGTTCATGCATTCCACCCTTGCCAGACTCTTCCACCTGGGAGCAAAGCTCTTTTGGCTTCTGTTCATTTCCAAGCCAAGCCTGATTCTCCAGCCTTACTAACATTTGTGTTTGCTTTGAAGTCATGTTATCATTCCAAAAATTCTCTTTTCCATAAATTAGCCAGAAGCACTGCTTGTCATATACAACCAAAGAAATCAGATGCCCAGTAAAGAAAAAATAAGAAAGTTAACTCTCCTTCCCAAGCATGTATTATTGTGTAAGGAGACAAGAAGAGGTACAAAAAAAAAAAATGGGTAGTTAATGGCACGTAGTAGAAGTGCTCCCTTGGCAGCATATATATTAATAGTAAAATTAGAACAGTTCATGTCAGATATTGTAAATAACAATGCTATTGACTTCCATTGATTGGTTGGGGGAGGGGGCAGTGCTTGCTATGGGATGACGCAGTACACACATTGTCACATCGAAAGCTCTCAGGAATCTGTGGAGTAGGTACCATCATCACTCCGGTGTCCTAGATGAGGACATTAAAGCTCAGAGAGGTTAAATAACTTGCATAGAGGACCAGCTACATAATTTGCGGGGCCTAGTACAGAATGAAAATGTATTCCTCATGCATTGAGAAATTATTAAGAATTTCAAGATGGTGATGGCAGAGCATTACACCAAGTTCAGAATCTTCAACATGCCTTCCCTCCATTCATTCCCCCATCACTGCACAGGTCCCACACTTATAAAGTTGGCCCCGCTTAAAGTAGTAAGTGGCAGGGCTGAGATTTTAACGCAGTTCTCTCTGATCCAGAATGCCATGATCTTAATTCATAAGTAACCTTACAATGAGAGCACCCCAGATCACAACAAAACTCATACCCATCCCAGGTCATTCAGATCATCAAGGCATTGCCTTCATCCCTTACCCCATAGAGCAGTTGGGGGACTCAAATGAAAGGTTGATAATGATGAGGACTTAGAGACTCACAGGGAAAAGTAACTAATCTAGGACAGTAATGACAAGCCTGGCTCTCTGCTGCCTTCCTCCTGGTCTTCAGTTTAGGCCCCACCCTTTGAGAGGGTCCTAGACCAATTAAAACAGACTCAGAGGAGGCTGAGCAGGATGATGAAGGAATTGCGTATACGTGATTATGAAAGTGTGGGTGGTTAGCCTGAAGACCAGAAGAATCCCAGTGGTCATCAGATCTACTCCATGCTGAGATATAAGCTCTGTTAGAACGGGGATCTTGCCTGCTTATCACAATATCCCAGTCAGTGCCTGGCACGGTGCCTAGGCAGGCCATAGTTACTGCTCAAGAAATAGTAAATGAAGCAATTAATTACACAGTTCACTGAATGACTGTCAAGTGAAAGAGGGATTGAATATCGTTTGTTTTTCTTTCCTCAAGGATAAAAATGAGTCTCAGTGGGGTAGACAGATTTTTGACTCTTGAATAAAAGAAAGCTTTCAACTCCAAGGTGGAACAGGCTACTAGGAGATCCCCTTCACAAGAAGGACTCAAGTGTAGCGAGGGTGACAAGGATATTCCCCAGATGCAGTCCCTAGAATAGCAGAAATGGCAAAGAGGTGTCTCTACTCCAAAGGCACTTCCAACTCATAGACAGTAGCTATGTAGGCCTCTGCTGAGAAGCTGGCTGTTCATGGGGCTGGCTGTTCATGGGGCTCTCCTTCAGACACCTTTCTGACTCTGTGAATTTGCACATTTTATCCAACCCAGAAATCTTGAGTGAGGCTAACGTCAATGACCCATGTAAGACAAATTATTGAACAAAGTTCACCAAAATTTACCTCTGTGTGTAACCAGACCAATGCTCAGCAATCCTACTTCAGGAAAATGTACCCTATTGGGCACAATTATTTGAAACACATTCTCATTCAACTCCAATTAAAGTGAAGATTGTGGGGTTTTTGAGAGGTCTTTGGTTTTTAGGTTTGGGCTCAGATACTCAGATACTGTACATAATTGCTAACCCCACTGGGGAATCCTGGAAGTTGGATTCATCCTACTTACAGACATCTGTGCAGAGAGAACTCTGAATAAATCTGTCTCCATAGTAATGATGAGTTACATTACTTCATAGCAATGTTAACCTTTGGAGGCAAAAGTCCAGACAGGTTGAGAAATGGAAAATGAGGACATAAGGGGGGAACAATTCCATTATCTCCAATCTAAAGAAAAGGCCAAAAGGGAATTAGCATCTATAGCATATTCAAAAAGAGCAGAGGCTAAACCACTCCAACTTGGAAGAGGAAAGATGAAATAGTTGTCATTGTTTCCCTTTTCTTCCACCAAAAGAGTTTATTAATTTACACTTATGACTCTGCCTGCCTCACTTAACAAGAGTTTGTGAAATGAATAATAGACTCACTCATTTGAAATCAAGGAAAAAATAATCTACCAGTGCAGTTCCCATTTGCCCCAACCTATATTTTATACCTTTATTTAGATCAGGGGTTTTAAACCTGGGTATACAAATACTTCATTTTTAAAAAATAAAATTCAGATTGTCATCATTACAATTGTCTTACAATTTTAAAGTGTGTATGTGTGTGTGTGTGTGTATATTACTTTTTTTTTTAAACCTAGTGAAATGATTCATAGCTATTTGAGATTGTTAAAGAGGGTCTCTGATGACACTGTGGAAAAAAAATATTAAGAAACCCTAAATCAGCTTCCTCATTTTTAAGGTATCTTCTTTGCTAAACACTATTCTAATTTTTTTTTTTTTTTTTTTTTTTTTAAGCTGAGCCATCCTGCTACCTGTTGGCCGCTCAGCGGCAACTCAGCTCGGGCTGGCATCGAACCGCCATTGCTCAGAGCTCAGCTCGCACTCTTGAGAGAGCTCTTAACCAACTGAGCCACTCGGCCGGCCCTTATTCTAAATATTTTTACTAAATGCTTTCTCATTTAACCCTCCTGGGAGGTAGGTAACACTGCTCACCACTCATTTTTTTCTTTCTTACAGAAAATAGTTTAAATAATAGTACTTGTTATCATTTATTGAATGTTTCAGATGTGCTGAACGTTTCTACAGCTCATTTAACCTTACAACAATCCTATGAAGTAAATGTTATTTTTTTTCCATTTCATCAATGACTAAATAAATGACCAAGAAAGTTAAGTAACTTGTCCAAGGGTATTTGCCTAGGCATATGCAAATTTCAGGTTTGAGCTCACGTCTAATTCCAAATCCTGTTCTTGAATCACTGCACCATATTATTTTTTCTTGCAAACCCTGCACAAGCTACTTGCACAAGTGTACGTTTAACCCGGAGTGGTGGAACATATCACTGAATAGAGGCTCTGAGAGCATTCACTGCCTAACAGATCTCATTTCTAATCTGAATTCCATCAGTGCCCATTTTCAGAACAGCAACAGTATTTCACCAAATAGGTAGAAGTGACATAAAAACATCTGACATCTTTTCTCCTCTGAAAATTGTTCCCAGGCCACCCAAAGTTGCATATACAAGTGTTTGTGTTTCGTATGAAACTCTCTCACAAGTGAGTAATCTTCTCTTTTGTTGGGAATCATGGGAGCTTTGTTATTACAATAGGGATGGGTCTTTTGGATGCAGAACAAGACAGGTAACAACCAGGGACTGACAGAGTCAGCAAAGAAGAATACCCCCCGCCCCTTTTCATATTTCTGATCTTTCTTGGCTCCACATAAAATCCCCTTCTCCAAGAAACCTCCCTAACTGGACATTTGATCTCTTTATCACTCCTAGTCAGTACCACACCACAAGGGAAATTGCCAGAGAAAAGAGAAAGTATGAAATATTTAATATAACTATCTCTTACTCAATCACTCACACAAGCTTTTACTTACCAGTGTGCAATGTATAAGACACTTCTGAGGTGAAGCAGACATAGTCCCTCCTCACAGTTGTTTTTGGGGCTCTGTGTGAAGACACAATTACAATAGCGGTATTTTAAGGACTAAAATAGCATTTTTCAAGTAATAAAGGAGCATAGAAGAGGCAGCAACACGTTGGTGAGGGTGTTCAGGAAAACTTCACAGAGGAAGTGACATGGAAGTGTGGTTCTGAAAGAAGAATAGGAATTTTCCAAGAGAAAAAAAAACAATGCCTTTTTTTTGTAAAGGCATTCTAGAAGGATATAGCATAGAGGTGTATTGTACAGTTACGTTGTGTTTGGGGGTACAGCAAGATTTGCGGTTTGACTGGAATAAAGGTGTATTTAGGGATGAGTCTGAGTTTTCTGCAAGACTGCGAGAGGTCTATGTGTGGCTCTGAGGTCTTGACTTTATCTTATCTGTACTAAAGCATTTTTTGAATTCTTTGATATTGTATTGCATTTTCCCTTCATTTTATTACAAATGTGAGTGGCAAATAGAAGTTAGAAAGGACTGATTATGGAGACAAGAGCCAAACTACTGTCTTAATAACACAGTTTCCTGAGATGGGAAATACTAAGCACGGCTATCTTAATAATTTTTAGGTTAAATTAAAGATGTGTAGGACAAAGTACTCTGCATACAATATCATGAAAACATTTTATTTTTTAGGGGAAAACAATTATTTTTTTATTTTTTATTTTTTTAAAGATTTTATTGGGGAATCGGGGGAGGGGAATAGCGTTGGGGAATCAGGGAAGGGGAATAGACAAATTGCCGTCTTTTCTTCAGTCTAGTTGTGGAGGATGTTGCTTCACTGGCCCATGTTGGTATCGTCATTGCACTCTTCCCGGATGAGGCAGATCGGTTGCTGGCCTCTGGATGTTGCTCACCCCAGCTATTGGCAGCTCATGGCTGGCTGCCAGGCGCTCACGCTGGCTGCCGGCCACTCACTGTAGCCTATGGCAGCCCACTGCAGCAGGGGCTGCAGCCTACACCGTCGACGGGGCTCGCACAGCCCAGCTCCATGTGGAGCTGTTGTTAGCTGTGGAGGGCAGTGTTACTGGCCCTCATATGTGGGATCTAAACTGGGGCCGCTGGCATCCCAAAACCAGCTCTTAACCAATACGCCACTCTGCCAGCCCAAGAAAACAATTATTTAAAAAAAAACGTTTCCAGAGGAAGAACCCCAGGAAAGAAACAAGGAGACAGGAAGGATTTATTGAGCGCGTTTCTGTGTAGTTGTTGCACAACATTGAATTAATTGTAATCCTTAGTTCAGGATATATATGTATATATTTCGTCATATTAATAATGTGTAAACTCTCATAATCATTATCAATAGTAAAATAAAATACTGCCATCAAACATTAGAGCTAGAACACTGGCACTTACCTACGTGTTTCTCTTCTTTCCTTCCTCCTCTATCCACATCCAGATTCACCACTTTCCAAACTCTCCTATCTCACACACACATACAAGATGTGATCACAAAATACAGTGAACGTTTAAATTTAAAAAAATTATTACAGTAAAAGACACATTGCCATTACTCCCCCTCAAAATACTCCCCCTTGCTTCGAACACACTTATTCCATCATTCTTGCCATTTTCTGAAGCAGTTCTGGAAGTCCTCTTTCGTGAGTGTCTTTACTTCATCTTCCATCATGACAATGCTCCATGTCACACACCACTTCTGGTATACAGCAATTTCTGTCAAATAAAAACATTATGATGTGTCTTCATTGACCTTATTCACTGGAATCTGGCACCGTGTGACCTCTGACTCTTCCCCCAAGTCAAAATAACCATGAAAGGTAAATGGTTTGAATTGATTCAGGACTTTGAGGCAGCCACGACAGCACAACTAAAGACACTCACGAAAGAGGACTTCCAGAACTGCTTCAGAAAGTGGCAAGAATGATGGGATAAGTGTTTTTGAAGAGAGGGGGAGTATTTTGAGGGGGATTAATGGCAATGTATCTCTGACTGTAATAATTTTTTAATTTAAATATTCACTGTATTTTGTGATCATACCTTGTATGTGCACACACATTTATATGTATTATATTACAGACTCAGTGACTCTGGTGAATGTAATTGCCATTTATTTCTTTCACTGCTGAGCACATTCTATGGTGTGAATATACCAGCATGTATTATCCATCCTGCTATCAATGGAATTTGGGTTTTCCTTGATTATCTAGTCTATGAAGAACTCTCTGATGTTTTTTTCCATCTCCAGTTTCAAATCTCCCACCAGCTCTGAACTGAGTATCATTACCTTGACTTTATGGATGAGGGCACTGAAACTCAGACAGGATAAGGAACTTTCCTGCTGTTTCATGGTCACACAGTGGCAGAGCCAAGGTTTAATCCAGTTCTTAGTGACAAAACCTACAGTCGCCCTTCCTCCCTTCTTTGTATGCCCAGTTGTCCTCTAGATACAGTGTGTTAAGGGCACAGGAGACTCCCAGATCACTTTTGGTTTCTCTAAGTCCCTTTTATGAGTCACAGCTAAAGTGAAGAGGGGATTTCCTAAGCTGCCCCTGTCAGTAGATGTCAAAACAGTCTGTTTACTCAAGCCATTCCAGGGGTGGTAGTCAGCTGGACACAAAACTTCTGGCCCAGCCCGGTGGGTGGGACTGCTTTTCACACAGCAGTCTGCTGGAGTGGATTTCCTCTTTTCCTATTTGTGTCCTCAAACAGGTAATAATAACAATAGTAATCATCATCATCATTATCATCATCATCATCATCATCATCATCCTTCACTTGTAAACAGAGCTGTACCATTTCCAAAGCTCTCTCTGAGTTGGGAAAGTATTTTCAGCCCCTTTTTACAGATTAGAAAACCGGGTATCAGAGAGATTGTGATTCAGCTAATAAGTGGTGGCTTGAAAAAAGCCCAGGCTATGTTCAGTGTTTTCCACACAAATATCTTCTACTTAAGTTAATAGATCACACCCTGAGAGAGGCTTTAAGAGAGTCTGAAAACTAATAATGAGAACCTTCCCTCAACATCATCTTCACTATTAAAGGTCCCATTATTTCCAAAGGAAAAATACCGAGTCACCTCTTTAACTTATGTAATAAATGTCTGATAACTACAGATTTTGATAAATGACAACCACAGTACAAGAAGGAGGTATGTGACAACATGAAGTGGTTTGCAGGTGCTAGCGTAAAACCCTCTTTAGTGTCTCTTTCCCACTGTCTATCACAGAGCCCTAAGTGCCAGTACTCCTCCATTTGTGCCTTGGTTGTTTTCAATTGTAAAAAGACCTTTATGAAAAGGTGAAATCTAGTGTAAGTCCTATTTTTAAAAAAATTAGACCTTTATGAAAAGGTGAAATCTAGTGTAGGTCCTATTTTTTAAAAAATTATCAAAAGCTTAGACAAAGTGTTATCTGTGTGTTCTTTCAGTAGCATGCTGGAATATTGTCTAATAGGCCAACCCTAAAATTATTTAATTCTCTGTTGTTTGAAACATTATTTACTGCTGTTCAAGACCTAGATTCTGTGAAGAAATTTAATAATTGATAGATTTTTTTTTTCCCCAGCACAGACACAAATGATTTTTGTTTAGAGGAAAAATAATCCCAACAATTATGGTCTCATGGCCCTGTGGGACATTAACTGGTTTTACTTAGCCTAGCTATCTTATTCTAACATTCTTTCTTCAGTGCATATGCATATTTGGTATCGCACATGATTTTTTCAAATGATCTTTACTAATCTGCTGGTTCCTTCATGAATGGGTTGGATTAATTTTGCATATATGCTCACTTTATAATAGTTTATCATTTTAAAAAAATTATACTTAAATAGTCTTAACTTTTTAACACATAGTATTGGAGTACCTGACTAGGTGGGTCCAAAATTTTTTTTTTTGTAATAAGCTGTCATTTTAAAATTGCTTTTCTGTCTAGAATAAAGCCTGGGAGCCGGTATAGTTATCTTTCTTTGCTTAGGAAAAAGTCTCTTCACTTGATGGCTGTGTTTTAGTTATGAAAACAGAAGGCAAGTGGGCACCCACTGCCAGAGGGAATTATTTTTTTTATTTTATTTTAATTTTGGCTTTGGGAGGCTGCCCTCCCTTGATATTAGAAGAGGATCACTTGGGTAGAAGTAGGAAAATTTACATAGAGACCCAGAAGGCATTGAGATCTGGACTTTTCTTTGGATGTTCAACTTTCTTACACCCTTTTCAATGACTAGAGATGGCCCCCGTTTAAGTCTTTTAGCGGACAGGACACCAAGAGTTGCTAAAAAGGAACTCCCCATGTGGAGATTTCTGGACTGATAATCCGGGTTCAATGTCATTGTTGAGGAGGTGGTGCAAAGGAAGTGTCGTTTCAGTCAAATGCGTGGCCTGGACTCTGCTGGTGACAGCATGCTTTGAGGATAGTTGGGGGCACAGAGAGTTGGCCACAAATAACGCTGGAAAAATAGTATTGTCTTTCCTTAAATAAAAAAACTAAAAAAAATAAGACCTCTGCAACTTTGAAAGGGTCTAAAGCAGCAAGAATGGCACTGAGACAGGAAGTAAGCAGGAAGGCAACGAGGCAGGACCAGATTGTGATGATGACCCCATGTAGCAGGGCTAGAAGCTAGTCACTGAAAATACAGCACTCATATACAGACCAGATATTCCTATTCGCCCTTCGAGAGGTGTTGGAAATACGGACTGGTTTTTGGATTAGGAAAGTCATTAAAAGGGAGAAAGGGGAACCAGAGTTACACTAATCTTAATTTTAAAATAATGATAATGTAATGTTAATTACACCTCAAGTTGTTAAAGGAGGTCATGCAGTTACAAGGACAAAAATGGGCATACTTATAATAATCTTGCTACCGTTCTTTGAACACTCATTATGCACCATATTATTTTACACTGTTCTTGATACATAAAAGATGTTTAGTATATGGTAACTATGATCAATAACATTATTATTCATATTAACATGCTGTTGGTTCTAATGTTTAAATCACTAATTTTGACGTAAATCTGGTAAAAACTGTCCTGGTAGAATAATCAAGTAATGATGCCATCAGCCACCTGCCTTTTGAATCTCATTCCTTAAGTGAGCTCTGAACAGTGCACAAGAGCTATTGTTTGAGAGAAGGAAGGAAAGGCTGCTGCAGAAGGCATCATCACAGCCCAAGGGCAGGTGCTGACTGACAATCCTTCCTGCAGCTGGGGTCTCACAGGAAAGGAGAGACTTGCTCTTCACCCCCTAAGGACGGCTATTAACCAGGTCCCTGATTAACAGGAGGTGGTGCCTTTGTTTGCTTATTGTTACCCTCCACATACTGCCTAACTCTGGGGGACTCTGCCAACAAAAAAAATAATCACTTGTGGATAGGAGCAATCTGGCAAATCTCTGGATTTTGGATGGGAGCCTTCATTATTGTAGAGTTCTCTCTTCCTCTTCCTCCTTTTCCTCCTCTGCCTTCTCTGTCTCCCTCCCTTCTTCCATCTTCTCTACTTTTCTCCATCCTAAACATAAGTCCCACATTTTCTCATATTACCATCGATGTAAACTTGGGAACATTTCCGCATCCCATAAGATGTACCACTGACAATGGCTGTGTTTTAAGTGGTTTTGGGAAACCCAGGATACCAAATACTTACCCTTCCTAGAAATGGATGATGCAACTCAACTTGTCCAGAGCATTGAGAAATCCTATGGAGAAGGCACCAATGAACTCAGAGCTTCCTAATCTCCTTTGCTCACAAATGAAATCACATTTAAATATTTTTTCACAATACTTATTAATATCCTTCAGCACTAGGGCTTCAAGGGATCTGGATCAGGGCATTCCAGGAAGAGAGAAGAAATGCAAAAGCACAGAAGTGTGAACCAATTTTGCATGATGAGGTATTGTGGGAGAAGTGCTGGGGCGAATACTAACGAAATTTGTTATGGCTCTTGTGTATAGGAAAGAAGGGGGTGCAGAGAAAGGCCAATAGCATAAGGAATTGGTTTCTTCAAGGCACCTAAAAATGCTACTCTGACAGGAAGTAGGGAGGGAAGGTGAAAGCGAATTACCTTGCCCCAGCTCACCGTTAGATCTCAGATGCTTCTGTTATATCTGGGGCTGAATTGGAAGATTGTGATGGATGTGACAGGCAGTGAAATTAGAGAGGAGACCTGAGTGGTAAGCTAAATATTTTAACTTTATTCTCTTCAGTGCTTCCCAGTTTTTGTTTCATCAGCACACAGAAAATTAGTACAGTTTTGGTTTTGTATAGCACACTGGAATAAATGGAGCAGGGTGCTTGGTCCAAGGGTGGAGGGGTCAGTATTTGAAACTTGTAAACCATTTGTGGCTTAGCAGTGTGCCCTAATGTGGTGGGGAGGTGATGTTCTAGGACCTAGATTCTAGGTGATAAGGAGTAATAGACAAGCTTTGAGCACGTAAGTGACCTGATTAGTTAACATGAAGGGCTCTTGTGGGCTTTAACTGGGACCCCAAAAGAAGATCAGACACAGCTGGTCCTTCTAGTTCCACAAACTTACCATGGTCCTCCCTTCACAGGATCTTTTGCATATGTTTTGCCTCTGCCTGGAATTACTCCCTCCAGCATCCCTGGTCTTTACTTTATTATTGCTTCCATCAGTCTTCTGATCACAGCTCAAATATCACTTTTTCAAGGAAGCTGTGCCTCATTCCTCAAAGTCAAGTCTCCTTTCTCATATCTTCATACATATTTTTCACCATGCCACTAGTTTTATTTTACAGTAATGCATTTGCATTATTATGTGGTTTCCTCCTAACTGGACTATAGATTTGTCATGCTGCTTCCCCACCTGGCACGCCCTCCCCTCATATCTGATCCTGTTCAAATTGTAGCCATCTTTCAAGGTCCATCTGGAATTCTATTTCCCACCATCCTCCCCAACTGGACATACTTTTGCTCCTCCTCTCCGATATTCTATAAATATGATTTCTGCACATCTCTGCTGGCTTTCTGGAGCAGACATGTAGTGATTTTTCTGCCTTGTACTGCTGTTTTCTGGGACTTGTCTCATTCCCCCGCCCCCAGTTCCAATCACGAAGTTACTGTGGGGCCTGCCATGTGAGCTCAGTGTGACTTCACCTGAGGTCCTCATTACAGGTGTGGGGGGGAGCACTATGGACACTTGAACCAATGGGTCCATTCTTTGGGATTTTAAGGTTTGGGTTAGAGAGTTGTATCATCCTGCCTCATAGAGCTGAAGTTCTAAGATATAGTACTCTGGAGCTATCAAGGGCCATGGTCTTGCTTTGTGGAAAATATGGGTCTCCAGTAAAGGAGCAGAATGAAGTTGTGCTCAGAGAGAAGTGGAGGCAAGATAGGGACCCGTCAACATTGGAGTCCCTGGTTCAACGGTTCCTATATCCCAATATATCCAACTTTTGCCTAGCCTTGGAGTTGTGAGATATCCATGGATGCTTCCAATAAATTCCATGTTGGCTTAATTTGGTTTGGGCCAGGTTTCTGTTACTCTGTCACCAAAAATACAAATTCATTCATATATATTAACCACTTTTGAGAGCTCTTTGGGATGACATTGATTGCTTGAATTCAGGACAACCAGGGTAGAGAAAGTTAAAACTGTAGAGAAGCATCCAGATTTTAATATAAGGTTTCTAAAATATGTTTATCAGAAGTCTCCACGGAGAAACTGCACAATATAATGGGAAGATTAGGGGCTTTGGAATCAGACTTAGGTTTGAGGCCAATTCTATTGTTTCAAGCAGAAATTGTGACTCTAACCAATTGACTGCACTACTCTGAGCCTTATCTGTCAAATGGAGATAATAATACCTACCTTAAATGGGGTATTATCACATGGTCTAATGAATAATGCATTTGAGGGCTTGACATAGAATCTGGCTTAGCATAGGCACTCAGCATTCCACATTTCAACTGAATCTAAGACCCCATTAATTGTAACAGGCATCATGATTTCATCTACCACTGAGAAAGGAAAAGCTGATTGATCTCTGACAGGCCATTGATTATATAAGGGATTCTGATTTCAGAGCTGTTAAACTATGAAAAGAAGTGTTATCTTAGAATCAACGAAATACAGTATATTAGGCTCAAGTGATCTACGTAATAATGTTAGGCACCGGTGATATAGGAGTGAAGGAAACCCATATTGTCCCTCCAGGTGCTAGAAGCTAATAAGTAATGCATTTCAGATTTTCTAAAGGACAAGGAATAACCTTGGATGGTGATTCCTCACTTGCGAAGATGCCTAGGGCCAAGAAGTAAAGCAGCAGAGAAATACTAGAGTTTAATCCTTTTATATGTTGTTAGATCCTATAGCAGTTATATTTTCATGCTCTGCATACAATCCAAAACAAATTGTCTGCTTACAATTACAATCCTGCTGAGTTTCCAAGAGCCTAGCCCCCAGGGAGCTATTTGAACGCCATGTCTTATCCACAGTGACGCAATTCTGCTTTTAAGTGACAATTAAGGGGCTTCCTTATAAGTCAGGCCAAACTTTCTCCAAAATAAATGAAGGAAGTGCCTGAAAAAGAAAATGTTTTAGGCTTGTTTTCATACTGTCACTTAAGAAGAACCATTTCCAAAAAGGACTGAATTTTTTTTTTTTTTTATCAAATTTGGAAGGCCTGTATTTTATAGCCCTTTGCAGCTTTTTAGTAGAACAGAACAAAGCCTCTTAGGAAACTTAATGTAACAGTAACCAAATGTCCTTGTTAAGCAGCCATTTACTGGTCTATTAAATCTGATCTGAACTGTGATATTTTGTGGTAAATCTTTCCTCCAACATAAATTGCTCAAGATGGGCTTCTTAAGGCATTTCACCCACTGCAGACAGCTCCAACACCATCCCAGAAAAGGCAAACGTGCGTGCATCTTCCTGGGCAACTCTTCCAGGATGGGAGATCTAAAAGGAACATTTTCTCAAAAAAAAAAAAAAAAAAAAAAAAAAAAAAAGGGCCGGCCGAGTGGCGCGGTGGTTAAGCTCTGGCTTCGGAAGCTAGCAGGCCCGGTGCGGTCTGACATATGAGGGCCAGTGACACTGCCCTCAAAAAAAATAAATAAATAAATAAAAGGAACATTTTCTTTGCCTCATTTGCTTAGGGAGACTTAAAAGTAATTTTAGATATAACATAGTTCCATCCCATTGTTTCATTTTACAGATGAGGTGGGCTCCAACAATTAGTTATTAGAAATGTAGTATAGGTCAGGCACTGTCTTAGACCCTGGGGATGCAAAGATAAAGAAAATATTTCTTGCCCCTCAAGTGCACGCCATCCAGTAGGGGAAGAGAGATCAGTAAGTAAACTGGTAAGTGCTAGGCAACTGAGAGAACCCCTTACCTCAAATTACGGCTGGCAGTTGGAAAGGGCAGGAAAATGATCTGCATTTGTCAAGTGCATTGTCAGATCCCTGCAAGAACCAGGATTCAGATAGTTAAACAAAGAGAGTAAAAGGAAGGGACTACTTAACAGAGTGTGGGCAGAGCACAGGAGCAAACGAGGGATTTGGGGCACCCGGGGAATACTAACAGTAAGAAGTCATTTTCTCCCCCAGGGCCAAAGGGGTAGGACAAAGAAATAGCATACTAGAGGACAGCAAGAACTGGAGCCCTGAAGAAGCAGCATCTCAGCAGGAGCTATAGCCATAGATGGTCACAGTTGCTGCCAGAGAAAGGGCACCAAAACAAGGAGACAGCAGGGAAGAAAGAAATAAATGCTCCAGCCTCTTTGCTCCATTCTCTGATTTTCCACTGGTGCTTCCCATTGGCTGAACTCAACCGGAAGCCAGGTTGCAAATGTGATACAACCTGACAGAGTCAGCTTCCTGAAGCATAGAGCAGGGCAAAGAAGGGCAGACAATGGACGTGGGAGAGAAGGCAGATGGAAATTAACCAACATATCTGGCATCTATCATTTTTCAAGGTGCCTAGGTGTACACACACACACACACACACACACACACACACACACCATTCATTCATTTTGCAAACACTTATCAAGTAACTACCATGTAAATAATGGAGATAAAAGACAGTGTACTTGGCTTTGGAGGTAAAAGGGCAAACAAAATACATATCATTTTAGCCCTTATGGGCCTTTCAGTAGTGAGAAAAAGATGAATAAATAATCTATAAAGCCTAATGAGTATTATGTTAAGAAGAGGTCAGGAGGCTGTGGGAGTACATTGGGTGGGGAGTAGCTCATGAAACCTAGGGTTCACGGAATATTTCCCTAAGAAAGTGGCATTTAAGCTGGGATTTGGTATACAGTCAATGGCATTGTAACAGCTATATACAATGTCAGAGGGCTGGTAGACTTGGAGGGGGGGTTATCACTTTGTGAGGGGTGTAAATGTCTAATCATTATGCTGTTTTGTATACCTGAAACTAATATAAAAAATAAAAGTAGATTAAATAAATAAATAAAGTGAGTATTGATAAGTAGGGAGAAAAAAAAAAAAGGTGAGACTTGGTGAATAGAAGCCAGACACTTACAGGAGTGAGTGGTAGACAGAGGAGTGTTCCTGGTAGAGAGAACACGTGTTCAAAGGCCCAGAGGCAGCAATGAGTGTCAAGTTCAAGGGCCTGAAAGAAGTTCAGTCAGTGTACTTAGAACTTGGAGTGTGAAGGGGAAGTGTTGAGAAATGTGGCTAGAGTAGCAGCCAGAGCCAGATTGCTTGGGGCCACATGTCGGCAGATTTTGATTCTAAAGGCAATGTTGAATCATCCAAAGCTTTAATTTGCTTTTTCCCAGGTTGGAAAAGTCACTCAGGATGTATTTTTCTCTCAGTCATCCTGACTTAAGGGGATATGTGCATGGTAATGCTCAAGATGAGTCCTAAGAATAGTAGGGGCCGGTCAATGGGTGACCATTGAAAACGGTGTTCTAGGCAGAGGGAAGACCATGTGCAAATATTCAGGGACAAAAGCTCGCAGAGAGGGACCCAGGAACATAAATCGTTTATACTGGCTGGAACATGGAGAATGAGTGGGGGAGGTGATGAAGTGTTGGAACAAGTGAGAAATGACTCTGAGTTATTACACTCTCCCATCCCATGCACCCTGAATTTCAGGGTCATCAATCCTCTTACCATCACTAGAGCATATGCTTTTATTTTCAATTGAAAGTCTTAATAGAACAAAACATTGACCCTGAATAACAGGGAGCTCCTTCTGTCTGACTGCCTTTCAGTGGGGACATCATTTTTTTCTTGCCTTTGGACTTAAACTGAATCATCTGTTTTTCCTGGGTCTTGAGCCTGTTGGCTTTCAGGAAGGAGCCACACCATTGGCTTTCCTGGGGCTCCAACTTGCTGACTGCAGATCTTGGGACTCATCAGTCTCCATGATTGCATAAGCCAATTCCTGAAAATGAATGATTGAATCAATGGATCAATGAATCAATCAATCAATGAGTCTTCTATATTCAACTTCTATTAACACAGACTAATTTTCCCTATTCAAAAACTTCATATAAATGGAACTATATATAGTGTCTTTTGTGATTGATTCTTTCATTATGCTTAATGTTTGTAAAGTTCATCCTTTTTTAATGCATATAAATAGTTTGGTCTTTCTTATTACTACATCCTATTCCACTGGATAAATTTTTCACAACTTGCTAATCCATCCTCCTGTTGATGGACTCTCGTTGTTTTTAGTTTGGGGTATTATGAATAAAGTTGCTATAAATAGCTTTGTACATGTCTTTTGTGGATATATATTTTAATTTATCTTAGGCAAATACCAGGATTGGAATTTCTGCATCATAGTTTTAACTGTTACTGAATAAAACAGTTTTCCAAAGTGCTTTAAATTGTTTGCAATGGCACCACTCATGCATGAAAGTTCCAGGTGCTACACATCTTTGATAAAACTTGATACAACCAGTCTGAATAACGTTAGCCATTTTGGTGGATTTATAGTGGTATCTCATTGTGGTTTTCTCATGAATGTCCCCTACAGCTCATGGGAACATATGCAGCTTCTGTATATCTTTGGAATCACCTCAGGACTCAGTTTCTCTCTTTCAAAAGCAGTTACTCTCAGTGACAGCATGGACACAGGAAAGTTGTCTAAAAGACTTGGAATTTGGTTTCGGAATACCTGAATATCTTGTGGAGAGAGTCAATATTCCTTGATATAACATATGAAGCCTTCATCTGATGCGTTATTTTCCACTCTCATTTCATACCACCCTCCTCTGAGTCTCCTGTGATTTATCCATGCTAAGTACTGGCATGTTTCTCTCAGCTCTAATTTCTTTACAAAAATATTCTCTCCTCTTGCAAAGCCACTTTCTCCATGATCTGGATAGGGAATTTCTCCTCTTACTTGAAAACGAACTCTTACTTTTTTGGTGAAGTCTTCCCTTGTTCCATAGGCCTAATTGCTAATCCCTTTCAATGGTGTAAACCTCCGATGTAGTCACTACAACTGCTTGTGTATCTGTTTCCCTATGGGACTAAGAGTTCCTGTACTATAAATCTTTGTGTTCTCCGTGAGTAAACCACAAATTGTCCGATAGCAAGTGATGAGTAAATAAATACAATTCAAGAATTTGGAGGTGAAACATTTCTTATGAAACAGCAGTCAGGAAGCAGCAGAAAGGCTAAACATGAGGAGAGATAGATTCTGTCCCTGGTCTTATCTCAACAAATGATTCCATCTCTCTGGGCCTTGGTTTTCTCATCTTAAAGCAAGAATCTGGAACCAGATGGTCTCTCAGATCCCTCTCAGCTCAAGCATCTTCTGAATGTCCTTCCGTTGTGAAACACAGCAGAGATTGTAGCTCTTTGGCTAAGGGGCCCCACATCTGAAGGTAGTTAAAAATAACCACAGAGTAAAAAGCAAGACAGACAGACTTTGGTGTAACAGGAAGGGTGTTTGGACTAGACAAGAAAATCTAGGTTTGTCTTGTTTCTATTACTTCCTACCAGCTATGTGATTTTGCTCATATAAGTCATTTCTTTTTGGGAACTTTAGTTTTATCGTTTGTAATTTGGGGAAAAATAAAGCCTTAGCAAAATCCATGTCAGGATTAAATTGGTGGTAATACATTTTAAAACTCCAACTCTCTGAGGGCCAGCCGAGTGGCGCGGTGGTTAAGCGCTGGCCTAGGAAGCCAGCGGCCCCAGTTCGGTCCCACATATGAGGGCCAGTGACACTGCCCTCAAAAAAAAAAACAAAAAAACTCCAACTCTCTCTAGTCCAAACAGAGCAGAGTATTATTCTTTGGATTATTATCGTTCTCAACAAGTTGGGGCCTTAAGAGATCTATCTTGAAAACCAGAGGGGCTTTTTGAGATGATTTCTTAAAAGAGATCACTGATGTTAAATTACCAGCCAGGAATTGGCCCTCTACATTTTGGAGTCAAAGACTTTACAATGTTCACCTTGCCAGCTGCTCAATTGCTTAACTGCAGCCTTCAACCACTTTAGCTTTGAAGTTAGGTGTGAATTAAACTGCCTCCAGCATCTACATTGAAATGGAAATTATTCAGTGGTGAACTGTCTCATAAACTGTGGTCACATGTCCCATAAAACAAACACAATGGACAATGTAAGCATGAGAGCTCCCAAAATGCAGAGAAGTTGATACCAATCTGCTCAAATAAAGCAGTATTTTCTTCTTGACTTAAGCTGTCAATTGTGTGTATCTCTATATTTGTACAGGTATGTATGTTTTTTCGTGACCCATATGATTCAGGCACCAAAACATATAAAGTATTTCATAATGTTTCCATAAGAAAGAGGGTGAGAAGTAGATGATTTTCTTGCTCCCTTTTACCCCAGGTTTTTCTCAGAATCCACCTGTTGACCTACAGCTGAACTTTCTGTTGTTCTATGGCAGGTAATCTGTCCTTTTTCTCTAGTTGCTTTGAAGGTTTTCTTGGTATTCATGATGTTCTGCAACTTTCTATGTCAGTACAGGTCTTTTTAAATTCATTTATCTTTTGGGCCCTCCTGGTGCTTTCAATCTGAGTCCAATGCTGAAACCTCCATGCTGAAAAAGTCTCATCCATCATCTTTTCAAATCCTGCTTTTCCACCCTTGTCTATAAAAGAGCAAATAGCAGATAGCATGGCCCACATCCTAGTTGCACATCTGTTCTGCTCCCTCCTGGAGCTTTATATAAACCACAACCTAGGACAATTAGTAGTATGACCTTAAATGCTCTCTTCATGGATGGAAGAGTCCCGAACCAGACTTTTAGTTTTCGTTCATGAGAGTCCCTCTCATTCCCGGCCACATTTGGTTCTCCTGCCCCAGAAATTCAACTCCCCATTGCCTTCATTGGCTAGGTGAAGAAGTTGGTGGACCACACCTTTAACCCCTGATTATTGCGGTGTTTGGGTTCTATTTCTGGGCCACAGAGATGTTTATCTTCCTGTTATTTCAACCACGGTTACTTCTACCTTTTATTTTAAAATAATTTTGGACTCACAGAAGAGTTTCAGAAATAGTACAGAAAGTTCCCATGTACCTTCCCTGAATGTGAACACCTGGTGTAGCACAGTTAGGCTTTTAATATTTTTCTTTTTGTAGTTGATCTCTTACTTCTAGGTAGTTGGTCCTCAAGGGCAGTAGAAGCACAAACTCATCAAGCCCACGGACTAATAGTTCTGGGCTAGCAGTTTTCTCATTGATTTCCTGTTTGATCATCCATCCATTCATTTGACAAATATTTGTTAAGCATTTACTATGTTTTGAGCACTGTCCTAGGCACAAAGGATATAGCAGTGATCAAAACAGGCAGAAATCCCTGGTGTTCCTACAATTTAGTGTTGGAGATATAAAATAAAGAAGATAAACCTGGTAAAGTAGATAATGTATTATATAGTGATAAGTACAGAGGAGAAAACTAAAGCATGGCAAGAGGGTAAGCAGTGTTGAGGTATTATATAGGGAGGTTACGGCAGGCATCACTGAGAAGGACAATTGAGTGAAGACCCAAAGAGGTGTGGTCGTGATTCATACAGATATCTGAGGGGGAAAACAGCCCTCATAAATACCTTGAGAACTAAGCATTATAGCCACAAGGAAACAGGTTCACAGGAATTAAGTCACTTGCTTCTGCACTTAGCCAGTAAATGGAAGAACTGTGATTGTAGCCAGGTCTTCCTGACCTCAGGGCTTGTGTTCTTCTTATCTGAGTGGCGAAGCACAGATTTACAAAGAGGCACACACCCTTTCAAAGGGTGCATTCTGGTCCTCTTACTCACATAACTTTGTACTAAGCCATGGCGTTCTCATAAACCTTTCAAGAAAACCCTAGAAGCCTATTTACAGAGTACTTGAGGTTTTTCAACAAGATGTTTTTGTTGAACTAGCTGAGCTTCATAAAATATGACTTTGACCTTTGCAGCCCGTGGTCTGGGAGCTTGAGTGGTTATGGCCAGCCTGGAAGGTGGCTGATGCCTCCTTGGAAGGCAGCTCGTTTGTCAGCTCCCGCACTAATAGGGAAGCAAATAATTCTTCCCAAGAGTGTTTGTACTTATTTTGCTACCTTTTAGCACTCATGCCATCCATTTCCATCAAAATATATCACAGAAAATGAGCCCTTATGAGCAAACCCTACCGACACTTACAAAATAGAGAGACAGCCACTTTATACTGTGAAAGATTTGGATTCCGGGGATCTTAAAGGCCAGCACATAGAATTCGCCCTTTAAAAGGAATGCAATAATAACAACCTGTGCCCATGGGGAGGTCTCATGGAGTCATTTTAGTGTTTATAAGACTCTCCTGGGGAGTTTAAATGCAGATTCCTGAGCCTGGCTTTCAGGTATTGGATTCAAGTCTTGGATGATACAAGGAATCTGCCTATTCAACACTTACTCCTCCCACAAGTGGTCATTCTTTGGTCCAGAAGGTCAAATGCAGATTCCTCCCCAGGGAGCTAATAGCCTCTCGAGGATCAGTCCCAACCTACTTTGGCAGTTGTACTGCTCGCACCCTGGCTCACTGCCCCTTCCTCCTTACCCATCATCTCATGTCCACATGCTCTGACCATTCGCAGGAATTCTGATTTCCTTGAGCTTCCCCACTAACATAGTTTTGTTGCAGTGAGTCCCTTGCCTGGAAAGCTTTTCCTCTTATCCTTGCACCTTAAAGTCTTGCCCCCTCTTTTAAGACCCTACTCAGGGTTCTCAACTCCATAAGTCTTCCTAAATCTTTCAGTTAAAGTTAACTCCCCCTGTTTTTGGTTTCCATAGTTTAAAAGAAAAAGAGAAAGGAGGAGAAGGTGAAGAAGAAGGGAAAGGAGAAGGAGAGGAACAAGGAGGAGGAGGAGTACAAGAGGAATATTGCTATGGTGGATCTTAACATGGCTTGCCCTCCAGGTTCAAATGGGTGACTTTTATCTATCTATCCCTCCGAGGCCCAGCACTGGGTTTACATGAAGCTGTTCTCCAAATTCTTGTTGACTGAAAAGAACAGTGAGTATCTTAACAATTAGTCCATTAATGATTAGTGTGAAATAAGTGAAGTTTTACCTAAGAAATCATTTATCTCCTAAGTAGATTAAGTGGCCCTACAACAATTTTGCCTATATACTTGTATACCTGGCTAAGAAATTGTTTGGTTTTGGTTTCATTTTTATTTTTCCTTTTCACATTTCAATTTTTATCCTAAGCTATGGATCAAATGTAGCTGAATTATTAAAGAGTCACTGGTAGGTGGTCTCTGTACTCTTATTGAGGCTCTGTACTCTACCAAGATTAACAGTAATAAGCATGGACTCTGGAGTTAGCACTTCCATCCATTGCCAAATTGCTGAATCTTTCTTTAGCAACACAAGTTTGTTTTAGAAAACAAGCATGTCTTCTCTCTCCATATCATAAAATGTGGAAATACCTCTCTCACAAGTTTTTATACATATAAAATAAGATAATACATTAAAGACATTAGCACAAAGACTAACTCAGTAAGTGCAAAATAAATGGTATAATTATTATTGTTGTTGTTGTTAATAATGGCTCTGTCTCCTAAGGCACTGTCAGACATGAGTTGTTCTCAGTAGCTACAGTTGCAGCCCCTATACAGACTCAGAGACCATCACAGGCAAGACGAATCCAGGCAAAGCTGTTCTAGGCTGCTCATGCCCATGATGACATCTGACCCTGTTGGATGAACTTGGTCAAAATGATCACCTCTTTTTGCCCCTCGTAGGAACCTTTCCCAATTGAGTAAGAACATACTGACTTTGGTGGCAGTTCCCACCTCTGAGGAGAACAGCCCTTGGAAGAATGAAGTTAGATGAAGGTCCTCAGAAAAAGCACCACAATGCATTCTATGTATTAATTTATGTCTATTTTTCATTTTGAAATAATTTCAGATTTTAAGAACATTTCAAAAATACAACAAAGAATATCTGTGTGCCTTTTACCCCAATTCTCCAAATGTCAACATTTTTTTCACACAATCATCATAATATTATCAAAATTATGAAAGGAACATTGAGCCTTAATACAAATTATCTGGTTGTCTCACAGATGTTGTTCTTTCTGGTCCAGCATACAAACCAGAATCACAGGTCATGTTTCGTTGCCATATCTCCTCAGCTTCCTTTAATCTGGAAAATGTCCTAAGTCATTCTTTCACTTGATATTTAATACACTACTATCTTCTACTTTTGAAGAGAACTGATCAGTTATGTTGTAGAATGTCCTTTAGTTTGCCTGATATTTCCTCAAGATTAAATTCTGGTTATGCATTTTTATCAAGCATGAAACAGAGATAATGTGTGCTTCTCTGCATTTTATCAGGAGGCACATGGTACCCATTTGTCCCATTACTGGTGATGTTAACTATTATCCTTTGGTCAAGGTTTCCTCAAAGTGGAGATATTGTGGAACGTGAAAAGATTCTGTTTCTCATAATTTTTTTGCTCACTAATTTTTGCTCACTAATTTGTATCTATTGAAGGTACTTGCTTGAAACAATTATTACTTTGCTGTTTGCTATATGATGATTTTTTGTTTAATTCATTTATTATACATGTATTAGTTGGAATTCTAATCTAACAAAGAGATTTTCCATTCATTCATTCATTAATGTATTTATTCATTTGTACCAGTATAGCTCATAGATTGTTATTTTAGCCTTTGGTTATAATTTATTACATTTACTATTTTGTGGTTAATGTTATCCTATACTTGGTCATTGCAAGTCCTTACAAGTTGGCTCTTGAAATGTTACATATTCTTATGTTTTACGTTGTTTCTCTCTCTGAGAGTTGTGTTCAGATTGTGTTGATACAGATTAAGAAAATAAAGCTTCTCTGATTCATCCCAGTGGATTTAAGCAGCTCTGTTGGGACCCTGCCATCCCAATGATTGTGATTTAGCGGTGCCCACATGCTGCTCTATATAACTTGTATGTAGGTGTTATCCAGATGGGGTTTGTGTGTATATTTGATTTTTCAATGGCTCCTATGTGGTCTGCCATCACTACCTTTCCATTGGTAGTTTATTTGAAACATTTTTATAGGAAACCCAGCAACACAATTCCCTATGGCCCCTTCAGCTCTGAACCACGCTTTTTCTGCATCATTCCTGCACCGGATTCTATTTAATTAACATTTGATTTTGCATTGCAAGACCCTGATATACATTAGGAGGTCACCACCCAACCATTTATCTTTTAAAGTAACTGGGCTAGTTATTTTTTTTTACTGTTCCATCAGGTTAAAACAGTTAGCAATTTTTCTCCTTGCAGTGTCCCTTCAGTCTGGACCAGACGGATAATAGATCAGTGTAGGTTCAGATGCATTACAACATTAGTCATCAATTAGGTTTAAACCAGCACTGTAATATATCATTTATCTTGCCTGCCACGGCTCTTTTGAACATTTAATTTTTTAAGGCCTCTTAGGGTTTTTTTTTCTTTCTTTCTAACTGGCCTCCTGCCTCCCTCCTTTGTCTCCGACACAGCCAACTCCTTAAGGAACAATAAAAATTAGATTTGTTTGACCTGCTCTCAGGGTTCATTTCAGCAAGATGGATTTTAATAGCTTTGACTGGTTAGGCAGACAGCTTTTATGTAATATTCCAGACATTTACGCACTGTCTTTTGCTGAGCCCTCAGCAGGTGTGTATGGGAGAGGATGCGTCTGGGTGCCACTAAAGAGCTCCTTACTATTCCTTTCACATCAAATAATCCTCCGGGAAATTGCTTACTCATAGATACAGTAGACGTCTCATTAAGAGCTCAAGTCATTGGTATGTCTTTCTCCTCCTAATAACTTTTTTCTCATCTCCTGCATTCAGCATTTATTGCATTGGTAATGTTAAAATGATGCTCTTTGTTCAATGGGGTCTTTCTAAATTGACTTGGATTATAATAGGCTCTCTGTTTTTTTCTAGGTATACAATAACACCTTCCCCCATGAATATTCTGATTCAGGGATAGTCATTTTTTCATTGCAAGGTGGACTAAAGTCATGGGGAGAACAAGAGTTTTGAGGCCACATGACCAAGGTTTGAATGGCGACCCAGCCTTTAAGTAGGTGAGATACTCTCTGATTCGGGCTGGTGACCTCATCTTCCTGAGTCTCAGTGTCCACCTTGTTAGAATAATTATAATACCCACCTCAGAAAGTAGTTACCCATTTTCAGTGAAAGCATGGAAAACTTGGAGTGCCTCACACAAGATCAGGGATTTTTTTTTTTTTTTTAGCTTCTCAAAATTTAACTTTATCTTTGCAAGGTAGAGATAATAGTGTTTACTCAATATATAAGCCATAAATATTTACTGAACTCTTCTAAGAAGGGAAAGCAGTGGTGAACAAAACAGACAAAGATTTCAGCCCACATGGATGTTAAATTCTTATGGAGAAGTATGATAGTAGACAAGGTCAAGAAGTAAAAGCCATGGTATGTTACATAGCGCTAAGCACTAAGGAGAAAAAGATAAAGCAGGTTGCTGAAAAGATTAAAGAGATAACATTTTTAGCCAGTGTCTGGCACATAATTCATAGTCCATTAATAATAGTTATGCATAGCAATCATTTATTTATTATTTCACACATTTATTCAACATTTGTTGAAATCACACTAAGCTAGGCATAGATGCTATAATTTTAAGCACTTTGAGAATGTCTGGTATACAATTCATTCATTCATTCATTCATTCATTCATTCATTCTTACATCTGTTGAGTTCCTACTCTACACACGGCTGGATCTAGAGATGCATAAAGTAGGTCCTTGTCCTCAAGTTACCCACAGTCTAATGGGAACTCAACTATGACAGAAGCCAAACAGGCAAGAGGAGAGATTTGACTGGGGCTTAGAAGGAGAGTGGATTTGGAAAGGCAGAGTAGGACAGGATGGAGGCAGATAGTGTTCCACCTTGCTTTAGTCAGACTTCAGGTCCAACAAACTTCCACTTTCCTGAGGCGGAGGGTGTCTTTTTGTGACCCTGACTGCTGGACAACCCCCTCTAACTTCTAAGGTCTTTCTCTACCTCTGAAACTCCGTAATAACTGAGTGAGAGCAGAGAGCAAGCATAAGACTCAAACCAAAGTACTCCACTGTTGGAAGAAGAGCTGAAAGCTATGGGCTGAATTAAAATATCTTGTGCTGGGAAAAAGAGTCACTGGAGAACATGAGGCATCTTATTAGAGATTTTTACCATATTTTAATATATTGAAATGACTCAGTGTTAATCTTGACCCTGCCAAGAATTTGTCATTTGAATGTGGGCTCTGAAAAACACAGGGGTTGGATTAAATAAATGTCTGGCTTTAAAAAGGATCCTACAGAAGTGGTTAATTTAATCACTTTATACTTATTCACACAGTTCTTCCTCTAACTATCCACTTATTCTTTCTTTTCTTTGTTTTTTTCTTTTTTTTTGTTCATCCAACCAGGTCTTTGAGCTTCTTCTTTCTGCCTGGCACTGTGCTGCGTACTGCATTACAATAAAATGTGGCTCTAATTTTAAGAAGATGACACTCTGGATTGCTTTTTTTAGAGATTACTTAAATTCCTTTTTACTTTACTAGACATAAAAAAATACTCATGTATCAATAGCAATTCTCCCTCAGTATTACTATATAAAACAATAACCCTCTGAATAAGACAGGACAAGTATTAGGCTCCTTTGTTCCCATTCTATAGGGAAGGAAATGAAGGCATTGAGAAATCTAGTGGGAGTAGTAGGGGCTTATTACATGCCAGGTATTGGCCTGGGTGCTAGCAATACAATGGTGAATAAGTAAGGTGACCAACCACCCAGATTTGCCTGACACTGTATCCAATTTTAAAACTAAAATGCCTGCATCCTGGGAAATCCTTCAGTTTTGGGAAACCAGGGCAGTGATCACCTAAGATATTCTATGAAATTGCTCCACTTTTACAGACCACTAAGTGTCATGCCAGGTACATGAAATAAAGTTCAGTATGATTTTATTGATTTGGATTTAAATAAATGTAAATCGCCCTAGAAACATTTAATTTCTTTCTCCAGAGAGCTGAAGTGGTTTTAGTTCTCTTCTTCAGGATTTAGATAGCTATTGAATGAATGGGGAAAAGATAATGCTTCACTGAGAAACCAGTGAGAAGAGAAAACACAGACAATGTGATGTTGCAAACGACTGACTTTGGCCCCTTCCCTTTACTCTCAGAGTGCTGGCAAGCAAGCATCAGGGTGACGGGTTATTCTGTGAAGGATATATTATTTAGGACATCTTTGAGGGATAGATTTACTTTGGGAGGGGTGGGGGTGAGGAGATAAAATTCCTTAAATGCTATCAGCGATGAATAAATAACTTTACATTCCTCATAACTCGAAGAGCTCCTTGCTTCTCGTTACTTTTAAAAAACAAAAACAAAAAAGCATTATTCTACAGGTCATTTTATAAAGTGAAGAGCAGGGTGGATGAACTGCAAATCAGGAAATACCCAGTTCTTCCATACAATTGAAACCTTAAGCCAGTTCATTTCTCTCCTGGAGTTTCAACATTTACACATGGAAAGAAACACAGACACACCTGACTTTCTAAAAAGGCCAAGAAGACAAATGGTGTCTCCACACCTTACAAAATGTAGGAAGGGAGGTGACCATCACCCCATGATGACACTATTATGTTTTTGTTTTGTTTGTTTTTTTAGCTGAGCCATCCTGCTACCTACCTGTTGGCAGCTCAGAGGCTGCTCAGCTCAGGCTGGGTATCAAACTGCTGTTGCTCAGAGCTCAGCTTGCACTCTTGAGCGAGCTCTTAACCAACTGAGCCACTCGGTCAGCCAGACACTATTATGTTTTAATCAACAAAATAACCCTGGCCCTGTTACTAAATCATGTGTTACTTTGGACAAATTGCAGTTTTTCCTGAATTTCAGTTTCCCATCTGAAAATTGGGGGATTGCAACTGTATAACAAAGTGTTGTAAGGATTAGAGTAATGGTAAGTAAAGCCCCCAGCACAGCATCAGAACCAAGAAGTGTGATGTTAGGAAACCTTGGATTTGTCCTATAAGATGTTTCAGCTGTGACTATATGAAAACACTACCGGGGATGCCAAAAAAAATGTGTACACATGACTTGAATTCATCTTTTGTTACCGTTATATATTGAGTTATTACAATTTTAATACAGTTTTTTTCTTTTTTAAAATGTGTATATACTTTTTTGGCACCTTCTGTATTTTAATCACAATTATACTCACGTTGATAGGTCAAAATTTGTTTTCTGGAGCAAATTTTATTGACCCAGTTTATATTTTTGCTTGAATTTCTGTATAGCACAATTCACCATTTCTGATTTTCCCATTTTAATTTTATGAGAATCAAATATTTCTTTGTAAATTATAAAATAAATATTTTATTAAAAATCATTTTTTCTTGTCAAACTGAACTGATTATAGAATCTGCCACTACCAGCTGTCTTTTGTGAACATTAATTCTATAAAATTCAGTTTGAAAATCTATTCTTACTTAAGAAGAGTTGATATTTATGTTAATTTGTAGTCAGTAGCACATTCCATTATCAACTTTGTTTTGTGCCAAATATCTCTACCAGTCATGGTCATTAAGAATCAAACTGTCATTGAACATAAAGGACTCAGGAGATAAATGGTACCTTCATTTTCTTTTGTAAAGCAATGGTGAAAGGGCATTAACATAGCAAAGAGGTGGTACAGCATGAGTCAGAGTCAGAACAGTGGGGTCAAAGCATTTGCCTCCCCTCCCAATCTCTTCCTCACCCTCCCTCATTCTGGATGGGCTTCCTGGCATGGCACTTGCCTGACCCCCTCCCCCCTGAGCTGGCCTATTCTGGACATGAAGTTTTAGGGCAAATGGATGCATGGAAGGGCTTTGCACCTTGTCTTTTTGCCTGTTCACTTTCTGCTAAGTGCCAGCCTCCTCGTCCCCTTTGCCAACACATTCTAGCAGGACTTGCACCCAAGTTTGCAATAAAATGTGTTTCAGCAAAAATCTTGTGAATACAAATTTGTCGTGAGGACTAAAGGAGATAGTGTTGACAAAGAACCTCAGCATAACGCCTGCCATGGTGGCCCGTAATGCATACAGGTTGGTTCGTCTCCCCTTGCCTTCAGCCATCCTCCTTTCTCAGGGAAAGAGTATGGTCCAATAGGAAGGGCATGGGCTTCAGAATTAGAATGACTTCGGCTAAAAATATGAGTTCTCCCATTTTACTTTTTTTCAAGCTGTGTGTTCTTGTTATTTCATTTCTTTGAGCTTCAGTTTTATTAGCAATAAAGAAGGGAGAGAAATATTATTGAGATCCTAGCACAGTTGTGAAGATTAAGTGACAATGCATGTGAACATTCACCTAGGCCCTGGGAATCAGTGACAAACACAGGACTTAGACAATAACAAATAATCAAATTGATAAATTATTAAATTGTGGTAACTGCAATGAAAGGAGTGCTCTAAGTGCAAAGAAACAAGGAAATCTAATGTCTTTGAGTGTTGGGTAAGAGCTACTGAAATCATGCCTCACATGATTATGCCACTTTTTCATACATGTGTGTGTATTAAGGGGCTGTTAGAGTATGTGGAGGGGGTGTGTATAAAGAGATTATATTCCAAGTATAGACTTTGGAATTAGGCAGACATGAGCTTGAATCCTGGCTTTTCCACTTGTAAGTAAATTTGGACAAAGTATTTAATTTTCCAAATTTTTATCTGTAAAATGAGGTTCTGGGGTTTTCTACCCCTTCCTCCTCATCTCTAACCTTTATTGAGTGCTTTCTATGTGCCAGGCACAATGTGCTCAGTGATCCTATGAAACTGAAACCATGAATATCCTGAGGAAACTGAGGCAACAAGAGGTTAGGTAACTTGCCCAAGCTTAGACACTCGTGAGTTACGGAGTGAGATAGAATTTCAACCCCAAAATCTGGCTCACGAGGCCACGTGCTTTCACACTCTAGTCTCATGGAGAGAGAGCTTAACACCTGGCAGCCCTACTCATTGCAATTCTTTATCACTGGGCTTGGTTTTCCCAACAAGGGCACATGCATTATTCCCTCTGTCTCCCCAAGACCTATAGTACACAATAGGTGCTCTATAGGTATACCCTATATGGATGAATGGACCAGAGCTGGCAAAGGCAGTTTCGTAGAGCCAGTGGATGGAGGCGGGAGGGATTAAGAACTCATGCCCCTCCCTAGTACCTTCAGAAAGGCTTTCAACACCCTTGATTGCTATGTGCTCTGACAAATGCATAAAATATGGTTCCCTTCCAGCTGCTTGCTTGGTCCATTTCTGGAGAGGTGCCAACTGCCTATGTGATCAGCTTTGAGCAGCAATGAGGTAGTTAAGACAAGCAGGCAGCAGTCGGCTGAGAAATAGGTAAATATTTTATAGACTGTATGGTAAATAATGTATACATTCAGAGAAACAAGGTGAATCTTTTATAGGCGTGAGCCCCTGTTAAGGCTGCAATTAAATGCTGAAGCTGGAAGAAATTAAAAGCGAGTCCGAATCTCCCTGCCTTACGGAGAGTCAAAGCCTGCCCTTAAGGCCTGTATAAGGAGTTCAGTCTCCATTTCCCACTGCTGAATAGCTCAAATTTCAGTATCTTTGTGCAAAGTGAAAAGGTCTTTTTCCCTTATTCCAAAGCCACTTACAGACCTATATTCACAAACATTTCTTACATTTATATTTTTATATTATTTATTTGTATTGTGCCTAGTGTGAGATACATTTCTTCACATAGGAGATTTGTTTTAGTTCCCACACAAGTCCAGTGAAGTGCACATAGTAGGTACATAAATATTTGCTATTTCATTTACATTTGTTAGGGACTTATCTTGTGCCAAACCCTCTTCTAGGTGATGGGGTGCCATAAGTCTGGAGTATACAGCCTGATGGTCGGAGATAAATAACAAACCAGAGTTGCAGGAGGCGGTAAGTGCTGGGGTGTAAAATGAAGCAGAGTAAGAGGAGTAGAGTGCCAGGGAGAGGCCTTACAGGTAAGATGACAATTGAGCAGACACTGGCAGTGTGGATGGTGGTGATAAGAGTGTGCCTCTAATTTCAAGGTATTGTAAGAAATGTTGTTTTGTGTGGCCCATGTCAGGACCAAAGTATTCATTCCCCCAGCTTCTGGAAGCTGCTGACTTCCGAACCCCTCCTCTGGAACTGCCCTTAACTGAGGGAGCTACTTTGACCACGTTTTGCCCCCACTTTCTTGGAGCAGTCAATATCCAATGACTGGTTGATGCTGTGGTATGAAGACTTGACCCCTTGTCTCAGTGGGGGATGACTTGGAATGTGCATCCTGGTGGGAAATGAGGACCCGATCGCTGGTGTATGTGGAGCCCTGAGAGCTCTTAGCACGCTCTAGCTGTACAATTTTAGCACTTTGATTAGTGGTGAATGGGGTGAGTGGGAGACCTGTGGAAAGGAACACCCTAGTCATTACAATATCTCCGGCATTTAAAAGGTTTAGGGGAAAGAGTAGTTGTAAGGACAATGGAATTGGATGGTTCACTACAAATAACACACTGGAAAAAGACATGAAAGGTTTGGGTAATTAATCACCAATTTATGGCAAAATGTCAGAGGTCCTCCTTGGCAGGATATACGTGTAGAGAGACTCCCATTTACTGCAGTTAGGGGACATAAAAAAAAACTGAGGTATAAGCCCAGAACTTAATTATAAAGGTAGCAGAGCTCTAGAGAAGATTGAATTCTCAACCGCAGTGAGCCTGCTAAGCCAAAGTCAAGACTCTGATCTGGAAGAAAAAGGATCCTGAGACTTGGGGTGGGGACATCTAGGCTGACAGCATATGAAAGCTGTACAACCCTCTATATCTCTGAGCCATCTTGGCCTATGGAAATGGTGTACCACTCCTTGTTAAAGAATAGTGCTCTGCCTTTGCTGGAAGAGGATGCAGATGCCTATGCCTTGAAAGACAAAATCCCCCTGCCAAGGGTCCATCCTCACCTGTCCTCATGCCACAAGGCCAGTAGTCATGCCAAGTCCTAACATAACCAAGCTGAGGAAGTACTGGGTCTAAGGGAGGAAGGGACTATGCTCCGAAGAAGCTGAAGAACCTACAGAACACAAACCATCAGGAGCTGGGAGGGTACATTTTGGTCTGCATCCAAAGAGTGATGGATCAAGAAAAGCAGGACGTAAGTGGAAAATGATAGTTTGTTGATATGAGAACACTATTCTCTCATACAGGATTTAACACTATAGGAAGAACCTCAGGAGATGATGCAATGGATCACAGAAGCTTCAAAAAAGGTGTTAGCGAACATTGGGTAAAGTAGAATCGACAAAATGGCTGGGGCAGATGGTAAAAGAGGGGATCAAAATGAAGATGTATTAGAGTGGACATACAGGCTAGAAAACCCACTAGTCAGTTATATTTTGTGGGAGGACACTGTGTTTGCCAATATAATAGAGAATCATCTGGACAGAGGAGGACGAACACTGTTTAGAAGCTCAGTTGCCTATCCTATATGGGTCTGAGCTAATGGTAGGAGACAGTATCACAGAACTGGGTTCCCTGATAGCACTGGAAATGATAGACTTCCCAAACAATGGGGGTCACTTGGTGGCACACATTCTGAGTATAGGTTTGCTATTTATGTTTACAGGTCTTTGGCTGGAACCACCATCCAAAGATTCACAGAGTGTTTGATCCATCAACAAGAGACTCTGCATAATATCATATTACACCAAGGAACCCATTTTACAGCAAAGGAGGTAAAGCAGTGGCACATGCTGAGATCCATTGGTACTATCGTATGACCCAGAAGCTTCCACCCTGATAAGAGTGATGAAATGGCCTTTTGAAGGATCGCCTAAAGAGCCAGCCTTGAAATGTTGCCTTGCTAAGATGGGCACTATCTTCCAGGAGGCAATAAACATGCTACATCAATTACCATTATAAGGTGCTGTGTCCCCAACAGGTAGAATGCGTGGGTCCAGGAACCAAGGAGTGGAAGTAGGAGTGTCTTGCTTACCATTACTTCTGAAAATGTATGTGGAAAATTTGTGCTATTCATCCCCACTACTCTGGACTGTGCAGATGTAGAGGTCCTGGCTCCAAAAAGAAGAAAACTTCGACCAGGGTACATTCTAATAGCCCCATTAAACTTTAAATTATCACTACTTCCTGGTCACCTTGGGTTCCTTATGCCAAAGACCAACAGGCAAGGAAAGGAATCACCATTTTAGTCAGGGTTCCTTAGTTATGATCATCAGCAGAAGGTGGGGCTACTGTTACATGATGGGGACAGGAAGGGGTAGGTTTGACACCCCAGATTTTCTCTTGGACAAGAAGGACATGATGACGGAGCTGAGTCTCCTCACAGATGAGCATCTGGTTTACCCTTGTCCTTCCACATGCACATAAACCACCCAGATCAGCAGAGGTGCTAAAAGGTCAGAGGGATATAAAATGGATAAGAAGGGGGAAATGATATGATCCATTGCTTCCAGGAAACCAACTGCAGTGACAGGGACTAGTGGCAGCAATTAGCTCATCCCACTCTTTTTCCTTTTTAAATTTCACTCTAAAAAGAAAACAACCAGAATCTAAGAGAAGCTGTTCCTAATTGAGTTGGACTTATTCTATAAAGCAAGTGGATCTGAGTGTACAACTATAGTGCTGTGCCCCCAGGTTTCCTGGTTAGGACTTAGGATCTCATTCTCTCACCTCTTAGGTACTTGATGACCTTTCAATATGATGAATTTTTGGAGTGGGAAGGAGCAACCGGCGGGACGCAAGAGGAACACCTAATTGATCTTCAGTTCCTGTCTCAGTGATTCAAGGATGTGGTAGAGGAAACAGCCATCACCTGAGAGACTTGTTGAATGTTGGGTGAATTAGTCCTTTCTGTTGAATAAAGAAACCAAGAACATGGGGGTGTCGAAAGTTGGATCACCAAGAGTCACAGAGTAGATTTGCAGTAAATGTGGGATTTGAGCCCAAGATTTTAATTGAAGGCCCCAGGTCATTCTGTCACCCCAGAAGACTCTTTTCAGCTTCTATTCCTAAGTTCTGGTTTTGCAATGGAGGAAACTGAGGCACTGGCAGGCTTAATGACAAGTACGAGACCTTGCCAGCAGGTTTTCTGCCTTAGAGATTTGTCCTGCAACACCACATTCAGTGTAACTCAACATACTAAACGTGTTAGCGAGGTGTACTCTGAGGTAAGTTTTTGAGGAATTGGGCTGTCAAAAACGGCCTCATGTCACCTCATTCGCCACCCACGTCTGTCTGCCTCCTGAGGCAAGCCTCTTTCAATTGTGCCATCCTCCTCTCTATATTAGTAAGTGTGATTGAGGACTCCAACACAGGTCAGCCTATGGCAAACAGCTGCTGCCCGTGGATGTTTAATACATGTTTGTCACTTGAATGAAGGTCAAGGAGTTCTGAAACCAATTTCTAGTGTATGGAGGGAGGTTTTCCTCCACACCAACAAGTTCTTGGACACCAGCAGTCTGTCTAAAACTCCAACTCAATTCTGATATTATCTACCTAGAGACTGCATCAGATTCCACAGATTTAGCCCTGTCCTACAAGGCTGCACCACCCACACCCCCAAACTTCAGACACCAGGAGCAAGCCCGGGTTGTTGCCAGGTCTTCTGTCTTACTTGCTATAGATTGGAGGCTACCAGACTCAGTCCTTGGATTTGATTCATTTGCTAGAGCAACTCACAGAACTCAGAGAAACATATTATTTACTAGATTATCAGTTTGTTATAAGAAGGATATAGTTCAGAAACAGCCAGATGAAAGAGACACACGGGGCAAGGTGTGGGGAAGGAACACAGAGCTTCCATGCCTCTGAGGTCTCTGCTATCCCAGCATGTTCACATCTTCACCAACCCAGAAGCTCTCCAAACCCTGTCCTTCGGATTTTTATGGAGGCTTCATTACATGGGCATGATCGATGAATTCGTTGACCATTAGTGATTGATTCAACCTCTAGTCCCTCTCCTCTTCCAGAAAACCAGGAGGTGGGACTAAAAGTTCCAACACTCTATTCATGGTTGGTTCCCCTGCTTTCCAAAAGTCACCTCGTCAACATAAGCCCAGTTGTAGTGGAAAGGGACTTGTTATGAATAATAAGATACCCATTTCACCTCTATGTCACTGAAGTGATTCCAGGTACTGAGGACAAGAGACCAAATGCTATGGTAAAAGATGCTCCCATGGCTCTTATCACACAGGAAATTCCTAGGTTTGAGGGAGCTGTGAGCCAGGAGCCCTGGACAAAGATCAAATCTATGAGAAATACATTTTGGTCATCTGAATGACCAAATATGTATGTCTTATAAATCACAACATCACAGAAGGTAACCAACCTGAGGAAAGGAGGCCAAGTATGTACAGGGAAGAACAGAATCACCTTATGGCTGAGAAAGTGGGCTCTACCATTAAAAATATCTGCACTCAAATCCAATTTCAAATCCACTGACTGGCTCACTGACTTTAGGCAAACCATTTCTTCGAGTCTTAGTTTCCTCACTTGTAAAATAAAGGATAGTGATGTCTACCACAGAGAACTGCTCTATTATTAAATGGCATCATGCCTGTCAAACACACAGGGCATGGCACACAGAAGTATTCAGTCAAGATGAGCTATTACTAGTGTGGGGGAGAAAGGAACTTCCCTCCATTCTTCTAGGTTCTTCCTGCTGCTCTAGTAACTAAATAGGCACGAGCCAGATTAACAAGAGAAAATAACCAAATTAAACTGCATAGGTATGTATGGGAACTCCACATGCACTAGAGAGTCAGAGACCACACATCACATACATGAGAGGTTCCATGACCAGAAGGGACAACGAGGTATATATGACAATCTGAGCTGACCATGAGAATAAAGCACTTTGGGGTTTCAGAAGGAAGGAAGATCATTCATAGGACAAGAATTGCTGGTCAGTAATCAGAAGAATGACTGCACTGTGGATAGGTCATAAAAAGTTATTGCCTGGGCTGGCCGAGTGGCTCAGTTGGTTAAGAGCTCGCTCAAGAGTGCGAGCTGAGCTCTGAGCAACAGCAGTTCGATGCCCAGCCCAAGCTGAGCTGCCAACAGGTGGCAGGATGGCTCAGCTAAAAAAAAAATTATTGCTGGTGACAACTCTTATTATGGGGCAAGACCACTAATTTAAATTCTTTAAGGTAAAAATTCTTCCTGAACCTGCAGGGTCTCAGTTGCTTTCAGCTCAAAATAACTCAACATGCCAAAGTAGCACATATTGAGGTGGCCTGTTCTGAACCCCTTCACTAGCTGCTCTTTGGTCTGAATCTCTGCTCTTTGTGCCCCTGGTTGTCTGTGAATGCTTCTTTATGTTTGCCCTGTTGCCAAATGTGCCCAGGTTCCATATTTGGAATTGACTGCTGGAATCCTGTTTTCCTTCCTCCTTCACACCCACTCTGAGTGTCCTCTGCCCTCCCCCACTCATCCCTGGACCCAGGACTGAGCTCCTACCCTCGTCTTGGAATCCTTGTCCTGCACATAAGTCATCTTTTTCTGGGGACCCCAGTCCAGATGACCCTGCACAGTCTGGTCACGCTTATTAATTGAATAATAATATAATTAATCGTTAACCTTTACTGAGCATTTACTCTAAGCTCAGGGCTTGGCCAAGCACTTGGATCTATCATGTCATTTAATCCTCAGAGCGATTCCCAGAAGTAAATTGTGTTTTATTCTTTTTTATAGAGCAGGAGATTAAATCTCCAAGAGGTTAGGTCACGTGCTCATGGCCCATAGTTCGAGGTTGGTGGAGGGGGTTTTCATCCTTGGGCTATACGACTTCAGAAGCTGTGTTTCCAACCCCAGTGACTATGAATTGCTTCTGCTGCCAGCCACGCTGCCCACCAAAGGACAAAGGCCTCTGCCAACCTGCAGGCCCATGCAAAGCCTTCTGCTTCCTTTCAGAAATCTGAGGTTGACTTGACTGTCATGGAAATAAGTATTACCTGAAAGATATCAGCTATTTATTTTTGTTTAATTCTTGTTCCTCCTTGTCAGCTGCAGGAAGGCAAAAACAATGATGTGTACGCTACTATATCCCTAGTTTCCGAAACCAATGGCTGACACGTAGCAGGTGCCCAGTAGAGAGTTATTGAATGATGACTGAATGAATCCCACAGAGTTTACCACACCCCTAGGACTCCACCCTCCCAGTATTGGCCCAGCTGCAGGTCCACATTCAGGCTCCATGGCTAGGCCTGCTCCCCTGGCTTCTTGGCCTCTTGGAAGCTCTCTCCCTTTCTGTTGCTGAGAGTCTCTGCTTCTCCTCCCCACACCTTAGAGACCTCTAGATCTGTGATTGAAATCCAAAGTCAGCCTCATAATTTGTACATATGCATTGAGACCCAGGGTGATTCAGGGAGGGCCTGAGCCACGCAAGCAGAACACAGCCACTCTTCCCATCTGCCTTCTCCCCAAATATTAGCTGCCATTGATGGAGCCCCTCCTAAAGGCTTTATTACATTATTTTATTGACTCTTTTAAAAAATCTTGGGGCATTGATATGTGTATCCCTGTTTTGCAGATGAAGAATTGAGGCTCAGAGAGATGAATTCACTTGCCCGAAATCACACAGTAAGTGGCAGAATTGGGTTTTGAATCCAGATGTGTGATTCCAAAGGTAGCTTCCTTATCTATGAAGCAGGAGTTGGAGACAGTGTCAGTGGATTTGTCCTGGAAAGGACTTCTGTATCCAGAAGACAGGGAGAGAAACAAGGGGAGAGAAATGTGAACTTGGCATTGCACCACCTTAATCATTGAAATCTGAACCGGAGATACCACTGGGCTCAGCACGTGGCAACTCCAGCTGCTCCCCTCTGTTGCGACCCCCGGGGATCCCCTTGGGTATGTCATATTTCTCTCTGACATTCTTGAAATATTTTATGATTCATTCTTGGAGAGTCACCTTTTTAACGCTTTTCCCATGGAAGAATTTCCTCTTCCTTAGCTGTAGGCCTGGGTGGAAATTCACAAAACTTACGTGAACAAAAAAAGAGACACCCTTTGGTACTTCATCTCCTCTTCCCCCCATAGGCATGATATGCCGGAGTGTAATAGTGTATTTGCTTGGTCTGGAGACTGTCAAGACTGAAAGGGACCTTAGTTTTCAGAGAGGGGACTTGGTCAAGGGCATAGCTCAAGTCTTGCTAATTTGAGTCCCAGGTTCTTTGTACGCCACCTTTATAAAGCCATGGCACCTGACTTAGTGTGGTTATAACTAACATAAACTCAAGATGAGCCACATTTTCTAGTTTGGTCAATGGCACTCATGTTTTTCAAATAATGCTTTCCTAATTCTACTCCTAGGGCAGAAAAGTTGAACTGAGTGGGCCCTGCAATGACAAATAAGTGAGTAAAATGACACGAAAAAAATTCTCTGGGGGCAGAATTAATATACACTGCCAAAGATTCATAAATATTTTCTTCTTTGATGCTCCTAATAACCCTGTGGGAGATACATTATTATCTCCATCATCTAGATAAAGAAGTGAGGCTCAGAGAAAGTAATTAACTTGCTTAAGTTCTCACAGCTTGTAACAGGGCCAGGATCTAAATCTAGATCAACTTGACTAGAAAGCCCGAGGTCTTTTCACAACTCTACAGCCTCCAGGAGACCTTTGGGTTTTATGAAAGGTTGAATATCTTCAAAAGTGCAAGGACTCCTTGATTGGCAGCCTGGGGAGAGATTCGTAATTTCTCAGGAGGGAAGAGGTGGGTACAGTGATAACAGCTGTTACACCCCACTCCATTCCCCATGTCCCACCCCTCTGACATCATGGGTGTGCAGCTCATGTCTGAAGGGCCCACCCAGAGAAGCTCCACCCAGTGGCCCAACATCATGGAAATAAGCCCATCCTCTGGGCCTGGGGTGTCATTCCCTGCTCCCAAGATAGAGAATGAAGCCAAAGTCTGCATAGATTTCAGGCCAAACGTCAGAGCCTAGGACCCAGAGGTAAGCTGTTGGAAGCATCCACAAAATTCCAGTAGTTCCATCTCAGTGATCTAAGATTACAATTCCGTGGAATATTCTTCAAATGGCTCCCAATAGCATTGAGAATAAAGTTTAAACTCTTGGCATTACAAGGTTGTTCCTGATCTAGTTCTTGCCCTAGCATCTGTCTCTCCTTCCCTCTCATACCTTTGCTCTAACCACATGAATCACCAACATTTCATGCCCCTGGCTCTTTTCACAAGCTGATCCTACTGCCTGGAACACTTGTTACTTCTTTGTCTGGATTATTCTAACCCATGTTTTAAAACTCAGTGCCTCGGCCATCACACCTCCTTTGGAAAGTCTTCCCTGAAAGTCCAAGTCTGGATGAGGCATCTGTTTTATCAACACAACTATTCGCCATTACACTCCTCTGTCTGCTTGTCTGCCATCTCCCTTAGAATGTGAGTGGCTCCAGAAGAGAGCTTGTGTTTTCTTCCATGTTGGTCTCCCCAGTGCCTAGGAAAGACTGGTCCTAATTTGAACAAAATATCTGGAAGAGCTTGTGGGTATTTCTCACCATCAAAGTGAAAAACTTTTTATAGCTGAGCAAAATGATGTGAAACATTTATTTTCCCATGGTACCATCTTCCAAGCCAGAATCCAATTCACACAGCCACTTGGGGTCTAGAGCTTTCTTTCTCTTTTGTCTCTGGCCTTTTTTTTTTCTACATCTACTTTCTGCCTATATTTCTTCCTCCCCTGCCTGGAATCCCAGTTTCAACCCAAAGGGGTAACATTAAATCTGTGAAACTGTAAGCCCTTCTAACTCTTCACAGTAGAGCATCAAGAAGCCAAATCAGCTCCTTTCTTCCTACTACTGACCAACTTCGTTGGTAAACCTTTACTATGTTTTTGTGTTGACACAATCTTTATGTCTTTACTCTCTTGCTAATAATCTCTTCTTTGCAAAGGATTAGTGGCAGGAAGAAAAGGAAGTGGGAAGGAAGTCACATACTATCTTTCATGTAAGTATTTAATGTACAAAAGAATGGATGGATGGTTGGATGGATGAACAAATGAAGGGCAGGGAGTGTGGATGAATGAATGAATGAAATGCCCCTGGTTTGGCCCCGGCCCCTGGTACTAAGCATGCTTCCGCTTGCTCCCTATGCATAGTCACTGTCTTGAATCCCAGGGTCCTGTCCTCAATGCTGATTGGGATTCATTTATTTGCAGAGTCCTACCCGAAGCTGATTACTGCCCCAAATTTCCTACTATCTCCTAACTCAGGGTTTCATATCCCTAGGCTCATTCACTTGTCAGTGCAATCTTCTCCTCATCAAGGAAGTCACACAGCAGACACTAATTCATCAATAAATATTTACTGAGTATCTACTAAGTGCCTTGTTATTTGCTTTTTCTAGACTATCACCTGCTGTCACCACAGTCTCATTGTTTCACCCACGAAAGTAAACCTTCCCCTTAAAATTTTAGGTGCCCTGTTTCCTGGACCTGTGTACCCAGAAAGGGTCTTCCCCAAACCTAGGGCCATCCCTGCCTGGCCAACTTGGCACGTTTCTAGGCACAACATCCCTGAAGGCTGAGTTGTGCGGGACAAATGTCCTTGAGGAAGCACATAGGAGACCCTGATGGAAACGAGTTTTATGAGGAGGGGACATGATGAGAAAGGCAAGTCTTTCTCTTGCCAGGATTATGGTGACAAGAGAAAGTCCATGAAGGTAGAGAAGCACTGATACAGCCATTTTTCTCGTTTATTCCTTCTCTTTTTTTTTTCCTACACTCCAATTCTTACTCCTTTCCTTTCTTTCTTGAATCTTAGCTCTCAGCTTTGAATGGCCTTTGCCCTCCCTTTTGGCAAACTCCTTCAGGATTCAGTGTCACCTTCCCCTAGAAGTCCTTCTTATGCTTTTCTGAGTCATATGCTCATTCATATGACAGCTATGAGCCCTGGCACCCAGATCCCCTTGCAAGAAAGGACTTGCCCAGCTGCCAGGAGTGTGGTCAGCAGGTCGCCTCCAGCCATCGGTTCCTCTAGGGTCAGCCTGAGCTGCAGAAAAGTACTTCACCTGAAACCACACACCTGTAGTCATTGGTACTGAGGAGGCAGGGGCATAAAGGCTTCACCATTCTAGCCTGATGGAAGACCTCAACGTTGGGCAATGAGCCCTTGTTGGGTTAGCTGAGGCTTGGCCAAGCCCCATCGAGGTTCACCTTCTTCCTCTGACCAATCCTGCTGCTTCCTTGCACAACTGTCCATTGCCAATAACACACTGATTTCCCAGATCCATTTCAATGTCTGCTTCTTGAGACCCTAACTGTGACATCCATTTACAAAGAGCATAGCACATTAGGAAACAGTGAGGGCTTTGAGGTGATATAAATTTGAGTCAGAATCTAATCTTGCCACTTACTACTGTGTGACCGTGGGCAAGTTAATCAACTTCTCTGAGTCTCAGTTTGCTCATCTGTAGGATGGAGATAGTAGTTTGCATCTCATAGGACTGCTGAGTAATTATATCATGAGTACATCTGAAGCTCCATGAGCACAGTAAGTGTTCAATACACATGAATTTTTAGTCCCTTGTGCATCTTCTACCACAGTACTTAGCACACTCTACAGGAGTTAAAAATTTAATTGTTTCTGTTCCTTGAAGGCAGGAGCCGTTTCCTCTTTATTATTCTGTCCTTTAAACCTAGACAGATCCTGTATGGACTGAGTTTTCATTAAGTATTTGTTCAGTAATAAATTAGCGTCCTGATTTTACAGATAAGGGGACTGAGCACATAGGTCACATCAACAATAAGCAACAGAGCCAGAATTTGAATCCATTTCTGTCTTCTCCAAAGTAAGTGATCTGCTATCAGAGTCTTTCAGAGCTGCATGTACAGATGGGGCCTCACAGTGCTAAAGAATTTGAATTTTATCCTGAGAGCAATGGGAAACTACAGCAGGTTTTTAATTTCAAAGTCATATTTAGACTTGAGGGAGGTCACAAAGGGTGCAGAGTGGAGGCAGACAGAGAGAGGCTCAGTCTGAGTGGATGGAGAGTGTATCAGTTTTCTGTTGCTGTGTAACAAATCACCCCAAAACTTAGTGCTTGAAACAACAGGATTCCTGCAGGCATGACTTAGCAGGATCCCCCATTTCAGGATCTTTTACAAAGTTGCAATCGAGTGTTGCCTGGGGCTGTGGTCACCTCAAGGCCCAACTTGGAGAGGACTGGTGTTCAAGCTCACACCTTGTTGTGGGGATTCAGTTCCTCCCTAGCTGTTAGCTGGAGGCTGCCTTCAGTTGTTGTCATGAAGTCTCTCCATAGAGCAGCTTATAATGTAGCATCTTCCTTTATCCAAGCAAGTGAGAAGAACTAGAGAGAGAGTGGTAACAAGACAAAGGTCATACTCCTTTGTAACCAAAAGTTGGAAGTGACATCCTAGCCCTTTTGCTGTGCTCTGTTCTCTAGAAACAACCCAATAGATCCAGCTAACTCTCAAGGGGAGAAGATTATATAAGAGCATAAATACTGGTAGGGGAGGGGTATCATGCGTTGAATTGTGTTACACCCCCACCCCCAAATTTATATGTTGGAGTCCTAACCCTCACTACCTCAGAACATGACCTTATTTGGAAATAGTCTTTACAGGGGTAATCAAACTAAAATGAGGTCACTAGGGTAGGCCCTAATCCAGCATGAGTGTCCTTATAAAAAGGGGAAATTTGGAGATAAACAAGAATACAGGGAGAAGGCCATGTGGACATTAAGACAGCCATCTACAAGCCAAGGAGACGAGCCTGGAACAGATCCTTCCCTCAAGCCCTAAGGAGGAACCGGCCCTGCCAACAACTGGATCTTGGACTTCTAGCCTCAGAACTGTGAGCCAATATGCTCCTGTTGCTTCAGCTACCCAGTGTGTATATGAGTATGTCATGGCAGCCCTAGCCAATTAACACAGGGGGTTAGTGATAGCCACTTCAGAAGCTGCCTATCACAGAGTCCTAAAATCTGGCAGGTTTAGCCTGGTGCTGATGGAAGGGCGGAGCTGAGAGAGAAAATTACATGGAAGTCACAGGCCTTCATGGCTGACAGACAGTGGGAGAGGGGGGAAAAGTGTGTCTTCTCTGCCCACTCCGATTTGTACATGATCTACGTAAAAGTAGTGAGAAATGAGGAATAGGTCTTAGTTAAGTAAGCACCATTTTGAATGCCGTTCCAGTTGCTACAGTCAAGACTGCCTGTACTTCTGATCCCACCAAGAGAAGGTAGCTTCTCCTCCCCATGGCAGAGTGGCCTGGCCTCTGGGATCCCGGAGTATCTTAGGACGGGTGAGAGTGTTCTGATTCAGTGTCAAATGTTTGTTAAGCTTCCATTCTTCTTGGTGTTGGGAAAACAGAGGTGAATAATATGCCTACCCAACAAATCTGATTAGGACCCTCCAAGCCTTCAACAACAGCCGACCACTCACTGTATAAAGTACGACTCCTTTATGTGGTACGCCCAGCCCTCCACGCCTTGGCTCAGGCTTACTCCTCACTTGTGGCCTCTCCTCACCATCTCCTCACCTCATCTGGCCCGCACTGTGCCATCCTCACTGCATTTACTGACCCAGCCATATTGAATTATCTATAAGTTCCTACATAAGGTGGGCCATTTTAGGCTAGTAGGTCTTGGCTGCTATTTACTTTGCCTTGATCTTTCTTTTTGAGATCTGTTTGGCTTAATTCTACCTTCCTTTCACCACCAAGCTGAAATGAAATGTTCCTCTGTGATGACTGTCTTACTCCACCAGGCAGATTCTTTTTCTGTTCTCTTTATTTTGTGGAAGAGAAATATGAATTCAAGTAGACAATAAGCCCTTTGAAGGGGGAGCTTTGTCTTGTCCTTTTTATCTCCGCCCCCTCTCCCCAACACACACACACCCAGTGCCCAGTATCTGGCTTACAGTAGAGCTCTATCAGTGTTAGCTGAATGAAATGAATAGTTAAATAAACAAGTAAGTAAATAGAAGGCAAATCTTCCACTGATGAGAGGTAAGTAAACAAGCAGTCCTGTTGCAAAGTGCCAAGTACTCTCATAGTTAAATTCTAAACAAGCACAGAGAATAGAACACATCTGATTTGCCAGGGAAAGTGGAGCAAAACCAGGGAAGGTGTCCTGGAGAAGGGGGCACTGCAGGTGCGTCTTAAAGGCAGATCATGTCTGCATCGTGTGGATGGGGGGAAAGGCACTTGCGGCCAAGACTATGGGGTGTGCACACAGGCACAGAGGCATGGGAGCGCTTGCGCACCAGGGGAAAATGTGTCCCACAGCACAGTAAGCTGGGCACGTGATGAGTACAGACAAGTCTCAGGCACCCACAAACATGGATGGCCTGGAATACCATTCCCAGGAGTGTGATAACTCCAACACTGCACACGGAATACAAAGCTGATCACAAAGTTAGCGAGAATGATAATGGGCCATGCCTGCTCTACCGGCCACTTCTAACTGATTTATCCAGGACCCCCAACCTCTTTTTTTTTAGAATTTACAACTTTCTCTTATATTTTTATCAAATTTTAAAGATCATTTCATTGCACTTGCCTATTTTCCCCTAAGATTAAAAATAGCACATACATATTTTTTTAATTAGAAAATACCTTAAAAAAAAAGAAAATCTTGCATCACCACACATAAATATAACCATTGTTTATATATTGGTGTCTTTCGTCTTATTTATTTTCTTAAGCACAATATTTTAAAATACAACACCTACAGTTTTGTCTAGTAGTATATCACAAAAGCTTTTGCATGTTATTTGTTTTGGAAGAGACCAATTATTAAGAGTCTTCTTTCAATTGAAATGTAGGACACAAAAGGCAGAGGAAGAGCAAAGTGCCACCTTTGTTACTCAAAGGACATGGCTTCAGATGTGCAAGCAGAAGGCCTTAATGCTGACCTCTGCATAAGAGGGACCCACACAGCAACCAGTGGCAGCGGGCGGGCCCCGCTGCAGAACCCCTGCCCATCCTCACCACACACTCCTCAGAGAATCGGGGTAGTGATGGGGGTGTCTATGAACATTCTGGTTCCAAAATACAGAAGGCTCAGGAAGGCCACGCTGGGTATGCTCCATTCCCACTCCCCAACTTGACAATAAGGAGAGAAGCTAGAATTCTTCCCTGCGTACAATTCTCTTCGGAGAGAAGGCAGAGTTTTCTCCCCTCTCATGATCATGACCCTACTTCCTTTCCTGAGCCTAGCCATACAAAGCCAGAAAACTAGGTTAGATAGAGCATCTTTCAGCATATTGGCTATTGGAAGCCTTCTCAGACAAGCCACCCATCAGCCCCTGGGTTACCTGTCTGCCGCATCCTTCAAAGCATCCTCAACTTACCTGCCTCACGGGCACTTGTATTTCAGTATTGAAATGACCTGTTTTCTCCTCTTCCACGACCCTTCTGATGAGTTCCCTGAGAGCAGGAACTCATGGACTCCCAGACCTAAGCATAGACCTGGCACGGCTCCCCAATCAATGCTTGAGGATGCACAAAGGAACACACCTAATTCGCCTTGGTTTGGAAACTCAGGCCCCATCCCTGGCTCTGCAAAAGTTCTTATTTCTTGCTTATTCTATCCCCCAGTGTCACCTGTCTGATGAAGTCACATAGTCAGGACAAGTAAGTCCAGTGACTGTGAGGGGGTGGGAGACTGTGCAGCAGGGTCAAGCCCAACGACAGAATCCCAAGGGACCAGCTGGACCGTGTGATGTAACCACATCTCCAGGCCTGGTATTAGACCCCTCTAATTTGGTTTTGAAAACATGTGGTTTTGTCCTTGTTCAAATATTGATTTTAAGTAACTTGAGCCTGGCAGAAAAGGCCTCTGCCGAGGCCAGTGGGGCTGTTTGTTGCCTTAATGACATTTCTGTGTGTTTGTATAACACTGGCTGGCGGTCTCGTTGTCGCTCCCAGGGAAGATTTATGGGACTTTACACTTTGGAAGATATTGAGGCAAACTGTTGATGAAAGCCCAGGGCATAAATCAGACCCACTTGGGCCAACAAAGGATACTTTGGAAAATTTGCCAACTGCCTCGCCCTTCGTGTGAGTGAGGGGTTTGGATTAGGTCAACTGGTTCTGGAGTGTGCTCCCTACAGCCCTTAAATTTCAGGGAGCAAGGGGAGGCAGAGAAGATGAGTGCTTTCGGGTGGGATACTGAGCAGGAAGGGTTCCACATCCTTCCAGACCTTTATCGGTTGTACAGTTATGATTCTTACTAGATTTCTGCAGGTAAAAATAACAATTTGAAAACCATAGGAGCAGAAGGCTTTTGACATGCCCTTCAGACCTAAAACTCTGGTACTGAATTACCCTGTGCCCTAACAGGAAACAGATGGCTTACTTGAGTGGGGTTATTGAGAAGAATTTTATGAAGGGACTATTAACAAAGGTATGAATGGAATTAGGGACACAAACAAGGGATGGTGAAGTCCTGGGGGCTAGTAACAGTGCCCTTAGACAGAGCCAGAGCTGTGCTATGGCTTAAACAGAGAACTACCTGGTGAGAGCTGAGGTCTTTGGTAAAGGAACACAGCCACTGTCAACCTGTGGCCCCATAAAAGGGAGCAGAAAATAAATACCCTGACCTCTCTTTCTTATTCTCAAATCTCCTGAGGGTGTCTCCTATTGGCTGAACCCAACTGGGAGCTAGAGGGTTGATGGGGTTCAGGAAGGTCAGGATCTCTGGGCCCAAAGAGACAGAGGTGGAGAGCGGATTTGCAGGGGTGAATGGAAACTACCCAGTCTATATCAAGAACTTTACAGACCACTGCAAGATGGAAGGAGGTAGAAAGCCCTGCTTCTCCTCCACCCTCTGTCTATTGCCAATCTTCAGTCATGCAACTCACATCTTTAGCTACCTTGTTTCTGTTTTGAATCAAATGTTGATTTCTTCAAATCTTTTCCTGTGCGATGAAAAATTATTCATACCTGTTTGAACAGGGAAATGCTTGTTAGTAGCATTTAAAGGGAAACAGTAAAGGATACTTACTAAGAATATGGACATCGAGATCATACATAACTGGGTTTTGATGTTGACTTTATCTCTTAATAGTTAGGTGACTTTGGGCAAGTTATGTCACCTCTTAGAGACTTAGTTTCTCACCTATAAAATGGAGATAATCATATTACCTCATAGTGCTGGAGCAATGCAAAAATGTTGTGCACTTAGAGTTAAGCATGTGGTTAGGAATCAATTTTAGGTAGCAGTTTTTCCCAGATGAGAGCACACTGGAAAACACTCATATGCACAGCAGTATTAAAGCCTTCGTTCTCTATTAATCCTTGCATTCTTGTTTCCTCAGGTTTGTCTGGTCAAAATTCAGCAATTTAGAGGGCGTTCTCCTGGGTTCGTGCCAAAAGACATTTAATGAGATAACCAGTAACCCTTGAGTTGACAAGGTTAACACAACGTTCCATGCGTGCCCTTGAGAAAGTTGCCTCACTTACCTGAGACTCGGGTCTTCCCACTCTGCCATACTCGGTTATAACCACAACCTGTGGCATCTTCAAGGCATGCCAAAGCATCCTAAGCCCCAGCTGAGTGCAGCAGGTTCCTGCTTTCTCTTTTGGCATGTAAGTTTCAGCCAGGGCAGACTGGCCCCAGCTGTGTTCCTTGGCACCTAAAACCCCATCTCTTATCAAAGCCAAAATAGAGAGAGCCGTGGGCACTGACTGACCCCAGGTAAAAACTTCCTCTTCATTCTACCTAAAAGGTACTCCCATGGGAACTTGAGAGACAAATAACCAGCTCATAGCTCAGCAGCTGGCCCTGGCTGTAAGTCTGCACAATTTACCTTGGCTCTCACTGGCATTGAGAATGAGGTCATCGAAGGAGGGAGACAATGGCGAAGGCCTCTGGAAGGGCAGCAGTAAAACAGACTGTCAGGAGGCGGGCGAGGACCCTTGAGTCATGGGGTCCTTGGCAGCTGTCTTGAGAGGTAAATAATTTCAAAAAGTCCTTGACTGGAAGATAAAATGTGTGCTTTTATGAGTACCAAAGGCCATCTCTAGATTCTTCTATCATTCAGTTATTTTATTGAATCAATTTCCTTAAGGCTCAGGAGTATGGTGGGGTACAATGAACAAGAACTGGGATAGGGAGAGGAAAGATAATGGACTTCCAGAGCCAGACAGGGCTTATGGTGGGCTGGGTAATCTACCTCTCCAGGACTTTCCTCCTCACTCCCAATGCGCCAGCTTCAGGAGGCTTTTCCCAGTTCTTCCACCCACCGATCTCTCAGACCTGAGACCTGTACCTCTGAGTCCTTCTTCTGGAAAGCTCTTTTTTGTCATTCGTTTTTTGGCTAATTTCTGTTAATTCTTCAAATCTCAATGTACATGTCATTCTTCAGGGTCCTTCCCTCCTTCCCTTTCTTTGTTCTTTTCTCCTCCCTAATGGCTGAAATGTAGTTTTGACCATTGGAGTTTGAGCAGCCATTTTGAATGATGAGGCAGAAGCTAAAGCTGCAGATGGCAGAACAGCAAGACAGAAGGAGCCTGGATCCCTGAAATTTTCATAAAGCTGCCTACCAGTTCTGAATTGCCCACTTCTGGGTTGTTGTTCTTTTTGTGTTGTTGTTGTTTTTAATTGAGGTAAAATTCATATAGCATAAAATAAGTCATTATCCATTCTAAAGTGTAGTTATACTAAACCAGTGGCATTTAGTATATTCACTATGTGGTACAACAATCACCTTTATCTAGTTCCAAGATATATTAATCACCCCAGAAGGGAACACCATGATTATTAAGCTGTCACTCTTCTTTCTGTCTTTTCCTCAGTCCCTGGAAACCATTAGTCTGCTTTCAGTGGCTATGGATTTGCCTATTATGGACATTTCATATAAATGGAATCATGCTATATGTGTCCTTTTGCATCTGGTATGTTTCACTTTGTATAATGTTTTTGAGATTCATCTACACTGGATCAGATATAATACGTTCTGTTCTTTTTTGTGACTGAATAATATATGTGTGTATAGACCACATTTTGTTTAGCGATTCATCTGTTCACGGACATTTGGGTTGTTTCCACTTTCTGACCATTGTGAATAGGGTTGCTATGAACCTTTGTGTACAAGTACCTTTTAGATTTCTTTTATACAAGATAGGAATACATTTCTGACTATTGTTATTTGGATTTTTGTCACTCTCATTTGATCACACTTTTGGCTGATACAAAGGATCTAGAAATTGCAATTTAAAAAAAAAAATGGATTTCTTCCTTATCTACCCTGTCTGGAAGTGGAGAGTATTAAGAAGCAGAAAGATCTGTGTTATCATTTGCTTTCCACCACTATTTCCTGTGTTTCTTTGGGCCTTGGCAACTATCTATAAAATGGGGATAAACAGGCCCTTGAAAGCAGAGGTTTAAACCAGATAATCTCTTGAGGTCTTTTGTATTAGATTCTTCAAAGTATGTTTTGAAAGGGCTTGGGGTTACAGGAAACAACATGAAACCTATTGAAATATCATGTCACTTTCTTTGGAACACTCTCCCTAATTATCCCCTTCCTTTGTCCTTCAGTTGGATTTTTTTTGGCTTTCTTCTCCCTGCCATGGAGCACCTCTAAAACTACATTTTCCATAGTCCATCTTAAAGTTGTTGTATACATATCTGTTGTCTTGGTAGAGCATACAATCCTTGAAAGTAAGACCTTTAAACTCAGCCTACTCTTCTAAACAAAGCAAGCACATAAAAGTCAACCATAACAACATATATTCTATGTGCTTCTTCTTACCCAACTCACTGTTATTCCCAAGGCCCTCCGATCCCTTGGGCCTTGGTATCTGTTTTAGTATCTTTTCTAGATCTCCTTGATGAAGATATATTCTTTCAGTTGCCAATCTTGTCCCTACCCAATTCCATCCAATCACTTGAGCCACAGCTATGACTTAGAGGCATCATACAATAATTAGCCTTGGACCCATAGAACTCTCAACGGCTGGTTCAGTTCTTGCCTCACTCCTCTATCCTCAGCAGAAAGGAATTCAGGAAGATTCTAGGTCATAGGTTCTCAGAAAATATTTATTGAAGGAATTCCTAAAAGAAAGAAAGAAAGAGAAAGAGACAGAGAGAGAGAGAGAGAGAGAGAGAGAGAGAGAGAGAGAGAGAGAGAAAGGAAGGAAGAAAGAAAGAAAGAAAAACCTAGATGTGAAGCTGAACCCTGGACCTTGTAGGAATATGGGTTGAAGATGGAGAGGAAAATAATTTATCTGAATTCTTTCGTATAAGTCTGAGGATATATTTCTAGTTCTCCTATTTCTCCCTAAAGTAACCAGCTCTCCCTTCCCCCCAAATTAGTGAATTCTTGGTATATACAAAGGGTATTTAAAATTATTGAACTTGAAAACTTTTTAAAGTTAATAATAGCTAATGCATGTATTATACATTTGCTTATCACATGCCAAGCACTATGAAATTCCTTTACATGGATCATCTCATTTATTCCTCACAAACCCTATACTGTAGATACTAGAATTATTTTCATTTTATATATGAGAACACTGGAGCCTCTCAGGTAGGCTAAGTAACTTGCCTAAAGTCTCACAGTTAATAATAAGTGAGGGAGTAGAGTTTCACTTGGGTCATCTGATTTTAGACTACATATACAACCACTCTGCTATAACCAAAATGAAATTCAAATTTATGCAAATATTTCCATGTTTCCATTTAGCTATTTGTCAGGTTTGTACTAAGTGTCTTTGCTGGGTCACTGCTTGGGGTAAAAAATAACTAAGATAGAGTTGTTTGCAGGATAATATGAAGAATTTCAACATTATTATTTCTGGCATGGCTCAACAGTCCCTGATTCTCAGCTTCAATCACAAGATATGTTTAAGTGGTGGGATCCTTCTGAGGCTCTCCATCTCTTTAATAATGAGGATGTTAATTTGTGTGGTACAGATACTACTACTTAAGTATCCCTAAGTATAGCTGAATAATGGAACTCAAAGCTGTAGGTCCTAATCCTTAAAACCAGTAAATATCACCTTGTGTAGCAAAGACTTCATAGAGGTGATTACATTAAGGATCCCCAGGGCTGGCCGAGTGGCGCGGTGGTTAAGAGCTGGCTTGGGATGCCAGCGGCCCCGGTTCGGTCCCACATATGAGGGCCAGTGACACTGCCCTCAAAAAATAAAATAAAATAAAAAATAAACAAATAATAAATTAAGGATCTCTACATGAGGAGATCATCTTGGATTATCCAGGTGGGCCCTAAATGCAATCACAATTTTCCTTATAAAAAGGAGGCAAAGGGAAACTTAACTACACACAGAAGAGGAGTAGGCAGCTGACCATGGAGGTAGATAGAAAATGGAGTGATGCAGCCATAAGCTAAGGAATACTGGCAGCCACCAGAAGCTAGAAAAGGCAAGGAATGAGTTCTCCCCTGGAATCCTGATTTCAGACTTCTGACCTTTAGAATTGTGAGAAAATAAATTCCTATTGTTTTAAGCCACCAAGTTTATGTTAATTTGTTACAGCAGCCACAAGAAACTAATACACTAAGTTACCATACTTGGCTGCTTTGATGGCCCCCGGGATCATTAGAACCCAAGAAAGATATAAATCACACAAAGCAGGAAACTGAGCTTCAGAAAAATATATTGACTTCCCCAGGGTCACATGGCTATTGGGGAGTAGAGCTGAGATTAAAACCTGGTTCTGACTAACTCCTCAGCTTTGCTAATCACTTTATAGTTTATAACCACCTTGACTTAAGTGTCTTTAAAAAAAAAAAATTATGGAAACTCAGAGCAGGTTTTCTCTCCTTTCCTTTCTCTCTTTTCTTTTCTTTTCTTTTCTTTTCTTTTCTTTTCTTTTCTTTTCTTTTCTTTTCTTTTCTTTCTTTTTCTAGAGAGGGAATCTGAGGCTCAGTGAGATGAAGGGACATGACTTAGGTCACAACAGAGGAGCTGGGATTGGAACCCAGGCTGAGTCTTCAGATTCCCTGCCCCTGTCCCCACAGCCAGTGGCCTGCGATGAGTTCAAATGACAGATGAGGAGGTCCTGTCATAAGCTTCCTGCCAGCCTGGCTGCAGGCACCCCCAGCTTATCAGTCTGACCTTTGGTTTTCCATGGCAAACCCCTGTGAGGAGGAAGCTGCCAGCAAGCAGCCAAGGCTCTGTATTGTCCTTATTTAGAATTGCTTTCACTTAAACTAGCCTTGCTCTTGCAAAACATGTTTATTCTGGTTTCCTCTCCCTCCTGGCTGCCTGACCAGTGTGAGCCCAGCGAGCAGCAGCTCTAGCTTTCAGCCCTGGGCCAGGCAGGGCAGGTCAGGGCAAGGAGAACATCATGAGACTCCAGGGACAGGACACAGGAGGGCACGCTTTCCCTTCCCAAGTTGTGCACCAGCTGGGATGGACACCCTGTCTTTGGGGTAGTGCCCCTGGGAGATGGTAGTAGCCACTCAAACCACACTCTAGCTGAGACTCACTGCAACTTCAAATCCAAACCATTTTAGAGTCATGATAATAATGATGATGATATTTTTCATAATATGGCAATATCCTTTTCTTAAATACTTACATGCATGGTATTAAATCTCTTATGTAGTTTATTTAATTGAATCCTCAGGATAACCATATTAGATAGACATTTTCAATAACCTTGCTTTATAGATGAGGAAACTGAGACTTAGAGAGGTCAAGGTCATATGGCTTATAAGCCACGGGAACTAAGATTTGCAGTCAGGTCTGTTTGGGTCTAGAGTATGTTCTCTTATACAGCATTTTCCTTTAGGGACTCTCTGGTCTAGCCCCTTTGTTATAAGAGTGAGGTTCAGAGAGCAGAGTGACTTGCCTAAGGTCATAAAATGTGTTCTTAGCAGAGCTCATTTTCCAGGATTCCAGAACTATGTTCTTTCCTATAAGTTACCCCAGGGTAACCTGTAATTTAAAACGGAAGGAAAAGCAGTTCAATATTTCCCACTAGCTGTAATTTGAAAGGCTTGTTTCCCCCTCCCCTCATCCCTTTGAATCCAGTTTTCGAAGATGTTATTGTCGTTTGGACCAAGACATTTCTTCTGTGGGTACATCTGGAAATAAGTTACCAATGAGAGGAGAGAGAAAGGCCTGAAGTTGAAGGGGAGTGTGCCTGCCAAGTTACTTATAATAAGTTTACGCGGAGAGCATTTTATGAAACGTGTTTCCTGGAGTCATCTCCTGGAGCTTTCCCACTCTCCTGGGGAGTGTCCCCATTTTACAAGTGAGTATAGTGAGTTTCAGAGGCTGGGTGTCATTCATCCACAGCAAACAGCTGGTCCAGGGTTAGAGCCGGTCTTTTGATTGTAGGTGACAGTGCTCAGAAACCCTGTAAACAAGCTAGGCCTCTCCCAGGCCACAGAGCCCCTTGCATGGCCGCCATTCTGGGTATCCATCACTGGGAAATGAGAATGTGCTGAAAATTCTGATCATGCTCTGGAGAGTAAAGCAGAGGGGCAAGGGAAGACTCCCAAGTGAATTTTCTCTGTAGTAGGGGAGAGGGGTGATAATTGGGGAGGAGAGAAACCCAAAAAACAATTCATAAAAAAAAAATACTTTTCCTCTCAAGTCACTCTCTCATGGAATCTAGAGCACATATTTCCAAATAACCTTTCTAAAAGATGTGCCATGCCCAGATTGGTATAGCCGTCTTCCTAATGTCTGGTCCTGTGTTGAGTCCTTAACGCAGATGTCAGCATCTGTGTGGAGAGCAGGATCAGTAATTAAAAGAGTTAGTGGATGGGTGGGAGGACAAGGGGGCATTGCTCATCTGGCTCAGGAAGAGAAGGCTACTTTGGGGGCCAGTCAGGGTCTGGATATTTTATTGGATATTTTATTCCTTTTCCCTTCCCCTATGGTTTCTTTCTCATTCTTGTTCTAATTATCCTCTGTTTATGATGCTCTTCCAGGGATGTCACACTTTTTGACAGGGTTCATGGTTGGCTTTACAAAAGGTGATTATGACACCAGTTTAATGAGGAGGAAAGAGCTATAACTCGCAATCTTCTGGACTCCCTCTAATTTTTCTCTTTTTGTCTGCCTAGTGGCAAACACTATGATTGGCACACTCTCCCCAGAGTAAGAAGGAAGCCATGGTCATTTTGCTGAAAGTAAGTCTTGATTTTCTCATCTGTATAATAAACCTGATTATCTTCGCCTTGCCTATCCCATGTGCTACTGAAGATCAAAGCAACATGGAAACTTAAAATTTTCTAATGCACTAGACAAAGTGCTAAATTATTGGACAGCCTACAATCTGGAAATGTCTCTTCCCCTAATTGAACAATAACAACAACAACAAAAAAAAAAACAAAACAAAAAAACCTAGGTAGTCATTAATTTAGCAAATTGTTGTTACCCAGGATCTCTTCTCTGCTTTTTAGAGTAGACCACAAAAGATGAATGTGTGGGCAGTGAGGGTGGGGGGATGGGTAGGAAGGTGCTTCCTGGTTGAATCAAAGATGATTTTCAAGTCTCAGAGCTGCCATTTGCTAGCTGTTCGTTGCTAAGCAAAGCACTTTCTCTTTTCAAGGACCATTTTCCCAATCTATAAAGTGGGACTACAATGCCTACCTTGCAAGGTTTTTGTGAAACTTAATAAGAACAAAGTCAAAGTGAGCTCCCAAATACTGAACACCTGGTTTGTGTCAATTACTTGACATTCATGACCTCAGCACTCACAATGTCTTGGAAGCCTGTGTTTTTTTATACAACTTATAGAGTTAAGAGTATGGAAGCTCAGAAAAGTTAAGTAATTTGCCTAAAATCATAAAGTAAGTCGAAGAGCTAGAATTCTAACACAGATCTATTTATTCCAAAGTCTGGTAACTTCTCACTGCCTCACTTTGCCTTGCAGTGTGTATGTGCAAATACTTTAAAAACAGTAAAGTAATGTGGGGAGGCATTTGTTTCAGGAGCAAGCATTTACTAAGGACCTAGTATGTTGAAGCCCTGGGATGCAGTCTAGAGACACAAGTCATGGGTTCAGCATTTTCCTCCTCAGGGCCTCAGTTTTCCCATCTGTAGCATAAGAAAGGAATCTCTTAGATCATCTTTAAAGTGTCATTTTTCTCAGCCTTGGCTTTCTAAAGTATATATATAAAAGATTTTGAAAAAGTAATGAGACAAAGTGAAAACGCAGAGGAGAGAACTGATGCTCATCAAAGCCTATGACAAAGCCATATGCTGTTGGTTTGATAGTCTCCAAAGATGGCTGCCCCCAATCCCTTCCCTCATACTGCTCTTCACTTCAAGAGGGGAAGTCCACTCGAGTCTTCCCCTTGTACCTGGGCTGGCTTCAGTGACTTACTTGACCAATAGAACACAGACCAAATAATGATCTGGCACTGTGAGGGCCAGGTCACAAGAAGCTTTGCAACTTATGCCTGGCTCTTTTGTAAGGCTGGCTCTCAGGGAACCTAGACCTGGCTTTGGGAGAAGTTGATTGGAACACCTAAACATGGGAAGGCCATGTTTATGTATTCCAATCGACAGCCTAGCTGAGCTCCCAGCTGACATCAGTGCACCAGTCATAGCAGTACGCCAACGTGGACGTCCGGTCCAGTAGAAACTTCGGCTGACTCTAGCCCCAGCCAACACCTGACTGCAACTACCACATGAGAGGTTCTAAGCAAAAGCTGCCTGGCCAAGCCCAGTTAACTGATAGAACTGTGAGAGATCATCACAAGTTGTTATTCGAAGCTACTAAAATGTGGGGTGGTTTGTTTTGACAAGCTGCAGTAGATAACTGAAATGCACATTATTTAAATGCTACAAAAAACCCAAACTTGTCATGTTAGCCCCATTTTACGGAAAGGGCACTTGAAGTTCAGAGAGGTTAGGTTAATTGTCTAAGATCACATAGAATTTGGCAAAGTTATATTCAGAAATTACATCTATTTGATTTCAAGCCCTGCATTTTAACCTTCATTACCAAAGAATTCTTTTTTTATTTTTTTCATTTAGTTCATTTACTAGCAAAACCATTAAGTTGAGGTAGACAACTAAACCTAAATACTGCTATATATAATAAGGTTTGGGAAAATTATAAAAGAATAACTAACTTTTCTTTATCAGGTATTAATTATCTACCAGATTTTAATGATATTTGATTATGGCATGTAAATCTAGGATCATGCTTCCCACATTTCATTGCTATTTTGGCTAAATTGCTGATCCAAGTCTTTGTGAAATATTTACATATCCACCAAAGTGCAGGCTCCAGCCCATTCTCCAGCTTTGCAGGTATCTCTGCTGCCACCTCTATTGAACCTGTACCCTAAGCCCCGAGAACCTGGTCCTTTATTCAAAGCTCATTCAACAAATGATAACTGAATGTTGAGTCTGAGAAGGCACCATACTAGGTACTAGGGGCTTGGAATCTGGGATTTGGACTACAGACAAGTAGACAGACTGACCGACAGACAGACAAATGAGCACAGAGCCATAGGCCAAAGTCAAGATAAGATGGAGAGGCCCTAGGTGATTTGTGAGTCTGCTCACTCCCCTCCACTCCCATTTAGTCTACACTGAGTTACTTTTAAGTCTCTGCACAGGCCCACCTTTTTTCTCAGTCCTGCCTTTATTCATGCTGCTTTTTGGGCCCTTCTTCACCTCCCAAGCCTCTGTGCTATTTTGTCACCTCTATCAGCAAACTTAAAGAATGGCCCTACCATTGTATGCTACTTTGTGTCTCTCTCCCTTTGAATTCCTCCAAAGCTGGGAATATCTTTTTCCATTTTGTTTTCTCTGCTTTAAAAAAGTAATAATAATAATAACAGATCAAATTTATAACAATAGAATGACCATCCATAAAAATAGTAAAGTTAGGATAATAAATGTAAACATTTTAAATCAGGCGTCACCCTCAACACTCAATTTACTTCTGTACTTTGTTTTGGCTGTTCAGTCTAAAAATCCTGAATCACCCAGGTGAGCAGTTACAAGACATGCTTTCTAAAGAGACAGATTTGCAGTCCCAGTGGACTGGGGTTCACAAAGGGGACAGGCAAATTCTCATTTAGAATATCGCAAAGACAACCTGGCAGCACGTTAAGTCATTGGATAACAATCATGTAATCAAAGAAATAAACAAGGTAAGTATAGATTGCATTTCATGATGAAGAAGAAAAGAGGGAGTTGTTTCAGAGAGTAACTAGGGCGTGGAGAGGAAAGAAGGGGACTTCAGAGAGGCGCTGGGGAAAGTTTCTTCGAAGAGGCAGCGTTTAAGGAGATAACTGAGGAATGAGAATCATCCAGGTATACACAGGGATGAAGGAAGAACACTCTGGGTGGCTAAGATGAAGTGCAAAGGTCCAGAACAAGGAGGAGCCTAGAATTTACTCTGCACCTTCCTCTGAGGGAGCCACTCCAGGGACTTCAGACATACCTAGATAACCTCAGCAGCCCTTAAAGATGCCTGACCTCTTTTCTCAAACATGGTGTCACTCGAGCAATCTTTGGAGGTACTTGGGCCATTTTATAGTTGAGGAGTAGAACAAGAATGGGACAGTCACACACAGCTGGTTAATTGGCAGGCAATAATGAGGTCCCAGCAACGCTCTGGCTTCAAGTCCAAGAATCCTAACTACAACATCACACCGCTACACAGCCAGAAGGTAGGGTCATTCCTAAAACCAAACCTTCTTCCACCAAAAACCAAGGACTTGGTGCCAAGGCAGGATTTATGACCTAGTAACTGAGGACAGAAATAATTGGTTGCATTAGTGCCTGGCAAGCCCAGGCCAGGCTCCACTCCGGAGGGGTGGCCCAGAATGAAATAGCTGAGGCAAGTTTACTTTTCACAGCCCAGGTGCTCTGCTGTGGCCAACACAGCCCTAATGAGCTCTGCATATTCAGAACACAAATAATTGATGGTCCAATTTAAAGTGTGCAGAGGCCACATTTCTTTCCAGGCTCTGAAGGAAAAACACCAGCTGAGGAAGAATGAAGAACTGACTGTTCTAAGTTATTTTCCTTCTGTGGTCATTCGATCCCCAGGAAGACCGTGTCTACCCTATCAAGTGCCTGGAGAAAGGAGGCAATTACCTAGAGAAGTCAAGCCAAACGAGAAGGACAGAGAGAAAGTCATGCGCCGGGGTAGAGGTCACAGGCTCCATGCTGGAATGGACACAGCCTTAAACATACTCTGCCGCTCACAGACTTTTAAGCTAAGACCTTGGACTTCAGGGTCAGGCAGGTCTAGATTTTAAAACGAATTTAGCTACGTATTTCATGTGTGACCTCAGCAAGATTTAGTGTCTCTGTGCCTCAGTTTAACTCATTTGCTAAGTGGGAATTAAGGGCACAGACCTTGAATCAATCAGATTTAGATTTCAATACCAGCTCTGCCATTGTGTCAAAAAGGGCAAGTTATTAAACCTCCAATGTTAGTTTCTTTCTTTATTTTAAATTAAAATTTATTGGGGTGACCATGGTTAATAAAATTACATAGGTTTCAAGTATACAATTCTATAATGTATCACCTATATATCACATCGTATGCTCACCACCCATAGTCAGGGGAGGGTAGAAGAGGGTTAAGGGAGTTAAATATATGGTGATGCAATGTTAGTTTCTTCATCTCTAAAGAGAAAATGATTACGTAGTTACCTCAGAGGGCGTTTGGAGGACTTGTTGAGGTACGACACAAAATGCACGTGCTTAGGGAAAATCATTGTTAACTTGTCATATATCACCGTTTAAACTCTAGGACAGTGGTTCTCAAAGGGTGGCCCCTGGATCAGCAGCTGTGGCCTCACCTGGGGACTTGCTACAAATGCAAATTCTCAGGCACCACGTCAGACCTGCTAAACCAGACACTCTCTGGGGGGAGGGCCCAGCACTCTGTGTTTTAGCAAACCACCTAGAAGATTCTGGCACACACTGAAGTTTCACAATCTCTGCTCTATGTGGTAACCCAGAGTGCACCTGAGACATTGCAGTTTGTCTGCAGCTGTCTCAGGCTCCTAAGTGCTTCAGTGCCAGTGTCCTTTAAAATGAGCTCTCCGCTCATTCCTGTCTGGCCCCACACAGGGAAGAAATACTTTATTACTCAGGATTTCAAAGGGGTCCCTCTCACACGAGGTAACATTTTTCTATGCGCTTACTATATTCCAGGCATTCGATAATAATTCCCCACAGATTATTGCAATTTACCTCTGCAATAAGCCTCTACTGTAGATATTATCTCCTTGTTTTGCAGATGAAGAAACCGAAGCTCAGTGAGGTGAAATAAATTCACCAAGATTTATAGGTAGTGAATGGTGAGGCCAGGATTCAAACCTCAGGAGTCTTATTTCTAGAGCCAATGTGCTTTCTACCTACCATGTCACCTCCTTATACCAGTGTGAAGTACCAGGGATGTCTAGCTTGGTGAGGAAGAGCAGTGGGGACCATGTGAAAAGTGTCTTCATGCATCTGTGGGGCCATTGTGGTCGTGGGAGTCTACCATTTTGATGCTGATCCAAACTGCAGGCTATGGAACCAGTGGGTAGAAAGCAGAGTGTGGCTTAACAGAAAGAATACATTCCAGCGCCCATCACAATTATCTTACCTGAAGAGGCAGTGTGCTCCCTGTCATTGAGAATGTGTGAGCATACACTGGGTGAACACCTGTCAAAGAGTCATAGAAGGGCTGGTTCCTTCCCTCCCCACAATGCTGTGATTCTAAGTGGAGGTTAGTGGGCAATCCTCTCTAGGATAAGCCCAGAATGCTTGTGAAGAAACTGGGAGTTTCACTTACACAGAAAGAAAACTGAGGTGAGCTCGCTGGTTTGGGGAAGAGAGAATTTATTTTCCTGTGGCCCCGAGGATCCTATTAAGACTTTTTTTGATCCTCTTAGCTGGAAGGGATCTCTCTTTCCTCTGCACTCCTACATCACATTATAGTGATACTTCTCTTGTAGGACCGAGCCCTGTCCCCATGGCCCTACAGCCACTTAGGAACAGCTATATTTCTTCTGTTAGGGAAGCAGCAAGACATGTGTGCATGATGGCTGCTGATAGACCTGTGGGATTATGAGAATAGTCTTCATCTCTCTCGGTCTCAGTTTCCTCATTTATGTAAAGTGATCAATAGGATTCCTATTGAAGCTGGAAGGATTTCAGAAGCCTGAAATATGGTGCATCATAGCTCATACTCCTTTCCAATCCTTCTACAAATTGTAAACGGCCTTTGGTGAGAATGCATTTCTGATTCATTGAGGCGTCTTTGCTACTGCTCTCTGCCAACCTCTAATCCCCACCTTCCCACCTGAAATATAGATATTCAATATGTGGCCCATAATAGGCACTTATATTATGTTTATTCAAAAATGAAAGGAAAAGAAAGAAGAGAGAGAGAGAGAGAGAGAGAGAGAGAGAGAGAGAGAGAGAGAAGGAAAAGAAAGGAAAGAAAGAAAAAGAAAGATAGAAAGAAAAGAAAAAAGAGAAGAAAAGAAAGAAAGAAGAGTTTAACAATTGAATGTTCTTCCTTTGCCGTCTATTATCTGATAGGCACTCTGTCCAGGTGGACATTTTCCTTGGGTACACCATGGTTCTGGTGTGCGTGTGTGTGTGTGTGTGTGTGTGTGTATGCACACATACGCATTTAACAGAATATTCCACAACATGCCATAATATGAAGAGACCTATGGGAGAAGAGAGGACACAGGAAAGAAAGACTTGAACTAATCTCTCCATAGGCAACTAATTGCCGTTTTGCAGTTATTTGGGGCAGTTGTTTACTGTGGGGAGAACCTGCCTCTAGGGTAACAAGACTCATACATACTGATCGCCATCATGAATCTCTTTGATAGGAGCAGAACATTTCAGGTGCAGATTCTAGAAGACTTAAAAGCAGGTCTGTTTTTAAACACCTCATATTGAACTTTCTCCACTGTGGGAGGCAGGCCAAGTGGTGGTTTTTGAAGCTTTTAAAGGCTAGCTGGCCCTTCAAAAAAATGTGTGTTGTGGACATATGGTTTTAGAAGCTTTTCAAAATGCCTTGTGGGCATATTTTTAGAGCAAACCTTAACCTCATAAAACTTCTTAAAGGAGTCACGGAGGACCCAATCACTTGAGCCCCCTAAGAGCCCCAGGCAGCTGCTCCCCGAGATTTCCAGCATAGCCTTTCCTTGTGCTTGATGTATCAGGCTGCCAGCTGAGCCTGAGAAGGGCTCTTTAAGAGGGTGTGTTAGGAGCCAGGAGATCTGAGACCTCGGCAGTTGGTGAGTCACCCAGGGGGTCCAAATTTGCTTGTCAGTGAGTGGAGACCCTAGAATCACAGACTCACAGAACCTTAAAGACTCTCCCAAGGGAAAAGAATCTGAAAAGTCAACCAGTCACCCCCACTGTGAAGCACACTTATAAAGCACACTTCCACCTCTGCTTGTGCGTCTCCAGCTATGAGAAGAGTATTGTCTGGGCATTCATTCATTCCACACATTTGTTACTGAGTACACCTTATGTGCTCAGCACTGTGCAAAGTGCTGAGGATGCATCAGTGGATAAAAAACAATGAACAAAAAAAAACAGATGCAGTCTCGGTACGAACTGGGCACTAGTGGGAAAGACAGACATGGATCAAATCATCACATCCAAACATAATTGCAAATTAAAAATTATCATTAAAAAATTCAAGTTTTCATAGAATCTGACTGAACCTGATCTGGTTTGAGAGATCAAGGAAGGCTTGATGAACCTTTGAACAGGATCTGAAGGATGAGAGAACATTAGTAAACCAGGAGAAGGCTGGGGGGTTAGGGGAGTACAGAGGGCCCAGGAAACATCTCTGCAGACAACTCAGGGAGGAGGGGTCGTGGCATTTTAAGACTCCTTTTTTTTTTTTTGACGGCAGTGTCACCGGCCCTCACATGTGGGACCAAATCGGGGCCGCTGGCTTCCCAAGCCAGCGCTTAACCACCGCGCCACTCGGCTGGCCCTTGGGCCACTCGGCTGGCCCTTGGTCGTGGCATTTTAGAGGGAACAAAAGCAGCCCAGGTGTGAATCCTAAAGGGGAGAGTCCTGGTTGGAGGCTGAAGGCATGCATCACCTTGCTGTCATGTTGAGGATTTTGATCTTTAACCTGAGGTGTATTAGAAGCCTCTGACTCATTTTTAGCAGAGGCTAGGCAACCTCACACCACAGCTGCAAATTCTTTCTCATGTTGCTAAGTATGGTGGTCTTAAAATATGTCTGTAATTCTCCTCCCTTCAAAAGGCAGAGCCTAATTCCCTTCCCTCAAAGGTAGATCAGTTTTATTCTAATTAATAAAACATGGTGGAAGTGATTCTATGTGACTTATGAGGCTAGGTCTCTTCCAGGTCACTAGGATAGCTTCGCTGGTGTTCTCTTAGATTGCTTGCTTTAGGGAATGTCATCCACCATGCTGTGAGGACACTCCAGCAACCTATGGAAAGGCCTACATGGAGAGGAACTGAGGCCTCCTTCCCACAACCAGCACCAAAATACCAGCCATGGCAATTAGAGGTGTATCCTCCATCCCCACTGAAACCTGTAGGTAACTGTAGCCCCAGCTGCTACCTTGACAGTAACCTCATGAGAAACCCTGAGCCAGAATCATCCAGCTAAGCTGCTCTTGAATTTCTGACCCACAGAAACAGTGAGATAATAAGTGCTTACTGTTGTTCCAAATTATTTAGTGACTGGGGTATTATGTTAAATAGCAATAGATATCTAATTCAGTAAGGCATCTCGAGGTATGGGGAGGAAAGAGGAAAGCAGGGATTTTGGAGGTATTTGAAATCCAGTTCGCCAACTTCTTGGTTGTTGGACTGAAGGCTTGTTACTTTACTTCCTGAAGCTCCCATTTTCTATCTGTAACCTGAGACAATGCTGGCAGAATCCCCCAAATATAGTACTGTATAATCATTCTTAGTTTTCTTGCCTGCTTCCATTTCATATCTAATTGAGACATGCTATTCTCAAAGCTGAGAAGATGGAAAAAAAACCAAAAGGTTGTATTGTCAATAGGCACCCTAGAAAGAGAGGGTTTGAGAGCTGTTTGTTTGCCCTTAGACCATGTTTCATAAAAGCTCTACAGATTTTCAGGCCTGTTCCCCACTTGGGATAATGAGTACATCTCCTGCCATGTAAACAGAATTGCCTTTTATTTATTTGTAATTTACCCCTTCATAGTTGCATGTCTTATTTTCTTCAGTGCAATAAGGAAATGAATTTATGATGAGTATTCTTTTTTTTTTTTTCAGTCTTGATGTGGCCCCTTCTTTTGATCCTTAGTTATAGGGCTTCTGTTCAACTAGTCTTCAGACGATTCTTGAAGTTGATTGTCCCATAATTTATTTGGAATTTTGGTGTGATCCTGGGACGCAGCAGGCACAGTGTTTACCTAATCCACCATCTTGGACCTTCTTCCTATAATGAGTATTCTTATGAAGAGATTATTGAATCAGTTCTTACTATGTGTCATATCACAGTGAGGACATTTTAGTGAATCCTCAAAACACAACCCTGGGGAATCTATCATTTGTGCCACTTTACAGATGAAGAAACAGGTATAAAAGCCAAGAATATTACTTTTCCACTTAGTATTATATAAACTTGGCCAGTTCTTAAACTTCTTATATCTTTGTTTCCTCATCTGCAAAATGAGAATAAGAATAGAACCTATACAAAACAAGGTTGATGTGAAAATTAAAGGAGTTAATATGTATAAAATATTTAGAACAGAGTCTGATATATATTCTGATATATTCCTGATTAGTTTCTATCATTATTTTTCATATTTTTAACAAATGTTTCAACAATTCAGAGCAAAACTTCTCTAAACCATTTTTTTCTCCATCCATGATCTCTCCTGTAATAATAGATCTTGACATTTTTATAGCAATGTTTCCATCCATGTGATTCTTTCAACAATTCAGTGACTCAATATCATTATCTTGATTTTTCAGCTGAACAAACTAAGGCTCAGAATAGTGAATATGAATTGTTCAAAATACCTTTGGTTGCAAGCAACAGAAATAAACTGAAGCTAGCTTAAGATAAATTAAGGCAGAGGCAAATTAAGGAACCCAAGCTTATGAATGAGACACAGGGAAGGGCCCCAGGGATGACAAAAATGGGATGAGGAGGAAAGGTGCAGGGAGTTTGGGGAATGCTGCTTCTTCCCCCCCCCACTCCCCACTTTCTCTACTTGGCTGATAGGCTGCCTCTGTCCTTTTTCTCTGAAGGCTGGTTTTCTCAGCTGCTCAGTGCAGATGTTTGGAGGAATGGCAGCCTCCCATAGCTACCAAGTTCACAAGTTACCATGCCAATCATAGGAGAGATTGATCTTCTGCCTCTCGCTGTTTGGATTCCACATTATTACAGATGGGGCCCTAGTTAGACCAGCTTGGGTGAGTGGCCTTCTTCTGGTCTGGTTAAACATGGCCAATGAGTGGGGTCACAATTTACAAATATTGCTGCTGGGTACTCACTCTTGTATATTCCTGTGCAGAGGTCATGAGTAAGTGGAAAACACTCCAGCGGGAGCCCAGAATGTGAAGTGGATTTCCTGTCATTTTATTTATTGGATTGATATTCCAGATCTTTTCCCACGAGGCCAACACTTTTCCTATAAGGCTTCCGCTGCTTCCCTTCAGGAGACCAGCACCTCCTGGGATGCAGATTGGAGAAGATCTGGGCACTCTATAGAGAGAGCCAAGTGGCCCTTCTGCAGATGGAGTCAGCCTCACACACAAGCAATGTTTTCAGTTATATTATCTGGACATAATTCTTTACTCTTCATCCTGGTAAGAGAATTCTACATTCCCAACCTTTGCCTGTGGCTTGCATTGTTTCCCTGAAGGAGTGTACTTCCCCAGATTTGGGCATATGTACTCCCCATAAGACTTGGGCATATGCCTTGCTTTAGTCAATTGAACCTAAGAAGGAGTGATGTAGACCAAGACCAACAAGAAACTTTAAGACCCACTGTAAATTTCAGCCATGTCCTTCTTCCCCTCTGCCATGAGTATAGAGAGTCCCTTCAGCTTGGATCATGGAATGAAAAAGACATGCAGAGCAGAGCCACAGCCACCCTGCGGTCACCTCTGACAGTAACTCAAGAGAGAAATGAACCTTTAAGAAATGACTCATCTTAGACGTTCTCTTGACAGTAAGCACTTATGGGGTGAGGATGGGGAGGAGCGGGAGGCAGTCACTGGGTTTTCTTTCTTTGCAACCAAGTAGATGGCTGTATCTTTCACTAGTAGTAGAACCTTGGAGGGGATGGTTTGTGGGGCATGGTGGTGAGTCCAGTTTTGATCATGCTGAGTTGAGAAGTCAGCATGGGAGAGAAGTCCAGTAGACACTAATATAAAGTAGTTTGAATTAGGAAGGAGATGGTTTGTGTCCATCTGCCCACAGAGGTACTTGAAGCCTTAAGAGTCAGTGCCAGAGAGAATAGAAGCATAAGAATAGGGGGAAGGGAACAAATGTTAAGGCCCACGAACATTATAGGAGATGGTGGACGAAGACGCACAGGGTGGGGGGAACAGGAGAGCCTGGGAAGGATAGGCAGGGGAAACGGGAGGTACATAGCACACAAGGGAAAGTGAATTATCTAAACTACTGGCACCAGCATTCCTTGTGGGTCAGGAATTGTCTTTGTTTGTTTTCTTTCAAAGTCATTAATTTATATGAACTTCACAATAGCCCTGTGACATATAGAGTAGAACATACACCCGCAATTAGCAGTGATGAAATTAAGCCTTAGAAGGATACATGCCTTATCAGGATTTATTTTTATTTTTAATTGTGGTTAAAGAAACAAAAAAAACCAACCCAAAACATAAAATTTACCATCTTAACTATTTCTAAGCATTTGGTTCCTAGTGTTAAGTGTATTCACACTGTTGTACAACCCATCTCCAGAACTTTATCATCTTGCAAAACTGAAACTGGGACTTATCAAACAACTCCTCCAGTTTTCCCCCTCTCACCAGCCTCTGGCAATATACTTTCTGCTTCTATGAATTTGATACTTTAATATTTCATATAAGTGGAATCATACGGTATTTGTCTTTCTGTGACTAGCTCATTTTATTAGCGTAATGTCCTCAAGGTTCATCCAAGTTGTAGCCTGTGTCAGAATGTCTTTCCTTTTTAAGGCTGAATAACATTCCATTGCATGCATATACCACATACTGTTAATCCATTCACCTATCAATGGCCAGTTGGGCTGTTCCCACCACTTAGAATTGTGAATAGTGCTGCGATGAACATGGGGGTGAGGAATTATCTTCTTGAGGCATGCAGGGCAGAAGGTGAATCCTGAGAGCATAGTGTGAAGTGTGAAGACAACAGAAGGAATATTATTACTGTTCTGTATGTGACAAAATGAGGATAGTTTTGCTCCTGAGAGATACAGAGAAAGAAGAGAGAAGAGGGGCCAAGGAGGAGAGGTGGAATGAGATAATACAAAAGAGATGGGGGAAGCAGGGAACACCTGGGCTGAGGGCCAGCAAGACTCCCACTGGTGTGTGGTCGAAGAACAGAGATGTCTAGTGTTTAGCAAAAAGTGGTTACAGTGGTTGTTTCCTTCCAGCCCCCTTACTCAGCACATTTGGGGAAAATCTCCCATACACACACACAAATTGCTCTGTGTCTGTTGCTTTTTGGTGGAAACTGAGGAAGGAATTAATTAAGTTTCCCATCTGGTTTGATATGGAACAAACAGAGAGAGTGAGCAAAGCGGGGGCAAAAGGAGCTAACCGTCCTATGCAGGGGAAGCAGTTGTTCCGGAGTCACCCTTGGTGACCCTGAGAGAGTGAGCTCCCTGGAAATTTACAGACAGTTTGGGGAGGGATCTGGACTTCCATAGAACATGCACTAGGGATCTGGACATCCACGGAACATAGCTAGGAGCTTTGAAACCATCTTACCCACAGCAGTGCTTCTAGAATTTTAGTGTGCCTAATGATCACCTAGGGTCTTAATGAAATGCAGATTTTGACTCAGTCAGTCTGTGTGGGGCTGGGATTCTGCATTTCAGACAAGCTCAAGCTCGTGGGTGATGGAGATGCTGCTGGTCTGTGAACCACACTGAGTTGTAGGACTCCAGATCTCAAAGGGATGGAAAATTCCTGATGGCGTCAGCGCCTGTCTCTCTGTGCCTCTGTCTCCATCACACTCTTACGTCGTCATTATCTCCCAGTGTTCCTGAGAAAACAGGGCTGTCCTGTCCTCTCAGGGTGAGGCCATGACAGGGAAAGCTGTCAAAGAGCCACTGCTCCCCTGTGAGCCCTCCACCTCGGTCCCTGCTCTGTCCCTGCCCAGGCACTGAGGAGGTCACACCAGGGTAAGCTCAGTGGTCCATTCTGCATGCTTTGGCCCAGAGTATTAGAACAACAGTCTGCAGGGGGGAAACCAAAGACTCTTTCTCTATGGTTGGCCTCAGAACTCCCTCTCTCAGAAAGATGGGGAGAGGTGGAGAAAAATGTTTCAATGATATTTTTCTTGAGAAAGGTTGCTCGGGGGAGCCAAGCATTAATTGAGTCCTTGATTATGAGAGGGCTATGCGGTAAACTCCCTTGTTTTCCACAGATGTTGAAAGAGTCCGAGCCAGAGTTTAGGAAAAATGTTTTCCTGCATATCCACCCCTGCCCCAGAGGCTGTGATGAAGTTGGCAAACGCCATTCAGGTCAAGTCCGGCTCTGGCAACCTCACAGGAACTTGAGAATTCACAAAATCTGAAGGGGAAATGGTGGCCGGAGAGCACTGAACATGAGAAGAAGAGGGGAAGAGGAGGGGAACCCCACTGAATGGAGTACCTACTCTGGGTGGAGCCCTGGGCTGGGAGCATCCATTATCCTGTTACCCTAGGAGATAAATGAAACCCTCTGCTGCTCCGTGGGCAGCTGCTTTTGCTGGGGGTGGCTGTGCAGAGAGTTTCCTACCTCTGAGGCAGCCCAGCTCACTCAGGAGCACTCGCTGTGCAAAGACCACCCTCACTTTGAGCTGCAATCTGCCTCTCTGGGTCCATGCTAAGGACCCCAGTGCTGACGCCACCCTACAAAGCCACAGTGAGTAGGACATCATCATATCTGTGCCATGCAGCTCAGAGTTCACAAAGCTCATCCTCTTCTCTCAGTCCACCCATCTGACCCTCAGAGCTCCCCAGAAGAAGACAGGGGGCAATTATTCCTCCAGGGTTTAAGATAAGCAAGGGCAAGTTTTGAGATGTTGCTCATGCTGGCGGTAGAGGTTGAGAGCTCAGGCTCCAGAGTCGCCTGCTGGGAATTCACAGCCCAGGCCCTTACTGCCTGTGCGCCTTTGGATAAGCTCCTTGACCCTTCTAAGTCTGGGTTTCCTCCTCTGTAAAAGGGCATAATGATACCTACTATCTACTGGAAAGGGACTAAATAAAAGTAAAGTGCTTAACCATAGCTTATGGACACTTCCCTTTCACTACTGAGGAGGAAGAGAAGGAAAAGATAGAGGTTAAGTGACTTACCCAAAGCTACTAAATGGTGGCACCAAATCTAGATCTCAGATATTCTGATGCCAAATCCAGTAGCCTGTCCATTACATTTAATATCTTACATTCCTAGGCCAGTCAGAGACTGAAACTCTGCAGTGATCCTCTTATCGGCAGGGCCTGGCCTTGCATTGAACTGCACATAGCAGGTGATTACCACAACTGTGAAGTGGTCTCAGGGATGCCCTTCCTCCCCCTGGCTCCCTGAAGCATGAAATTACTGCCCTAACAATTCCTACCTTGGAGTCAAGCGCTGTCCTTTCCCCTTCAGCATCTTTTAAATGCAAACACCTTAGTGGGGTGCAAGGAATGGAAGGGAGCTCACCTAGGCTAGGCGGAGAGTCTGTCAAGATCCCATCCCTCCACAGATGCCAGCTACCTACCCATTCTGAACAGCTGCAAATCAGCATTAGTATAGCTTCACATATAATCAAAGAGAAAAGCCCAGAGGGGTTAGATGACTTGCCCTAGGCCACACACTAATGTGTGTGTACAAGGATTTGAACTATGTGTTAAACAAAAAAATTTTCACTTCCATGACTGAAAGTCTTTTTTTAAAAGAAAGGAGTTATCGGGCCATTGGTAGCCAGAAAGACCAGGTCCTGGGGCGAGAAGTCTTTAACTCCCAGCATCATGGCTAAGTGAAAAGGCAACATGTCCACAGTCTGGGAATTGTTGAGCATTTTTATACATCATGTGGGGGAGGGGGAAGCGAGATAGAAGCTGTTCTGAAAGAATGTACATTAGTTATAGACAAAGGGGTGGGATAAGCTGAAGCAAGGCAGCTCTGGGATGGATGCAGAGTCCAGGAAGTGCTTGCTCCCATTGATTGGTTGTGGGCAAGTCTAGAAAGTTCATATGTAAATATGAAGCAGTCTTCTGGGGTGTGGTGGGGCCTCGCTATTCTCTCTTCTGGATCATTGCAGAAATGGCGACCCGGAAGTTAATCCAAAATTCCAACAGACATACACGAATATGAGAAGCCTTTTGTTAACTGGTCCATAGCTATTAACAGGCTGAATGTTCTGTCTCTCTCTCACTCTTGGGCCTGTCACTTAATCTAGCACATCTCCGATGGGTTTTTTTGTCACATGGAACTATGGTGCCTGTGTCTGCTCTCATAACCTCCAGTGCACAGTCCGCAGCCTGTTGCCCCTTCTATCTCCTAAGAGGAGGGGAAGATGAACAGTTCTGGAGAGCTTCTCCTGCACAGCATAGCTTGGAGCTTGTTTGGCCCTCCTTTGCTGGCTCTGTCTGTTTCACATCAACCCAAATAGGAAGCTTAATTTCCTCCCCAGTTTCCACCTGAAATACATACGTTATCTTATCTGATCCTCCATCTGACCCTCTCGGCAATACTATGAGATGGGCACTATTGCCCTTGGTTTTACAGTTGATGAACCCAGTGTCTGGGTTAAGTAACATGCTGAGAGGATATGTTTCTATTAGGTAGAGACTCAGCTCGTGCTTTCCCCTACCCCACACTGCCTCCAAGCTCGCAGGCAGTGTCTAACACCCTAGGGGGCTGTATACAGATTCTTTTAGGATGTCACAACAGCAGACACTTGGAATTGGGCAGGCTGTAAGTCTAGCCTCTCCAGAAACAAGCTTCATTCACCAGGGTGGAGAGGACATTGGGGAGGATTGGGAGGTGATGATGGGGGACGTCCAAAGAAGCAGGCGGAGCAGGTTTTCACAAAGTTAGGCATGGGAATGAGTGAATGGTCCAGGAAGGCTATTCAGGCATTCCAGCTGTTTTCCAAAGGGTAAGTCTAGGATACTATGTATCTATGGAATGTAGCCATGTGAGTGTCCAAGCAAGCTAGAGAATCCAAAGCATATGGTCAGGCGTATTCCATTAGGGTCAAAGGCTGAGGGGTTACAGATAGGATTAGGCCCCAGGGAAATAACTGGAGAGATGGAATATCATGGTGGTTAGGAGAGAATATTTCTGTCGGGATTCTCACCCTAGGTCTTCCATTTGTTAGCTGTGTGATTTTAGCAAGTTACTTAAATCCTCTATGTCTCACATTCCTCATCTAGAATACTAATACAAATCTAACTCATATGTTGTGAAGATTAAATAGATGAGAAAGATAAAAGCAGTCCCTGAAATCTGTGAAGTGGCCTACCACTAGAAGAAAGACCTTGGTGTTGTTAGGTTCTGGCCTGGCATATGCAGCTAGGCTGTGGTGCTTTCCTGCTGAACATCATAATCTTACGAAGTAGACCAAAAAAATCAAACCAAGCCCAAAAAACGATTTTATCATTTTTTTCTAAGCACATACAAAAACAGGGGCACCATGTAAACCACAAAAATACCAAACATTCCCCTCCCCAGATAACATTGCTGCTTCTTTACTAATTACTTCTTTGTCCTCTTTCTATGATGTTCATTCTTCCTCAAGACAATCAACCCAGTGTTGTTCAACTACAGATGTGTTCCTGGTGGTCTTTGGCTAGAGGGCATGGACACAACTTGATAAATGGAAAGCATCTAGAACAGTTCCTGGCACAACACCTGTCAGTGATGCCATTATAATTAGCAGGTAGGTTATCAAGGCAAATACAGGGACAGGGAGATCTGAGATAGAAAGCCACAGGACAAACAGAGGCCAAGTGGAATAGTGGATTTACAGCCAGGAGACTTTCAACGTAAGCACCAACTTGCCATTCAAAATAGTAACTAACATTTTATTGTATACTTCAAAAGTGCCAGACACAGAGTTCCATTTGATGTGGAGAATCTCACTTATTTTCTGTGGTACCATGAGCAAGTTGTTTAACCTCTCTGAGCCTCAGTTTCCCCATCTACAAAGAAAGGGAAAAAAATAAAAATACTTACTGCACAGGTTTGTCATGAGGCTCCAGTAAGAAAATGAATGTGCTGTAGGTCACAAATTTTATTGAAATGTGACTTAAATGGGCAAGGTCTATTCACTGATGGATGAATGGATAAAGAACTTTTGACATGTGTGTGTGTGTGTGTGTGTGTGTGTGTGTGTGTGTATAGATATGTAATGGAATATTATTTGGCCATACAAATTGAGTAAAAACACCAAACTCATAGAAAAAGACATATGATTTGTGGTTATCAGAGTTGGCGGTGGGATGAGGGAGCACTGGAGGAAGGTGGTTAAAAGGTTATAACTTCTAGTTACAAGATAAATAAGTACTAGACATGTAATATACAACATGATGACTATGGTTCACACTGCTGTAAGGTGTATTTGAAAGCCCTTAAGAGAGCAAATCCTAAGAGTTCTCATCACAAGGAAAAATGTCTTTTTCTGTTCTTTTTATTGTATCTATATGAGATGATGGATATTAACTAAACCTTTTGTGGTAGTCATTTCACAATATATGTAAATTAAATCATCATGCTGTGCACATACAGGGATGTATGTCAATTATTTCTCAATAAAACTGGAAAAAAATGGACAAAGTTTAGGTTATAGTCAAAAGGCTGTCTGGATATTCCAAATTAAACCCAAGGTTGGCAAAGGACAGAGAAGTAGGCAGTAAGCTCCTTGACATTGGTCTTGGCGATGATTTTTTTGGATCTGACTCCCAAAGAAAGGCAACAAAAGTAAAAATAAACAAGTGGAACTACATTAAACTAAAAACCTTCTATAAAGCAAAGGAAACAAAGTGAAAAGACAACCTATTAAATGAGAAAATATTTGCAAATCATATACTTGATAAAGGGTTAATATCCAAAATATATAAAGAACTCACACAACTCAATAGCAAAAATCAAACAATCCAATTAAAAACAGGCAGAGAATTTAAATAGGCATTTTCCCCAAAGAAGACACATGAAAAGTTGTTCAACATCACTAATCAACAGGAGAATGCAAATCAAAACCACAATGAGATATCACTGCACAATTGTTAGAATAGCTATTTTCAAAAAGACAAGAAATAATGTGTTGGTGAGGATGTGAAGAAAAGGGAAGACTCATGCACTGTTGGTGGAGATGTAAATTGGTTCAGCCACTATGGAAAACAGCATGAAAGCGCCTCAAAAAATTAAAAATAGAACTACCATAACATCTAGTAATTCCACTTTTAAGCATTTATCTGAAATAAATAAAAACACTAACTCAAAGAGATATATTCTCTCCCATGTTCATTACAGTATTATTTACAATAACCAAGATATAGAAACAACCTAAGTGGCCATTGATGGATGAATGGATAAAGTATATATGTGTAGTATACACATATATATGTGTAGTATGCACATATATATGTGTAGTATGCACATATATACTACACACATATATATGTATAATGGAATACTATTCAGCCATAAAAAATAATAGAATCTTGCCATTTGTGACAACATGGATGGAGCTTGAGGGAATTATGCTAAGTAAATTAAGTTAGACAAAAATAACTACATTGTGATCTCATTCACATGTGGAATCTAAACAACAACAACAACAACAATGAAACAAGCTCATAGATAGATACAAAGAACAGATTGGTGGTATATGGGAAGGGTGAAATGGGTGAAGTGGGTCAAAAGGTACAAACTTCCAGTTGTAAAATAAGTTATGAGGATGTCATATATAGCATGGTCCCTATAGTTGATAAATACTGCATTGCATATTTGAAAGTTGCTAAGAGAGTAAATCTTAAAAATCCTCATCACAAGAAAAAAAAATTTAGAATTATGCAGGGTGACAGATGATAACTAGGCTTATTGTGGTAATCATTTCGCAGTGTATACAAATACGGGGTGTGATCAAAAGATACGGTGAATGTTTAAATAAAAAAATGTATTACAGGGCCAGCCGAGTGGCACGGTGGTTATGCGCTGGCTTGGGAAGCCAGCAGCCCCGGTTCGATTCCACATGTGAGGGCCAGTGACACTGCCTTCAAAAAAAAAAAACATGTATTATAGTAAAAGACACAGTACCATTAATCTCCCTCAAAACACTTCCCCTTGCTTTGAATACACTTATCCCATCATTCTTGCCACTTTCTGAAGCAGTTCTGGAAGTCCTCTTTCATAAGCGTCTTTAGTTGTGCTGTTGTGGCTGCCTCCATGTCCTGAATCAATTAAAAATGTTTTCTTTTCATGGTCATTTTGACTTTGGGGAAGAGCCAGAAGTCACACGGTGCCAGATCTGGAGAATAAGGTGTTTGAGGACACACCGTAATGTTTTTATTTAAGTTTAGTTTCCATACCAGAAGTGATGTGTGACATGATGTGTTATCATGATGGAGGATGAAGTGAAGACACCCAGACTTTTTTTATATTTAAATATTCACCATATTTTTTGATCACACCGTATTTTTTGAATCATTATGTTGTACACCTGAAAATAATATAATGTTATATGTCAATTATACCATAATTTTTTTTTTAAAAAAAGTAAGTTTCCATAAATTCCTGCATTAATTTACCTTTTTCTAGATGCAGCCTGTATTTTAATTCTGAATTTTGATGCAATTACAACAATGGTGAAAAGGCATCTGTCAGGAGGAACACTTTCATGGCCTCAAGTTTCCATGTACCTCTTTTTCCAGGGGGACCAGGAATGATAAAAAGGTTTTGGCTCCGTGCCATTTATTAACAAGAGCAGGACACTACTTTGAGACCCAGTTTCTCAGATAACATAGAAATACAGTTAATTCTTACCCCATAAAAAGGTGTATATGAGGCTATGCTGTAAGCTGTGAAGGAGCCATTATCAGTCCCTCTGAGGCTGCCTCCCAAAGGGCTCTCCTTTGGAGCCCAACTGTGTGCTCCCTGAGGGCTGAGTTACTGGCCATTGGCCAAGGTGCTTGCCTATCTATGTCTTTGTGAATGCACTCCCTCGTGTAAAGCCCATGCATGGGGGTGTACAGAGAGCCCCTATATTAGGCTTAGGCAAAATAGATTTATTTCTCTTACCTAACAGTCCAAAGGAGAGTAATCTGGGTTAGTGGGGTGGCTCTGCTCTATAAGCCCCCCAGGTTTTTTCCAACATGTTTCTGCACCATCCCCAAAGTATTATCTTCATTTCTGGTTGAGGCTGGGTTACTGTCTGGTCTGATTTCCAGATTGCAGGAAAGAGAAAAAGCAAGGCTGGCACAAGGTGACCTGGAGGTTCTACACATCATTTACCCTCAGTCAGAGCTCCACAGTTCATGAAAGGACAAAAAATGTGATCTCTAGCTGGGTGACTCTGTGCCCAGATTCAATTTGGGAGTTATTATTCTAAGTTCAAGATCAGGAATAGCAAAAGCAAGGAAAGCACCTGGGGAAATGAATACTGATCAATTCATCCATTGGGTCATGGAGTCTCAGCCTGTGTCTGTATTGAGCAAATATCTGGGTGAAAAGCAGAGAAAGAGAGTTTATTCAGATATTGGATTTATCCAATGTGAAAAATCAAATATCAGTGAATCTTTACATTTTTCAGTTTTTCTCTAGATCTTGTCACTGGATAGACAGAGCCTTGGTCCTATAACTCACTACATGAACACTCACGTACACCCACACACATATAGGCAGGTACATACATACTCATACAAGGTCGGGAAATTAAGTACACAAACTCATCCTAGAAAAAGTGCTACATATCTCATTTCTGAATATCACTAAGGTCATCTTCAAAGTAACCCCCTTGGGAAGCTATGCACAGATGGCAGTGCCTAGTCCATCCTTCAAAGCAATTTTGGAACTCTTTCTGGAATGGCCATCAGAGCTGTTGTCATATTACCCTTGGTGACCTGAATGTCATCAAAATGTCTTCCTTTCAATATTTCCTTTATTCTTGGGTAAAGAAAGAAGTCACTGGGGATCAGGTCAGGTGAGTAAGGAGGGTGTTCCAATACAGTTATTTGTTCACTGGCTAAAAACTCCCTCATAGACAGTGTCCTGTGAGCTGGTGCATTGTCGTGATGCAAGAGCCATGAATTGCTGGCGAAAAGTTCTGGTCGTCTAATTTTTTCATGCAGCCTTTTCAGCACTTCCAAATATAAACTTGGTTAACTGTTTGTCCAGTTGGTGCAAATTCATAATGAATAATCCCTCTGATAACAAAAAAAGGTTAGCAACATTGTTGCAACAAGTTTGCAAACTTAATTGCCTGTGTGTGTGTATATGTAGACATGGTGTGTGTGTGTGTGTGTATATATGTACATATACATAGATGTTTGCACATACCCATATACATAAGCACATATAGATTTACACTTGCATGGGTCCTAATCTTGTACCAGAGGAGTATAAGACATACCTAGTTCCCTCCCTTTTTTCAGTATGATCATAGCATTGTTGAAAAAAGTAAAGTCTGAGAAAGCAGAGCTCTCGATTCAAATTCAGCCTATGCCATGGATATATGTTGTAACTCTGGGCAAGTTACTCAATTCCTCGTAACTTCTAGTTCCACATTTTTAAAATGAGTATAATATTATCAGTCTTGAAATAATATTTCAATCTTAAATAAAATTCTATACTTATTTGCCTGACATCATGCGTTAGGTATAGTTGGTACATAATAAATATTAACTGTTATTTTACTATTATTAGGCAACTGAGACCCAGCACAAGTTAATGGCAGACCAGGAATTTTCCATCCCCCTTCTGAAGATAAAGCAAGATCCTTTTTAAACTGTACTGACCTCAAGTATACACACACATTCCCTTTTTTAAAATTTAAGACTTTTTTTAAAGATAAATTGTTTATTGAAGTATAACATATATACAGAAAAGTACATATATCATAAGTATATAACACTGATTTTTTTACAGCTGCGATCTGCCCATGTTATCAGCACTTGGATCAAGAACCAGAACATTACCAGTACCTCAGAACCCGCCTCATTACCTCCTCTGAGATTAACCATGATCTTACATTGTAGAGTCACTGTGCCTTTCTATAATTTATACAAATAGAATTACACATAAATATTCTTAAGTCTGGCTTTTTGTCACGATATGCAACATTGGAGATATCCATCCATATGGTTGCCGGTAGCTGTATTATAGCTTGCTTGATCATTCTCATTGCTGTGCAATGTTTCAGTGAATATACTACCATTTATTGATTCCTTCTACTGTTGATGTTCATCTGAGTAGTTTCTGGATTTTTGGCAGTTACCAACAATGCTGGGATAAACATTTGTGTGTGTGTCTTTAGCCAATGTATTTCTGTTGAGTACAACAGAATGCATATCTGTGAGTGGAATTTCTGGGTGTTAGGATTTGTACATGTTCACTTTGTGTAGATATTGTTATATAGTTTGGCAAAGTGGTTGACATATCCCTGACTTTTCATTGCTCTAAACTTGAGAAGCTTTGATAATGCCATCTGCCCTCAATCTCTCTCCCTCTGGACCTTTACTTCCTGGAATCCAGGAATTGTACTCCTACTCTTTGTGTATAAGAAATCAGTACCTCCTGGGTAACCCAGAGTATTAGTTGACTATTTCTATGCAACAAATCCCCTCCAAACATAGTGGCCTAAAACAGAAACATATGGTTATTATCTCTCAGTTTTTGTGGATCAAGAGTTTAGGAGTGACTTGGCTGGTGGTTCAAGCTTAAAGTCTCTGAATAGATTAAATCAGATATTGGTCTGGGCTATAGTCATCTGATGGGTTGACTTGGGTTACAGGATCCACTCAGGCTGGTACTCTCATATAACTGGCAAGCTGGTGCTAGCCATTCACAGAAAGCCTCAGTATTTCTCCATACGAACATTTCCACAGGGCTCCTTGAGTGTCCTTACAAGATGGTGGCTGGCTTCCTCCAGTATAAGCAATCTAAGAGCCCCAAGAGAGGCAGCAATGTGTTTTATCACCTAACATTGTACATCTCACACAGTCACTTCTCAATATTTATTGGTCACTGAAGTTATCCTTATTCAATATGGGAGGGCCCTACATAAGGGCATACTCGTATATATCAGAAAGTGAAGATCATTAGGGGTCACCTTGGCGGATGGCAACCACATCACTAAGCTCTTCTTTTCAATGAATAAAGCCCCTTTTCTGTGATAATTGGAACCCTAAGTGATTAGCACAGGGAACAGGTAAATTTTGATAGACAAGGAGTGGGAAAGAGGAGAAAATACAGAGAACAAGTCAAGTCCATGGAGAAAAGTAGGCCTAAATAAAGCAGCCGAGAGGCCGCTATACTTCAGTAGACATGAATCAACAAATAATGTGTGTTGTCTGGGGCAGGGATAGTGGTGGTAGGGGTTCTGTGAGTAGGGACACAATGCTTTATTTACTAATTAGCTCATATTTTTGGCCCATGAAGACTCAACTCTGCATTGTTTATATAAAAGTAGTAGCTCAAACTATTCTCAATTTTTCTCATGGGTACTCAATTTACCATCCTCCTATCCATATATCCATCTCTTACCAAGCATCCAGCAAATACCAGATGGTACTCTAGAGGAGGATGGGGGAATACAGAAATGAGCAAATACACTGACCCTGACATGGGGGTGGGCGAGAGGAAACTAATATTTATTGTGCACCTACTGTGTTGCACTATTCTCACATTTTTTTTGTCTTAGGTAATTCTCATAAGTACTCTAGATGTTGAGACTAGATTATGATTGCTACTTTGCACATGAATAAACTGAGACTTGAGAGTTTAACTGATTTACTCAGAGTTGGAGCTGGGCACTGTAGATAATGACAGCACAAAGTAAAAAGTGATTAAATCCCAAAGAAAGGTACACATACAGTACAATAGCAGCTCAGAGAATGGAATGAGTTCTTTGGCCTGGGGAAATAAGAGAAGGCTTCATGGAAGAGGTGGCATTTGAGCTGGGTCTTGTTGGATGAGTAGAAGATAATGGGAAAGGCCATGTGCCAAAAGTAAAAAATATCAAAAACTAAGGCATGAAGATAGAAATAATAATAATGTAGAAGCACGCAGAGATATACTCAGATAGAGAAATGTGCATAAAGGAAAGAACTGGCTGAGAGAGGTGAACAAAACCGGTTTGGGCCACAAGATTACAGACATACACCAGATCTAGGAGCTCTTTAATGCAACAAGAAGCCTAAGAAGGCTAGATCATCATTGGTACAACTGAGTGTGAACTCCTTTCAGGCTGCTTAGATAACATCTTCTTCAAGGCTTTTAATAATTCAATTATGAGTGCATCTTCACACACCACGAAAATTATGGACTATATTCAGATTATGCAAATTATTGAATAAAAAATGAGAAATGGCACTGATCAGTAAAAATGGCAATAAACATACTAATGGTGAGATCTGTGCCTAGTTAAAGATGGGAAAACGACTCTTAGAAAAGACAGCAGACCCCAGAGCTATTGATATCCAGAAAAACCCAAGAATCTTCAGTGGACTGAAGGACTATTTACTCTAACTTTGCAGTTTACTTATGAAACAACTGAGGCCAGGAAGTAGGAGTGACTGATTCTTCTAGAGCAGAGCTCCTTCTAATACACTTTAGCATTGTGAGAAGAACAGGATACAATCTATGACCTTGAGAAGGCTATGAGTGGAGAGTGATGTGACCATCACTAGGTGTAACACATGGCTGTTATGAGTTGAATTGTTCCCTCTTCAAATTCATAATTTGAAACTCTAACCTCCAGTACCTCAGGATATGGCCTTACAAGAAAATAAGGTCAGTGCAGATGTAATTAATTAAGATGAGGTCATACTGGAGTGCAGTGGGCTCCCAATCCAAATTGGACTTGTGTCCCTATTTAAAAAGGAAACTTAGACATGCCATGTGATTATGAAGGCAGAGATTGCGGTGATATGTCTACAAGCCAGAAAACCACCAGAAGCTGGGAGGGAGGGGTGGAACAGTCTCTCTCACAGTCCTCGGAAAGAACCAACCTTGTCAACACCTTGATCTTAGACTTCCGGCCTCCAGAACTATGAGACAATATATTCCTGGTGTTTAAGCCACCCAGTATTTGGTACTTTGCTATGGCAGCCCCAGGACACTAATATAATGGCTGAAAGAAAGCTTACACAGCAGCTTCAGGAAGGAAGCAGTATGAAGGAAGGAGCAATGCATTAATGAAATAATAAAGTTATCCATTAATTCAAACACTGAATGTGTATGAGGTACCTTGCTTGGCCCTGGAGTAGATACATGCAGAATAAGATTCCCTCTCGTTGAGAATCTCCAAGTGTGGTCCAGTCAGGCTCATAACAGAAGCAAATGTCATGGGGCCCCAAAGCAATGAAATAGGCAAAGGTTTGGATACACGAGGTGACATCTGAGCCAGGAGGATGAGTGTGTCTTCTTGCTTGTTGCTTAACAGACATGATTATTTCTGCCACTGGAAAGAGCCTCCTTGGTCCACACAGCCATCAAAGGGGCAAATTCAGATTTCCTAAGTTAGTTCAATCCAGCATTTCAGACAAACAGCCTCAAGAACCCAGGCCAATTGTCTGGATCCCCTGCCTTAGTTAACATGCCAGTGGTTGGAAATGCTGACCTCTGGCTGCTTGGGGCTTCAGGCTGGTGTAAGAAATGTCTTCAGGATTTCACTCCAGTGGGGTCTTCCCATCCTGGTTGCCTAAACCTCTCTAATGTGCTGAAATGTCAGGATGTGTTGTTTTTGTATAAAAACAACAACAAAAATTACTGTTTCTTTCCAAATAATCCCATGCATGGGAAGCCTTCAACAGGTCATTAACACATTGACGTTTTGAAGAACTGTGCTTCCAGGCCTGGAAGCAGGGCTAGGCCTGCTGGTCTGGGCCTTGGGCTCTCTCTCTTGTCTCTCTCATATTAAGGAACCCCAGGCTCCCAAATTTGAGCTCCCAGCAGTCACTGCTCTGAGTAACTCTGAGCAATGCTGCTAAAGAACACAGCAAAGAACGGAACCAATTGCAGCTGGAGCTACATCTGCCTCAGTGGAGTGATGTCAAGTGTGCTTAGTGGGGAGGGGAGAGGCATATGCTGACTCTAATTACCTCCCAACTGGTAGGCCACACTCCCTAAAATTCCATTAAGATGATGGAACCTAGTCCTTTAGGTTTATGAGGGAGAACAATGGAAGGGTGGAGGCAAGCATGCAAACCAGCAGTCTCTCCTTGGCTGATGGCTTGGAAAGCTTTTGGGCAGGGCATACACTGTCATTTGCCCCACATCCTGAAGCTCCCTTTGAGAACTGCATCAGGTCCCATTCACTATGGTTGTTACCTGCCTGGCCCCTCCAAACATTTGTTTCTGTAACCCTTCTCAACTCTTTCATGCATATGGTTTTGACTACCACCTGAGTGGAAATATTTCAAAACATCCATCTCCAGTTTATGCCTTTTTCTTTAAGCTTCTACATCTTCTATCTACCTGTCCCTGAGTGCCTCATTTTCAAATAACTCATTATCTTTTCTCACAAAATTATCCCTCCCCGGGGTTCCCTTTACTGGGTTTCCCAAGTCAGAAAATTGGAAAGCACCCTCGAACCTTTCCTTTCTAGCGCATCGAGTTAATCACTGATATCTACTAATATTACTTCCTAAAAGCTTCTTCCAACTCTTCCTTCCTCTCCATTCTTTCTGATAATTCCCTAATCCAGGATTATATCATCTTTTGCTTAAACTACTATAACAGCTTCCAAAAAGGTCTCCTTGCTGTCAACTCATCTCCACCCAGTGCATTCCCACTTACCAACCAAGGTGTCTTTAAAAACTGTAAATCTGTACTCAAAAGAAGCTAGAAGTAGAAGGAAACCACCTTAACATAATAAAGGTCATGTATGAAAAACTCACAGCTAACATCATGTTCATTGGTGAAAGACTGAAAGCTTTTCCTCTAAGATCTCGACAAGACACAGATGCCTGCTTTTGCCACTTCTATTCAACATAACAGCAGCAGTCCTGGCCAGAGTAATTAGGCAAGAAAAAGAAATAAAAGGCATCCAAATTGAAAATAAAATATACAATTTTCTCTGTTAACAGATGACATGATCTTACATGTAGAAAATCCTACACATTACACACACACACACACACACACACACACACACTGTTAGAATGAGTAAATGAATCAGCAAAGTTGTAGAATACAAAACTAACATACAAAATATCAGTTGCATTTCTATATACTAACAATGAACAACCTGAATGGGAAATTAGGAAAATAATAGCATCAAAAAGAATACTTAGGAATAATCTTAAGGCGGCAACAGACTTGTACACTGAAAACTACAAAATGTTGCTGAAGGAAATTAAAGAAGACACAAATAATGGAAAGACATTATTTGTGTTCATGGAAAAGAAGACAATATTGTTAAGACGTCAATACTACCCAAAGCTATCTACAGGTTCAGCGCAACTCCTGTTAAAATCCCAATGATGATTTTGGAGAAGCAGAAAAACCCATTCTAAAATTCATATGAAATCTCAAAGGACTTTCAATAGGCAATATAGTTTTGAAAAAGAAGAGCAAAGTTAGAGGTCTCACATTTCCTGATTTCAAAACTTACTGCAAAGCTATGATGATTGAAACAGTGAAGTGCTGGCACAAAGGTAGACATATAGACCAATGGAACAGAATGAAAGCCCAGAAACAAACCCTTGTATATACATGGCAAAATGATTTTCAACAAGTGTGCCAAGACCATTTAATGAGGGAAAAGAACAGTTTTTTCAACCAATGGTGTTTGGAAAATTGAATACCTCCCTCCCCCCAAAAAAGTTTGACCCTTACTTTATAGCACATACAAAAATTAACTCAAAATGGATTAAAGGTCTAAACATAAGAACTAAAATTATAAAAGTAGTACATTTATTTAATATCTACTTTTATTGATGCCTTCTATTGTAGGCATGGAAGCAAGCACTTCATACATGTTATCTCTGAACTTTACAGGAATTCCATTTTGCAAAAGAGGAAACTTGAGCCAGAGATGATAAAAAAAAAATTGCTTAATATCAATCTGATCTTATGCTGATCATGGGCTGATTCGGACTCTTCTCAAAGTCAGCTCTCTGGCCAACTCAAAGTAAAGCCTTATAAAAAAAATACAGGTTTTAAAATCAGACTCACTAAAGCTGGGAAGCTGGACATGATTTTTAATCTTTCTGTTGACTCAATTTCCTCATCTTTAATATGGAGATATTAATATCTGACCTCTGCAAGTCACAGGTGATGAGGACTAATTAAAAGGAAATGGGGACCAGAGAGAAATCTATGACTAAGTCATTCTGGCTCTCTAGGGTCATAGAAATTTTAATACATTTAAATTCATAACAAAGTCAGAAGATGAGCTGTTGGGAGAGGTGATATCTACTCTGGAAATGGAAATAAGAGAGAGAAGAAAAATGAAAATAATGGTGAATTCTGTTTATAAGAAACAGGCATGAGAAAAGATTTTGAAAACTCTTTTGTCTCATTTATTGATGGGGAAGGAATCATAAATATGCATATCATGCAAATTACCCTTAAAAAACAATTCTGAGTGATTATCAGTGGCAATATGATATAGTACAGTTCCAACTCTGATTTCACAATTGCATATCCATGGATATGAAGGGAGCCAAAGTTTTGCTGCCCTGAAGTTACCTTTTTAGGATATTGATTTTTAAGTTGTTATATTAAGAAACAAGACTGTGAAAGAACCCTCCCCCCTTTCCTGCCCAAGACATTCAGACAGGAAACCCTGCTGTAAGTAGAGAGCCTTGGCTTAATCACCTTAAGAATCTTCACCCTAGCATTAGTCTCTAAGCCTGTTAGCTAGACACCCCATGCCCCATAGTTTTTTAGTTGCCTAGCAAGAATTTCCCTGCCATGTATGTTCTGTTCTTCCTCCACTACCTGTAAATCGCCCACTCTCACTTCTGAAATCTGATACTCCGTCCCCCCTTCTCCATTGTACAATAACATCATATATACACAGTATTGCCTCACTGTCTTTGGAATTTTCATGCTAATGTGAATTCCCCATGAGCATGTATTAAAATCTTGATTTTCTCCTGCTAATCTGACTCTGTTAATTTGATTGCTGGCCCAGCTATAAGAACTTAGAAGGTGGGAAGAAAAGTATTAATACTGTATAGCCCGTATGATTGCATTTGGACATATCATGTAAGTGTTCCAGATCTCCAGGTCCCTGTCTGTAAAACAGGAATATTAATACCTACCTGACTTCCTGAGGAGAAAAAAGTGAGAAAATAGTGTGCATATTATTTGAAAAGTTAAAATACCATTTGGGTCTAGGTTAAATTTTGTTAGACATATGATCTAAACCACTTCACTGTTCTGAACCTGTTTACTCATCTGTAAAAGACATAAAAATAGAACCTACATTATACCATTGTTAAAGGGATTACATGAAATAATATAGGTAAATGCTTAACATGGTGCCTGGTACATATTAAGGACTCCGTAAGGGGCTGTGTTTACACGGTATATACCAACAACAACTGCAATAGAAACTGCTTTAATACTGGGAATTAAAGAAAGTAGGATCTATTGGGGATTTTAGGAGAAGATTTCATGAAATTTTTTAAAATCCAGCATTCTCAGTCTTCTTAATTTGTCCTTACCCTCAGAAACAGCAAGAGAACAGCATTCCTGAGGTAGCATGCTTCTCTGTGAATTTTCTTTGACTCTGTGAGGTTAGAAGCTTCTGGTCTCCTGTGATTGAACACTCCCAAGACATTGGACCATTTCCTGAACTTCATTTATTTAATAACTAATCTTTTATTGCCATCCTTCTCTTAAAGTCGGCGAGCCAATATCGTTCCCACCCCCATCCCACTTCAGGGTCTCACCTCTTTAATCATTTGGATAATGCTGAGACACACTACAAACCATTTTAATGGAAGGCTGATAAGTGAAGGCCATTTTTCCTCCTGTCAGCTTCTCATCCTAGCAATATTTCGGATGATTTTCAATAATCTCAGCAAATCACTTATGTCATTCTCCCACAACCACCTAGTTAATATCCCCAGTCAACAGGTTTCTTTTCGCTCTTTTGTCTGGGAAAGCCTGCTACACATGGGCCCAGACGCCACAGGAATGAGTCTGTCCCTGGAATTTGCACAAATCAAGCCCTCAACTGCAACATTAACATCTTCCCAAGTTAATAATAATAGCTACCATCTCTGAGCCATGATTCTGTGCTAGGCAGTATCTGTATTATCGTGTTTAGTGCTCAGAAAGCCTACTAGGGAATACTCTCATGTCCATTTTATGGATGGAGAGACTTAGGCTTAGCACACTGTTCCTCAAAGCCTGGTCCTGGGAGAAACAACATTTGCTGGGAACTTACTAGAAATGCAAATTCTCCAACTTCACCATCGACCTACGGAATAAGAATTTCCGGGGTGGGGCGGGGTTCAGGAATCTGTTTTTAATGAGTCCCCCTGGTGATTCTGATACAGGCTACAGTTTGAGAAGCACTAGACTAGAAAAGGTAAGTAACTTTCCAGATTCATAGAGCTAATAAGTGGCTGTGTGAGGCTTAGAAATTACAGTCTGGCTGGCTCCTAAACCAGAGTCAGAGGGGCTCTTACATGGTTTATGAAATTTTAGGATTTGAAGAAAAGTTGCTTTGTACAATAAAGACATCTATTATTTCATTTAATGAGATGTGCAGAGGTAGCTCAGGTCCAAGATTGGTTGAATTCAGCAGCTCGATGGTATTAGGGCTCCAGCCCAACAACATGTCTCTCATCCTCTTGGCTTTCTCTTCATGGTTATAAGGGGGCCTCGGCAATTCTAGCATTATTACATTTTGTTCCTCAATGCCTAGATGTCTAGGGGTGGAGGCAGAAGGAAAGGGCTGGTCTCTTCTTTCATGTCTTTTACGAACAATACTTTTTTCCCAAGAGGTGTCTTCCCCCAACAGACCTCGTATTATTGCTCAGATTCTCATCACATGTTCATTCCCCAAAACAATCAGTCGAAAGAAAAATTAAATAAAATGATTGGTGAAGGATGATTAAGATTCACTTCATTTGAAACACATGACTTGCCTGAATGAATGCAGTGGATGAAAATGTTAGATCAGAGCAATGGGTACAAATTATGAAATGGTAAGAAATAAGTTTGGATTCACAGGCTGACATCAGACGATAAGAATCCAATAGAAAAATTAAGAGTTTATACCATAAGAAATACAGAGCGTCTAAATTTTTGACCTGGAATGTGTAAGGATATTCAGGGCAACAGTCTGCTGGTGGTATGTAGGAGAGACGGGTACTAGATTTGGGAGAAGGAATGATGAGAGGCTGTGGGAGAACAGTGTTGTTGTAGCCTTAGAATGAACCAAAGGGTTGGGTCAGGTATGTGGCAATGGGTATGAAAGATGGGTACAGGTAACAGTCATTTGGAAGGGAAATTGGCAAAAGTAGGTGACAGATTGGCCATGGGGAGATAGAGAAGAGGATGAGTCAGGGTTATCGGCCTTCTTCACATCTGTGACCAGTTGTTCTGCCCCTCTGAGGCCTGGATGAAGAGAAAAGTGCTAACTTCTGCAAAAGGAATTTAGGCAAGTTAAAGGCAAACTGTGTTATTTAGGGCTATGTGCTGAAATTCTTAAATGTGATGCTTGGCTCTGTGATATAATAACAATAATAATAATTAATAATAATAATAAATAATGCCATTTATTGCCAGTCTACTATGCCTTGCTGTTTTATTTATTTATTTAAACTTATTTTTATTATTGAAAATTTCAAACATATACAAAACTAGGGAGAAGGGGATAATGAACCTGCACTACCTATTAACCAGCTTCAACGTAATCAAATCCTAGCCAAGAGGTCTTGTCCGCTCTCTTCCCTCACTCATAGTATCCTAATACCCCAGTCCAGGTTATTATTATTATTTTTTGAATAAAAACTTTACTGACACATAATTAATATACCATACAATTCAGCTATTTAAAGCATATAATTCAATGGTTTTAGTATATTCTTAGAGTTGTGAAACCATTACAGCAATTAATTTAGAACATTTCATTACCTTCAAAAGAAATCCTATACTCTTCAGTTATCACCCATTGTCCCTAAATCTCTCTCCCGCTAGCCCTAAGCAAGCATTAATCTATTTTTTGTTGCTATATCTTTGCCTATTATGGACATTTCATACAAATGGAATCATACATTATGTAGTCTTTTGTGATTGGCTTCTGTCACTTAGCATAACGTTTTCAAGTTTCATTCATCTTGGAGCATATATCAGTACTTCACTTCTTTTTAATGCCAGATGATACTCCATTGTGTGGATATGCTACATTTTATTTATCCAGTCATCAGTTCATGGACACTGGAGTTCCAATTTTTGGCTACTATGAATAATGCTACTATGAAGTTTTTATTTCTGGTGAAGTCCAAGTTATCTATTTTTTGGTTGTTGTTGCTGTTGTTTGTATTTGTGGTGTATATTCAAAAAATAGTTGCCTAATTCATGATCACAAAAATCTACACCTATGCTTTTTTTCTAAGCGTTTTAGGTATTTGATCCATTTTGAGTTAATTTTTATAGATGGTGCTGCGGGGTCTCACTTTGTTCTTTTGCAGGTGGATATCCAGCTGTCCCAGCAATGATAGTTAAAAAAGAATATTCAAAACATTGTTGAATTGTCTCAGCTACCTTGTTGAAAATTAATTAACCATTACCCCAGTTATGTTGAAGCAAATCCCAGGTATCATGTCAATTCATCCATAATTATATCAATATGTACTTCTAAACTTCAATGCCCCAGTGTTTTATCCATCTCATCACTAATCCTCACAATATTCATCAAAGTACCACTATCCACAGTTAGCAGAAAAGGACACTGATGCTTTTTTGAAGGGATTGTATGATTTGCCCAAGATCCAAAGGCTGTGCCCTTCCTATTACACCATTATCCACTGTGGCCAAAGCTCTGTGAAATACAGTCATAGTGAGGGCAGCGTGACCCAGGCAATCGTTGTCTTCAGTTTCTTAAAGGTATCATTTAACTTGTTTACTTTCTTCATTGGCACCATTGCACTCTCTATTTGCCCTTCATCCAGTGTTCTATCCACCAGGAGAGATAGAAAGACAACTCCCTAAAAACTCATAGATTACCTCTTCAGAATTCAGAGAAAATATAAGGCAGGAAAAACAAAAGCTCGAGGTGAGGAGAATATAAATTGGCATCAGTCTGAGAGGTAACACTGTCCATTCTGAAGTGAAAGGCAGGCTGAACAATCTTAACTTTCAAATGGAAACTGAAATTTATTTACTAGAAGGAAGACTTGAATGACCAAATCTCAGCATTGAAAGACACCTTCAGTAGCAGTTTGTCTGACTTCTTATTTCACACGTGTAAAAATGTCTAGTAACTTTCCCAAGGTAACAGGGCTAGTTAATGGTTAAAAAAAAAAAAGGGACTCAAAGGGACTCAAAGGCAGGCCCTCTGATTCCTATGTTAGGGGAATATCAGAATTTTCTGTTCCTGGAGCTTCATGGGCATGAACCAGTTAACTTGCCCCCACCAAGCAAAGAGTATATGGAACCTCCTAAGACTAAAAAAATTCAGGAATGTGGAAAAGGGAAGAAAAATTGATCAAGATTGGGATTTTTCTGAAACTGCCTATGGGGAACAGGAATTTTCAAAGATCTATAGATAACAAGTAATCCTATTTCTGGGTCAGAAGGAAGGTATATGATCCAGGAGTTGGAGAGCATCATGCACATTCTGTCATTTTTTCAATAAGGCAAAGAGAGAGAGGTGGGCTTGGACTCTACTGCAATAGATGGCCTAGGGCACAACAGAAGCACTGTAGAGAGAACATGGATTTAAAATAACTGGTGAGGAAAAGGTGTACAGCCTATGCCAGAATGGTTTAGATTTACACCAAAGGGCAGAATCCCACCACGTTGGGCAACACAGAGGAGGGGACACGAGCCAATGACTTGGCCTTTAGGCTGGTGCTATCTCACCTTCCACCCAGCTCCTACCTCCCCTCCAGCAGAAAGCAATCTCAGGAAAGGTTCTGATGGCAGCTGTGCATAGGTGTTGTAACAATGCATTAGGGTCAGCCAGGCCAAGGTTCAAATTCTGGTTCCTTTACTATCCAGCTATATGATCTTAGGCAAGTCATTTCATCTCTCCAAGCTTAAGTTTCTACCTCTGTACAATGCAACGATGTTGGGAGGATTAACTAAGACGATGGCATAAAACACATAGCACAGTTCCTGTGACATAGTGGGGGTTTCACTCAAGAGTATATGCATCCCTCCTTAGTCTTTCATAGCTTAGTATGAATTTGGGTCTCTGTACCACCTCTCCATGGACTCTTTGGCTCTCAGGGCTTGTATCTTTCAGGATAGAATTAAATATTTCATGGTACTCTCGAGAGAATTTTAGAACAAAAGGAGCAGAGACCCTGCTGAGGAACATGAGGCGAGAACATTCATGACAGTGTGGACATCTGGACTCTCCATTCAGTGCTCCCTCCTTGGTGTCACTGATGTGTGCCTGGGATGCTGGTTGCCATGATCACCTCATTATTTCTTCTAGGTCTAACCACGACAATGAAATGAAACACTTGCCAAACTCCCCGCCAAACAAGTAGCAGATGTCCAATTTGAAAAAAAAACACATCATTCCTGAACAATAATAATTGGTTTTCCATTCATCACATGGACCCATCCACAGAAATGGGGGCAGGGAGAGGCAGCTGTGCAGAACCCAGGAATAAGAGCTGGGGTGCAGAAGGGGACCAGACATATAGATGTCTGTGTCTTCCCCTGGATGACCATGCAGGAGGCATTCCTTCCAGACAGAGCATACTAATTAATTTATGGCATCACTGACTATGTTCCACTGATATTAGGACAAGCTTTGAACAGCCACACAGAAGCAGAGGGCAAAAGCTAAAGGCTTTTAGAGTCAGACAGGTGCGAGTATCAATGCCACATTTGCCTCTGACTAGCTGCATGACTGACCAAACTCGTTTCTGTGAGGCTCAGTTTCCTCATATAAAATGAAGATAATAATACTTGCTTCATAGAGTTGTTGTGGGAGTAAAACAAAAAGCATATGGATGTAGCACGGGGCTTAGATTTAGTAAACCTTGATAACTATGATAAATTTGTTTTAAAATTATCATGCAGTATAATATACCCACTTTGCCACAACATATTAAGATAAATGATTGCTTTTGAGAAATACAGAATCTCATCTAAACAAAAGATATCCAAAGCCCATGCTTTTTCTGAACTTGCCCTTGTCTTTTCTCCCTGAGGGAACTAGGGTGTAGGAAGGAAGAAAGAAGGAAAGGTTCATTCTTTGAGAAACTTATAAGTTCTAAGGCAACAAGCTAGGCATAGATAGATGATAGATAGATAGATAGATAGATAGATAGATAGATAGATAGATAGATAGATAGATAGATATAGATAGATAGATAGATAGATAGATAGATAGATAATAGGTAGATAGATAGATAATTTCATTTACTTTCCTTTGTGCTTTTTTTTAAACATGTGAAAAAATTGAGATGCAGGAAGCTTCAGTGACTCTTCCAAGGTAAAATGGTGAGTAGAAAACACAGGAGCTCAGATGGCAGTCCCAGATTTTCACTTCCATTGTGGGCTCTTCTCATAATATCATAGCTGCTTATCTATATCTATATATCTCTATCTCTATATATCTATATATCGCTATCTCTATATCATCTATATCTATATCTATATCTATATCTATATCTATATCTATATCCATATCTATATCTATTAGAATGGGCCCAGAAGGAGGGTGCCGGTGGTGGGCCAGGAATGTTGTATCAGACCTGTCATAAAATGGGGGGCAAGCATAGTCCCTTGGGTTTGCCATTGAATTTTGGTCAAGATGCCCAGAGCTGCAGTAGCATTGTAGGACCAGAAGCACAAAGATAGAAAGCCAGTAAGTTGAGGATGGTTGGGTGCTTGGTGACACTGTTGGGACTTGCCACAAACCTGGGAGTTGCCTGCCTTTCCACTCCTAGCTAAGTTCAATAACAAAATGCCTTTGTTTCTTCACTTTTATTAGTTGACATGTTATCTGCAGGCAAAAACATTTCTGTCTGATGTGCTATACTTCTCAGGAGTGAGGGGGCTAGTAAAGACCATGGCACTTATTATCTATTCTCTGATGGATGAGTAAATCTGCTTACTTGTAGAATTCCCAGTGTCCATATTTTATTTATTTATTTATTTATTTATTTATTTATTTATTTATTTATTTTGAGGTCAGTGTCACTGGCCCTCATATGTGGGACCCGAACCGGGACCGCTGGCTTCCCAAGGAAGCATTTAACCACCGCATCACTCTGCCGGCCCCAGTGTCATATTTTTATTGGTAGGAGATACCTTTTGGTTGAAGGTATCAGAAAAGAACTGGATTTAGCTTCTATGATTGAGATGAAATTGTTACAGGAAGAAGAGGTACCTCATTGAACCTCAGTATAGGGATTCAGATAAGCCTGGCAGTGGTCTGGGACAGGGCCTCAAAAGCATATGGTTCTGTTTCTCGCTAATAATATCTGACGTTCTCTGTGCTTCCTTCTTTTCTTTTCTCCCTTCCCTTTCTGCGTCTCCCTGCCCCTCTTCCCTTCCCATGCTTATTGATCCTTACTAAGTGTCAGGCACTGATCCAGGGCTTTATGTGCATCAATCATTTAATTTTCCTAACTAGCCTATGTGGTAGGTACTATTATTATCTGCGTTTTACAGAGAGAGTTAATGACCTTGGTTAAAGTTGAGCTTAGATTTGAATCTATGGCTCAGGTTCATAACCATTACATTACATTTATTTTTCAGTTGCTTATCTTGCTGGATTTTGCTTTTACTTTCTCCTATCTCCTACTGCTGCATCTTCTTGGCAACCTATTTCTACTGATTTTTTTTGAGGTACAATTGCTATACAATAAACAGTACAAATTGACATATGTTTGTACCCATGAAAACATCACTACAATTCAGATAAAGAACATATCCCTCACCCGTCCTCAAATTTTCATCATGCCTCTTTGTAACTCATCTCCTCTCCCTCTCTCCCCCATCCCTAGGTAGCCATAGATCAGTTTGCATTTTCTAGAGTTTTATGTAATTGGAATCATATAGTGTGTAGTGTTTCCTGTCTGCCTTCTTTCACTCAGCTTAATTATTCTGAGATCCACCCATGACGCTGAGTATATCAATAATTTGTATTTTTTTAAAATTTTCTAACTAATACTATTATTTCAAACATTCTTCTTAAACGAGTGACATAAAACACTGAGAATAACCCTTGCTAAGGCCATGTACAAAAAAGGAGGCATTTATGAAAATTTTGATTATAAGAATTATTAGAATCCCTTCAATGCCAGATATTCATGTAGAATAATACCTGGAGTGGCATCTTGCTTACTATTTCTTTTTACCTTTCTTCTTCTCTTCTGTACATATAATACAAACAGTTCACAAAAGAGGTTTATCATACGCAGACACACACACTTGACACATCCTGACACCTGCTATGGGGCTAGTCTTTTACCAGTGACCTGGGAACTCTCTGACCTATAGGCTTCTTCTTGGTCATCCTGTTTCCACACTGCCCTCATCCCTTTCTGAGTTCCTCTGTGTCCAAATCCCGCTGAGGTAGACAAAACAATGCACTTCCTTGTGGGTTATTTTTTAAAGTAATGGTAGAGGGTTTCTAGTCTCTCTGCCTGCAGGGGCTTAAAGATATAGATGGTCATCAACAGCTAATGGGTGCTTTGCTTTCCTCCATTTTGCACAAAGCATAGTAGTAGCTTTATGGTTTTCTACCCAGTGTGCTCTGAGGTTTTCGTGGGTGTTGAGCTTCGTGCAGGGAAGGGCAGGAGCAGGAGATCCTGAGAGCAGGATGAGAGCTATTGGCCCTGGTTCTCTGACAAGAAAAGAGTAGCTTCTAGACAGGGTTCAACCTGCAAAAAGGTTCCCCTGCTGTGCAGTATTATTGGCTCTGGGACATGCTTCCTGTGCATTGACATCAAATATTCCCACTGGCTGCAGATGCTCAGAATTTGACAGTTTAACTGTTTCAGGCCCAGGCTGCATTAGCTACAGAATTCCCTGCCACAATGCTGTGCACATATGGGTGCCCACTAATGATACTTTTCTTCCTAATTCGGATTTCTACTTCCAAACAAAGATCAGGGTCACCTCTCCAAGTTCCCCAGTGGCTGATGTTACTGAGGTTCTATATACCACCCTCCTCTGGGCCACTTCGATTCCTATGAGGCTCATTCCCTTAATCCTACCTGCCCTGGCAGAACCCAACAGCAAACTTCCTGGAAGATGCCAAAGGGCCCATGGAACATCAGATTCATTTAAAGGATAAACAGCCTTTCCAGTGCTTTAGGGCTTAGAAGTTTCCTGAAAGACCTCTGGTATTCTCTACTCTAAGGAGATGCAACATATCTTGGTGAAAAGGCGTATCTGAGACATCTCTCTAAGTGGAAACCTTCTGGTCCATTGGTGGATAAATTCATAACAATAAACCTGCAGCAGGTTACAAAGGGCACATGGAAAGAGGCTGGGCATTAAATCCAGAGTCCTGGGGGATGCCCCAGAAAGACTGGCTTAGACTCAAATGCTAACAGCCCCTTGATGAGCATGGACAAAATGATTACTCCGGGATGGAAGGCCAATTTCTGCACTCTTTCCCCAGCTGCCCAGAGAAATCTTCCTGGAATGGCTCCCTCCTACCTCCCATCTTCTCAGCTTCAAAACTTCTGGGACTCTTACTTCCCACCTTATGCCTTTTCAGACAAGATAAATGGATTGAGAAATAACCCTTCACAAAAACCCCCTTCACAAAAACCGCAGTGACTTCTTACCTTCAGGCACCATAATCAGAAAACAAAACTCTAAATTAATCATTGTATAGAGCAACATGTCAACACTACAAAGAATGCCAGGTAGGGTTTAAGGGTCTGTGTGCCAGGCCCTCTTTATGTTGGGGGTCTTATCCTTTGGGGTAAGGATTGTAATCCCCAGTTTGAGTGAGGGGACAGAGGCTCATGGAGTTTGCAGAATTTGTCTCAGGTTGGCAGTGGACCTGGGATTTGATCATGAGCCGATCTGATTCTCAAAGACCATGGATTTCCCTTTATGCACGTTTTAGATTTTCACACAGACTATACCCCCCCAATCCACCTGCCTGTACCTCACACAGCCAAGCCCTCTGATCTCTGACCTGTAGTACCTCAGACCCTAAGGCTGTGCCCCACCCCACATCCCTGCACTTATTTTGTCCTTTCTTCGCAATTTTCCAGAAGCATATTCACAAGCGAGCCTGCTGGGACTACCCACATTCTCTCCCCCTTCATTCTTTCCTGACCTCTCCATTGGCCTCCCGAGGGGCCACGGGCCTTTGTGGAGGAGAGTACTATCCCACAATGAGGAACAGGGCCCGGGTCTTCCTATTTCCAAAGGTGGCACTACCGTTCCAGTTATTCATTCAGTCCTTTTTGTTATTTTGGTGATGGTATGTGTTTGTCTGCTGGTTGGTCTGACAGCAGCTCTGTCCTCAAAGCTCATTTGGCCCAGCTGAATGGCCTGCCCTGAGTGCACCTGCTCCAACTCAGGTTAGTGGCTCTACCTACTTCTTTCCGGAGTTCATATCCAAGAAGCCTCTCCATTAGGACACAAAGGATACAAAGATGAATGAGACATGGTCGGAGTCTACTAATAGCTCTACAGCATGAGGGAGATAGATGCTATCATTTAGTATTCAATTCAAGACATGGAAGCCATTCTAGGTATTTCAAGCAGAACAGATTTGAATACAATGGTCAGATGCATATTAAATCATTGTAAGGGTTGGAGGAGTAGATTGTCGGCTCCAGCGATGACTTCCAGAGAAAGCTGCTATCTCTACTCCATCAGGAAGGTGGAAATCAGGAGCTCTGAAATTGAATCGTGAGTTCTGGATTCTAGAATCTGTAACAAATCACATACGTCTAACCTAGGGAATCATAAAGGCAGCATCAGGAAGCTATTATTGCTGCTATTAAAATTGACTCTTGACAATCATAAAACTGTTGACGAGTTACTGGAATACAATGCAGAAAAATTTAATGTCTCTACAACTGTGCTTGCCAGAAGAAAATATCTGAAACAGCATGATTTCCCTTGTTTCATTTCTACTTTTCAAATCTCATATATGTGCATCTATTGAAGGAACTTAATTTGCATTTGGAACCCTATCCACAAGGAAGTCTGGAAAATGGACTTGAACTATAGAAATGGAGAGTGGATATTGGGAGAAAAACTAGCAGTGTCTCCATACGTTCATGAACATATATGTGCACAAAAGTGTTAGAAGAAGCATACTGTACAAGTTATGATAGGTCACAAAGAAGGAAGAGATCAGTTCTAACTGGGGCTCAGGGAAAGTGTCAGAGAAGGGATACCTCTTGCTGAGTCTTGAAGAATGTCCTGTAGAAGTTTGCCTCAAAGAGGGGTAGAGGATATTTGGGGCAGAGTAAGCATTATGAGTCAAGGCAAAAGAGTATGAAAAAAGTACGGTGCACCTAGAGTCAACCTGTGCTTTCTTTGTCTGGAACTGAAGAGACAAAGAGGAGTGCATTGAGCAATGAGGCCTGAGAGGTGATGGGGTCAAGGCAGACCCAAGAGCTTGGGCTTTCTCCTGGAAGTCATGCGGGGACCTTGGGAGGTTTTACTTGGAAATGACAAGATAAGATATGTTCTCGAAAGGTCACTCTGGATGTTGTGTAGAGGATGCATCAGAAGGGAAAGCAACTGGAATAAAGAGAGCAGCTGGAAGGATATTGCAATATGGTAGACTAGACATGGTTAGAACCTAAACTGGGATTAGATACTTATAATGTTGCATCTATAATGGATGTTGGGATGGGAAGAAAGAGCTTAGAATATATCAGGAAATTGAATCAATATGACTCAATTGAGCTCAAGTAACTGGGAACAATTATTGCACGTATACTACGCACCAAGCTCTATTCTATACACTTTGCATGTATGAACTCATTCAATCCTTACAAAACTCTATGAAGTAGGTTCTATTATCAACTAACATCTGACGAGGAGGGAACAGAAGCACAGCTGGCAAATGGCACAGCCAAGGTTAAAAACCAGGTAGCCTAATTTTAGAAAACAAATATTCAACCAATTTGCTATGAAACTCCTATGATCTTAGGGATGAAATTTGCTTTCTTGTACTTCATGAATCTGCAAATCACTTATGAAATCTGGTTTGGACCCTGAATCAGGAGTTCTTTTAACTTAGACATTCTTGGATAGAATTCTGCAAGTCTAGTGAACCCCGAAATTGTAATCAACTTCCTACATTTGCATATTGTTTTTGGGGAAAGTGGTGGCACGTCTTACTAACAGATTCCCAAATGGGCCTTTGACCTAAAAACACACTGAAGAGTGGTTCTTAACGTGTGATTCCCCGAAGCTGCAGCAACAGCAACAGCAGCAGCAGCAGCAGTGTTTCCTGGGAATTAATTGGGAATGCATATTTCCAGGCCCCATCCAAGACCTACTGGACCAGAAACTCTGAGGGGAGGGCTCAGAAACCTGTGTTAGCAAGTCTTCCAGGGGCTTCTGATGTATGCTCAGGTTTGTGAACTATTGCCCTAGAACAAGCATAAGCATGAGTGCTATGGCAACAGAGGCTGTTCCCTGGGAAATTTACAATAGATGTGGTATCAAGGAGGGTAGAGCAAAATCTCAGAAGCCTGAGATCTTTGGATAATCTCAGGGAGGAAACACTGAGACATCAGCTTTGAACTATGCCAATATTTTGGACAAGGTATGCACTGAGGGCTTCTGAGGAGCTCAAAACAGGCATTTCTGGGAGCTGCTGGGCTCTGGACTTGCAGATGAAAAGATGAAACCTGTAGACCTGTGCACCAGCCTCACAAGGCCTCAGACGCCAGCCTCCCCCATCTCTCAGACAGTTTCTTCTAGGGCTGCAGTTCAGCTATCTTGTTTCATCCAAGGTACACAGACCTCTAATGACATTTCAGCAGAGGATAACCTGCCCAGGCTCCGGGGAACTTCAGTATCAACTGACACCCTAACTGCTCCCTGAGAGGTGCCAGGGCCTGTGGTCCACACCTCGTCCAGTTGACATAACAGCTGTGCAGCTTGTAAAGGATTGGTGCCAGCAATGCAGTCTTTTTGTACATCTTCCTGGAAATATACAAGGGCCCAGAAATAACTTGCAGTTCTGGGTGATGGGAATGGCAAAGTATCCTGTGCCCCACTCCCCTGATGCCCCTCCCCTCCCGAAACGCAGACCTGGCTTCTTCTTTCTGCTAAGTCACTAAGCTGGAAAGCTCTTAGGGTAGGGAGAGAGTGTGTGCCTGCTGGTTGGCTTGGAAAGGTTCTGGGAATTCATTATGCTCTAAACAACTATTCCAGTTATTCATGTGACTCAGCCCCTGAAAGCTGGATCTTCCTGTGTCCACAGAGCTGGGTGTTGCTGACTCGGGGCTGGAGAGGGCACCTTGTCAGTCCTCCTGGGCTCCCAGCTCCTCTCCCCACTCCCCTTCATCCCCAGAGGACACCAAAGAGAAACAGACACTGGGGGTGAGCTTTTCAACATTTTCAGTTTCATTTCTAAACAAGCAGTCAACCTCCTCCCATACAGCTCTCAATACACATCTGTTAGTCTTCTGGGCATTTTGGAGGAGAAGTAATCAGAAACAGTTATTCAGGCATCATACAGTCACATACACATTTAGCACATGTTTATCCAGCACCTATTACTTGCCTGGCTGATTGCTAAGAGCTCGGATGCAGAGGGATGTGGCTGTCTCTGCCCGTACTGTTCAGAGGTCTGGTGGACAAAGCTCTGTGGCAGAGCCACAGAGAGCTTTGACAACACCAAGCAGCAAGTGGCAACCCTTTTAGGTGCCTGGAATTCCTCTTGAACATGCAGCAAAATTCAGAGTGTGTGGGAACTACTTTCGTCTCTTGGAGCCAGAGGGAGAAGAAAATGCCAGGAACCAACATGGCACAAGAGAAGGACTTTCTGGAAGAAGGGAGGCTGAAGAAGGAGGCAAAAGGGCAGTAAGACTAAAATGGCAAGTTTTACAGTTTTGCTAAAGAGGCTTTTCTTAATTTGAACCTGGTATACACTATCTACTAGCCAGGAGGACTCAATTTCCCTGAAATAGAAATAAACTGCTTGACATTTTTTTTCCTTCATTTAAGGAGAAAAAGAATAAGGAGAAAAGAAAGACCATATGCTGACTGAAAATTAAAGAGAAAGTAACAACACTAACATGAGCATTTACTGTATCTCAAAACTTTATATGGATAGTATCATACCTCATTAAATGCTGAAAGAACACACACACACACACACACACACACACACACACACACATACACACTAGATATTGCAGCACAGAGGGGTTAAGTAAGATTCCTGAGTAGCTGAGCTGAGATTAAGGCCTGTGTTCTTGCCTCTTATAAATGTACTGTGCATGCAGGTAAGTAATGTAAAATAGTGCATGTATCCCCATTTTACAGATGGGGAAACTGAGGATTGCAGAAGTTAATTAACTTCTCCATGGTAATACAAGTAGTAAGTAAGGTAACAACTTTGGATCCAGGTCTATCTGAATTCAAAGTCTGGGCCCTTACCACTATCCTGCTTTTTAAATTATTTTTTCTTTATTTATTTATTTTTCTTTTTTGAGGGCAGTGTCACTGGCCCTCATATGTGGGACCCGAACCGGGGCCGCTGGCTGGGCTTAACCAACACACCACTTGGCCGGCCCTTTTTTTCCATTTTAAGACCAGATTCCATTTCTCTTTATACCTACTGTATGCACCTCTCTACAAACGGAACATGATAGCCTTGTCATCCAGAATTATGATTGTTATGTACAGTAATGCTAGAATTAAAACACTTAATCATAACTCCAAGCATACTTGCTTACTCATTTATTTATTCAAGAAATTTCTATTACATATTCATCTACTTGAACTGGACACAAGGCCTCCAGAATAGAGCTATAAAAAAGGAAGCAAGGTCCTCATGGAGCTTTCAGTATCACAGGGAGAAAAGGACATGAAATCAGAGTAGTTATATAACCAATTGGTTTATTATTAATACGATTGCAGTAAGTGGCATAATAATGATAGCTAAGATTTTGATTGAGCTCAGTATGTACGAGGAACTATTCTGAAAACTCTGCATAAATCAATTCATTTAATTCTCACAGGCCAACAAGGGAAGTGGAGAAATCAGTGAAGGCTTCCTAAAGCAAGTGTCAGTTCAACCTGGAAACAGGAGGCGTTGGTTACGTTGAGGAGGGGAAGGGCAGGGAAGGAATGTAGCCTAGTACTGTGCTGTCCCAGCAGCCACGAGCCACTTGAGGCTATAGTCTCTAGGACACTTAAAATGAATTGAGGTGTGCTATAAGTGTAAAAGGCATACCGGGTTTCAAAGCTTTAGTGCAGAAAAAAGTAACGTAAAATATCCCCTTATTTTTCTTGTATTGATTACATATTGACCTGATGATATTTTGGATATATTGGGTTAAATCAAATGTATTAATAAAATTAATTTTACTCTTTTTTTAAAATTCACTTTTTAAAGTGTGGACACTAGAGAATGTTTCATTACATGTGGGGCTCACATTAACTTTTGATTGGACAGCGATGCTTTAAAGAGCTGGGAAGACTCAGGGAGCAGGCTCATCAGGGAACCTAGAGACTGGAGGAGTGGAGAATGATGGGAAAAAAGAAAAGGGGATGCTGAAAGCAAACGGAAGCTCCCCATCTTCCATCTTGTGGGTCAGAAAGAGTAATCACAACCTTTTCTAATCTGAGATGTTGGGGCCCCCTGACTTACTGAAAATTGCCTTTTCCTCAAAACCAACTCCTGCTGTGAAGTAGGGAATGGTTAAGACTATTCTTGAGTCTGGTATTATAGTTAGAAGAGGCAATCATGGCAAGAGAGTAAAGAAAAATGGAGGAATGTCTTAGGGTAAAAGTCAAGCCCCCAGCAATGCCTCCTCCGCCCCTCTCCCCAGCCCTATAAAGTTTTCTTGCTGCCCCCTGACTTCTCCGACCTCATCTCCTACTCAGCTCTTGCCCCTCCCCCACCTCCACTCCAGTGACACTGATCTCTTTGCTGAGGCTCAAACATACCACACATGCTCTTCCCCGAGGCCCTTTGCACTGGCTGTTCCTCTTGCCTAAAACATTCTTTCCCCAGCTATCACATGGCCAACGACCTTAACTCCTGGTTCAAATGTCACCTTCCTGATAAGGTCTACCTTGGTCACCTTAGTCAAAATTGCAACCTCGGTTGGCACTCCCTTACCTTACTCATTTTTTTTCTATAGCATTTATTATCTTCTAATATGCTCATAATAATTTACTCTTTTATTATGTTTACTATGAATCTCCCTACTAGAAAACACATTCCCTAAAGACAGTGATCTCGGCTTTATTTCCTACATTTTCCCCCAAACCCAGACAGTGCCTGGCATAGGGAAGCTGCTCAATTAACTTTTTCGGAATGATTTTTTTTTTTTTTAAGGGCAGTGTCACTGGCCCTCATATGTGGGACCGAACCGGGGCCCGCTGGCTTCCCAGGCCAGCGCTTAACTACTGCGCCACTCGGCCGGCCCAACTTTTTCGGAATGAATGGAAAGGGTCAGTGGTACCGCTTAGGGTACGATCAGCTGATGAACGGGCCTCCTCCATGCAACCTCTCCTGTCCTGAAGAAAAAAATTTTTTCTCCTTTTCCTTCAGCTGGACTTGATTAACCTTGCTTTCCACTCAGTTTTTTCTACTCAGGGCTCTGCCCTTTTCTGGATCTCACACAGAGGCCTCCCAAGAGACTAAAGAAAGCAGTTGATGCCTGGAAAGGCCCCTGGCCTGGGAGCTGGGATTCCCAGGTGCCCTCCTGGCTTCACTCAAATCCAGGTCCCCTTTCCCGGCCTGTTTTCCCAGCTGTCAAAGTTTCCAGGCTCAGTGGGAGGCTGAACAAGTTATTTATTGCATTAAGGATAAAAAATGTGGGCGAAAATTCTTCCATACAGGGCCGTGGTTCTCAAGGGAACGTTCCTGGACCAGACCCATCAGCATTACCTGGGAATTGACTAGAAATGCATTAATCTCAGGCCCCATCCTAAACCCACTGAATCAGAAACCTGGGAGGGGAGAGTCCAGCAGTGTGTTCTAATAATAACAACTAAATTATTAATTTATGAAAGGTTCCAGGGTATTCTGATGCATTTAAATGTGAGAACTCTGGGCTTAGGGAAAGAAGGGACTTGGTTAGAGCCTTGAAGGCAGGGAGGGACTTCAAAGGTCACGAGCCAGGACAAATCCCAGGCTGGCAGGCGAGAGCGCTGAGTAGCTTTCCTGCGTCAGAGGCCTGGCGGGGTGGTCCCAGCCCCAATCCGACCTGGGAAGTTAAAGGTTCCCAGGTCCTCCCACACCCCAGGAAAGCACCTAGCAACCCGTGACAGTCCGCCAGGCCGTCTTCTATTTCCTGGCGGCCTGGGGCCCGCCAGCGGGAGGCGGCTGCGCTCAGGGTGCTATCCGGAGACCCTGGCCGCCTCCCCGCCACCGAGGATCCCTTGACTGGCGCCCCCATCGGGGCGACATCGGCCCTGCGCCACCCCTGCTGGTGGAACCCCGGACTTCTCCGCCCCCGCCAGCGACGTTTCTCCCCTTCTGTCCTGCCCCTTCGTCTGTCGCACTGTCTCTGCCTCAGGTTGTTGTCTCCGTGTCAAGCGGATTTTCTCTCTTCATCCCTGTCTCTCCCCTGCCCGAGTTTGTTCTTCCCACTCCTGTTTCCGTTTTTATTCGCATTCACTTTTTTTTTTCAATTGGATCATCTATTTTTTTATTATTGAGTCGTAAGGCTTCTTTTTCTTTTTTAATTTCAGGTGTACAAAACAATGCAATAGTTATACTTTTCACCCCTCACAAAGTGATGACCCGCCTTCCCCAATCCACCCCCCACCCCAATAGCATACATATCTATTACAATTCCATTGACTCCACTCCCCACACTGTACTCCACGTCCCCTGACTATATTTATATTAAATTATAGTTGACATACAATATTATTCAATGGCAGCTTCAGGTGTACAGTGCAATGGTTAGGCCTCTACACCGTCCATGAAGTGGTCTCCCTAACAAGACATGAGTCCATCTGGTCCCCTAAAAAATATTTACAACATTATTGATTATATTCCCCAAACTGTCTTTCATATCCCTGTGGCAATATTGTAGTTACCAATTTATGCTGTCTAATCCCTTCCCCTTCTCCCTCATCCCCACCCCCCTTCCATTTAGTAACCATGTTTTCCCTCTATGTCTCTGAGACTATTTCTGTTTACTTTGCTCATTTATTCAGTTCTTTAGATTCTGCATATAAGTGAGATCATATGGTATATGATCACATTCACTCCTTTAACAGTTACAAATTGCCCACTGTGTGCCTGGACTGCACTTGACTCTGGCATTGAGAGATGAAAACAAGGGTACCTGCCGGTAAGGTACTTACTGGATCTTTTCTCCCTTTCTGCACATCTCCATCATCCTCTGGTCTCTCTCCATCCCAACCTTTCCCCTTCCCTCTCAGCATTTCTTGTTTCCTCTCCCTCTCCTTTTTGTAAAGGAACCTTTCTTCTGGAAGGTTCCAGGGTAGGATTAAAAAGCCTACCTTTATCTGACCCTGGAAAGTTGCAATTAAAATGTCAGTTTTATCTTGAAGCATGACAATAGTTTAAACTGTTATCAGCTGTTAACACCTCAACCCAAATTAGTTAATTAATCCATGTCCTATGGAGGGGTCACCTAGTTGAGAGAAGCTAATATTTACCTACTGAGTGGTAAATGAGTGGTGCTAGACACTCATTTATTCAAGAAAATGTATGCATTCATTCAACAATTTATTGAGCACCTGGTATGTGCCAGACATCGTTCAGAAAGAACACTGCCCAATAGAAATAATATGAACCACATATGAAATTAAAATTTTTCTAGTGGTCATGTTAAAAAAATAACAGATATTAATTTTTTAAAAATTCTTTTATTGTGAAATAAACATTTTTAAAAATTAGTTTCAGGTGTACAACACAGTGCACTAGTTATTCTTTTTACCCCTCAAAGTGACAACCCTCTTCCCCCAGTTCGCCACCCCACTCCCCCCCCATATCGTACATATCTATTACAATTCCTTTGACTCCCTTCCATAGTATAATCCACATCCCGTGACTATCTATGTATTCAATTACAGTTGGCATACAACATTATAAAACATCAGCTTCAGGTGTACAGTGCAGTGATCAAGCCTCTACTCCATCCATGAAGTGGTCTCCCTAACAAGACATGTGACCATCTGACACCACACAAAATATTTACAACATTATTATATTCCCTAAACTGTGTTTCATATCCCTGTGGCAATATTATAGTTACCTATTTATGCTGTCTAATCCCTTCCCCTTCTCCCTCATCCCCACCCCCCTGCCAACTAGCAACCATCAGTTTTTCCTCTATATCTATGGGTCTGTTTCTGTTTATTTTGCTCATTCATTCAGTTTTTCAGATTCCACATATAAGTGAGATCATATGGTATTTGTCTTTTCTCCGACTGACTTATTTCACTTAACATAATGGTCTCTAGGTCCATCCATATCATTGCAAATGGTATGATTTCATTCTTCTTTATAGCAGAGTAATACTCCACTGTATAAATGTACCACAGTTTCTTAATCCAGTCGTCTACCGATGGGCATTTCGGTTGTTTCCAAGTCTTGGCTATTGTAAATAGCACTGCAAGAAACACAGGGGTGCATATATTTTTTTGAATTAGCGTCTTGGATTCTTCTGGGTAGATACCCAAGAGTGGAATTGCTGGGTCATACGGCAGTTCCATTTCCAGTATTTTGAGATACCCCCCATACTGATTTCCATAATGGCTGCACCAATCTGCAGTCCCACCAACAGTGCACCAGGGTTCCCTTTTCTCCACACCCTCGCCAGCACTTGTTGTTTGTTGATTTATTGATGATAGTGAATTCTGACCGGAGTGAGGTGGTATCTCATTGTGGTTTTTATTTGCATTTCTCTGATGATTAGTGAGGTTGAACATTTTTTCATATGCCTGTTGGCCATCTGTATGTCCTCTTTAGAGAAATGTCTCTTCATATCTTCTGCCCATTTTTTAATTGGGTTGTTTGTTTGTTTGGTGTTGAGTTTCATGAGTGTTTTATAAATTTTGGATATTAACCTCTTATCAGATATATCGTTGGCAAATATCTTCTCCCATTCAGTAGGCTGCCTTTTTGTTTTATTGATGATTTCCTTTGCAGATATTAATTTTAATAGTATATTTTATTTAACCCAATATACCCAAGATATCATTTCAACATGCAATCAACATAAAAATTATCAATGAGAAATTCCACACTGATTTTTTTTTTCAGGCTGAGTCTTGAAAACTCTGTGGGTATGCTACATTTGCAGCACATATCAGTCAGGGCTAGGCACATTTCAAGTGCTTGACAGCCACACTGGCCAGTGGCAGTGGTACTGGCCAGTGCAACTCTAGACACTTGGAGAAGAGCTATGAAGAGGCACTTAGGAAGAAATATTCAGTAAACTCATAAACAAACAAGATAATATTAAATAGTGGTAATTGTTATGAAGAAATTAAAACAAATTGTGAATAGGCTGACTGGACATTGCCTTAATTAGCCCTTTCAATCCTCCTTCATGTTGAATAACACCATAGAACAATTTTTTTTATTTTTATTGAGGGCAGTGTCACTGGCCCCCCGAACCGGGGCCGCTGGCTTCCCAAGCCAGCGCTTAACTACCGAGCCACTCGGCTGGCCCCATATAACAATTTTATAGATATGAAAACTGTGGCTGAGAGACTATGCAGCTTGTCCAAGTGCCTACGGCTGGTTAGTTGTATGGCCAGATTTCAAGCTCCCATTTGACTGACTCCCAAGTTGCTTCCCATTACCTTACAAGGCCAGGTTGAAGGCAAGACCACCATAAAGATGAGAGAGATAAGGAAAGAGGCATGAAATGGCTTTGGAGTTGAAACTTCTGAGTATCAGGCTAGGAGTTAGATACTGCTGTGTGTTACTAAGTTTCATGGCCTCTCTGGGTTCTTCTTAGAGGTAAAATGAAGAGCTTGGCTTGATGGCTACAAAAGCCTCTTCCAGCTGTAACATGTCGATTTAGCACAGGCTCTAGAGCCCAACTAGCTGGGCTGGAAACCTGATTCACTACTGACTGTGCTCTCTTGGACAAGTCACTTAAATTCTATGGGCCTCAGTTTTCTCATCTGAAAGATTGCTGTAACTATTCCTACCTCATTGGGCAGATGACAGGATTAATGGTTTATGATAAATGTTCGGAAGGGTAACTAGCACAAAGTAAGCACTCAGTGAATGTTAGCTTATTTTTCAATTATCCCAGCTCTATCCTGCAGCTTCTCAGCCAAGGCCGGAGACTGCCTGGCCTTTCATATATGGTTAGTATGATTATTTTAATTGGACTGTGCTCATCCTGAACAATGTCTGGCACATACTAGAATCTCAATAAATTGTTGCAGGAATGCACACATTTCTGGGATAAACGAGTGTCTTGCCCTACAGCCCGGTCTGTCTGGTGCCTGGCTCATGCCCAGTCTAAGCCCATGTTTTCCCAGAGCCATGGGGGTCCCAACGTCTCTGCCTTACTGTGAAGACACCAGGGGACTCTCAGGACTGTTGGAACTCAGTGGGTTTTCAGTCAAGACCTTTTTAACTGGGGGATAGTTTTGTGCAGAGCTATCTTTCATCATCAAAGGTAACATAGAGGTTTTGTGCACAGCCAACTGAGGCATGAAACAGCGAAGGACTAGTTAATAAAGGTGAAAACAGTTTTCTCCTCAGTTCAGATGGGCTAGACCAGGGTCCAGAGATGATGAGGACAGCATCGCATGATGCTAAAGAGCAGGGCCTTTGCATATTGCCTGGTTGGTTGGTCATCCTAGCTGGGGGACCTAAAGTGCCTTGAGTTTCAATTTTCGTTATTTTAAAATGAGCACAATAGCAGCATCTATCTTGTGGTATATTTGTAGAAATGAAACAAAATGTTGCGAGTAAGCCCTGTACATAGAGTAGCCCACCACAATCATACAATAAACATCTGCTGCTATCATATTAGCAAACCTCATGGGTTTTGTACATTTGGCATTAGAAAGATTCGTGTTTGAGTCTCAGCTCTATCACCTACCAGGTGTGTGACCTTAGGCAAATCAATATCTCTGAACCTTAGTATTTTCATCTGAAAAATGAGAACCAAAGGATTATGTGAAGTCCGCCACAGAATGTTTTCAAAGAAGTTCAATGAGGTTCCATACGTTCCTGTGATTGCACCTGTAAAGCGCTGTGCCCATGTTGATTATTCCAGGTAGTACTTTCGCTGTCAGAGCTTTGGATCCAGTCCTTTGCTGATCTGAGTTGCCTCATCTCTGCCTTTGTAGCGGCAAACACAGAGAACCCAATCTTATTGATCTTTGTTCCAGTGATGCTCAGCAAAGTGTTGTATGTGCCAGAAGTGCACGGCTTATTCAAGTCCACAGAGGCTCCAGTCTGGTCTCTGCGACGTGCTGGTGAGGGACCCTTCCCCCAGTCATTTCATTTCTGACCTGTTTCCTTAGCTCGGGATCGACTTCATATTTTACTTGCCTGTCTCCTGGGTTGTTCAGGATGATCAAAAGAATTAAAAAGCATATTGGCCATCATAAATCTTTACCTAAGCATGAGTGAATATTCCTAAGCATTATTCCCAAAGCTCAGCTTGTCTCCTTTCCTCCCATCTCCCGCCCTGCAAAGCAGTCACACAGAAGCATTGGAGGGTTTCCTGCACAGGCCTCCGCTGCTCCAGACTTCAGTGCCTGTGCATACTGCACAGGCTGGTGTCTCTGCCTGGAATGTCCTTCAACTTCCTCCCTTACTCATTCTCCAAGACCCAGCTCTAAAATCCACTAGACCCACCCAACAGCAGTCAATCACCTCCCCTTTGTGTCCCGCTGGGACCAGCACAGATGACCATCATATCGCTCATTCGCCCTGCAATATGACTATTGTTTCATCATTCATTGAAGGGAAACAAGGCAGCAGTGAGGAAGCACATAGGCTCTGGAACCTAACATTTACCAGTTGTATTATTTTGGGGAAGTTACTTACTCTCTCTGTGCCTCAGTTTCCTAATCTCTGAAGTAGGTTTGATAATGATACCACCCTTGTAGGGTTGTTTTTAAGGAGTATCACATTTAACACTTAGAACAGTATATGGTGCAGAGCGGGTGCTCCATAAATTTCAACTTTTACTAATGTTTCTGTTGTTTCATGTTTTTTATCTGACAGCAAGGACTGGGTCTTACCCTTGGTGCCTAAACCAGCCTTGGCACCTAGGAGGGGCTCAACAAATGATTGTTGAATGAATGACTCTGAGAATCCTATATGCCATGGAGTCTCGTGTCTTTATTCAACTGTCTCTCCTCTACCCGCTACCTACCTGCTCTCCGTTTTGCCTTTAGAAATGGGTCTTGTAGTTTCTGCTTCCCATGTAGTACCAGTGCTGCTTTCTCAGTCAGAGATTCCCTCCTTCCTTTGCCCAGCTTCCTATCTGGCTTTCTGACTCATATTCTTCTGGTCCCAACCAATGCATACCTCTGTTTCAGACCCAGCCTGCTAAGACACTATTTCCTCTGCTCATCCTCTGCATTTGATCCCTTGAGATTCCCACATTCTCTACTGATTAATTCAGGCATCCTCAGCCAGAGTTTCAAGGTCCTCCAGCATTTGGGTCCTCCACAACCACTGATTTATCTTCTTACTGTTTGCCTGGGCCCTTCTCTGAACATGGCAACCCCCTTATCATCTTATTCATTTACCCCTCCATTCCCCACTTATCCACCCACTCAAATCACTCACCCATTCACCAACCCACCTATCTACCTTTCCCTCCATCACCCATTTATCCACCAACGTATTCAATTAACATTTACTATGTATCTATCACTCTCTAGTCACGATATGGAATACAGACTTGAAGAGCTGGCTCCCAAATTCATGTAATTTATAATCTACCAGGGAAAATTAGATAACTGAACCACAATTCGTGGCAGAAGGCAGTTTATGTCACATGGGTGCTACAACAGGTTTTTCAATTAGAATCCATGGATGAGTTTCAGGGAATCTGTGAACTTCTTAAAATTGTGTGGGTAAGAAGGTGTGCATTTTCAGGAGAGGGGCTCCATGGCTGTTATTACATTGTCAAAGGGGGTCCCCAGTAAGTGTTAAGGGTTGCATAAGGAGATGCTTGGGGAAGAGACAGCTCGCATTCAGGTCCTTGAAGGAGAGGAAAAGTGAAACTCATGTTTATTTCAGACCCACTGTGTTGTGGACTAAATTTTGTGTCCCCTCAAATTCATATGTGGAAGCCCTAATCCTCAATGAGATATCTTTAGGAAGTGTGGCCTTTGGGAAGTAATTCAGTGTAGATGAAGTCATGAAGATGAAGCCCCCATGATGGGATTAGTGACCTTATAAGAAGAGGAAAGACATCGGGCCTTCCTGCCTCCACTGTGAGGGTACAGCCAGAAGGTGGCCATCTGCAAACCTGGGAGGGGTCCTCACCAGGCCTGACTATGCTGTCACCACGATCTCAGACTTCCAGGCTACAGAACTGTGAGAAATACATGTTTATTTTTTAAGCCCCCACTCTATGGTATTTTTGTTATGGTAGTAACCTGAGCTGACTAAGACACGACATGCCAGACACCACTTCTTCATGTTTTGCAACCTTGGCTATGTCCTTGTTTGGAGGATGGAAATGGGAAAAAAATAAGATGGAGGAAACTAGCCTTTACTGAACACTGGGCTGAGCAGTATTGTTGTCTTTAATGCTTAGGGCAATCTTTCAAAGTAGGTATATTATCCCTATTTTACAGAAGAGGAAGCTCAGAGAAGTAAAGCAAGGACCACAGTCACACAGCCAGCAGCAAGGGGTGGAGTGAGGACTTGAAAGGTCACCAGGACCCTGGGGCCCAGGATCCCTGCCTCCCTCCCAGGGTTGTCCGTGGATCAAGCGTGTCCCTGAGGAAGTGCTTCAGAGCTGTAAAGCCTTGCTCAGGGTAAGAGAAGATGTTGCTGTCTGTGCTCTGAGAATGTCAAAAGGGTTTTACAAGCCTAAGGAATTGCTGTCATTAAATTTTCAGCAACCTCCAAAAGGAATGACCTTTTCCTGTGGATTCTACCCATGCAAAAGGTCAGCAAGTGTTGGGTCTCACCCACAGCGTTATCACAGCAGTTTCCAGGAACAAACCTGGGCACGGGGCCGTCACTCAGCAAGTACTTGTGGGTGGGTCTGTTGGCAGAAAGGTGCCCTCAGCCTCTGCCAGCCTCCATGCTCCTTCTCCCCCATGGGGGGGCTCTGCCTGGTGAGGATGGCAACCTGCCCCATCACAGCTGGCAGAATAGGTGACGCCTCAAACGGCTCCATTGCCTGGCACCATGGGCCAAACCAGCAGGACACACACTCTCCCCTGTCTAGGGGTTTCTGAAACTTTCAGAAAGCTCGTGCTCAGGCCAGCTGTCCACCCAGACTCTTTCCCCAGTGGCCTAACACTGGAAAAATTCAAACCCAGGTTGAAAAACCACTGGACTTTCTACAAAGGGAGATTGAACTAAATGACCTCTAAGTTCCCTTCCGGTCACGTAAGACTGGAATGAATTAAGGGAGAAAATATTTTTTCAGCGAAAACTGTTTTCCCTTGAAGGCAAGGACCGTATAATTTGTTAATTTGATCTTGTACTAGCTTTACCTTTTCCCTCCTCTCCATCCCCTTGGCCACCACTCTAGCCCAGAACACCAAAGCCAGTGCCCTAAATCATTGCGACAACCTCCTAGCTGGTCTCCCTGCACATAGCTTGCTTGCCCTGTCCCACACAGATTGGGATTTCTAAGTGGATTGCATTGTATCTCTGGCTATCTTATAATTCTTCAATTGCTCTCCTTGCCATCAGGGAGACCTGAAGTTTTGATCAACTGCTGCACATTTCTAACCCATCTCTTTATACTTTTTCCTTTGCACCCTATGCTCTGGTCACCCCAAACACCTCCCCGACCTCAAGCAGGTCTCATGGGCTATTTCTCCGCTCCTGACACCCCAGGTTTCCCAGTGGACTCTTCCTCAGCCTGCAGGTCTAGGTCACTCACACAGGGAACCAGCCCTTCCCTTGAAGGCCTAAATCTCAGGGAGGCGGCCTCCTCCATGACCCCATGGCACCCAGTCTTGTGCACTCTGTATTGTAATTTTCCTAATACATGTTCTGTTTCTCCCATCAGCTGTAAGCTCTGGGCAGGCTGCAGCTGTATTTGCTTGTTTATCATCATATTCTCAGTGTCTATCCCACAAGGCTGAAGACCCTCACTCATCAGAGGGGCTTACTGAACACGCTTGCATTCCAGAAAGCAAAACTGTACTTAGAGGTGAGGTGAGATTCCTTGCCCTGGAGCTTGAAGTCCTTGCTGCAGGGGGGACTCAGTGTGGAAACCATTAGTGTGCCCTCCCCCTGCTCGTAACTGAATTTGCTCAGAAGAGGCAGGGGGCCTTTGGACACACCTGAATCCTATTACAGAACTTGGAACCAAAGCCAGGCATAATTGGGTGGCTTTACCCACACCATCCCCCTCCTTTAGCCAGATGACCAGCATTCTGCCGCTTCAGCCTCCCTGCCTGCCTCTCTGCCAACATGTTCTGGCTGTGACAGCACAGCCACCACTGAATGGGCAGCTACAGTCACATTCAGAGAGGGTGAGGCCAAGAGACTCACTTCAACTCTGACATTCAGCCTGTCCCTTGTGACTCAGGTTGCCACTTCCCCCTGGGGCTGCAGGATACACGCAGCAATAACCCTTTCATTAGATCTCTGTGCACTGGAAAAGGTCAGACAAGTGGGCTGGCTGCTGAGTCACGGAGCGTGAGCGTCCATCCCTGCACGTCTATCATTGTTGTCCCCTTTCTGAAGCCGGTTTGATTCCTAGGATGGATATAATTCAGGGCATGCAGGGGAGGAGGTCGCTCGTGTATTTCTGTAAAGGAAGATGATAGAACGCGGTTGGGAGAAAAGCAGGCTTTGTAATCGGATGCACCTGAGTTAGAATCCCAACTCCGCAACTGACTAGCCGTGGCACCCCAAACCAGTTGCTTACCCTCCCTGCCTCTTAGCTCCTCATCTATACAGAAGAGGTAATATTACTTAGTGGGTAGCATTGTCATGAGCATAAATGAGGTAAATTATGTAAGAAGCTTAGCAGAGTTCTTGGCAAATGGTAAACAATCCATACACGGTAGGTATTATTATTTGCACAGGTTGATCTCTCAGTAGATACTTGATCCCTAGGGAACATGGCATTTCCCCACAGTCACCAGGCCTGGCACCTCCTCCTCAGATGTACAATCAGTCTTGTTTTGGAAAGTGTAGTTCAAATGAAAAGGAAGTAAAAAGGCTTGTGACTCTTTTTTTTTGTTTTTTTGTACGATCTCTGATGAACAAACTATTTCCCCAACACGAATGGTTCCTGGCCATGCTGGTCCAAGTGGAAACCAGATGCGGAGGTAGACACAGGGCCACACAAGAAGCCCTGAGCACAGGGTTTTCCTGTGTCAAGCTTTTGGTTTTAGACAGCTAGAGAAAACAGGGATGAACTGAGTCCTCTGAAATACATGCACTCCTTTACCATTCGCTAAATTCCGACTGTGGCTCTTGGTTCAATCTCTTTTCCCTCTTTGTCCAATATTTATGTTACTCCAAATAGAGAAAAAAACATCAAAGCAGTTCTTGGACCAGTATGGAGAAGACTGAATTTGCTCAGCGTCATTTGGCAAGCTGTCTAACCTCCCTTGTAACCTAGCTATCTTTAGCCTCCTTGATGCTATTTTGAAATGTCAAACTAGCAAATACTGCTTCCAGAGCGGTTCTGATCTGGATGTGACAGGATGCTTGGGGGTGGGGAGATGAGGAGAAGGGGATGGTACAGGAGCCTTCAGTAGAGGGTGAGATAATGTACTAACTTCACCACTGTCAAGATTCTCTTTAAGGGGAAGTGGAGCATTGAGCCCCACCTGGGCCTGACCTAGAGGGATGTCTGCTTATCTGATGACGGAACCAGAGCTAGACGCCGCATTCGCCAAAAAGAGCAAACAGACTCTTGCGCGCCCAGTCTAGTCTAAAACTATTTATTCATTCACTCACTCATTTATTTATTCCTTCAGAAGGTATCTATTGAGTAGCAACTATGTGCCAGGCATAGTACTAGGTACTGGCGAAACAATGGCTTGTAAAGGTGAATACCCATTGGAATCATCTGGGGGGTGGGTTATGAGTGCTTCTCAAGAGGCAATGCAGGAGGTTTGATGCAGACCCGGGAGTCTGCATTTTGAACAAGCACCCAGGATTCTGATACAGGTAGTCCGGGGTATATGAGAAACCCTTGCCTAGCTTATAGGAACATCTATTTCCTAAGCACCTCGCCAGTGATGAAAGCGACGGGTATCGAAATATGGACATTGAAGAGCTCATGGTCCACAGTCTCCAGGAAGAAACAGACAAATAATACAATTTCAGGGTGCTAAGTGCTCTGAAAGCAGAGGCACAGCGTGCCATTAGGCTCCATGGAGGAGGTAATCAGTTTTGGGAGAGCTGGCAAGGCTTTATAAAGGAGCTGATATTTGTGCTGGGTCTCAAAACATGAGAAGTTGTTCAGATAGAGAAAGAGTAGGTGCCCATTATACTTTCCAAGATGGACTCACCAAGACATATCTCCCCTCCAAGATGCTCTTCTCACAATGGGACTGGCAGGCCTCACACAGAGCAGCTGGGGGAGAGGCATGTGTTCCCTGCTCTTGAGTCTGCTAGGGGGCCTGTGACCGCTGCCACCCAGGGAGTGTGGCAGAAGCGGTACATGTGACTTCTGAAACTAAGTCACCAAGAGGTGATTCTGCTTCTGCACCTTTGCTACACTATGTCGCCACCTGACATGCCCTCTGTTCTCTCTGTTTGAATCTTTCTCTTCTGTGAAGTCCAAGCTCTAATGCTAACTCCCCAGGAAGTCTCTCACTGTCTACACAGGCTGCAGGGTCTGGAGTTGCTCTCACCTCCCTCTGAGACTCCTTTCCTGACTGCCTACCCTGTGGATGGCATTTGCTCAGCCAGCTGCCACAGTTAACACAGGACAATTAGCAACAATCGTCACAATAATAATGGTAAATTACTAAATTTTCTTTTTAAAAATGTACTTGTTTTTGTTGTTGTTGTTGTTGGACAGATAATATGAAATGAGTTATTGCTATATCGCTTAGAAAATTGTGAGACCCTAGCACATTTCTTGGAAAATTTAATTTTTTGTTGTCATCTACAAATGAGTCCCCATATAACTGGGTTTTGTTAAGAGCCTATAACATTCTTAAGCCTGTTCTCTAATTGGTTTGCATATGATTTCTACATGTAAAGCCTAAAGCACTTAGTTTATTGGACATATGACACATGACTGGATTGTTTTAAATCTAAAAGTAAACTAAATCTCCTTCTTCTCGATTTGCTGTTCTTGCTTTCAGACAGAAACTGATGAGAAGTGCAGTTACAGATTTTATATTAACGCAGTTGGTATTTTATTAAAAAACAACAACAACAACAACAACAAAATGTGTGTTATTCCAGTAACAGAAAGGATTATAGATATCCTCTTCATTTTTTTTTGAGTGTTATTACTTAATAAAACAAAACAACAAAGAGGCAAGATAAAAATCAGGTGCATGAGCTTTTTGGTATGATGTAACCACAGATCGTAACCTTCCCAATTATTATTGAAACAGCCCCCTTACTTTTATTTATTTACCTATTTTAATTTTTAAATTCAGACATAATTGACATATAACATTGTATTGGTTTTAGGTGTACAACCTAATGATGTGAGATATATATATATATATATATATATATATATATATATATAATTTTCCTTTGCTAAGTCTATCTATCTATCTATCTATCTATCTATCTATCATCTATCTATCTATCTATCTATCTATCTATCTATCTATCTATCTATCTATCTCAGTCATCTCTCTCTCCTACTGGTTGAACTCTGACTGATATAATCACTTTTCAGAAGGCCTCTAGCCCCTAGTCTTCCTTCTCCAGTTGCAGTCTTAGTTCCACCAGTTTTTATACGATGTGCCTTTGAGTCCCTTTACCATGCTGCTCTCTTTCCAAACATGCTACATTCTTATGCCTGTCTTTTCACCACCTAACCTTTCAGCAAGCCTTAGTTGCATTCCTTCTGTATGCCGGGGAGCATCTGATGGCAAAACAATGAGCAAGCCTCATCAGTTCCTGTGTTCAAGGAGCTGGGGTGCCCAATTCTAAGGCTACATTCCTGGAAGGGTGTAGAGCAGTCCTTCAAACACTGGAGGAGGAAAGCTGGTGGACTGTCAGAACCATAACCCCACAGTAATCACCACTCAGTGCTGAGATGGAAGCTGGCTCTAAGTATTTAATGAACATTATTATGATGACAAGGCTAGACAACACTTCCATTAACTCTCAGGCATTTGAAAATCCGTCCTTCCATATAATCCTCACAGCAATCACATGAGATAGGCATGACCCAGGAGACTGCACAGCCTATGGGTGCACAGCCAAGCATTGCTCACAACTGTGAGAGACCCCAAAGACCAAGCTTATGGCTGAACCTCCACGAGACTCCTAGGAAAAGGGGCAGTTGTCATCCATGTGGGGCCCAAGTTCTTTTCCAGGTCCTCTCATCCCTGTGGCTCTAATTGTACCACAACCTTTTGTGCTCAGTCCAGCCAAATACAGGGAGGAACTCTGTGCTCTTCAAAGGCTCAACATGCAACTTGCTTAGACAGGAATAGCTTATAAATTATACTAAGAACAATCCTTTTCATAGTCACCAGTCTGGGTCTTTGATATATGGTGGAACATGACACATGGGCTATTGTTCTCTGCCAGGGGTGGGACTTTCAGAAGAGCCATGGAGTGGGGGAAGGGAGGTAGCAATTGTGAGCACCCGCCATGGGCCAGGGTCTGTGTTAACAACAATAACAATCATTAATAAATATTGTGTACTTAGTGTGGGCCAGGCACTGTGCTAAACTCTTTACGTATATTAACTTATTTAATCTTCTTATCAACCTATGAATTAAATACTATTATTATCTTCATTTTATAGATGAGGAAACTGAGGCAGGTTTAGTGAGTTCCTTAAGTGACATAGTTAATAAGTCTCCAAGTTGGGATTTGAAACCAAGCAGTCTGGTTCCAGAGTCTGTGCTCTTAGCAAAGGCATGGAGGGTCTCTTAAATACTTGATCTCATATAGTCCTCATAGTCCTGTATGTCAAGTGTTATCTCAGTCCTGCTAATCCTCCCACAGTGAATACTTTATTCTAATATCTTGTCAGTCTCCTCCCTTACTCAATAAGCTTCTGGGAGGGCAGGGTCCATATCTGTCTTGTTCATTGTTTTGTGTCCAGTTGCTAGCACAGTGTCTGGCATAATGACATAGTAGGCTATCAATAGGCATGAAAGGATACACGCATTTTACAAATGAGGAAACCCAAACAAACCATCCCAGGTCAAACTGGTGTTGAGTGACAGATCTGAAATTGAAATCCAGATTTCCATGACGTTGAATTCCAAACTCTCTTTCACTTTTTTATTTCTCTGCTATATACCCAGCTCCCAGATCAGGGCCTGGCACATAGTAGGTACTCAATAAAATGTTCTATTAAATAAATGAAATGACCTATCTCCCCACCTCTCCCAACACCCCATCCCTCCATTCCTTTACTTTAGGTTCCATGATGCCAACACATAGTCTAAGACATGTTTTCCTGCTCACCAGCTTACCCCTCCCTCTGGCCCTGTGATCTCTAACTTCTCCTTAGTAGTCTGCCATGTTTATATCATGTCTTGCACATCCCTAACCCCATTTGAAAATGCTTGCTTTATGAGCTTGTACTACCATTCAAGATAATGTGGCATATATACATATATATTAATATGTTCTTTTTTTCTCTTGTTTTCACTCTGACTTCTCAAATTTTTATTTGATTCCCTGGAATCCATGTGCTTATAGATGAGGGGGATTTACCTACTGAAGCACCAAACGGAGAGAGTTCCTTGAGATTTCAGGAGGAAAGAATTGTACCAAAAACTATGAAAACTTAACTAAGTGGAGTCATTTCAAACCCAAAGGTTACAATTGAAGAATCACAGGGAAATGATAAAATCAGGCTAGAGAAATTTAAATTCTTGTGGGTCAGAAGTAGTTTGAATTGATGTAATGAATACTAACCCAAAGAGGCAATGACTTCTAATGAAATGAACTATAAACTAAGGTTCTAGGTTGTTTGTCCGTCCATCCATCCATCTGTCCATCCAGGGAGAAATGTTCCAGGCAGGTGAATAGCATATGCAGTGAGAAGTAAGCAGTAAGAAAAAGCATATTAGATTTGGGAAGAGATAAAGATATTCTATAAGAATGGAAGTGAGTTCAAGGTGGAGAAGATAAGAGATGGTGTTTGCCAGGTAAGCAGAGATTAGCTCTTAAAGAATCTTGTAAGCCTTGAACATTTTAGGAATATTTTTGGAGATCTAAACATACTCCTTGTGTTTTGGTGGACCTGAGGTTGCAGAGGAGAGCTAGGACTTAATTTCAGTGTTTGACCCTTAGTATGACTTGGGGTAAAACTGAAATTATGATAGCCACTTCCTATTTGGGGACCTTAGTTTTCTCACATATAAAAATAGAAAAAAGGAGGGGCCAGCCAAGTGGTGTGTTGGTTAAGCGCTGGCTTGGGAAGCCAGCAGCCCAGGTTCGGGTCCCACATATGAGGGCCAGTGACACTGCCCTCAAAAAAAAAAAAAGAAAAAGAAAAAGAAAAAATAGAAAAAAGGAAAGCAAGGGGATTGACAAGCTGAGCCACAAAATAGTTTTCTTTTGCTGTTCCCAGAGGGTCAACCAGCCTTCAGTATGTGTGATTAATACATTACAAATAATAAATAGAGTGTCTTGAAAGATTTTATGTTCCTTATTTAAAATTTACCTGTCTTTACAGCCTGCCGGGAAACCTGTCATTCAACCCTTGGCAATAAAACAGCCCTGCACGAATGAAGACAAAATAAATCAGAAGCCCTATGCTTTTAAACTCACTAAATGAAAGCCCAGCATGCATGCTGCCACCCCTCCAAATTAATCACTGAATTAAATGCGAGACGTACACCCCAAATCAATAGCTTGTGACAGAGATCTCCTGCCTGGGCTTCAGGAAAATTCCACTTCCTTTCAGATGTTGTCACTTGAAATGTCAGGAAGTTTCCATTCATCACCCATCCTTGAAGAGGTAGCCATCACCATACTTCACATTTCCTTGCTGTCTTTCTTCAAAGAAATCAAGACATCTTGCAGAGGGAGCCCACTCATTGTCACAGCCTCTCCTGGAAGCTGAAAGAGGGACAGTGTGCAGAGAGGAGAAGTGTGGAGATGCCTCATTTAGAAATAAGAAAACCAAAGCATAAGGAAGCCCAAAGTTTTCTCAAATGTATCAAAGAGACAAGACTCATACATCCCTTGAATGGTAATATAGTGTAATAGGAAGAACATGGGTTTAGGAGACAGACATGGATTTAAATCTTGACTGTAACACTACCCTGAGCTTCACCATTCTTATCTCTAAAATAGAGGAAATCAAAATACTATATGTTACTAGCTGTGTAAACTTGGGCAAGTTATATAAACTCTCTGTGCCTGGCTGTCTTTATTTGTAAATGAGGCTGTGGCAGTTAACTGTTTAGCCAGTTGTCACTGCTCAACATGAGATAATAATAATGGAATATTTCATCTCTTTACCAAAGCTATATCCCCTCTCTCTACTCTTTAATATTGATCCTGCTATCACCTTCTCCAGTAGCCTCCAGACTGAGTTAGATCCCTTTTGCTTTGCTTTAATACTATTAATAATAATTATGAAAAGTGGTGATAATGATAACACTAAAAACTAACATTTCTTGATAACTTCCTACATGACAGGCTCTAAATATTTTACTTGAATTAACTCGTTTAGTCCTCAAAACAATCCTATGAGGTAAGTGTTACTATGTTCTGCATTTGTGGATGAAGAAACCAAGGCACACAGAGTTTACATTTCCTGCCCCAGATCTCGTTAGTGGTAAGCAGGAGAGCTGTCCTGTCTCCCAGGGCACCCTGGGCTTCACCCTTTCTTGATGTGAACATGTGATCATGACAATTCTCCGTATATGGCTTTTTATCTCCACTGGACTTCAGGTTCTTCTGAAACAGGGACTGAGTGTTATCCATTTTTGTATTCACACAGTTTAGCACAGAATAGGTGCTCAGTGAATTTGAAATGAAATGAAATTGACTCATCATGCAAAGATAATAGACTATGAGTATTTAATACGAGAGCTTTGAATTGAGAAGGTGACTTCCCAGGTCAGAATACTGCAGAGCTAGACATCATCTCACACGGAAGGGATTCAGCCAGACTGGGACAAAGCAAAGACAAGAGTAGTGCAGACGAGACAACCCCTGCCCCCTCAGAAAAACAAAAACAAAACAAAAAAAACCTACACACAAACTCTTCCCTTAGTCCTTTAATAGATGCTTAAGGTGGATGGTCTGAAAGTTGTCCTCAGAACCTCAGTGAATTATATATGGTTGCAAACACAGTGATGCCAAATACACCCTAAAGGGAAACTTTTGGGGGTTCTAATTCCAGCGTGTTGTCTCAGTCATTCTTAACAAGTTCTTGTGTCATTGTCATATAGTCTTGAGTTGAAAAGCTTCATGGGGTATTGTTAGAAAGGGATCTTAGGACTAAGCAGAACCCATTGGAATCAAAATTCTGATGGTAATAGTCATGGCAAAAAATAAAAGACCTATAAACAGAAAAATGCTCAACTGTACTAATCATCAAAAAAAATTAAACCAAACAATGAAGTATTTTTAAAGGTTTGCAAAAGTTAAAAAGATCAATAACATTCGGGGTCAATGAGGCTCTGAGAAAATGGGTATAAATGGGTATGACTGTATCCAGTTAGTGAGGATGTAACTTTGGAGTCTCCACCAAAATTCCATTTCTAGAACTCTATCACCCAAAAACCAGCACATGTGCTCACAAATATATTTTCAAGCATGTTTCTTCTAGCACCATCTGTAATAGTAAAAAACCGGAAGCTTCCAAAGTAGGGAAATGGTTTTAAAGATTATGGTATATTCATACAATGTTAGGGAGTGATGACAACAAATTCAATAGGTCTGTATGTATTGAAATGGAAAGGCAACCAGATTCTGGTAATGAATAAACTAAACCCTGGTCTCCACAGGAGGCCTCTAGCAGGCTATTCCAGCTCTTTGTCCATTTCAGATAGGTCCATGCCTGTGCCATACCAAACACAAAACTAAGTGATTGTAAGAGACAGGGGTAGGAAGGGAAGAGGGTTTCATTTCCCTTCCTTCTTCCCTCCCTCCCTCCCTCCCTCTCTCCCTCCCTCTCTTCCTTCCTTCAGTATAATAAACATGTGTTTTTTTGGTATCAATATTTCTTTACTTGTTCTTTTTTAGGGTTCTGGTATCCAGCAAAGGCAAAGCCAGACTTGTGACTCTAGCTGTAGCAAGTGTTACGCTAATAAAAATACGGACAAAGCCCCATGCTAAAACAGAGGAAAATGTAAAACAAAATGAAATACCTGCCTAGAAGAGTGGAGGAAGATGTCACAAAAGGGGGATCTAAGATTCAGCCTGGGCTTTGACTGAGGAGCAGGAGCTCCCTAAGGAAAGAAATGAAGGCAAAGCTTTCCAAGCAGAGGCTGACAAGGGCCCAAGCCTGGAGGCATGAAACGCCATGGGCTGTTGTAGGTCTGTGGCTGGAATGATTCCCTTAGTTCTCAGATGGTTTATTCCAGCTGGGGATGGGGCACTGGGAGAACAGTCTGAGGAGTAGTCTGAGTTTAGTTCTATGTGGGGAGCAGCCCCAAGGAGAAGAAGGCAAGAAAGTCAGGAGGGATGGTTTATACATTGTTTCCATCTGACCTGCTATGGAATGTGGCTCATAACTCATCTGCACAGACAGCCATTAGAGTGGACAAATGAAACCCAGCCAGTGGAAATTCCTGGGAAACTGTGATGGGACCCAAATAGGAAATGCCAGTCAAGAGATTTTATGGGTGCCAAGCTTACATACCAGTGTTGGAGAACCATTCCTGATTGTTAACTGTGGAAGAGACATTTTTGCAAAAATTAATGGATAATAATTGGGTCCCATTGATTTTATTCTTTCCAACTGTTTTGCATTCACTGTCTAACTTGATGCTTCAAGAACCTTAGAGTCAGGAATGATCATCCTCACTTTATAGATCTTGAAACTGATGCTCAGAGAGATTTTGTGATTTGCTCAAGGTCACACAGCTAAGGGAGAAAGGATGGTATCATAAAAAAAAATGCTTTGCTTTTGGAGTGATACAGACTTGTTTTAAAATCTTTACTCCATGACTCACTACTTGGATGACTTTGGGCAATTTACTTTCCTCTCTAAGTCCATTTTCCTATACGTAGAATGTAGATAACTTTATCTACCTTACAGAACTGTTGGGAAAATGGAATGGTATTGTATGTGCTGCCGACTTGCTACCTATTTCCTCCTTCCTTAGTGACTCAATCCTAACATGGGGTTCAGGAAGCAGCAAATCAACCATTTTCCAACCTCTCTTGCACCTGGGAGTGACCATGTGACATAGCTTTGGCCAATGAAATGTAAGCAGGATTCTCTAGAAATAAGAAAGCTAAACCTTTCCGGTAAAAGCCTTTTTTCTCTCCTTCTTTCTTCTTGGAATGGAAGTGCATTCCAACAAATGGAATGACTAGAGATTTAGCAGCCATCTTGGAAAGATGGAAGAATTTGCATCTCTCTTGGTATTACTGGGCTGTTTTGTTTCCTGGATTTCTCATTGCTTGAGAAGAATAGACCTTAGTTTGGTTAAGCTGTTTGCAGTTGTCCATATCTTGACTGATGGAGTAATCTAGGCTTTGACATATCATTCATACCAGGAGGTATGGTTTAAAGTCATTGGTAGCCATTTTGATGAAAACAGGGACCTTTCTCTAAAGTGGAAGAAGAATTTAAGCTTATATCCTACTTATAAAACAATATTAACCTGCCCAACCATTCGCCCTCAAACTATACAGTTTTCCTTTCTCTATTCTCTGCCTTGCTTACCTCCCAAGTAGGATATATAACCCTCTCCACCTGCAGACCAATCTCAGTTCAAATGAGATAACATATGTAAAACCCTTGGCTCAGTGCCTGGCACACCAGTATAAAACAAATGGGATTTATCTGCCTTGAGTCAGAAAATTTTAAAGCAGCCTCAGCAAATTTGAATCTTCTTGGTTTAACAAACACATATGGACAACTTTGAAGGTCCCATGACCTACAAGATAAAAAATGCTCAAGTGGCTTTAGCATGGCTTTCAAGGCTTTAACTCCTGCATATAGCTCTGGACTCTTCTCCTTGAGTCTCTAGATAATGCCCCTTCCCCTGCTACAATCTTACAGTAGCAGGGGATACTCTGCTATAGAACTCATCTGACCATGGTCATTGTGTTTGCCTCCCCCATGAAGGGGAGGAATGCAACTCATTTATCTGGTAACTCTGCACACAGCAGTCAATAAATTACTGCTGAATAAATAAATGAGTTTCCAGCCAGTGCCTAGGAGTCTAATCACATGGAGGTCTTGGCTTTTTCCTGAACACAGATGAGCATTTTTATGTCTCAGTAGTTTTTCAGATGCTATTACTTTTGCTTAGAATTCTCCTCTCCATTTTATGTCTGTAGGACTCCTACTCACCTATATACACCCACCTCAAACATCACCTCTTCCAACCCTCTCAGGTACTCACTCTCTGCTCTCTCTTAAGGCATTTAATACTTAATTCTACTATGGCACATAACTTGCTGTTTATTATTATTATGATTTGTCTACATGCTCCTGTTTCCTGATAGTCTGTGAACCCTTAAAACCATTCAGTTATTTTTTTCCCTGATAATTGTATTTAACATAGGTCCTGGAACATGGTAGATATTGAGAATTTTGGTAAATTTAGTTACACAAAATTTTGAATTATGCAAAATTGTGGCTTTGCATTATTGTCCATGCTGACTACTGTAACAAGCCTTGTAATATCAGCTGTTGAGGGGAAAAATGAAAGGAAATGAATTTTTATTAGGTATCAACTATGGACCAGGCTTTGTTGTTGTTCATGCTGTTTCCAGGATAAGTATAAAACACACCCTCAAATGGCTTTTGACTTTATTATGGAGACACACTTATACTTACATGAATGCTTTAGAGATTGGTATAAATTGAGGTAACAGTCTCTTTGTCACTTTAAACCACAAATTCTTGGGGTAACTGACCCCCAATGCACCCATGGCTCTAAGAATCCTGGGGACCCCTGTCGCCTTGTCTGTATTGTGAGCCTCTCCCAACAAAGACACAAGAGCCTGATGCAAGTTGGCCCAATCAGACTCTCTCTAACAGAAATACAAAATTTGGAATGTATTCCTGAAAAGAGTGGGAATTGGAGTTGAGTCACATTTGTGGCAGTCCTCCAGGGTGAAAGGCCACAAAAATTTTGAGATACCAGAACTGCATTGGGTTTTCCTATCTTGATTGTTCAGCATTTCCTTTGATTCTCTGAGACACCCCCAGTATCCTTCAAATAAATTTCCCCTTTGCTTATGCTAGACAAAGTCCATTTCAAATGCTTACAAGTGAAAAATAAATAAAAAAAGAAATCATAACCAATACAGTCCAAGTCCCCAAAGAATTTCCTGTTTGGTCTCCGAATTAGTTAGGATTTGCATCAGCTACATTGACAGAAAACCCAAAATAATAGTGGTTTTAAAAGGATACACATTTAGGAGTGATCCAAGATGGCAGAGTAGATAAACACTGTGCATGCATCCTTCCATGAATACATTTAAATTACAACTAAGTTACAGAGCAACCTGGAGGAACCATCTGAAGTCTGGCTGAACAGAAGTTTTAGAGCTAAGGATATAAAGAAGAAGCCAAGTAGAGACTGACAGGAGGGGCAGAGACACAAAACAAGTTAGCCCCAAACTGCATGGTGGCTGAGAATCAGAAGGGGTATCTCAGATGTGGAAGTTCCCCCTGGAGGAGTGAGGGACCCCAACCCCTACCAGGATAACCTGGAGTACTGGTGCTGGGAAGAGGAGCCCTCACAACATCTGGCTGTAAAAAAAAGTGGGGATTTCAAACACCCGGGCAGGAGGGAAGGCTGTAGGAAACACAGACATCCTCTTAAATGGCCCTCAAACAGACTTTCTCACCTCCAAGCACTCACCCTGGGCTCCAGCAGAGGAATGGTGACTCTGGGGAATTGGAGGCAGATGGGTGGGAGTGGGGCAGTCAAAGGTGTGTGGCTTCAAGGCAAGCGCTGGAGGATAATTGCCATTTTGCTTGTGTTGGGTTCTCCTTCCATGCAGCCAGTAGGCAGGTACCATCTTTCCTGTGTTGAATCCTCCCCAATACAGCCAAATCTGAATCTCATTGGCCTGTTGAGCTCCACTGGGACCCCCACCAGACCCAACTCCCCAAATACCTGAGGCAACTTTCTCATGAGCAGCCAGCCCCACACACATTGCACTCTTTCTTGAAAAACTCTCAGAGTCCATGAGTCCCAGGCTCACAGTGACTGGCCTCAATGTGTTCTGAGACTTCTCGTGAGTAGCTCAGGCTCAACCCTGGCAGCAAACCAAAGTCTACATTATCCTGGTGACCACAACTCATCCCACTTTAGTGGCTCCCTGAGACCCTGCCTCACTCTACTTGCAAACTTCATGAGGGTTTGTCAGGGGCTGAACCTTAAGGGACCTGGCAGGTGGCAACAGGCCTTGAGGTATCCTAGATTTTTGCTACCTCAGGCCATGTACTGGTGGCAGCCATCCTTGGTTTGCAGTGTGACCTCTCCCACATGCCTCCAACTTTAGCACAGGCTGTGAACTACCATAGGTAGCTCTGTAGCTTCTACCAGGTAGTACCAGGCCAGTCAGAGGCAGTGGATGACCTGGTTATGTACCAGAGCCTCTCCCAACGGGCCCCAGAACCAACATACTTAGAGGTTGGCTTCAGATCACAGCAGATAACTACCCAATTAGCCTCATAAGTGGTACAGCCAAAGGGTGGTCTCACAGACATCAGAGCCCACTGGGGCAAAGCCCACCCAGTGGGGTAAGCCCCCTACACAGCAGCCTGTAAGCTGTAAATGTGGCCAAACCCCATAGCCAATCAGGCTGAGGGTCAATGCCACTCACTGATATGCCAAAAGCAATTAAGGCTCAACTATAACTGGAAAGCACACTCAACACACACAGGGACACTCCTGGAGCACTCAGAACAGGTGACCTGGGATACTGTGCCAGGGCCCCACAGGGCACATACTACATTAGCCCATGCGGCCAAGACTTGGAGACATAGCAGATCTACCTAATATATAGAAACAAACACAGACAGGCAGCCAAAATGAGGAAACAAAATAATACTTCCCAAATAAAAGAACAGGAAAAAGCTCCAGAAAAAGAACTAAACGAAATGAAGGTAAGCAACCTACCAGATACAGAGTTCAAAACAATGCTTATAAGGATGTTCAAGGAACTTAGTGAGAATTTCAACATAGAGCAAGCTTTTAGAAAGGACAGAGAAACCATAAAAAATAATTTATTTATTTTTTTTAGAAAAAGAATATTGTATTTTTCAGAAGTGGAAAATACAATAAATGAAGTGAAGAATACACTAAAAGGAATCACCAGCAGACTAGATGAAACAGAGCATCAAATCAGTGATTTGGAAGACAAAGTAGCAGAAAACACTCAATTGGAGCAGCAAAAAGAAAAAAGAATCCAAAAAAATGATGATAGTTTAAGAGACCTCTGGGACAATATCAAGCATAACAATATTCTCAGCACGGGGGTACCAGAATGCGAAGAGAGAAAACAAGGGACTGAGAACCTATTTGAAGAAATAATGACTGACAACTTTGCTAACCTGGTGAAGGAAATAGACATACAAGTCCGGGAAGTGCAGAGTCCCAAACAAGATGAATCCAAACAGGCCCACACCAGGACACATTATAATTAAAATGCAAAGGTTAAAGACAAAGAGAGAATCCTAAAAGCAACAAGAGAAAGGCAGCTAGTAAATTATAAAGAAGCCCCCATAAGACTGTCAGCTGATTTCTCAATAGAAACTTTGCAGGCCAGAAACAACTGGCACAAAGTATTCAATGTGATGAAAAGCAAGGACCTACAACCAGGGTATTCTATCTAGCAAGGCTATCATTTAAAATTGAAGGATGGATAAAGAGCTTCCCAGACTTAAAAAAAAAAAACACAACCCCCCCCCCAAAAAAAAACAAGCTAAAACAGTTTATCATCACCAAACCAGTATCACAAGGAATGTTACAGGGACTTGTTTAAAGACAGGAAAAAAAAAATCAATATTATTAATAAAATGGCAATAGCTATGTATCTATCAATTACTTTCAATGTAAATGGATTAAGTGTTCCACTCAAAAGACATATGAGGGCTGAATGGATAAGAAAACAAAACCCTTACAAATGCTGCCCAGAAGAGACTCACTTCAGACTTGCAATTTTTTTTTGAGGACAGTGTCCCTTGCCCACATAAGTGGGACCCGAACCGGGGCCGCTGGCTTCCGAAGCCAGCGCTTAACCACCGCACCACTGGGCTGGCCCAAGAGACTCACTTCAGATTGAAAGACACACACAGACAGAAAGTAAAGGGATGGGAAAACATATTTCATGAAAATAAAGAAAACAAAAAAATAAGTTGGGGTGCAATACTTATATCAGACAGAAGAGACTTCAAAACAAAGGCTATAACAAGAGACAAAGAAAGACCCAGTGATCCCACTTCTGGGTATTTGAAAAACACAAAACGCCACTTCAAGGGGACCTATGCACCCATGTGTTCATTGCACAATTGTTTACAATGGCCAAGATGTGGAGGCAGCCTGGCGTCGATGGAAGAATGAATAAAGAAGAGGTGATATATATGAATATTTCTCAGCCATGGAAGGAAATAGGTTCTTGCCATCTGCAGCAGCATGGATGGTACTTTGCCGAGTGGAGTGTCAGACAGAGAAAGACACATGCAATGTGATTTCACTAATATATGGAAGCTAAAGAACAAAACAAACAAACAAGCAAAAATAGAAATTCATATATACAGAAAATATTTTCATGGTTGCCACATGGAAGCGGGGTTGAGAGTATGGGTGAGAAAAGGTGAAAGGATTAAGAAGTACAAATTGTTGTTACAAAGTAGTTATGGGGATGTAGAGTGTAGCATAAGGAATATAGTCAATAACACTGTAATAACTATGTATAGTGCCAGATAAGTACCAGATTTGATGGGGTGATAGATGGGAGAGGTTGGGGGCAGGGTGAAAAAGGTGAAGGCATTAAGAAGTACAAATTGATAATTACAAGATAGTCTTGGGGATATGAAGTAATGCATAGGGAACATAGTCAATGATATGATAATAATGATGTATAGTACCAGTAGGTAGTAGATTGGTCAAGAGGATCATTTCTTAAATTATGTAATTGTTTAATCACTATGCTGTACATCTGAGATTAATATAAAATAATATTGAATGTCAACTGCAATTGAAAAATTTAAAAACGGGGGGAAAGATGAAAGGGAATAATAGGTCCAAATTTCCAGGTATAAAACAAATAAGTCATAGGGATATAATGTACAGCATGGGGAATATAGTCAATAATATTGGGATAGCATGGTACAGTGTCAGATGATTGCTGGACTCTTCATGATGATCACTTCTTTAGGTATATAAATGTTGAATAATTATAGTATACCCCTGAAACTAATATAATATTGTATATTAGCCATATTTTTAATAAAAATCTTTATAAAAAGACAAGTTTATTTCTCTCTCAAGTGAATATAGGTGACCAGAACTTACTACCTGATTCTCAGGAATCCAAATTTCCTCTATCATTTGTTCCGCCAATCTCAGGATATAACTTCCATCTCATGGACTATAACGGCTGCTCAAATTCCAGTTATCATGCCATCAATCCAGGCTATAGGAAGGAGGAGACATGCCACCCCACTTTAAAGGTGTGCTCCCAAAATTGATCACACTGTTTCTGCTCCTATTTCATTGGCCAAAATTTAGTTACACAACTCTCATATGCCAGCTATCTTCCATTTGCCTCTCCAGACCCACTGCCTATTTCTCTTTGTCTGCTTTTTGTCTTGGGAAGCTGTGTGGACCACGTCAATGGAAGATTGTAATCTCTGGCTTTTATGATTCTAGTTCAGATAATAGGGGCTCTGGCAGATCAGAAATATAGAAGAGTGAGGTCAGGGTATTTGTTTCTCTGGATCCCTCCCTTCAAGTTTGCACTGGTCTGGCTTTGTTCCTCAACTGAGGATTACTTGCAAAATGGGATCCTTGCAAAATGACTAAATCTACCTGCCTCTCTTTTTCTAGGCTCTGGTAATTGTTCACTCCCTTCATCCTATTAGGCCCTAAAGGAGGTAACAAACAGCCTAGCTACTATGAGCTCTGAATTACTGAACTATGCTATAGCTCTTCCACACCCAACCTTAGTAAATATCTGCTTTATAAAAAACCCTTCTTGGCTTATCTCATTTTGAGTGTGTCATCAGTTTTCTGTTGGGACTTTAACACACCTAACTAACTATAAGATTTTTATTATGGACCAAGCACTCATTTAAAAATTAAAGGGTCTATTACCAAAAAAGGAGAGGAAAATTCATATTATGGGACAACTATTGGGTTGTCGGAAAAGTCATGACGCATTTTTGCAATGAAAAACAGAAAAAAATATATCATGACTTTTCCGACAACCCAATAGTAGTCTTTGCCATGATCCTTTCAGTCTTTCTTGGTCAGTTCTTAGGTCCACATTTTATAGGTGGAAACTTCTGTCTCTTGATAGAGATAATGCAAGTAAATCACCACCTTTCTTACCTTATATAAGCTGTAAATATCTACATATAAACCACTATATATGGTAGAGTTATAATTATTAATTAGTCCTATTCGACCAAGGAAGGGTAGTAAAATCAACACGTTAGTGAATATACAGATAAAATGATGAAACTATGTCTTCAATATTTTCAACTGCAAAATTGGCATGTTGTACTACATGATGTCTAATTCCTTCCAGTGCTGATTTCCAAGTATTTTTTTCCCAGCTCTGTGTCACAATTTCCCGTGAATCATAGAAAGAAATATGGCATAACTGTCAAGCTAGAGCTACAAGTTCCTAGAAGGTGACTGACCTGCTAATCTAGACAGAACCAGGAGAGCAGCCAGAGTATTAGCTCACACATATGCTGACTGTTATATAAAGGTATAGAGTAAAAGGGTAGAAAAAATATACTGTGAAAACACCAATTATAAGAAATCTTGACTGGCTAATAATATCAGACAGAGTAGACTTCAGCAAAAAAGGATATGACCAGGCACATGCCTTGTTAGGGAGACCATTTCATGAATGGAGTAGAGGCTTGATCATTGCACTGTACACCTGAAGCTGATGTTGTATAATATTGTATACCAACTGTAAGTGAATATATAGATAGTCATGGGATGTGGATTATACTGTGGAAGGGAGTCAGAGGAAGTGTAATAGATATGTATGATATGGGGGGAGGAGTGGGGTGGCGAACTGGGGGAGGGGGGTTGTCACTTTGAGGGGTAAAAAGTGTAACTATTGCATTGTGTTGTACACCTGAAACTAATTATAAATTAATTAATTAATTTTTTAAAAAAGGATATGCCCAGGGATAAAGAGGGATGTTTCATAATGATAAAGGGGTCAGTTCACCAAAATGCCCATCCCAGATCTTCAAAATGCATGAAGCCAAAACTGACAGAGCAAAAAGGGGAAATAGACAAATCCACTACAATATTTGAAGATTCCAATAGTTTTCTCTCAGTAATTGATACAAGTACAAAGAATTACAGCAGACTTGAACAAAGGTATCAACCAACTTGACAACAACATTATTGTTATTTATAGAATATTTTACCCAACAACAGAGAATGCACCTTCTTTTCAAGTGCATTTGGAACATTCAATAAGATCTATTATATGCAAGGAAATAAAATAAGTCCCAGTAAATTTAAAAGTATTAAAATCATATACAGTATGCTCTTTGACCACAATAAAAATATATTAGAAATCATATTCCAGACATATGTCTGGAAAACTCTCAACTATTTGGAAATTAAACAACACAGTTTGCAATAACTCATGGGTCAGAAAATAAATCACAAAGTATATTAGAAAATATACTGTACTGAATGAAAATAAAAACACACTTCAAAATTTGTAGGATGCAGCTAAGGCAGTGGTCAGGGAGAAATGTATGACTTTAAGTGCTTATATTAGAAAATCAGAAATGTCCCATATCAGTGACTCACCTTAAGGAGCTAGAAAAACAAAACCAAACCATATTTAAGCACAAATTGGTAGGAGAAAAACAATAATAAAATAAGAGCAGAAATCAATAACAGAAAATAAAATAATTATCTTGGAGGAAAGTAATGAATCCAAAAGCTGGCTTTTTGAAACATCAATAAATGGATTAATCTCTAGTAGGCTAATTAAATTGAAGAGGAAGGAGGCACAAAGCTCAGTAATGGGAATAAAGAGGGGGCAGCATTACAAATCTTACAAAAACTAAAAGGATAAAAAAGGTAATATTATAAACAATCATATGCCAAAAATTCACCAATTTAAATGATATGCACAATTTCCCTGAAATAGTCAAATTACCAAAACTAATTCCAGAAGATATAGAAAACCTGTATTGCCCCAAATCTACTACAGAATTTGAAATTGTTATTAAAACCTTTCCATAATTCTAAAATACTAAAGATAATACTAAAAATACTGCAAAAGATTTCTGAGGTAAATTATATCAAACATTTAATGGAGAAATAGTACCAATCCTACATAAACTCTTTCAGAAGACAGTGGAGGAGGGAATACTTCACAACTCATTTTATAAGGCTATTCTTATCCTGTTATCAAATCCAAAGACTTTATAAAGAATAAAAATTACAAATAAATATTCTTCATAAACATTAGCAAATAAAATCCAGTGGAGAAAATATAAAAAGGTAATATACCACATCCAAGTGGAGTTTATTCCAGGAACAAAAGGTTGATTTAACAATTAAGACCAGTGAATGCAATTTAACATATTAACAGAAAAAAAAATCAGTGGGTGCAGAAAAAACATTTGACAAAATTCATGTTCATTTATGGTTTCTTTTTTTTAAAGATAGAAAACACCTCTCAAGTTTAGAAGGAAACTTCTTCAACTACCTGTAGAAGAGCATCTATAAAAACTTATAGCTAACATATGTAAAAGTGAAAAACTGAATGCTTTCATCCTAACATCAGGAACAAGACCACTGACAAATCACAACACAATAAAATTACTTAAAATGAATCTTAGATCTAAATGTAAAAGTTAAAAGTATGTTTCCAAAAGAAAACATAAAGTAAAATCTTTGCAATCTTTATGACAGCAAATATTTCTTCAATAGGACAGAAACAATATGAAAACAATTTGATAAATTAGAATGAGTCAAAATTTACAACAGCTCTTCCAAAAACAACAGTAAAAAAATAATAAGGCACTCCATAAACTGGTAAAAATATTTGTCATAGATAAATCTGGCAAAGACAGGTAGCTAGAGTATATAAAGAACTCTTAGAGCTCATAAAAAAAAAAAAAAATTTTTTTTTTACATGACCAAAACCATAAAACAGACACTTTCAAAAGAAGGCAGATGCTCAATCTTATTAGTCATTAGGGAAATGCAAATTAACAACACCAGGATACATTCATTAAAATAGGAGACATTCATTAAAATAGCTAAATTTAGATGGATAATATTAAGTATTGACAAGCATGTGGATCAACTAAAATTCTCATATGTTGTTGGTTATAGAACAAACAATCAGGAGAATCATCTGAAGTCTCGCTGAAGAGAAGTTTTATAACTAAGGATATAAAGAAGAAGCCACGTTGAGACTAGTAGGAGGGGTGGAGAGGTGAAACGGACTGGCCCCAAACCTCCATATAGCAGCTGAGAACCAGGAGGGATAACTCGGTCACCAAGTTTTCCCCAGAAGAGCAAGAGACCCCAGCCTGACACTGGCTTCCCCAGCCTAGAGTACTGGTGCTGAAAAGAGGAACCCCCGCAACATCTGGCTGTAAAAAACATTGAGGATTCCAACCATCCAGGTGGGACAGAAGGTTGCAGGAAACCCAGCTGACCTCTTAAATGGCAGCACACAGACTCTCTCACTCTCAGGCACTCACCTTGGGCTCCAGAGAAGGGGCAGTAACTTGCAGGACATTGGAGGCATAGGGGGTCAGGCTGAGGTATGTGGCTGTTAAGTGAGAGCTCAAGGACTGTTGCCATTTTCCCAGGGTGGGGACTTTCTCCAGGGCAGTCGGCAGGTGGGCACCATCTTTTCTGTGTTAAGCCAGCCCCCACGTGGGCAAATCTGAATCTGATTGGTCTGGTGAGCTCTGCTTCTCTACTCTGCTGATTCCCTGAGACCCCGCTCCACCCAACTCGCCCAACACCAGAGGCACTTTCTCCAAGAGCAGCCAGCCCTGCCCAAATTACACCCTTTCTTGAAAAACTATCTGGGTCTGTAGGACCCAGGCAGGTGGCAGCTGGCCTTGGTGTGCTCTGAGACTTTTGCTGAGTCACACCAAGCTCAACACTGGCACCAAACCAGAGTGAGTCTACATTAACCTGTTGACCACAACTCTTTCCACTCTAGTGACTCAGTTTTCCCAGGTCAGTGTTTTTCACCTGGGATTCTTATTAAAAATGCAAATAACTGTGCCCACACCACATCCACTGAATAAAAATTTCTTGGCCTAGAACCTGGGAATTGGCATTTCAGCCAGCACATCACCTCACCAAACCTCCCTGTCTTAATTTTTAAAGCAGTTTTAAACAGAAAATATTCTCCTTGTTTTGTGATTTAAAAAATCTCCTGGAATTGTATACTCTAAAAAGTCCTATCAGCCAGGTGGTCTCTCACCCTTGATTTCAGTAGTTCATACAGGATTGGTTCCTCTCCCATTTTCCATCTCTATGGCCCAAAAGTTGGATCACCAGCCTAACAATACTGCAGTAGTGGTGGATCCACAAAATGCTGTTGTGTCATAAACTTTGCTTTGGGTTCGCAGATTGTATTTAAGGCTGGTGGTCTGGGAACATCTTCAAATTCCATAATATGAAATCTGTCTGCAGCTCCTTGAGGCAAAAAGTCACCTCAAACAATTATCACTGCTCTTAACCACAGATTCCTACGGGCTGCCCATGTCATCAGGAGGTTTTATGGCAATCTCTGAAAACATGAATTACCTTTAAGGACTATTAGACTAGCAAGATCTAACTGAAATTGTTAGACAAAGTTCTGGAAAAATGGTCTGGGCTTGTGCTTTGTCTAGAGCCAAGAAGAGCTTCAGGGAAAACCTTGCAACAGCCAATGATAGAACTTTCCTACATCTGAGGTTTACAGATGTTCTCTACAAATTCTAGAAGTGTGCCAAGAACTAAATTTCATTTGGGGGCCTCTTATCAGCAAGCAGGCAAAGATCAGGAATCAACACTAAACATGTGGCTTGATGTAAATAAAGTTTTCAAAGCCTCTCTGTTTGCCATTCTAATAATTGATTACAGCACCATTCTCTCCTCCTCCCCCTCCTTCCAGATTCCGCTGAATTGCTTTGATTCCTTCAGAGGTTGTGAATGTAAAAACTGAGGTATACATGTATTACACTAGGTCTTTAGCTACAAGTATTCCAGGGGCAGACATATTGTTCCTCTGCTCATGAAATGGTACAGAGGACACCTCTCTTAGTAAGAATCCTTTTTGTCTTTTCAATATGAATACTCTATTTGCACTTTCCTATCGCATATTTTGAATCTCACTGATCAGAGCTGACGTGCTAGTTTTTATTAACCATGAGGATGTTCCCTTATAATTTGCATGGATAAATAGCAGCAGCTAACATTTATTTAGTGCTTCTAGCTTTGTGCCACCTTATATATTTATTATGGCCCTCAATCCTTAACACAATCCTATGTAAAAAGTTCTATGTTCACTTCATGTTGCAGGTGAGGATACTGAGGCAAAGTTTTCACAACTGCAGAGTGAGGGCCAGAGTCCAACTTCAAAGAACTCCTTCCTAACTATGATATTATAGTCATTTGACAGATATTTGCTGAGTGTCCACTATGTGCCAGGCACTGTGAGAGGCCCTGAGGATATAGCAGTGAGCAAAAGAGACAAAGATCCCTACCCTGACGGGGCTTACATTTTATTTCACACCTGTCATGTGAATTTGTGATAATTTACCTAACCAGTGTGTATTGCAAAATGTTTAAACTATTTCTGATTTAATATCCTTTTTAAAAAAATTACACCGTGAGGGACAGCATTCTGATTTATAAATCTCTATCCAAAATCTCTGCTTATTTCATTAGGACAGTTTCCAAAAGTGGGAATTATAAAGTGCAAGGGTATGAACATTCATTCAAGTTCTTAACACATATTGCCAAATAACCCTCAGAAAGGGTGTAACAATTCACACTTTCATCAATTTCAGCAGTTTCTGAGAAGGTCCGTTTCACCACACCCTCACCAACATGGAATACTCTTCCTCTCACTTTTTTTAATCCTATCTACCTAATAGGCATCACGTTCATAGCTCTGTAACACCAAATACCACACTGACTTAGTTTTATTTAGAAAAAGTGAATGTCACTAACTCAAAGAATGATGCTTTGTTTTTAAAAACACCTCACAGGGACAGCCGAGTGGCTCAGTTGGTTAAGAGCTCCCTTAAGAGTACAAGCTCTGAGCAACAGGGTCACCAGTTCGATTCTCACATGGGCCAGAGTGAGCTGCCGCTGAGCTGCCAACAGGTGGCAGGATGGCCCAGCTAAAAAATAATAATAATAAAATAAACAACTAACAAATGCCTCACATTGCCTCATAATCAAGTAGAAAAAGTCAATACCTCCTTCTTGGTGCATATACTATTTATTAAGCTATTATTAATTATTGTTTCTGAGAACTACGCAAAGTGCTTATTGACACATAATTCTTCCTGAAGAGTGGCTCAACTACTTTCCCACACCTTGTAACCAGGGGTCCTGTGAGGAGGTGGCATCTTTTGCGTTAGTGACTTGCCCATCCCCAAAGGAATCCCAAACCATGCTGGAATGACATCTGATCTGGCCCTTTTTTAGTCTCCCTTGCACTACCTCTATTAATTAGATGTGGCTTCTCTTTTTTGGGTGGATTTCCAAAGCACACTTTCTGTACCTTTGTCATGATACCTAACATCTCCAACCATGTTAAGTGTGCATTTTTCTTAGTTCTCTGACTAGAAAAATAAAGTTAACAGCACCTGCCATATAGATCTGTTGAGAGATTAAATGAAACAATGCACATAGCACACAGTGCCTCACACAGAAATACCCTGAATAAATTTCTGTTGAGTGAAGGAATATATAGTCAGTGCACAATAAATCTTGGATGCTGCTAACTGCTGGTAAGCATATTTAGCAATTCCTCTTTGGGTATCTACACGAAAAATTTAAAAACTCTTATTCGTAAAGATATATGTACCCCTATGCTCACTACAGCATATTCACAATAGCCAAGATATGGAAACACTTAAATGTCCTTTGATGCATAATTGGATAAAGAAGATGTGGTACATATATACAATGGACTACTACCTAGCCATTAAAAAGGTGAAATGTTGCCATTTGCAACAACATGAGAGTATCATGCTAAGTGAAATAAGTCAGACTGAAAAGGACAAGAACCATGTGATTTCACTTATATGTGGGATATAACAAAAGCAACAAATCAACTAATAAAACAAACAAATAAAAAAACAAACTTATGAATACAGACAAGAGAATGGTGGTTACCAGACAGGGAGGGGCTTGGGAGAAGGTCAAAGAGGGTAAATGGGCTCAAACACAAGGTGACAGAAGGAGACTTAACTTTGGGTGGCATGCATACAATAGAATATGTAGATGATGTATTATAAAGTTATAAATCTGAAATTTATGTAATTAGCCAATGTCACATCAATAACTTTAACTTTAAAAAGATTAATTCAGAGGAACTGGTGAAAATGCATGACCTGAGGCTTCTCCTCCAGAAACTATGATTCAGTAAGTCTGCGTTCGAGGCCCAGAAATCAAGGTGACTCAGACAGGTGGTGTGGAGATGACACCTAACTTAGAGAATCTTGGTTACTTGTGAGCTCTGTGGTGGCAGGATGATACAGTACTCTTCTCTCAATGACCCTGCACTTACCTATCCCAGTCCCTGTCATCCAGGAGGTCCTCCAGGACAGGTCACCTCAATTTTTGTCTTTGTTGTGAGGAGGAGTCACGGTTTCCAGGCCTATCAATACAAACCAGAGAACTGATGGTTCCAAAATGTGTGTGGAGCCTTGTTCCTCTCCAGTTATGATCTCAAAAATGTGGCCACCATTGTACAGGAGCAGAATTTCCCCTAGTCTCCCATTTATCTACGCCCCCTCAGCAGTGCCATATTTTGAGCACTTTACTGTGTGCCAGGCACTTTATCTGATTTAATTCTCATGATATCTCCATCGGAGGGAAAACTGAACCTCAGAGAGTTTATCTGTCTAAATTTAGATAGCAAGTAAGTGACGGTGCCAGGTTCCAAACTAGGCGTGAACGATCACCAAACCTGAGCACCTTCCATATAACTCACACCTGGGATAGACAAAAGGAACTGGGAGGCATCTCTCTTGGCTTGCTTGGGCAGGTGAGGCATGGAACCCATTGTCAGTGAGTGAGTGTGTGTGTGTGTCTGTGTGTGTGTGTGTGTGTGTTGCCAGCAAATTCCTGATTATAAGTAATTGCATAAAACAGAGGAGATCTTTCCCTTGTAAGTAGATATTATAAATATAGGATATTAAATAACCCTGACTTCATCCTCAGCCAATCAGCCCCTGCCAGTTTGCACGCTACATATGTACAGCATGACTCAAAGGACCCTCGGGCAGTGGGCGGGTTAAAAATCAATCAAACAATAATAATTTTCATATGAGAACTCCCTGGCTTCCCAGTTGGCTCTTCAGTTAATTGTGAGTCATGAATTTCCTTTTTAAGGTAATACCTACCATACAGCATGGCTGGTTATGGAGAATACGTAATATCCACTATCTGATAAGAAACGTGTTATTAAAACATTACCTAATGATAGATTTACCTAATAATAATCCCTAGGATTAAACAAAAAAGGTAGGGGAGAGATTAGGGAGGGATTGCAGGGAACAGAAAGGCAAATAGAAATAAGCCATGGTTTGAAGGTAAATAAAGAGGGGGTTTGTCTGGAGCTGGATGTTGCAATAATCATTATAATAGTGAGAATAGAGGAGAGGGAGAGAGAGAAAAAGATAAGGAGAAATATAGATGAAAATTGGAAATTATTAATAATAATAACAAGCACCTTTTATTGTATTATCAGTATATGTAGGCACTGGGCTCATTATCTTACATATACCCTCATTTTGCAGAGATTTTTTTTTTTGAGGGCAGTGTCACTGGCCCTCATATGTGGGACCCAAACAGGGGCTGCTGGCGTCCCAAGCCAGCGCTTAACCACCACGTCACTCGGCTGGCCCCATATACCCTCATTTTTATTCTCATACAAATCCTGGGAGTCACCCCCACTACCATCCCCATTTCTCAGATTCCAGCCAATATGTATACTAACAAGGTTAAGTCACAGCCCCTGGAGACAGCATATCTGAGTTTGCATCTCAGCTTCCTATTTACTAGCTGTGACACCTTAATTATTCTCTGCATCAGTCTTGTCATCTGTGAAATAGAGGTAATGGTAATTTACCCCTCTTTATAAGATTGTTTAGAGGGCTAAAGAGGTTAATAAGTAAAGCACCTGTAAGCTTAATAAATTCAGCCACTATTTCAAGCAGAAAAACCTGAGGTCAAAAGTTAAATAACATATCAAAGGTCACAGAACTACAAAGTGGCAGAACTGGCATTTGAACCCAGGCCTGTCTGACTCCAGCCACCTTGTGTTCTCAACCCTTCTGTTTTGGCTGATGGGAACAATAATAACAGACACTAGAAAGACATAACAGAGTATGTTTTCTAAGGCTCATGATGTCAATACTCACCATTCGAGCCAACCAACCTGATTTATGGACCATTTTATAGCTATAGAGATCATCTCCCCCAAAGATTATAAGCTTTAGCTCTGAGACCTCTCATGTTCTAGAAATACAGTTTCTTTGGTCTGCATAGTGTTGGTTGGTACAGAGCTATAAAAATATTTGGAGGGCCGGCCGAGTGGCGCGTTGGTTAAGAGCTAGCTTGGGGCGCCAGCGGCCCCAGTTCGGATTCCACATATGAGGGCCAGTGACACTGCCCTCTACAGCTAAGATGGTGAACAACAGCTCCACCTGGAGCTGGGCTGCTGTGAGTCCCCGGACGGCTTAGCTGCAGCCCCTGTTGCAGTGGGCTGCCATAGGCTACAGTGAGTGGCCGGCAGCCAGTGGGAGTAGCTGGCAGCTGGTGTGAGATGCCAAGAGCCCCTGTGAGCAGCTGTCCAGAGGCTGGCGACTGATCTGCCTTACCAGAGAAGAGCGCAATGATGATACCAACATGGGCCAGTGAAGCAATGTCCTCCACAACTAGACTGAAGAACAAAAGGACAACAACTTGGCTGTTCCCCACACCCAATTCCCCAATTAAAAAAAAAAAAAATCTTAAAGAAAAGAAAATATTTGGATAAGTTACCTAACCTAAAAATTGTGAAAATTCACAAGAAAACCCAGATTTCTATCTTCTCTAGACAAGCTAGATGACCTGGACCTGGATCCCTATATGCAATAGTCAGATATACTTAACTACCTCTGTATATTCTCATCACTCCCTATTGTCTCTTGCATCTGGCCAACTTTACTCATTTATGTTCCCACGACAGCCCATTGAATATGGGACACCAGGATCCAAGCCCTCTGAACATCCTTTCCTCAGACTTGATATCGTAGCTTGGTGAATTTTTCCAGAGGATGGAGTCTTTGTCCTCTTCCCATTTTGCAGTAGTCCAAATCTCTCTCACAGAATGGGACTCCTAGAAAACCAAGCTCCCTGAGAAGGGTCTGACCAGCACTGAGTACCAGGGAACAGTTGACTCACATCTCTTGAGATCTTCTGAGATCTCCCATCAAAGCTTCTCTGGTTGGACCAGTCTCACCAGATCAGTGAGGACGTCTGTGTTGCTCTCCTATGCTTCCTGGTGACAAGGAAGCCCAGGCTATCCCAGGACGTCTGTCTGTCCCAGAGCCCAAACTGGGCACTTGAGAAGCCTCTTGCCTGAAGTTATCTGGCTCTCTAGCTACTAGATCATGTTCTCTATATGCCTCCAGAAGTTTGGGGGTTTCTCTTCCACTACACAGGAAAGCTCACCTTATTCAGATGTGCCAAGATCACAGCAACTCTCACTTAATTTGTATGATTGCTAACGTGACTCCCATCCAACCTCAGAGTGTATAGCTTCCAGGAGCTCCAAACTCAACAGCTTAGCAATTCACCAGCTCCAGTAAACATCTCCTTTATGTCAGGTTCTATGCTGCTGATGAATCCTCAATGTCAGATGATGCTAACCTTGTTTCTAGCACCAGTTAATCTTATTTAGCCTTCATAATCTGCTCAGTATTTTGTGAGGTTGGTATTAAAATCCTCATTATACAGGTAGGAACATGGAGGCTAAGCAAGGTTACTATTTTGTCCAATGACAAGTCTAATTCCTAAGCTCTGTGCTCTTCCTGTCTAGCAAGTATAAAAATTCAGATCTATATAATGGAGGAAGGAGCATGATGACTGCTCTGTGAGAGAGGAGGTAGTTCTAGTGAGGGAGAGATGATATCTGACTGAGAAGACCAGTAAGAATCCAGAGGAGTAGACTGGGGCAGAGCCTTGAGAAATGAGGTGGGCCTTTATGAGGGAAGAGAAGGTTACATATGGAGGCCACAGCAATACAAAGTCTAATGGGTGGGAAATCTTGAGAGATGTCATTTAATTTACCAGGCCTGGGACATCGTCACAGGAATGAAGAGACAGAAAGGGCCAGATTATGGGTATGCCTTGACTGTCACATGAAGGGGTTGGGACCAAGAGATACTGGGGAACCCTGGACAGAGTATAATAGTGACTAATAATAATCATTAGCCCCAAAGAGAAACACTGTGAAAATGGAAAAGACACCCCTTCCTCTTTGTTATTGAGTCCTCTTGCCATGAACAGGCTTCAGTGTGGGGGGCTGAAGGAGGCAGTCCTGTGTAGTAGAAAATTAATCAGTAGAAGACTGATTCCCACTGGAGCAAAAAGGGTTGAGCAATATTCATGGAGAAGGGGCCATTTGACCAGGGACATGAAGGATAAATGAAGTGTCAGCACTCAGAGATGAGGGCAAAGGGCATCTCAGGTGAAACCAACGTGAGCAAAGGCACAGAGGCAGGAATTTATCAGGATCACTTGGGGAACAAGTGCTCCTCCTGAAATGGAAGGTGCGTGAGGGGGTTGGGAGGTGAAGTGGGTATAAGCTAGGAATGGTGGATTTTTGATACATGTCAAGCTAAGAAGCCCTTATATAACCAAAAAGGGAGGCCTGGAAGGATTTTGAGTGATATTGATATCTAGGACAATAGTCTGCAGGATGGATAGAGGAAAGGGAAGGAGAGGCTAGAGGCAGATGCCAAGTAGCAAGTCAACCCAACACTTCAGGGGAAATATGATGAGCATGTGAACTAGGACAGTAGCGATGGGACCATAGTGCTCTTTCTGCCTCAGGCATCAGGAATATTGTAGACCGCTCATCAACAGGACACACTCTTGTCATTATCGTTGTAGTTTCTCTTATTCTCCTCTTCCTCCTCTTTCTTCTTCCTCTCCTCTTTTTCTTCCTCTTTCCTCCTCTTCTATAATTATTTGCATCTCAAAAGTCCTTTCAGATTTTCTTTCACAATCATTTCCTCATTTGGGTGTTTTTTGAATTTTGAATTTTTTCAACTCTAACAATTAAAATTGGATTTCGCTGGAAGTAACTGAAACCCCCAATAACAGTAAACTTCTTCCCCTCTCCTGTCATGTAGGCAGCACAGGCCTTGTATGCATGCTCCCTAATTGTTAGACCCAGTCTCTTGCTGTCTTATTGCTCTGCCATTCTCAGCTCATGGCTTCCATCTCATGATCCAAGATGGCTGTTCCAGCTTTAATCATTAGATCTGTTTTTCAGGCAGGACAATGGGAGAAGAGGACACTTCCTGGAATTTGCACACACCACTTCTGTTTACTTCTAATTAATAGATCTTAGTCACATTGCCATACTTAGGGGCTGGAAAGCCTGGAAAATAAAAAGTATTCTGGGCCACCATTTGCTAAAGCTGAGATCTACTAGTGTGGCAAAGAGGGAGCTACTCCTTGATGGCCCGTTCAGAGGCCCTTGCAGAGGAAGTTGAGTGCATCTCTGGTGAAGCCATGCCCCGGAAAACATTTTCTCACCACTGCCTAGGCAGGCCTGTGCTGGGTGCTCTGAGGGGCGTTTAGTGTTGAGTATGATATCCACCCTGCAGATGCCAACATGCTCACACACTAGAATCTCAGAGCTAGAAGAGATCTTGTGGACTGTTCAGTCCAGTCCTCTCTTCTATTTCATCTTAGATGAGTTGTCCTCAACTTCTGCTTGCACATCTCCAAAGCTGGAGGCTACCTCTGAGGCCTACTCCATGAGTCACAATACTCATTTCTTATGCTGAATCATATTTGCTGCCTGGTGACTTCTATCCAACAACTGTGGCTCAGCTAGGGAACAGGTCTTGCTTATTCTTCACTCTACTAAAGAACCCTTTTGCTATATGAAGGCAGCTCTCACATCTGTATGGCCATCTGTGTATCCTCTGCTTTCCAACCAGTCTCCTCTGTTCTAGATGGGGTGTGCCATCTGGTTAAGTTGACATGCTTGGGAGTTGTCAACCCCGGCTCTGACACTTACTAGCTGTGTCTTGAGCAACTGACACTTTCTGAGCATTTATTTCTCCATTTGTTAAATGAGGTTGATGTTACCCACTTCATGAGGTTATTGTGAGGCTTAAATGAGCTAATGAATGCAAATCACAGAGCCTGCCACCAAATACAGCAGTTATTATCATTATTAGCATTTTATAATTAGTAATAATAAAAACCTCTCTGGCTCATCTTCCTTCTCAGATAAGTTATGATGCAGTGTTAAACAATAAAGGAGAAGAAACTTTTAACACTCTGGGGAGAAATTAGCATAAAAATACCACCTACAACTGTGACTGGGAGCCACATATTTTTCTCTTTTTATCAGTTTCACTGGATTGCTGTTGCTGTCCATAGAATCGCCTCATGGGGTCTCTGGTTTGCTGTCTCCATTAGTAAACTGCCTCCTGGGAAGCTCCATCTGTTATAATGGGCATTGGCATTCCTTGGCTGATTTGTTGTTGTTGTTGTTTGTTATTAGCAGAAGCAGACAGAACACAAATACACAAGCATGTTGGAGATCTCAAAGACTGTCTGCACTGTAGAGGGAAAAGGAGTCAGGAAGCATGCGTCCTAATTTCCACCTTACCACCCACTGGCTTGGTGACGAAGGATATGTCACAGTGCCCCTCTGGGCTTCTGATTTTGGACAGCCTGCTCAGCCACAGCATCCTATGGCCAGAGAAAGGATGCGCAATGGCCTGAATTCCCCTGGAATCTCTTTCTTCCCACCTAGAGCTGGACCAGGTGGGACCAGCATCTGGGTGGAGGCTGTGTGCATGCCCAGGCAGCTTCGCATGGTCTGTGAGCCAAGCAGAGCTTGCCTGCTACCAGGGTGTGATTGTTCTTGTGATTTGGCAACACCCAGCAAACATGTCCCATCAGGGCTGAGCTAAAAATAGGTCTAGTGCTGTGGGGCCCAGGAAAATCAGCAGCCTAGCAAACATGAGGTTGGCCAACCAGGCAAAACCAAGGCTACCACCATTCCAGGGCCACCATAGCCAAGGAGAGAAGGTTTAGTTAATTTCCCCATATGCATTCTCTTTCCCTACCCTCTTCCTATTCCCCACTCACATCAGGGCCAGTGCCTTCCTCTCCTCCACTTCTTGTAAACTTTTGCAGATGTACATGGTATACTGGAAAGAGATGGCATTCAGGTATCAGTGAACTAGGGTTCAAATCCTGGCTCTGGTGTTTTCTGGCTGTCTGACTATGAGCATGTGATCCTTTTGTACGTCAATGGCCTTGGGGCTATAATGGTATTTGTTATACCTAATTCTCAGGATTATTATAAACACTAAAAGCAACATGTGGCTAGGGCAGTGGTTCAAGAAATTTATCAGGCATCTGAATCACTGAGTCAACCAAGACTGTTGGGCCTGTCCCCAAGTTCCTGATTCAGTGGGTCTGGGATACATTGCCTTCCTAAGCCAGGTGGTGCTTATGCTGCTGACTGGGGCATCACCATAGTGTTAGGGCTTCAGTGTGTGAGCCATGGAGTCAAACGATGAGGGTTTGAATCCTGCTCCTGCCACCTCTAGCAGAGTGATTTGGATGTGTTCCTAAGCCTTATCTGGAAAATGGGGGAATAATCACTCCTGCTTTATAGTGTCGATATGAAGATTAAGTGAGATAATTCACATGAAGCACTTAACACAGGGTCTGGCAAACAGCAAGCATTGAGTAAACATTAGCTATGATGAGTGTCACTGAGTCTATATCGGGTTCAATACATGTTGGTTTTTCTCTCTTTTCCTGCAGTAGTTACTGTGGGCTCTGCTCAAATCTTTGTTTCCATGCTGTCTCTCCCCGCACCCCAAGAGTATTTGTGTTCTGAGCCTCTCATCTCTGTGTGGAAAGGCAGGGAGGACTTGGGGCAGGAAAGAGCAAAGATTGAATGTCAAAGCTTAGAGATCACAGGAGATCCTGAAGCACTCAGACAAAATGGGGGATCTAGCCTAGAGGGATGGAACTAAAAACAGATACAGGTGTCCTAACTTCCCAGCCAGGGCACTTTCCATGACATCCTGATTTGTCCCTGGAGGCAGCCTGGCTGTCCTCAAATGCACTTTGGGAAAACCAGCTCCTTGGTCTGTGCGTGGCTGGGCATTTGGGCTGTTTCTTCTTTGATTGTTTATGATTGAAGATGACATGGCTGTAAACATCTAACATCTGAGTATAAATGATTATTTTCTTTTGGATTTTCTTTTTCCCTTAGGCAAATGTCCTCAGAGTGGAATTACTAGGTCAAAAAATACAGACAGTGATATAGCTATAAGGAAACTCGACCCATAGCAAAGTCTTCCAGAGGAAGGAACTCATTTCCCAGAAACCTTAAGATGGAGATGTTAGTGTTTGAAACAAGTTAGGAGTGGAAGGAGAGCCCAGAGCTGAATCTTCAAGTCTGCAATGGAGAGAAGGGAGTCTTTGACTAGGAGTGCAATGCCTGGAAACCTCGGGTAATTTCCCCAAGAAATCGCATTTAGATGAGTGCTTCCTAAATATTACTGTGCATAGGATCTTGATAATACGCAGAATCTGATTCAGGGGTGGGACCAGAATCTGCATTTCTAATGAACTCCAGGTGGTGCTGCATCTGCTTATCAATGGACCATACTTTTGAGTAGCAAGAGTTTAGGTTCCTCTGTCTTTGCTCATGCTATTCTTCTGCCTCACACATCACTCCCACCGTTTTTCAGATCCAAAGAATTCCCTAGATTGACCTCACCAGGGTTGGCAAGGTGCCCCTCTGCTCTGGTGCCCTGTATCTATGACTATCAGAACACTGACCATGCTGTAGTAAGTTGTATGTCTCTTTCTCTTCCTGAAGGCATGGACCAGTCTTATTCATCACTATATTCCCAGCATCTAGCATGATGCCTATCATGGTTTGGGCCTAATTATTATCACTGGGTCATGGGTGGGTGGAGGGATAGATCGCTGGGTGGATATATTAATAAATGACTGTGAGGAGAGGGGAATAGGAAGTAATGGGTTAGGAAAAGCATGGAACAATCAGATTTGGTCTCATGATCATTGCTGTCTACTTGGGGACATCTGAACCACACTCACTACTGAAAACCCCGAGTCAGTGACCCACTTCTGATCCTTGCCAACTCTTTCTACACCCCCAACAGTGCAGACCCTGAACCAAGAATGAACTCAGATAAATGAATAAGATCCAGGAAGCTTAGAGGTCCCTCACAGGGTGGCTCTAATAAATACCAGAAAACAAAAAGCAGGTGTTGGCAATCTATCTCCTGCCAAAAGAGTTATTTACACAAGTTTCCAAAGCAATCCCCTTCATCGCTTTTACATGGCTATTACACAGTCCTCTGTAGGGAAAGGTCTGGCGTTGGTTAGCTCAGTGGATTAGAGAGTGAGTCCCTCCAAGCCAAGGACAGCTGGACCCTTTTCCCCTCCTCCGCTCCAAAGCTGCAGGCAAGCTGCCCAGTACTGGCCAGGGTTGCCCATGGTTCTGACAGGGCCCAGTGATTAGCGAATGAGCACAGGTCAGTGTGATTCCATCCCTCCTACTAAAACATGAAAGATAGTGCCATGAAGGAGAATAAACTTGAGCTTTGATATCAGACAACCCTAGGAACCAAACATGGATACCTCGTTCACTTACCAACTGTGTAATTTTTCTTTTTTCTTTTTCAAATTATTTTGAAATAATTCTAAACTAACAGAAATGTTTCAGAAAGAGTACAAGGAACTCCTGGGTACCCTTTGCTCAGATTCATCAATTTTTAACATTTAGCCACATTTTGTATCTCATTCTCTTTCTCTTTCAATTTTTTGGTTTCAGTCAGTCCTTTTAGATTGAAGGTGACAAATGTTAATCCACACAAAAAAATTACATTCTTAAACAAAAAAATTAAACAAAAAGTTATTCATAAGTCACAAAACTAAATAAATATAAAAGAAATAAAAGTAAACTTTAAAATGATACTGTTTTTAAGTTTGTAGTATTTATACTTCTAAAGTTATTAAAGCCTAAAACTGCACAAAGATTTTTGGGACACTTTAATATTACATATTAATATACAACTTGTTTTTTGGAACCATTTGAAATTGGATTGATTGTACATATAGTGCCCTATACATTATGCGTCTTAGTCCTTTCCTGTGTGTTACCAATGAGCAAGGATATTTTCTTATATAACCTCACTGTAGTTTCAGGAACTCTAAAATTAATAGAATACTTTTATATACAGTCTGTATTCCAATTTTTTCAATTATACCAATGTCTTATGTAGAGTATCTGAAGAAATTATGGGGCTCATTTATCTCTGTATTCAATTTTACATGTTTTCTTGTTGATTTAATTTTGTTTTTTGACTATTTAGAACATTAACATACTTTCAAAGTCAAAACTATACAGAGAGGAGCCGGCCGAGTGGCGCACTGGTTAAGAGCTGGTTTTGGGATGCCAGCAGCCCTTTTGGGATCCCACATATGAGGGCCAGTGACACTGCCCTCTACAGCTAACAACAGCTCCACCTGGAGCTGGGCTGTGAGCCCCAGCGATGGTGTAGGTTGCAGCCCCTGCTGCAGTGGGCTGCCATAGGCTACAGTGAGTGGCCCGCAGCCAGCATGAGTGGCTGGCAGCCAGCGTGAGCTGCCAATAGCCGCGGTGAGCAACCATCCAGAGGCCGGACGACCGATCTGCCTCATCCGGGAAGAGCACAATGACGATACCAACATGGGCCAGTGAAGCAACGTCCTCCCCAACTAGACTGAAGAACAAAAAGACAGCAACTTGTCTGTTCTCCTTCCCTGATTCCCCAACGCTGTTCCCCTCCCCCAACTCCCCAATAAAAAATCTTAAAAAAAATAAAAAGCTATACAGAGATGTGTTCTTCCTCCCTAATTCTTTCCAGTTTGTTCCCTCAACCCCTTGTGGGTATCCAATTTTATTGCTTTCTAGTTTACCATTCCTGTATTTCTTTTTGCAAAGGTAAACAGATAGATACATTTGTGTTTTCTCATTTCTCCTCCTTTCTTACACAAAAAGTAGTGCCCTATATATACACTTTTGCACTTTTTTTTTTTCTGGAAGTCATTCCACATCCATTCAGGGAAATGCACACACTTGTGGGAGAATTTTACGGCCACACATTATTTGCTGCTCCTCCAGGAATCTATTTCTTCTTCCTTTGAATTTGGGATGGCCTTGTGAAGTGCTCTGAGCAATAACAGCACGTGGCATCAGTGCTTTTACATCTTTCAGGTGTGATTTATAGTTTTCTTTGTATAATTTCTGAGCATTTCTTATTAGAAATTCTGTAATCTTAAACAAGTTACTTTATCCTTCTGAATCTCAGCTTGCTCATCCATAAAAAAAGGGGATTATAATAGTTTCCTTGAAGAGTTACTGTCAATAGTAAATCAGATAAACTGCAAACTAAGTCCTGTGTAAATCCTAGTTTCCTTACTCTTTCCCTCGAGGCTCACGCTTGCTCTTGAGGAGGGGGGAAGGGAATAATTCATCACACCTGTCTAGCAAGGACATTGCCTAGGTCAGTCAATAAGTCAGTCAACATTGTAGAGCTCACAGTGTCCCAGGGCCTGTGACAGTTACTGGGGATATAATCGTGAGAGAATCAAACACGATTCCTGCTCCCATAGAGCTTCTGGTTAATGAACATTTCCTATGAATCATACAAGATTTTACAATTCAACAGATGCTAAAATTATACCACACAGGGAAGTGGAGGCTTTAAATACTTTTATAATGCAGATCCCAGTTTAAGTCCTCATGCAAGCAGATATTACCTAACATGAGAAAGAATCAGAGCTGGAGGGAACACACAGGGGAGGGAACTGAGGATCAGTGGGTCCTGATGTGACCAGGATCCACAATCCATGAGTGACAGAGCTGGGACTAGAAACTCGGTATCCAGGCTCCCAGGCTGGGGTACTTTCCAATACACACCCACTGTCATTCTATTTTTCCATCTGCATCTCTTGTCACGGTCACGTACATATCGAGATTTCAGCTGTCCATGCTGGTTGTCTAGGGAACATTGGCCAGAAATGAACAGCACATTTCTAAGAAAGACCTGATATCACTAGAGCTATTATGTCATGAGGCTGCAACACACTCCACAAAGAAGGTAACCTAACGTAACTATATTGACATATAGAGTTAGAATGAGGATCAAATGAGACAAAATCAGAACCACTCTAGCTAGTATTGTTTGGAATCAGACAGACTCAATAATTGACTGTCTACGTGAGCTTTACCAGGTTGTTCAATTTCACTGAGCATAGTTTGTTCTCACCTTTAAAATGAGCATGTACCTGTGGAATCTGTGGAAGATAGTGCTAATTATTCTCAGTTTGGTTCCCCCTTCCTCTATATTAATAAAATCCCCCAGTTCTTAGCTGGGCAAATGGCTGTCTGGAATAAAGACTACATTTCCCCAATTTGTAGGTATGGTCATATGACTAAGTTCTGCCTGGTGGAAAGCTAGCAGAAATGGTATGTAGAACTTCCAGGAATATTCTTAAAGGGCAGAAGTACGACTTCTACTTTTTTTTCCGGCCTTTGGTTGGAATATAGTGGGGAAAACTTGAGCTAGAGGAGCTATCAGGGATGAAGATGTAACCCTGGGAATTCACACACAGTGAAGCATAGGCTAGGAGTCTGGGCCACTATGAGCCCTGAACCATCCTGAACAGCTTACTAACATTTTAATGTAAATTTTTTTTTCTATTGTTTTTAAACCACTATTTTGGGAACTAGGATATCTTGTTCAGTAATGGAACTGGTCCTACAAATATTTACTTCTTGCTATAATGGGTATCTGTTGCTTTCGACTGCCTGGCTTCTGTTTCTCCCAGCTTTAATAATTACACCTCAAGTTTTCTTTGAGAAATGACCCCTCTCCCAGCCTTACTGGATCACCTTCCCCTAAGCTTGACCAACTGGACTGTGAATTTGAATGGAATTTGAATCTTGGACAGTGTAACCAAAGCACCAAGAATGTCAGAAGTGGATATGTCCTGGAGGTGGGTAGCAAAGAAAGAAAGTTCTTCCATACTAAACAGCATCAAATAAAAAAGGTAGCAGGAAAGCTAAATATAGAAAATCACCATTTTACAACCACCATAATAGTGGATTCAAACAAGAATCATCAATGGATGCGAAAACCTTCAGTGAAAAAAATGTCAGGGAACAAGATATTCACAGTCCCAAAGTACCACAATAGAGATTATTTATCAATTACAAAGGTATAAAGTTACCTCCACAGTTGAGAGACCTGGTGAACTTCACTTAACCAGATGATCAAAGGCAGTATCACCAATGATGGGACATCCTGTGACCCTGATATGTAGCACTGGGAAGGATTCAACATTATCTGTATAGCAGTTATGACAAAACTTATTAATCTGAAAATAATTAAGGGGAAATAGTCAAACAAATTCACACTGAGGAACATTCTGCACATTAACTGGCTTAGACTCTTCAAACACTTCACTGGCATGAAAAACTTAAAAAAAAAATGCTGGGGAATTATTCTAGATGAAGGAGGCTAAAAAACATGATAGTTAAAATGTGTGGTCTTTGATTGGATCTTGGATAAACAAAACAGGACAGGTATCAAGGACAGTTTGAGGACAATTTGGGAAATTGGAATATAGATTGCATGTTATATGAAGTATAATATTTATAGTATATTACATTAATATGTAATATGTATTGTACATTATCAATGTAAGTTTCCTAAGTATGAAAATTGCAGTTATATAGAAGAATATTCCCATTCTCTTGTTTTTAAGAGATCCACACTGGAGTATTTTGGGGCCAACTATCATGATGTCTGCAACTAATATTGAAATGGTTCAGCAAAAACTTAAAATGAATAAGCACACACACATGCACAGAGAAAGAGAGACGAGAAAGGGAGAAGCAAATGTTGCCAGATGTGAACACTTAGTGGAGCTGCTTGAAGGGCATTGCTCCAGTGTATTCTTCTTGCAACTTTTCTGTAAATTTAAAAATTTCCAAATAAAAAGATAGGGGGTGGGAAGTTTCTTTTCCTTTATCCGTCCTAAGAGTGAAATACAAAACCTTCAAAGCAATGCTAGCTTCTTGTCATATCACATGCCCTTGGCCTAATTTTTTTTTTATTATTGGGGAACAGTGTGTTTTTCCAGGACCTATCAGCTCCAAGTCAAGCAGTTGTTTCAATCTAGTTATGGAGGGCACATCTCAGTGGCCCATGTGGGGATCAAACCGACTACCTTGGTGTTATGAGCACTGCGCTCTAACCAACTGAGCTAACTGGCCACCCCCTGGCCCTTAATTTTTAACAAATTAAATTTAGAAGGATGAAGAGTTATGATAAAGGGGGGGGTGGGGGTCAAGACATAGTGACATAAGGAGCCCTGAAGACAGAGAACCTACAGGCCATGGGAGTAGCCCCTGCAGCTATCAACATGGAGCCACGGAGGCTTGCCACTATAATGGACATTTCAGGTCTCACCTGGGTTCAGTCTGTGTGACAATGGCCTTCAGGATGCATTCAAGGTAGGCAGAGTACCAGAAGAGGATGGTGAGCAAGAAAATTGGGAGTTTATTACACTGGTGATCAGGCCCTGCCTCTTTCTCCAGTCTTATTTCCTATGCCTCTCCCTTCAGTCTTTTCCCTTGCTCCTCTGAATCTCTAGCCACAGACCTTCCTACTTCTTAAAAAGGCCACATATGTCTTTCCACTTACAAATGGGATGGAGCCCACATCCTTATCATGCATAGAAGGCCCTCCATCCTTCTGCCTTAGCCAGCTCTTCCCTCACTCAACTCCTTTCCCATATTCTTGTCCCTATGCATAAGCCATTCTAAACCCATTGCCAAATTCAATATTTGCCGCTTCATATCTCAAGCCTGCCTGCCTGGAGTGACCTCCCTCTCCCCTGGACTCTCCTGTGAACATCCACACTTCCCTCAACTCTCAGCTCAGTGCCTTCTTCCGTGGAGTTTTCCCTGCTCTTGACTCCTGACCTGAAAGCTCCTGCTTCCACCAGTCTCCCCTTGACTGGCTCCAGCACATCTTCTTATTCTGTGGCTAAGACCCTTCTCTTGATCAGCTAGCCTCCCCCAGGATTTTGTGACCTTCCAGACACGAGGGATGGCGTCTGACTCGTTCCAGTGTTGACAGTAATACCAGGCTTCAGGTTTGTGAATGAACGAACGAGTGAATAAAAGGTAAACTACTCCAGGCTTAGTAATGATAACGTCAATAACAACAGCAGCAAGGCTACTGGTGATGAATACTTACTGAGCATGTGCTCTGTGCCAAGAATTAGCCCAATTGCCTTTACCCAAAGGATTAATTCCCTAAAAGAATTGTGAGGCATTGGCTCTGAATAATTAAAGCCAATCAGGTCCTCTATTGAGTTCGCCATGTACCCTTTTTGCGGTATGTGAGCTGGTCACAGTCCCTGCCCATTTTGCTCTCTAGTACGTGCATCTCTTCACCTTTAAGATGCGAGAGGAAGTGCACCATGGAGAGGAGGAGGTGGAGACTTTCGCCTTCCAGGCAGAAATTGCCCAACTCATGTCTCTCATCATCAATACCTTCTATTCGAACAAAGAAATTTTCCTGCGGGAATTGATCAGTAATGCTTCTGATGCCTTGGACAAGATATATTATGAGAGCCTGACTGACCCTTCCAAGTTGGACAGTAGTAAAGAGCTGAAAATTGACATCATCCCCAACCCCCAGGAATGTACCCTCACTCTGGTGGACACTGGCATTGGCATGACCAAAGCTGATCTCATAAATAATCTGGGAACCATTGCCAAGTCCGGTACTAAAGCATTTATGGAGGCTCTTCAGGCTGGTGCAGACATCTCCATGATTGGACAATTTGGTGTTGGGTTTTATTCTGCCTACCTGGTGGCAGAGAAAGTGGTTGTGATCACAAAGCATAATGATGACAAGCAGTATGCCTGGGAGTCCTCTGCTGGGGGTTCCTTCACTATATGAGCTGACCATGGTGAGCCCATTGGCTGAGACACCAAAGTGATCCTCCATCTTAAGGAAGACCAGACAGAGTACTTGGAGGAGAGGCAGGTCAAAGAAGTAGTGAAGAAGCACTCACAGTTCATAGGTTATCCTATCACCCTTTACTTGGAGAAGGAATGAGAGAAAGAAATCAGTGATGACAAAGCAGAGGAAGAGAAAGGTGAGAAGGAAGAGGAAGATAAAGATGATGATGAGAAGCCCAAAATTGAAGATGTGAGTTCAGATGAGGAGGATGATAGTGCTAAGGATAAGAAAAAGAAAACAAAGAAGATTAAGGAGAAATACATTGATCAGGAGGAACTGAACAAGACCAAGCCCATTTGGACCAGAAACCCTGATGACATCACCCAGGAGGAATATGGAGAGTTCTACAAGAGCCTCACCAATGACAGGGGAGACCACTCGGCAGTCAAGCATTTCTCTGTAGAAGGTCATTTGGAATTCAGGGCCCTGTTGTTCATCCCCCGTCGGGCTCTTTTCGACCTCTTTGAGAACAAGAAAAAGAACAACATCAAACTCTACGTCCGGCGTGTGTTCATCATGGACAGCTGTGATGAGTTGATACCAGAGTATCTCAACTTCATCCGTGGTGTGGTCGACTCTGAGGACCTGCCCTTGAACAGCTCTCAAGAAATGCTCCAGCAGAGCAAAATCTTGAAGGTCATTCATAAAAACATTGTGAAGAAGTGCCTTGAGCTCTTTGAGCTGGCGGAAGCCAAGGAGAACTACAAGAAATTCTATGAGGCATTCTCTAAAAACCTAAAGCTTGGAATCCATGAGGACTCTAATAATCAATGACGCCTTTCTGAGCTGCTGCACTATCACACCTCCCGGTCGAAATGACTTCTCTTTCGGAATATGTCTCTCGTATGAAAGAGACCCAGAAGTCCATCCATTACATCACTGGTGAGAGCAAAGAGCAGGATATCAACTCTGCTTTTGTGGAGCGAGTGTGGAAGCGAGGTTTCGAGGTAGTGTATATGATGGAGCCTATCGATGAGTACTGCATGCAGCAGCTCAAGGAGTTTGATGGGAAGAGCCTGGTCTCAGTTACCAAGGAGGGACTGGAGCTCCCTGAGGATGAAGAGAAGAAAATGGAAGCGAGCAAGGCCAAGTTTGAGAACCTCTGCAAACTCATGAAAGAAATCTTAGACAAGAAGGTTGAGAATGTGACAATCTCCAATAGGCTTGTGTCTTCACCCTGCTGCATTGTGACGAGCACCTATGGCTGGACAGCCAACATGGAGCAGATCATGAAAGCCCAGGCACTTTGAGACTACTCTGTGATGGGCTACTTGATGGCCAAGAAGCACCTGGAGATCAACCCTGACCACCCCATCGTGGAGACCCTGTGGCAGAAGGCAGAAGCTGACAAGAATGACAAGGCTGTCAAGGACCTTGTGGTGCTGTTTGAAACTGTGCTGCTCTCCTCTGGCTTCTCACTTGAAGATCCCCAAACCCACTCCAACAGCATCTACCGCATGATCAAGCTAGGCCTAGGCATTGATGAAGATGAAGTGACAGCAGAAGAACCCAGTGCTGCTGTTCCTGATGAGATCACCCCCGCTTGAGGGTGATGAGGATGCCTCTCACATGGAAGAAGTAGATGAGTAGGAGTTCTACCTGCAGACCTTGTGCCCTGTGTATAGTGTCTCCATGGCTCCCCCAGCAGCCCTGTGTGGCCCTGGCCCACCTGATTTCCTCTGCTGATGTCTAGTGGTTTTTTCCTCTTCTGTCTTTCTGCCTAAGTCAGGATGCAAGGGCCTTGGGCCTTCCCTTCCCACATGTGACATTGGGTTTGGATGTTCATGGGGTGTTGTGGGGTATTTTTTTGTGTGTTTGTTGTTCTGAAATTAAAGTATGCAAAACAAAGAAGATGCCATTTTATACAAACGAACAAAAAAAAGCCAATCAGTAGTGAGCTATTACCATGTGTCTAAGCATATCTAAGCATTTTACATGTACTTGCTCATTAAGCCTCACAATAGCCTTGTGAAATATGATAATACTATTATTAATTTCTTTTTATAGATGAGGATACCAAGGCCTTGACAAATGAAGTTATTCGCCTCAGGTCACACATCTAGTAAGTAATGGAGTTCGGCTTCACCTCCTTGCAGTCAATGGTAAGACTCCAGCCTCCATTACTGCGTACTTCTCAATGCCCTTGTCAAAGCTTAGAATAGCTGCAACTGTCATGAAGAGTTGTGAACGTTCAATGTGGTCACTGCAAACAGTTCTCAATTTCAAAAGACATTTTTGGGGGTGACAAGGTGCTTTTGCATGCCTCTACACACAGCACCTCCGAGTTGCCTTCACTTAATCCCAGCGACCATGATATTTGACATTTTGGGTTGCATCAAATTGGCATAGGTAACATGATAAAACATCTTAGTGTGAATAAACGCAGAAGACGTGACCAGGAGTGCTTTGGAAAAGCCATTTGTTCTGGATTCCTAAGTCATAATCCTCCAGTAAAAGCGCTTGAAATCCAGACTTGCTGGAAACAAACAATAGACTAAACATTGCATGCTCACATCCACGCCAGAAGGTGGGATGTTACAGGAGCCAGGCTTGCCAGCTTCAGTCTCTGACCCCTTGCAACACAGAGAGGAGCAGAGTCTAGGAAGTCCACAGTGTGTGCAGTGATCCAGCAAGAGTGCTTGAGTTGTACATGGACTTCAGATTTAGAACGAGTGTGGGGCCTGTAGTTTCCCACATCCAGGATATTTGGGAGCTAGAGGCAGAGGGAAGGAGCTGGAGACGAGAGGTAGTGACAAATCTGGAGTCCCTCAGTTCGGGGCTTGACTTCATGCTCTATAATTTATCCTTTGGTGTGAACCTGGGCAATTGAACCTCTTTGAGCCTTAATTTTATTATCTGTAAAATGGGGGTAATAGTGCCCACCCTATGAGTTTGTGAGAATTAAATGAAGAATGCCTATATATAAAGGTCTTCCTAATGATGAATAACATTTACTGAGCACCTCCAATGCCAGGCAATGCTTTAAGCATTTTTTAAAACATGTCTGAACTTATTTAATCCTCCCAAGCATCCTATGAAGAAGGGACCTGGAAATCAATAGCCTCTCCTGGGACACCAGAGACCCAGGAGCCAGGGAGAGAAATGGTTAGACATATTGACGGTCCCACATGGAAGATGTATCCTGGTAAAGTTACTGCCTGTTTCAGGTGAGAGCCCTTTACCTCTACTCTTAAAGTGGCTGCACAGAGATGGCTGAAGGCAGACAGACGGGAGTGAAACAGACCTTGTTCTCAGCCCAACTTTTCCATGGATTGCTGAACATTCTCAGCAAGTTCCTTAACCTCTCTGAGCTATAGTGTCTTCAGTTATATCATGGGGGATAATTCTCTGAGCTAAGGTATAGCAATGACAATTAACTGATATAAGATCTACAAAGAACTTAACTTTAAGGAATGCTCAGCAATAAGGAAGCTTATTGTGATTATTAACATTTTTATCATTATTTCTCAAATGTGAGCAATTCATATTTGCAGTCCCATCCTTGCCTCCAATCTTAATGCAGATCTCAAAACCTCTTTACTCTCATAAAGAAATTCATTCACACCAAAGATGGATTTTCCTGGAAATCTTATCAGGGAGACAGAAGAAGTAATTTACATTCCACATCCTAGAACAAGTACTTGGAATCCTCTTTTGACATCTTTCTTCTCCTGAATCTAGATTCTGTGCTGCCTCTCAACTTGCTCATCTGTTCACCATGTGAAGCTCTATTCTCCTGCTTTCAAATTTTCCCAGGATCCTCTCAGTCTCTCACCACTTTTTAGTTCTTGACCAAATTTTACATCTAAACTTGCACATCCTACTCAACAAATCCAAAGGGCTGACATTGTCCAGCTGATAGTTTAGTTTAATATGTTAGGGATCTCAGCTCTGCCCCACCCTAGGCAGCCTATCAAAGTCCTTTCTAGACACACACAGAGCACTCCCTGAAAGGTGTCCTAGTAAAATTTTCTCTGTCACATTCCATTACTACTCTCCTCCACTACTATTATTGGGTAGCTTGGCACATAACAAGTACTCAGTAAATGGCAGGTGTCTGTGATTATTTACAGAACATTCTTACTGGTTCTTAGTAAAGCAGGTTTCTTATTGACTTCTAGTAGGAAATATAGTTAACCGATGGAGTAATTTTACATATGTGGGTGTCACAAATTTATACATTTTTTAAAGCAAAATACATTTTACAGTGGCCTTCTCTAGGATTTGTTCAAATGATGAAGACTCTTTCCACAATTTTACATGTAATAGCATTATCAAAAACTAGCATCTGCTTGACTCTTATCAGCTAAACAAGTCAATAAGGAAAGTTGAATTGGTATGGAAACATCCTTGCCTGGTCTCTTAATCACAAGGAAGACAAAAATAATATAAAGCAGCAATCATTTGGGGGAGAAGGGGGAAACAAAACAGCCATGAGTCTGCTTGATGCAAAATACCAATGAACACCAAGCAATATTAGCAGTTAAGCAAAAATCATCAAAATTCCAAATGTTCTTAATTCTGGTTTCAAAGAACTGGACTAGCAAGTCTTACTGAATCTTTCACAGAGAAACAAAGGTAGGTGTGTGTGTGTGTGTGTGTGTGTGTGTGTGTGTGTGTGTGTGTTATAGAGTAGGTCTCTGGCTATTTCAGTCATCTCCCTAAAGCAGTTAACCTTGTCCGCAAAGCTGATGAGTAGTCCTTTCCTCTATAGCTAGAGAAGGAAGGTCTGCCATTCTTGGGCAGAAAGGGACTGACTGTGAGATTTTACTTTCTCTATTAGAACTACCTGCTCTACGTGGGAATTTGCAGGTCGTGGTGATCTGTCAAGTTTCCAAAGAATTTTGTAATTCTTTTTGACCTTGGTGTCTCCAGTTCAGGGACATGAACCTAAGGATAGGGGATAGGAAACTAGGAAAAAAAGACCACAAAAGACAGAAACTAGGGGGAATAGCAGTTACTGAACACCCACTGTATTTCAGGCATGCTGCCAACTGCTTTTACCTGTATAATGATGTTTAATTGTCACTGCATTCCAAGAGATTGCTATTATTTTCTTTAAATAAAGGGGGAAACCGAAACTCAGTGAGTAAGAGGCTTGCCCAAGTTCTCAGAGCTAGTGAGGGGCAGTTGAATAGTTTCTTGGTTTTCTGATTTCAGCTCTCATGTTCTCTTCAATATAACGCCTGTGTGAGATAGAGAAGAGGAAAGAAACTTGCTGTGTTTTCCGTAGCCAAACTCCTTGCATGCCTTTTGAGGTTCATAAGCGGGTGGTAAGAGCTCAGGCTTAAGAGATAGACAAGGCAGTTTATAACTTACCTGTATGACAGTGCCAGTTGTTACAAATAGTGAAAACTGCCATATTTTCATACTAACTCATAAATTGCTGCAGGCCTGAGCCCAGTGAGTGCTCCCCCTGCTACCTCCGCCATCCCAAATGCTCCCCCAGGACTTCTCTCGCTTCTCCCCTTCAGCAACCAAATAGTTAAATCATTGCCTACTAGGGGGCCTCTGGGAACTTAATTCAATTCTTTGGCCAATCTGTTTTGATTCATGGGTTCCTTTTTTTTATGATTTAATTAAATTTATTGGGGTGGCAATGGATAATAAAATTACATAGGTTTCAAGTGTACAATTCTATAATACATCATCTATATATTGCATTTTGGCTCACCACCCAGAGTCAGCTCTCCTTCCATCACCATATATTTGACCCCCATGGGTTTCTATACTGTATCAGTTGTTAACAATTTTGAATTGTTTCCCTGCCTCTTGCCTGCTTCTTCCCCTCCCTCACACCCAGTTCATTTATGGAAAGTTCTATCTTTGCTAATATAGGTCTTTGATTTATGTGATGCTGAATCTGGAAAATGGGTAGAGAGAACTAGAAAGGCAGAATGAAAGGGAAACTGAGTTGATCTATGGAATAAAGAGTTGAGAAGGAAAGCTAGAAAAGGAAATAAAGTCTTGAAGGCTAGAGTTTGAGATAGTGTTGGTGTATTTGCTGGAATACTGCAATCACACGGTGTGTGGTTTGCTGGAATCATAGAGTGTGTGGTTCTGGAAAAGTCCAATTTAATGAATTAATAAGGGAGGAAAGATTTCTTGAGTAGTGTTGTTGAGAATTGGTCTTCCTTAACGTTCCCAAGAGACATAAGAAAAAAAAATGTGTGTGTGTGTGTGGGGGGGACGGACGGAGGGGAGTAAGGGAATCTGTCCGTAAGGGAATTTGTCCATAATTATTACTGAGCTATGATTATTTATAGTCTACTCAGTGTAGCGATGGGGCCACGCAGAGCCCTGGATTGATGAAGGTTACAATGAAATGTTCTCTAAGGGTCCTTTTAATGTTATCCATAAACAAAACACCTGAATTGTTCAACTTCTATGGATTCTACAGTAAGATGACAAGCTATGGGGTGACATAGTAGGTCAGTTATAGTCTTAGATCAACCTATAATCCACTGTGACTTTTTAGGAAAGTATCTCGCCTGTATGGGTCTCAGTATTTTTGTGTGTAATTGAGGGAAGATAATATTTATTGTTGTTGCTCCTTTTGAAGTTGCTTTTACTAGTTTTTGAGCTCTGACTATGTGCCAGACACTCTGTTCTATGCCTATAACTTAACTGCATCCTTACAATAAATCTGTGAATTATGTATGATCATTTCCTTTGCGCAAAGTAGACCCAGAAGACATGAGCAACTTGCTCAATGACTCTCACCTCAACTGTGGCAGAGCTGGATTCACAGTGTCCCCTCTTGCTCCAAATCCAGTGCTTTTGCCTTATAACATATGGCATCCCAGCCTGCCTGAAGACCCTAGAATGGAAGACATGAGTAAGCTTTTGTATGGCAGAATGCTTTGAAATATATACAATGCCATAGAAATATCAAGGGTTTAAAAATATGTTATTAATTACTCATCTGTAAAAGTACTCCTCTGTACTTATTGACATTTCATCAGAATGGCCATTTCACAGTTGGGGTGGACGCTGTTTTGCACCATCCAGATCCGCTTTCAATGAAGAACCTGTTATGACCCCAGCTGCAGCTGGGGGGTGCTGTCAGCAGACAGCCTTCAGAGATCCCTCAACTGCAGAGAGCCACCAGGCCACCCCCCCACCCCCTCCACCCCCCCACCCCCGCCACAGTCACACCCTCTCCTGGAGCAGCTCACATTCAGAGACTGATGAATGCAGGGGTATGAAGACTTGGTTATGGGGACCTAACTTTGGACAACTGCGAAGGGTCTGAGCTCTTGGTGGGGTCAGCCAATTTGTTGTGGGGTCTGCATCATGGATTGCCTTCTGGCTCTGTCAGCCCTACTTCTGCCCTCGCCTCCTTCCACAGGTGTTAATTCCCAGGCACTCCCTAAAAGCGTCCTGTGGGCTAAACACCTTCTGAGTTGGCTTCCTGGAGGCGTCAGTCTGTGACAATGTTGTATTCTAATTAGTTCTCTATGCATCTAAAAGACTCTGCTAAGTTTTATGCTTCTTGAGGGCAGGACACTCATTTTATTCCTTCTTAAATCACCAGTGCTTGGCCTGATATTAAGTCCAGAAAAGATGCTGATTATACCTTCAATGAAAAAAGAAATAGACCTGTAAACCTTTAGGATTATAACATCAGTTAACACTTACATAGTATTTATAATTTGCCAAATACTCTTTTAAGGTCTTTGAACATAACTCAATGAACTCTCCTAACAATCCTAGGAAGTTATTATTATGATTATTATTATTCCTATTTTACAGATGAATAAAGGGAAGTGCCTAATGGCTATAAGTTCTGCCCAGAGCCACACATCTAGTGATGGATCTGTGTTGTAATTGCCGGGAACCTGTCTGTGAGGTTTACTCTTCTAACTGCTTTTCTTCTTGTTTCCTTGTACATGTCAATCTCTCACCCACATATTTATCAGAAAGGGGTAGAATAGAGCTATGTAAGGAGAGTGGGAGGGACAGCCCTCTTATTCCAGCAGCCCTGAATCATCACAGAATATGTCTGGGGGATGCCTACTCCATGTTCCCAGCCTGCAGGCTTGGCATATTCAGGACGGGAGGCTGCAACACCCCCCACGTGATTTCAGTGAACAGCAAGGTTTGAGAACCACTGATGCAGGTGGCACTTTCAGGCACACAGGAAGCACTTCTAAAAATGCCAAATGGAGGCCCAGGGATGTGAAGTGATCTGGCAGTGGCCACCGTGGCAGAGAAACAGCCAAGACTCCTTGATTTCAGGGTCCCAGCCCAGGGCTCTTTGAGCTATGCTTCCTGAGGCTGGGCCAGGAATCTGCCCTGGCAGGGGGAACCACATACCTCACACGTGCATCTAATGATTCCTCAGGAAGTGGAGGCTTCTGACAAACGCTGCACCGGAAAGGGGAGGGGAGAGCCCTTCAGGAGGAGGTCAGCAGAGCCAGCTTGCTCAAAGCATTGTCCTTTCCTTCCTCCAACAGGATGCCAGGAGCCCCACAGAAAAGGGACTCATTTGTCTTCATTCCCAGCACAATAACTTGCTGCTGGCCTTTCTCTCCGGCCTTGTTCAGAGCAACAGGATACAGTCTCTGCCAAGAGAGAAGGAAGGAAGGAGGGAGGGAGGGAAAGGACAGGAGCTCAGGATCTCCAGGCCCCCAGCCTGGACTCTGGACCCTGAAAAGACCCAGCCCCGTGAGGCTAAGGACCCAACCTAGGCATGTCTAGGCCCAGCTGGGACTGGTAGGAGAAACAGTTTTCAGTTGCAGGGCAATCCTTCATCAGATGGAAAGTGAGCAACCGTTAAAAGCTGAGCTATCATTTCTGGGTGGCCTCTGTCCAATTTTGATCTTAATCTAGTCCTCTGTGCACATTTAGAGAAGGAAAATAAATAGGATCAATGCAGAATGGGACCTTCATTCCATTTTCCTTTGGAGTTAAAAAGAACGATGTATGCTTTGGAGCTTTTTTTTGTAATTCAGATTTTTCTGGTCTCACTCCAGATCTACAGCATCCAAAACTGTGTGTGTGTGTGTGTGTGTGTGTGTGTGTGTGTGTGTGTGTGTAGGGGGGTGGGTAGAATAGGGATATGATGGGGGCTTAGCCATAGCAACGATGGAGGGCGGGGTGGGTTGAGGAATTGGTATCATGTTACAATCTACCATGGTAGGTATTATCAATATAATGAACAATCAATACATTTTAACAAATCCTTATTGGACTCCAAATATATGCCAACCACTGCTAGGGATGAGTAGTATATTGTTAACCCAGAAGTTTACAGTTTAGTAGATGGCTTAGGCAGGTAATGGATAACCAAGAGTGTTACAATTACCTATACAGCAAGAGTCAGCAGCTGGGAGTCTGAGGGACCCTCATGAAGAGACCCCCTCACCCAGTCTAAGCACATAGGGAAGATGAACAGCTTAAAGGGAGTTTAAGATCAACTTCCTGGCCAGGAATGGTTCTAAAAGAAAGTTGCATTTATTTTATATTAGCATTCTAGTCTTGCCTCTAAGACTCTTCCGAGGTACAAAACAAGAAATCATCTTAGTCAATTCAAACATGGGCCCTTGATGTGAACTCTGCTTCCTGTCAAAGAAATCACATCACTTTTTTATAACTAAACTTAGATTTCAGCACAGACATATTTTGGTTCTTAGATATTTCTCTCTCTCTCTCCCCCTTCCTCTCTCCCCCGTGTTTCCAGTCCAGAGTTGGTAAGCAGAGATAAGATGGTGAAGAGGGCCTGAAGAAATTTCTGTGGTGGGCCCTGGGGTAAGAAGGTGAAGAAACAGGTTCTTGGCCTTTTCCATGGAGCTCCCAGATGAAAGCAGCAGGCTGGAAGTAAGTCCAGACGGGTTCAACCCCAATCATTAAAACCTGGGTTCTGATACTGATGCCAGCACTTGATGTCTGTGTGAACTTGGGCAAATTAATTTCTCTGAGACCCAGTTTCCTTGTCTGCAAAATGAGGCTGCTGATGATTGTTCTTGCTCCTGTGCATTATTTTAAAGATTAACTTAGCAAAGCTTTGCACAGTGCAGAACACTGGAAGCAAGGTGAGCGATTAATAATTCAGCAGGCTGTGAAAAGGAGGGAGGAGCTACCTTTAGGGAGACTGGGACCCTGACATTCATGTGTAGCCCAAAGTATTGACTGAAAGGAAGACGACTTCCTTATATGAGCTATTAAGCTCTTCACCCCAAACTCCCACAGCCCTTGACCCAGACTCATCTCTAATAAATAACAGCTCAACCTGGTTCAGGAGAGCAAATTTTCACTCCCCATGCCGCTGCTGGGATGAAGAGACTCTGGTGGAGCAAGTTTATTGCAACACAAACTAATCATTTCTGTTGCCAAAGTAGGCTTTTGGCAGAGCCCCGTGAAGAGAGAAAGAGTGAAAAAATTATTCTGAATTGCTGAGACAGCATTGTATTTAGACAATTAAATTTGGAAAAGCAAGACAGTTCCTGTAACTACCTCCCACACCCCCTACCCCAGGAACAAAAGGTTTTGTTGAAAGTATTCATATGGATATTAATACCGACACTTTAATGAGCCCCTCAGTAAACTCATCAGCAGTAATTACACCAGCCTTGGTGCCACCAGTGGGAAGGTACCAAATTGCACCTCCAAAAATTAGTCACTTGTAAGTTAACCCCGCAGTCACGTCAAGCAGCCTACACTTGATGGCTGATTCACAAGGATTCCTTGACATCTCTGTAGTTAAAGGGGCCAGATCACCACGGGTAGTATGCAGAAAGGGAAAAGTTCACATTTGCAAAAGACCTACGTGCCAGAGAAAGTAGTTTTGAGAAAACCAGGGTCAGAGCTTTATTACTGGGTTAATGATGGCAGCAGTACTAGTACGCTGAGCACTTACTAAGTACTTGCTGGATGCCAGGCATGGGCCTGAGCATTGCACCTGCCCAATCTATTGGGTTGTCGGAAAAGTCAGGATGCATTTTTGCAACAACAAAAAAAACACATAGAAAAAAATATGTCCGACTTTTCCGACAACCCAATAGTTTAATCCTCATCTAAATTCCTGGAGCAGGGCTGTTTCCATGATGCCCATTTTACAGATGATAAACTCAGGCTCAGAGAACATAAAGGGCTTGATCCAAAGTTTCAGTGCTAAAATGGCAGGGATAGAGATGTGAACCAAGTCTCTAGACGGGATTTGAGGTTCACCTATGAAATGGGGATAGATGAAAAAGTTCAGCTTTTTCTGCTCACTGACTAAAGACATTTTAGAGGTTGAATTTTGCCTTGGGTTTGGCCTTGACCCTCAGTCTGTAAATCCATAGAGGAAAGGCTGTTCTGCCTTCTGAACCTTCCCTACTCCCTCTCTAAATTTTTCCCTCTCAGGCTCAGAGTCCACACACAAGACCAGGGTTCAGACTTCTCATCTGCTGCTCTGGCTTCCGTATCTTTGTCCAGTCTTTTCCCTTTGCTTTTTCCTAGCTGATTATTTAAAGAAATAACATGGTCTCAGGAAGACCAAGAATGAAGGAGAGTAAATAAGAGTGAATGAGAGAGAGAATGAAAGAATGAAAAAGGGCAAATAAGAGTGAGGAAGAGAGGGTGAAGAAGGGAGAGAGAGAGAGAGAAAAGAGAGATCAGTCTTTGAAGTCTCCCAGACTTGGTTTGAATCATTGCTTTTACTATCTGTACAATGTTGAGTAAAGCTCTCTGACTCAGTTTCCTCATATGTACAATGAGGGTGGGACTACTTATAAGATTGTTGTGAGGATCAAATAAAATAGTGTTTATGCATTTCCTGCCACCCAACAAGCATCAATAACCCAACCACTTCCTTCCTTCCTTCCTTCCTTCCTTCCTTCCTTCCTTCCTTCCTTCCTTCGTTTTTTCCCCTGTCCATTCCCTCCTTCCTCTCTCCCTCAACAAGCATCACCTAAACCCCAGATACAGTCCAGGGCATCTCTACAGACGTTACCAGTTTAGTCCTTGAAACAACTCATGAATTATACGGTATTATATTCTCATTTTACAATGAGGGCTAGAGAGAAGACAGTATAAACTAGGATCACCCAGCAAGTGACCGTCCCAGCCAGCATGCCAATGCAGATCTGTCTTTATCCACTGCACTGCTGGGGAAATAAAGAATAAGGTGTGTGTGTGTGTGTGTGTGTGTGTGTGTGTGTGTGTGTGTGTGTGTGTGTGTAAGGGGGGGGCATCTGCTCTGATGGGCTTTTACAGTCTTCTTTAGAAGTTTCACTGGAGGGCTGCTGAGAAAATGATCCAAATCATGTTAATGAGCAATTGAGCGGTAGAGTTTCTCTGAGGGAAGGTGGTGAACAAAAACTTCTGGTTGGGGCTGGCAGCCACTAGCTGTGATCATTATCTCAGCTGATACCACCAAGGGGCTCTCAGCTCAAGTAATTAACTCAATTGCCTCCTCTCAGGGTGAAGTGGGGCTAATAAAACTTAACCACCTAGCTTATGGGAGAATGATTCTGTGCTCATTGATGAAGTGTTTTCTGAGACCTTCTGGGGCTGAATGGTGTTATCATACGAGCCAAAGTGAGTACAGGCGGGGCCCAGGGAGGCTCCAGGGCACTGAAGGAGACCTTCAAAGCCTTGATGTGGGCTCAACAGAGCTGGATCTGAATCCCAGATCCATCACTAATGAGCTTAGGATGTCCAGCATGGCTCTCCGGGTTCCTCCTCTATAAAATGGAGTTAATAGAATTTATTTTCCAATAGATGTGTTGGGTGGATATAAAAGAAACGTCTTGATAAAGAATCCTGTACAGTAGGTACAGTAGATAAAGCACAGTAGGTCCTTATCAAACTTGATGTTCCTTCCCCTAAAGCAGTTCTCTTTGGGGAAAGGGAAGAGGAATGAGAGAGACATGCTGTCCCCAGACAGACAAACCCATTTACTTCCCCTCTTTAGGAAAATGACAGTTTCCTAACCCAGGCTTGTGTTTTTGAGTAGGCAAATCATTTTTATTGATGGTGTTGGTTTAAGTGGTTTTATCTAGTTGGTTTCTTCCTCCTTCCCACTACCTCATTACTATATAAATCTGTTTCTTTTTTATCCTTTCTCATCTAGTCACTCTTTATTGAGCACTTACTGTGCTACATGCTGTGCTAAATGTTTTCCAACAACAATAAAGGAGTTATTTCATTTATTCTCTAACAATCCAGTGGAATAAGTACCATTGTAATCCGTATTTTATAGTGAGGAAATCAAAGCACAGAAAAGTAAAGAAATGGGTCCAGGGTCATAGAGTAATAAGAGTCATACGAGGGAGAGTTGAATCTCAAACACAGGTCTATCTGATTCCAATGTGCTTTTAGCATGATTGGGGTCAAGAACCCTTTCTTAGATCATCCTGTAAGTGTCCAGTTGGCTGGGCTGTGGATGCATGAAGCTTTAATTCCTTTCCTTATAAGGAAGCCACTTCCCCTGCTTTTCTTCTCTCCCACTTCCCACATATAGGAATGTGGGACATAATGGTGGTGAACAGCTACAACCACGGGATGTGAGCAGCACTCTAGAGTGTGAGCAGGCACCAAGAAAAAAGGAAACTGAGTCCTTGAATGACCTTGAGGGACGGAGCCACCATCGTCCACTGGACTGCCTTTTTCCTTGTTTAAGCTACTGTATTTGTCTGGGTGAAGCAGCTGAAACAAAGTTCTAACTAGAAACATCTAATATTAAGTGGCTACGGAGTCATTGGGGGAACTGGAGAAACACGGAGTATAGTGATCTTTCAAAAATGACCCCGAAGTCTTGAGCAATCCAGAGATCTTCTATTTCTTTTTTGGCACTTCTATGGAATGGAAGCCGTGGTTCTAAAACACTCCAGCACTACTAGGACTAGGAAAAGCCAAGTTATGCCTGCTACAGTAAGAACCAACAGAATGGGTCCCCTGTGCCCGGACTCTTGATCCCCACGAATCAAGCAACTCAGCCTTAGGCCCTCCACTGATTGGACTGCAAAAATACCAAACATCCTCATGACTAATCTTGCCATGGAAGCAGCAGAAGCATTAGAAGCTTGTCCCCTCACTTCTTTTTTTTTTTTTTTTTTTGAGGGCAGTGTACCCTCACTTCTGCCTTCCAGAATGCATGCTCAGGCATCTGATTGGCCAAACCTAAATTACATACAGAGCTTAGCTGCAAGGGAGTCTAGGACATGTACCTTTTACCTTTCTAGCCCCTATATTATAGGAATATATGTAAGAAGGGGGATGAGATGAATGTGGGGGTGCTAACCCACTATATCTGGCAAAGTAGATTTATTGCATCCTGAGGGTATACAGTCATTAAACGGATATTTTCTACTGAGCATTTATTATGTGTCAGGCATTAAATGCTGCAGTCACAGATGACTATAGTCCTTACCCTCAAAGAGTTCCCCTGTACAATTTACAGCATGGTGTGTGCTAAGTTCTCTGAGGAAAGCGGAGCAGGGATGCTTACATAGGTCTCAGGTATATGTGAGGAAAGAGGGAGTGCTGGTCAAGGAGGGCTTGGCCAGGTGATGCCCGAGCTTAGTCTGGAAGGAAACATATCTCAGCTTTGTGACTAAGAACTTGGACTCTGGGATGACCCTGTGTTGAATCCCACTCTACCACTCACTAACTAAAACCTTGAGTACATTCACTGATAGGCCTGAATGTAAGGCAATGTTTGTCTCCCTTCTTCCCTTTCCTTCCTCCCAAAAAAAAAAAAAAAACCCTTTCTCTGAGAAGTTTGGGCTGCTATAACAAAATTCAACAGACTGGGTAGCTTATATCCATTTGTCACAGTCCTGGAGGCTGGAAGTCTGACATCAGAGTACCAGCATGGTCAGGAGAGGACCCTTTTCTGGGTCAGACTTCTCTTTGTGTCCTCATGTGTCAGAAGTAACTAAAAACCTTTATGGGGTCTCTTGTAAAGGTACTAATCCCATTCATAAGAGCGCCACCCTCAGGTCCAAAGCACCTCCCAAAGGCCCTACCTCCTAATACCACCGCCTTGGGCTCATATATTGGGATTTCAATATATGAGTTTTGGGGCAACACATTTAGACCATATTAGGGAGTGGTTTTATATTTAACTCCTTAAAAATCAATGCTCTGTTTTGAACAAAAAGATATAATATTAACTTGAAATAATATCAATTAATTTGATGTGTAATGCCTTTGAGAGTAAAAGGTACTCACCCAAGATCACACAACTAGAGACTGATGGAACTAGTACTGAACCTTTCTCCGTCGCCCACCTCTTAGCTCTGATCCTCACCATTCTTGCCTACTGGCTTCTCCCTGGTGCTCACTCTCTGCACATCAGCTAATTTCTACATTGCACTTCTGATGTTTAGGAGTTTGCCTATCTTGTAGACTTTTGGCTCAACCTGTACCTTTGGCCTCCCACGGTCTTCAGCAAGAACCCCTTGGCTTTAGACATGTGGCCCTGTGGAGGCCCTTCTCTGATCTGGCCCCTCTTCTGGTTGGAGCTGGACTCATATTTGTCTTGAGTCAGACATATGCCAGTCTGAGGGTGTCTTCAGGACAATAGGAGCAGCTAACACTGCAGATCCAGGCTTTCTTCCCCCAGACATGCCTATAAGCTGGGATGGTCTCATCCGAATGAGCATATAGGGGGCCAAATTCAAATTCTAAACAGCTGAGCTGGTTCACACTTCCATAAGGACTCCATACTCAATCATAGGTGATTCTCTTCCCTGTCACACAGCAGCCAGCATTTGACTCATTTCAGCACCTGCACAAATGGGAACCAATAACTAAGGGATTCCCAAATATTTCCCCTGCCCCTGAGTTTCCAGAGATGCCCTGATATCACTGGGTCTGTTGGTTTTTCTGCCCTCACTCTTTCCTCAATCCACTTTAGGCTTTCTCCTAAACACTATGATTTGGGGCCAGTTCAGGGCTGGTGGGCCAAGTTCTCAGACTATAGTGCTTTGTCTCACCCAGCAATATCGAGTTATATTGAAGGACTAGAGTTCACCTTCTGTGTTGCCCTGAGACCTAGAATGCATTCACTTATAAAGTATAGAAAAATAAGCCAAGGTTCTAGGAAGACCACAAGCTGGAGAGGCAACCTGAAAACATGGAAAGAGTCCTGGTAGGGGACTCTAATGAGAGAAATTGAAGCCTTAATTCTGAAGCTGACAAGCTGCATGAACTTTTGACAAATGATTCCCCCTACCCCTCCTGTTTCCTTAGTAGTAAAAATTTGGAAGTTGGCTAGACTAGAGCAAGGCTTTTCAAATGGTAATGTGTATATAAATCACCCTTGGATCTGTCAAAATGCAGTTTTTGATTCAGTAAGTCTAGGGTTGATCTGAGAGTCCACATTCTTAACAAGCTCTGGGTGAAGCTCTTGCTGCTGGACCACAGACCATAGTTGGAGTAAGGCTCTATTTCAAAAGTTCCCTTCAGCTCCTACACTCTGCATACCTCACTTTTTTTTGGTGACAAGAATAATATCTCTGATGGGTTTAAGTATGTATATGCTTATACACGTATTTGTTAAATTACACACATAATATAGGTAGTTAAAAAAATCCAAGCAGTACAGAAATATAAAGACACAGAATGTAGCTGGTAATCCCACCTCCAAGAGAGAACCATTGTTAATGGTGTAAAGTATTTAAAAATGTGGTGACCACCCACCAACAGTGGCTCTCGGCTGCTCCTGCTCAATGAGCCTCCAGGACCTTTTTGGAAAGGAGTTCAAGTTCCTTCTCCAGCTCAGTCATTGCAACATCTCAGTGCAGTAGGTGACAAAGTAGTGAGTTTGGGCTTATGGAATTCTTTGTGTCGTATTCTCAGATGGGGATTTAGAGTTTATGGTGACTTCAGGGAGGGATCTTCAGAGAACTAAGGAAGGGAGAATGAAAACACAAAGGATCACAAACTTTGTCACCTAGGACTTTCCAAATAGGGGCTTTCTCCTCCTTGATTTATCTGTGGGAGCATTGCAGATATTAGGGGGAAAGTTTGGCATATGTTTTCCCTACAAAATGTCCTGTGACATCAAAGAGTAATCTAATCGAATGAAGAAAGATAAGAATCTCTTCGACAATGGGCTCAGGGCCTACTTCTGGCTACCTACAGCAGAGTCTAGAGGACAACCCCCCGCCTTAGTCTAGGGCCTTAGTCTAGGGGACCCAGGAGGGGAAAGTTTTTATCTTCTGCTACCTCAAACATACAGGTGATTGGGCCAGATACAAACTGTCGCTATCTGAGAGCACTCCCGAGACAGGATTCCCCGAGTGCCCCAGGACTACATTCAGGCCACTTCAGCGGGCTCTTCTTGATGTGGTACCTCTCCTTCTCCAGTCTCTTCCCTTCTCCCCATTCTCCAGGATGTAATCTTGATAAACTAACAAAAGCAGTTCCCCAAATGAACCCTGCTCTTTCTTGCCTCTGGATCCATCATAGGCTGTTTCCTCTTCGTGTAACATAGCCCTTGCTCTGTCATCTCCCCACAACCGTCACTCATCTCCTGCCCTCCTTTCCCCTTGCCAAGTGGAGTAGGGGGGCTCTTCTCTCTGCTGGATCTTACATAGCCCCTATAATAATACTTCTTACACACTGTAATGTAATTTTTGTTTCCTAATTAGACTAGAGAGACTTGAGGACAGATACTCTATCCCATTTAAGGTTTTATCTCCTTCCATAGCATAAAGTGTACTCATCAAATATTTGTTGAATGAACAGATGAAATGTTATTCACTCTAGGAGAATTAAAATGATAATTACTAAATATGCTTAGATGAATTAATTTCTGGTTAATTGGGGATTTACTAATAAAGACAGGGTCACTGATTCATTTACTTGGTGGACTAATTTCGAGAAGACAGTATAGTGAAAGACACTGGACTTGAGATCAGGGAGACGCAAGTCTACCATTTATATATTATTCCATGTCATTAGGCAAGTGCTTGCCTTATCTGGGCACCATTATCTTCCACAGGACAAGAGTGATTCCTATCATTATTGTAAGTTTAAACGAGATAATGGAGTTCAAGAAAACTGTAGTGAGATGTGCAAATGTCAGCACTTGTTATAATGGACCATTTCAGGAAATTAAAAATATACCAAGTGATTGTCACCAGCATTGGGGATGGCTCTATGGACAATTATGAAGATACTGTCTCTCAGTTACAACACCCTCCCCCACACCAAGCTCTCGTCCCCGCCCCCCCCCGCCCTCTCCCCTTGCCATACACACATTTCAGTATTGTTTTGAGACACTTGGCTAGGACTCCACAAACCAAATGCCTCCTTTGCCAGCAGCTCCATTACAGAGTCTACCAATAGGGGGTGCTAGAGAGAGATGATAAGATGGGCAGAGGAAGAAGGGACTTGCTCTTCCCAGTTTGCTTCCTGTCCCTGTCACCCAGTCTTGCTTCCTCACCCTGGCAGCAGCAGTTCCTTCCAGTGGGCGATTTTCCAGCACTTAGAGCACCAGCCTCACTGCAGCTTCTCAGAGACACCAGCACTGGCTGCTGGCACTCTCTCCTAAGGGGCCTGGGTTGCAGCACCACAGCTTCTCCTCAGTACCGGCTGAGCAACACCCCTTTCTGTTTCAGTCCACAGGGCATCTGCTCCAAATTCCTACATTTTAATAATCTCAATCCCTTCCTCTGTTGCCCTAGTGCTACAGGTGGTAACAGCTTCCTGCAGTTGTTACCATCTGTTACTCTTTTTGCTATATTAGCTCTTTAACACTGAATTAACAATTCTTTATATTAAATTCTCTTTGTTAAAATAACTGGTATGTTTTCTGTCTCCCTACAGTATTTCTGAACCAATACACTCACTGACATATTAGGTTAGGTTTGGAGAAGAAATAGGAGAACTTTGTGGAAAAGAGCTCAGGAAACTCTGGCAGTCCTTAAGACTCCTTGGAAAGTTCTAGAATGCTCCTGTGGTGAAGAGCTTTGAAGATGGCCCCCCACTGATCCCTATATTCTGGTATTCATGTGGAATTGATAGGAAGCCATTTTTAAGATCACATTACAAAACATACTATGGCTTCCATCTTGGATGCTCTCTTGGATTGCTCACTTTAGGGGATGCGGATAGGCAGTCCTGTAGCCAGACCCTAGTGGTGTGGAACCAAGGTCTGCAAACACATGAGCGAGCTTGGAAGCAGGTCACACCCCCTCCCCTCAGTCTTCCCTCAGATGAGACTGCAGCCTCAGCTGGCCATTTGCCTACAGCCTCAGGAGGGACCATTAGCCAGGGGCACCCAGCTAAATCCCACCCAAATTCCTGACCCAAATTATTACAGAACTGTAATAATAAATGTGTGTTGTTTTGAGCCACTAAGTTTTGGGGTAATTTATTATATACAATAGATGACTAATAAAATTCCTTCTATTAAGAAACTATGGAAGGACAAAAGGAAACATTTTTATAACTTTATTTTCTAATCAGTGAATATGGAAAATTGGAACAAGATTCAATAAATGTACATCATTTTATTCAATTGAATATTCATTTAGTTCCTACTATTTCACTTTCTCCAAACCTTGGCTTACTTTTTGTGAAAAGCGTATTGGTGGAGAAGGAACTGGGACAAGGAGCATTGAACTACACATTTCTAAAAAACCCTCTGACTCTAATATACCTACAGCCTACCCTAAGCTAAGCATTAGATGAATAAAAAATACATGTCAAACTCTAGGTCTCATTTTTAAGAAGCTTATGAATTAATTGAGACATGGATAAAATTTAGTAACCTAGGGAGACCAGGACTAATCAGCATTCTTGTTTGCAAACAAAAAAAATTGTTGCAGTAAGTTAACTTCTTTAACAGGCAACCACAAACTATCCATGCTATAACCTTATAAGAGTTCATTTCCTGGCATATGGAAGGAGGGACTCATTTCTATATACTCATTCAAGATCCAGGAGCTCAGGCTCCTCCCGTCTTGTGGCTCTGCTCTCTTCTGGCTGACTTCAGTGAACAGCTGGGGAAAGAGAGAGAGCAGCGGATGGTGTGAGAGGTTTTTATGGATCAACCCTGGAAGTACATCACTTCTTTCCATATTCTATGGGCCCAAGGTCAGTTATGTGGAACCATAGAACTGCAAGGAATGCTGGGAAACATAGTCAGCTGTGTGCCCAGGAGGAAAAGGACGTAAAGTTTGGTGAATACATAGCAATGTTTGCCACAAATTCTTGTTGAATTGGGTAGAAAAAAAATAGATTGGAAGGTATTTCACAGTTAGTGCTACCAAGTAGAGTTGTGCAGGCTATGTCCTGCAGAAAGGCACCTGGTAAGGGACAGTGAGTGGAGGCTGTGTTCAGCTTGAAGAAAGGTTTGTTTCTCTCTAGTGAGCTACCAAGAGAGGTATGCCTTTAAGAAATTCATACAAAGGCACTGTATGTACTAGGTGTCCCTGTGCCTTGCTCACAGAATTGATGGGAAGGCAAAGGGATGAGGCTTGGAAATAAGAGAGAGCCCAATGCTAGCACAAGAACTTGCTATTCAGGATGTTGCTGCTGAACTGGTCATCACTAGACATTCACTGTCATGCTGACAGCCCCTGCTGGAAAGCCAGTGTCTCCCCCAAAGAGGTCCAAATATGGAACCAGGTAGGCTTCCTTGGGTTTTTGTGGCAACACATTCCACACATAAGAATACTGCCCTGAGGGCCGGCCGAGTGGCTCAGTTAGTTAAGAGCTCGCTCAAGAGTGCGAGCTGAGCTCTGAGCAACGGCGGTTCGATGCCAGCCCGAGCCAAGTTGCCGTTGAGCTGCCAACAGGTGGCAGGATGGCTCAGCTAGAAAAAACAAACAAACAAACAAAAAAAATACTGCCCTGGTTCATATACTGGGTGATACAAAAGGCTGTCAGTTTTTAATGGGGCCCAAAGTAGGACAGAGTTTCTCAGGAGGTAAAGACTGCCCCTCAGGCCATACGTTCTGGCTGATGATGTGATGTAGGAGGTAACAGAGTAGGAAAAGTGTCACTATGAATTGTATGGCACGCTCCAGTAGGACAATCACAATGCAGGTTCCTAGGATTCTGAAAGAAGGTCATACATCCACAACAGAGAATGATACAAATAGCTTATCAATCCAAATTTGGTTAAAAACAGAAAACAAAGCCAACAAAAAAACAGGAGGCACAAAGTAAAATTACCAGAAATGACAAAAACAAGAAACAGCATGCCCACACAGTTCAAATTATTCAGGAAATAGGTTTAACCACTCCTAGTACATATTAACCTGAGGGACCTAGTTTATTTCAAGAGGCAGAATATCGCACGCATAGTAGGTGCTTAAAAATAAAAGCTATTCCCAGGCAAAAAAACTCTACAAGAGTTCATCACCTTCAAGCCAATATTACAAGAAATGTTAAAGGAACTTCTTTAAGAATAAGAAAAAAAAAAGATCAAAAATATGAATAATAGAATGCCAATAACTACATACCTATTAACAACTACTTTCAATGCAAATGGATTAAATGCTCCAATCAAAAGATAGGGGAGCTGAATGGATAAAGAAGTAAGACCCTTATAGGTGTTGCCCACAAGAGACTCACTTCAGATAGAAAGACACACACAGACCGAAAGTAAAAGGATGGAAAAAGATATTTCATGAAAATAGAAACAAACAAACAAACAAAAGCTGGGATATCAATACTTATACCAGATAAAATAGGCTTTAAAATAAAGACTATAACAAGAGACCTATGAAAGAAGGACCTAGTAATACCACTTCTAGATATTTATCTGAACAAACCCAAAATGCTACTTTGAGGGGACAAGCTTATCCACGTGTTCATTGTAGTATTATTTACAATAGTCAAGATATGAAGGCAACTTGGGTGTCCCTGAAGAATAAGAGGTTCAAAGTTCCAGATATAAAACAAATAAGTCTTGGGGATGTAATATACAGCATAGGAAATATAGTCAATAATATTGTGATAGCATGGTAGGTAGTGTCATATGGTTGTTAGATTTATCATGGTGATCACTTCTTTAGCATAGGGAATATAATCAATGGAAAATCTCAATGGAATCATGAATGGATAAAGAAGAGGTGGTCCATACATACAGTGGAATATTACTCACCCATTAGAAAGAATGAAATCTTGCCATCTGTAACAATGTGGTTGGACCTAGTGGGTATTGTACTGAGTATAGCAAGTCAGACAGTGAAAGACAAATGTCATTGATTTCACTTATAAGTGGAATCTAAAGAACAAAATAAACAAACGAAACAGAATCAAACTCATAGATACAGAGAACCATCAGGATGGTTGCCAGACGGGAGGGGGCTTGGGGGCAGGGTGAAAAAGGGAAGGGAGTAAGAAACACAAATTGGTAGTTACAAAATAGTCACGGGGATGTAAAGTACAGAGAATATAACCAATAATATGGTGATAACTATGTATAGTGCCAGGTGGATACTAGTTAGGGGGATCATTCCTAAATTATATAAGTGCGTAACCATTATGCTATACACCTGAAACTAATATAAAATAATATTGAATGTCAACTCTAATTGCAAAATTAAAAAGGAGGGAAAGATAAAGAAGAATAAGGGGTTAAAAATTCCAGATATAAAACAAATAAGTCTTAGGAATGTAATATACAGCATAGGAAATATAGTGAAAAATATTGTGATAGCGTGGTAGGTAGTGTCAGATGGTTGTTTGTTAGATTTATCATGTGATCACTTCTTTAGCATAGGGAATATAATCAATAATGTGGTAATAACTTCATATAGTGCCAGGTGAGTACTGTTGAATAACTACGATGTACACGTGAAATTAATATAATATTGTATGTTAGCTCTATTTTAATGAAAATCTCAAAAATAAAAAAAAAATAAAAATAGTCACAGGGTTATAAAGTATACATCCCTTTACACCCCTGAGAGAGAATATAGTCAATAGTATTGTAATAACTATATATGGTGTCAGATGGGTACTAGACTTATTGGGGTGATCACTTCATAAATTATATAAATGCCTAATCACTGTGTTGTACACTTGAAACTAATGTATGTCAACAGTAATTGAAAAATAAAAACAAAATTTTTAAAGTAAATAAAAAATAAAAGCTATTGAATTAATCACTACCTTAGTGGAGTGGATATTTTTTAGATTACCAAATGCCTGAAAATTCTTCTTAAGTTGGAAGACGAGTATGGTTTTATGTCTAAGAAGAAGCTGTTTCCTTTCTCTGCCCAGACAGACCAGTGCTTCCCAGCATCTTTCTACACCACAGTGCATGCATGTACAGTACCCTGAGTCAAACAGTGTGAAGGATAGAGCGCAGATGACATTGCTTCTGAACAATGCCCCAAGGTCCTGTCCGCTGTCCCCAGGATAGGTATCTTCCTAGTTAGGAAGCTCTGCACTAGACCATGAGAAACTAATGTATGCTGGCCCAGTCGGATGCTTCAGCCTTGGACTTCAAATCTTAATGGAATGATGCCTAGTTGCAAGGTCAGTTGGAGGTCATCCCCACTGCTGAGTAGTAGTGATAGATTTAAAACACAGCAATTTGTCTTTTACTTTGGAGGAACTATCCCAGGATGTCCTGAACCACTAGACGCCTAAAAACTTCATGATAGTGACAGATCCCTGAATCGTTGTAGGGCTGACCTCCCACCCTCTGCAGTGGTTACGAAGGTCCTCCAGCACACTAGCCACTGTTTGTTCAGCTTATCCAATCCACATGGTACGATCAGTGTAAAGGACCAGGACTCTGTTCTCCATTTGGCTCAAGCTTAATCACAGCAGAGGCCAGGCAAGTTAACATAGTCCTGAGAAAGTGAGTATTATCATCTGTCCCATGTGAATGCAAACTCTTCCTGGTCCTCTTTTAAAATTGAAATGGAAAAGAATGCATTTGTCAAATCAATGATGGCATACCGTGTCCCTGAAATCTTATGAATCAGTTGTAGCGGGGTTATCACGTTTGGTACAGCCACTGCAGTCTGAGTTATGACTGAGTCAGGTCTGCAATAGTCTTCAGTCTCCAGGATCTATCAGCTTTCTGCAGGGACTAGACCGGTGAATTATATGGGACCACCATTCCTGCAAATAAGTATTTAATGGGGAAAGTAATCTCCCATTCTCTCAGGATGTGATTGTTTTAGATTTACCGTCGTGGCTGGGGTGGGGATAAGTTTCAGAGTTTTTTCTTTGCCTTCCCCACCATGATGGCCTCTACCCCACAATCCGAGGATTTAATGTGGGATTACTTCAATTGCCAAATGTATAAATTCTAATTATACATTCACAGTCTGAGAAAATTACCACTGGGTGGGTCCATGGGCCCAGTGGGCTTATTATGAGTCAGACTTTAGCCAGGATTGCATTTATTACCTATGTCCTGAAGGCAGGGCTGCCTACACGATTTGCAGAGCCAAGTACAAAATGCAAGTGCAGGGCCCTTGTTCAAAAAGCAGGAACAAAGTGCCATTAATGGTACATGTAAAGATTTTCCCTTCTTTTGTGTGTTGTCTCAATTTGTCATGGTAATTTTATTTGATATTTAATGTCAGTAAATAAAAATAAGAATTTGAAACTGTTAGCATTAATTTTACCATTTATTATACCTCCTTTAAATGCATATATCAGAGTATTCAACCTGTATGCAGACACATCAAAATTACACATTTATATTTCATAGCTTGTCCCTAAGAGTGTCTCAAAATGGCCACAAGGGGCACATATAAGCCAGACTCAGGAAGATTGGAAGGAGAAAAAGAGGATTAGCCTCTCCCCCCAGGCATAGAGCCAGATGATAGAGCGCTCCTGCGCGCGAAGATACTTGCAGCATGAGTGCAAGCCAGCCTGGCAAAGCAGGGTGCACATTCTCTCACTCTGGCCTGATGACGGTCAGGTTCCCCTTCTCACCAGCCATTGGACTGACTCACCATATCCTGACCTGAGGGCAAGATGTGAGGCAGTCAAGCTAGGCATCTTAACTTCCCAAGGCCTGCCATCCCAGCTCCTGGCAGGCAGGCCACCCCCAAGGCTCTTTAAATACTTGCCCCATGACATGCTTGGTACCCAGATCAGGGGTGAGCAAGAGGCCTGCCTCTGGTAAGACACAGCCTCTGACCCGTCACCCACCGGGTATATTATGGTACTGCCAGCACAAGGCAGCAACAGCTGCTTTTATGGCCTCCCCGAGATGCTGTGGGATGCTTGGGCCTGTCCCTTCCTCTGCTCATGCCCAGGGCCCTCCCAGGTTGAAGGACAGCAGTGATTGCATAGCAAAGAGAAGAAAGCTGGGCGGGCCCTAGAGGGTGAGCAAGCAGGGAAGCAGTTAGCAGACAGCTTGTCCTGAGGAGGCAGTAGGGGGTGGGGGTCATGCTGAGTCCATTGTCCCATTAATCTTGACTTATAAAACAAATTAAAAGATAAATTCAGAGTTTTAAGACAGCAGTCACATAGCATTAAACCCCATGTACAGGCCCTTCTGAGTATGCGGCCTCGTAGGGCTACACTGGTCACATGGCCAGCCCAAGGCTCTGGCCCCCACTCTAACAGGGAACTGTGATGACACTTTACATCTCTGGACACTGAGGTCAACTCAGATTCTGTGTCCAGTAATCCTCCAAATGTCTGGATATCCCCCTTTCACCCAGAACGCAGTCACCCAGATAAATGGTCATAGGTCTATTTAGGAAGGAACTGGGGGAAGCATCACAGTATAATACCTGTCATGGGCTGCAGGGTTTTCCTCCTAGGGACCCAGTCACCTTTTCAACCAATGGGTTCTGGATTGGAAAGTTTGATCAGATATGGAAACTGAACAAGCATCATGACTTTTCAGTAAAGTGATTGCCCTCAACCTTCCTACTCTTCTGTTTTTTCTTGGTAACACATGTTAAGCATCACCCTTGTGGACTGTCCATCTAGTTTGCTCCTAAGGACATCATGTGCTATTAATCATCTCCTCAAATCCCTGTGGGCCAAGCTCTCTTGCAGGCCTTGCTGCTCATGCCAGTAACTGTGGTATCCTGGCTTCTGATGGTTAGGCACCACCACCTGACCTCCATTACTTGGGTGGATGAGTGGGTGGGTGGGCCATCACTCCCAGAGCCAGCCGAGTGGCGCATTGGTTAAGAGCTGGCTTGGGATGCCAGCAGCCCCGGATCGGATCCCACATATGAGGGCCAGTGACACTGCCCTCTACAGCTAACAACAGCTCCACCTAGAGCTGGGCTGCGAGCCCCGACGACGGTGTAGGCTGCAGCCCCTGCTGCAGTGGGCTGCCGTAGGCTACAGTGAGTGGCCGGCAGCCAGCGTGAGCAGCTGGCAGCCAGTGTGAGCTGCCAATAGCCACGGTGAGCGACCATCCAGAGGCGGCGACTGATCTGCCTCATCTGGGAAGAGCACAATGATGATACCAACAGTGAAGCAACTTCCTCCGCAACTAGACTGAAGAACAAAAACAGACAGCAACTTGTCTGTTCCCCTTCCCCGCTTCCCCAATGCTGTTCCCCTCCCCATATTCCCCAATAAAATCTTTAAAAAAAAAAAAAAGAGCCCATCCCTGGATGGCCTCTCCTGCCATCATCCCTGGCTAGCAGAAGAGGCCACCTCTGAATTTGTTACCCATGCAGTGCTCCTCTACCCTGTGTCTTCCTGATGGTCTTGAAGAATGGTGTGTCTTCTGGTCCGGCTTCTGGCCTTATATAGTGTATAAATTTCAGCACACAACATCTCGCGGCCTTTTTGCTCCTTCCTCTACCATTTTCCAATTCAGGTAGTTCCACTTCCCTGATGGTTGACCATCATTTTTCTAGGTTTCTACCAGCCATTTCTGTGGTGACTGCAGCCCAACCTGGGGTCCTTCCTGAAATGTTAAACCTCGCATCCCCAAAACATGTCCCTAAGGCAATGAATCCTTGCTTATCTCATCTTATCTTTTGGCTTCATTGACCAAGCATCCTTAAACTCCAATTCCAGGGTTAGATCCCTGGCAGCTATTGGTGCATAAGAGCTGATTCTTGCAACTGTTTAAGTGTGTCCTCATCAGTTTCCTCCCTTACTAGGCCCAGCAGGTCTCTGGCTGGGATACGCGGGGATTTAACCCTGCATATTGACTTGGAAACTAGCAGAGTCAACATCTTCAGGGTACCCATCCTGATGTCCCTGTCCCATATTTCAGGGACCCAGGTTTTCAAGCCAGGACCCTGTCCTTCCCATAACAGACCTGCTTTGACTGGAGCTTGGGCAGTTCTCACAGGTAAGGCTTGAGCATGCTTTTCAGTTGGATTTGCCCTTCAGTCACAGATGATGAGGGCCTCTGAGTAAGGTGCCACAGAGGCTGATGACTCTCACACTTACCCACTAACTGCTTCTTAAATGCCTCACTCTCTCACTATGCTTTTGCAGGGTGTTAGCACAACTCAGTAGTAACCAGCTAACTTCCTGCTCTTTTAGACATTATTGCCCCATATTTTTAAAATGTTTATATCATTGAACCTGCTAGGCATTTCCCTCCACCAGGGAATTTTCCCAGGTCACCAGGTGATGAACTTATTAGTTAAGCCACCACCTTGTTCCAGGGACCATCTGTGCCTCACCTGGAAACTGTAACTATCCCCTTCACCTGCCCTGTGGTAGATGAGCCAATCTCAAGTCCCCATCTTACTGTCTCTTTCTTCAGGCCACCCTCAGAGCCACTCATGTTATTCTGGAGTCCTCTGAGAAGCAGACATCGGAGGGTTTAAATGTGTGAGAAATGTATTAGGGATAGTGCCTGTGAGAGAAAATGGGGAGGGAGCTGGGGGAGCCTGGGAGAGAGTGTTAGACCCTGGTGCTGGTCTGACCCTGAGTGAAGGAGAGAGGGAATTAAGAAAGAAAACGTGGGTGGAAGTGTCTCTGGCTACAGTGCAGTCCCAAAGGAAGCTTGGCAAAGTTGTTGGGATTCCTGAGCCAGTGATGCTCATCAGAGGAGTCCCCTGTCTCAGCAACCAGGTGTGCTCAGTCATTGGCTGGGAGCAGCTGTGGGAGCATGGCTCAGACTAATGCAGATTCCAGAGCCCAGCAGTGCGGGCCCTTATGCTCTATGCAGTCAGCCACCTGAGAAATCCATTCTCACATGCGCCTTAGCAGCAATCAGGATACTCTCATTCAGTAGCTGGACTCAAATTGTTTCAAAATCAAGCCTCATCCACCATTCCAAAGAGCGAGAGGTAAATTTCCATGAGAATCTTGTATCCCATTCATGCAAAAGTGAGGACTGTCCCCACAATATTTTAACTAACCCACACATCTTTAAAATAATTTTTATCAATTAAAACCTATTTCTACCATCAATTATGCTAATTAACAAAACTGGTGTTGAATAGAGTTAAAGATATCCAAAATGTTGTCACTGGAGGGATATCCCTAATTGCTTAAATACCCCTGGAGTGTATTTTCCTGCTCAGAGCAAGAATACATCTCAGAGTATGGAACAAAATAAACTAACACAGACTTACAGAGCTCACTGAATCTATACTGAACATGTTAAAGCAATGATACATATGGCAAAACTAATGAAGGTGGAGCAAAAATGGCTTAAATCTTGGAGACATTGAGCTAATCCATATGTCACCCTTAGAATACCACCATGAATAGTAGATATTGTTATTAGTATAATGTTTCACCATATTACAATTTGATAGTTTTATGGCATTATGGAAAGAAGCCTTAGACGTGATAGGATTTCCTCCTTTCTCTTTGCCAGCATATGAAGAGAAGCAAGCAGAGGCCGGCGCTGACGGTGCCCGCGTTAGGAAAAGAGCACTGGACCTGTATGTGCTTACCAGACCCAGGGTGTGCATGGATAGGTGGCTGGATTAGGTGAGCTCTGGCAGGGAAGGCTACGCCCCTGACTGTGCACAGGTGTGTCTGGTGGAGAGCTGGGGAAACACGAGAACTTCTGATTGATCATTATCTGTGTGTCAACATAACACTGATTCTTTACACAGGGCTTTGACATTTATAAAGCTTTGTCCCACAATGCATTGTCTCTTTTAATCCTCATAACCCTATAAAGCAAGTAGTATTTTTGTGCCCATTTTCCAGACAAAGAAATATATGACTCAGAGATTAAGTGAGCTTCCTAAGGTGTACGTAGTCATTCATCGAGAATCCTGAATTAGAACCCTGTCCTCCTGTCTCCCAGGCATGTTCACTTATCACATGCTACGCTGAGGAATCAGATGTGATTAGGACACATTCCATGCTCCCAAAGAGCTCTTTCCTACCAGGATTCCTTGAGAATATTGGGCACTACTGGGAACTCTGAGAAGATAGAGAAAAAGTACACAGTGTGATCTTTACCATGGAAGAGTTTACACCCAAAAAGTTTGTTTTTTTTTAAACTTTTTTGGAAGGAACAATTTTAGATTTACAGAAAACTTACAAAGATGGTACAGAGATTCCCATATACCCTTCACTCAACTTCCCCTGATGTTAACATCTTATATCAGCATGGTACATTTGTCATCCCAAGAAATCAACACTAGTAATAGTACATTACTATTAACTAGATTACAGACATGATTCAGATTCCCCCAGTGTTTCCACCTTTGTCCTTGTTTCTGGTCCAGGATCCAATCTACATAACCCTATTGTGGTCACTTGTCATGGCTTCTGAGTCTCCTCTGACCTGTGATAGTTTCTCTGTCTTTCTTTGTCTTTCATAACCTTGACCTTGATACTGATCAGATAATTTGTGGAATGTCCTTCAATTTGTGTTAATCTGATGTTTCTCTTGTGATTAGATTGAGGTTGTGGAATTTCAGGAGGAATACAGCGAGATGATTTGCCGTCTCATCATGTCTTATCAATGGGTACATCACATCAACATGACTTATCACAGGTAATGTCAACCTTGAGCACTTTGTTAAAGTGGTGTTTGCCAGGTTTCTCTACTGGAAAGCTGCTCTGTTCCCCTTGCCATCTAAGCATTCGAAGTGAGTGAGTCACCAAGTCTAACTTACACTCAAGGGCAGAAATTGAGTTCAACCTCTGGAGACAGGAGTATCAAGGAATTTAGGACATATGTTAAAACTACCAGAGTAATTAATACATATTTAGAGGGAAAATAGTTTAAGGCTACGTAAGTATCTTGTTTTTCCTTAAGATTTATCCATTAAGTTTAGCACTCATCAGTGGATCACGCCTGAGACAATTATTACTGTGTTCTAATGCTGATTTGCTATTTCCCTCATTCCTTTTACATTTATTATTGAAATACTCTGTAAAGAAGATTGACTCTTTCCTGTCCATTTATTTATTATTCAATCAATCATTTATTTGTGTCCATATGGACTCATGGGTATTTATTTCATTCTTTGGGTTATAATCCAATCCAATCGTCATTTATTTTGTTGCTTGAATTTTTATGACCTTGGCCATTGGGAGCTCTTTCCAGGTTGGTTTCTATGTTCTTTTGACATTCCTCATCCTTTTTTTGAACACTTGCTTTTTCTGTTTTCTTTTCTTTCTTTTTTTTTTTTGCCTCTATATGACACTCCAGGCTCATCTCGTATGTCTCCAAGGAATCCTGATGTCTTTTATTGGAGAATAGTATTTAGAAACTGAGCTCTAAGCACTAAAGTTGCACTTGTTGCTATCAGAGTGTCCCTGCTTGGAGGCCCTCTCAGTGGACAGAGCTCGGAGAAGCAGGCATGTCTATTCACCTACATATACACACATCTATACCCATGTAGATCATCACTAATAAATGGGAGCTCATGCTAATGTCCCCAACTCCAACCCAGCTCCACAAGCCTTATTCTAGCATCCCACTTTTGCTTATTCGTTATTTCTTTCTCCTATAGTGAGAAACCTCAAAGGGTTTTTGCATGCTGTAAAATGATTCTACAACCTTGTAGATAATGAACTGTCTCTGGGGGAAAGAAAAAGGAACTAGAACAGAAGACCAGAGAACCCACCTATGTGGGCTACAGGCAACTCTATTATGTAGGACAGATTTGCCCAAACTGCAGAATTTCGAGAGTATCTGAAAGAGTGTTCAGGAAAAAAATCCACATTTCATTCAAAACACTTATGTTAATGGTATTCTCTGTGTCATCTTCCTCCACTCCTTCTCATCCCCAGAGCAGACCCAATAAATAGCAGAATCTATTTTCTATGCCCGGAATAGAGTCCATCTGGTACAACCCCCTCATGTTATACTTGAGAATACATGAAGTTCAGAGAGGGAAGGACCTCACCCAAAGTCACACAGCAAGTCTGCAACAGAGACAGAAGACAGGTTCAGGCCTCCCAATTCTCAGGCCTTTCAAGTAGCAGAACACAATAGGAGTGGAAGACGTTCACTGTGGATGTGTGGAGTACAGACCTCTTAGCTTCATTTTGACAAGGGTCTTCAGCTGTCACGAGAGAAATGGATGTTGTATTGTGTGCTGCTTCTTTGTCAGGCTCTAAGTTAAGCACCAATACCTACTTAAACACAGTAACCCTACGAAGCAGGTATTACAAAGCCCATTTTGCACATAAGCAACCTGAAAATGGAGTTCAGAAACTAGCCCAAGGTCACAGACAGATCTGAGATCCAAGTCTGGACCTGAAGGGTAACCACCACGCTGGTGTCTCCAGGCTCCTGACTCCGAGATCAACTTGTTGCTGTGCTGTGAATGCTCCCTCAACCCTCCCCCAAGGAGGAGGTGTGTGTCTCCATCATGGCGATCACCAAGCACTAGGCTGGAAAGGGCTAATCATGACAGTAGCCAGAGATGCTTTTCAAAGGTGCCACAAAGAGGTGGGAAAGGTGCTGGGAAGCTGTGCCTATTTCTCTCTTTCTCTCTCTCTCTCTCTCTCTCTCTCTCTCTCTCTCTCTCTCACACACACACACACACACACACACACACACACACTACCCCCCTTCCTACTGTGACTCTACACGCCACTGTTACTCTATACACCAGAGCCAGCCATCTTCAGCTCTGGTTGGCTCTGCATCCTTAGTAGGTCACTGGAGAAAACCAATCACTTAAAAATTTTTTTTCAATTACAGCTGACATACAATATTATATTAGTTTCAGGTGTACAGCATAGCGATTAGACATGTATATAACATATGAAGTGATCATCCCAATAAGTCTAGTCCCCATTTGACACCATATATACTTATTACAATATTAGTGACCTATATTCCCTATGTTATACTTTACATCCCCGTGACTATTTTTATAACTGGCAATTTGTACTTCTTAATCTCTTCCCCTTTTTCACCCTTCCCCAAGCTCCCCTCCCACCTGGTAACCATCAGTTTGTTCTCTGTATCTATGAGGTTGTTTCTGTTTTGTTTGTTCATTTGTTTTGTGTTTTGTTGTGGTTTGTTTTTTTTAGATTCCACATATAAGTGAAATCCTATGGTATTTGAGGCAGTGCAGCATTATGAACAGAACATGGGTTTAGGAGTCAAGAAGGCCTAGGTTCTAATCCAGATCTGTCCTTTACAAGCTGCGCCTCCAAGAGAGTTGTGTGCTGTGGGCAACCTTTACGAATGGGATAATAATACCTGACTCGTAATACTGGAGTCAAGAGAAAATGTACCTTGAATTTCTCTCTGCTTCTTCAGCTCCCCTTCTCCTCCCAATCCTGGGCAGTGGCATTTTAGCTGGGATTATTTCAGGACTCCTAACAGGCCTTCTTCTCCTTTCTCTTGCTCCCTTTCAGAATTGCTATCTTATACCCAGGAATAATCTTTTAAAAATGTGATCAACTCAGGGCTCCTGTCACTCCCCCAATAGTATCGTCAACAAATACACTTCCAGGGTTTTTTGTTGCACTTGGGACGAAATCCCATATTCTTCTCATGGAAAGGCCCAGCTCTCCACCTCACCACCCAGTCACAGACTTCGCAGCCCTGCTCAGCCTCTGTCATTGCCTCCTAAGCAGAGGGTCTGTCCTGCCTCAGGGCCTTTTTGGCTGCTGTTCCAGCTTTCTGGGACTCCCTATCCCCTCCTTCACCTGGCTGACACCTACTCATTCTTTAAGTCTCAACTTACCTTCCTAAGAGAGGCCTTCCCTGAATGCTGTTTAAATCCTACCTTCCTCTTTCAGCTTTCATGCCACTCTTTCTTTTCCTTCACAGCCCCTACTGTGATGTATATTCATGCATTTGATTGTGTGATTCCTTGTTTAATGTCCATCTCCTCCTATAGATGGAGAACAAAGAGTGTGTCTCTTTCTTCCTTTCTGTCCATCCCTGAGGTCAGTCCCAGTGCCTGAGACATAATAGATGATCAAGAAATACTTGGTGTATGAAGGAATGAATGATGAAGGGTGACCTGCGCGGCACAGGTATTGGGCACACAGGAGACTTTTAACCCACCCCGTAGCAGTGTCTCCTCTTCCCCCTTCTGGGGGATGCAGCCAGTGCACAGTTCTCAGGAGTGGGTGTGATCCTTCCCTCGTGCCAGTTCCCCAGCATTGAGGGGAGTCCCCCAACATGTGGGGCTGGCTGGTGCAAAGCCCCTAAGGGAGGCTGTGGAGCCAGGCGAGGCAGGGCCGGTGGCAGGCCTGGCCACCTCAGAGAGCAGCAGCGGCCGATAGGGAGCAGGGAAGGGCTGCTGAGAGCAGGCCCTCTGGGTCCTCCTCAGACTCCAACCCTCCCTGGCCTTCCTCCCCACTGCAGAAAGCAACTCTGCCCCGGCCAATGCCAATTAAGCTGCTGCTTGTTTTGTTGTAAGTGCTGCTAGGCAACTGGCCTGTTTTTGCTTATTTACCTCCCCTGGGCCATTTCACAACACTTTGTAATAGGCCCTGCTCTCTCTGGCACATCTGGTTTGGATTTAGCCTGTCAGAGTCCCCTCTGCAATAAGAGTTAGTACTTTCCCCAGCAGTCACCAAGACGGACCCCTGTGGCTCCAGCTGCCCAGGCCTCCTTGGTGTTGGAGCAGGCAGGCCTAGATGTCTTTTACTTGCCTAGCCTAGATTCCCCTCTTCACCCTGAACCTCCTACTCCTTTTTCCAACACTGTCCACATCCCAAGGACTAAAGACGGGGAATGTTTGAGAAGGAAAAAACTGGCTAAGGTTTAAGGAATATTAGAGTGGGAGGGAAGTTTAGAGAAAATGAAGCTTGGGTCCCAAACCCCACCCACAGAACGGGGAATTGACTTACCCAAGAAGACACAGAGAGGACAAGCCTGAAATCAAGTTCCTTGACATCTCTCTCCCTCATCCTGGAGCCTTCCCACCAAGAGCACCTTGGGGATAGAGTGGGTTAAACTGCAAGTTATTTGGTTTGAAACAAATAGTAGGTTTAGCCCTCTCCCCAACACATCTGAAAATTTCTGGTGGGGTTTCTGTAAAGAACCAATAGAGAATCTGAGGTTTGGTAGATGTCATTGTGGAGAGAGAAAATGAAAGTTTCTGATTCTTCCCCTACCTGCGGGTAAGGAAATGGCTAGAGCAGGGCAGGGGCAGAGCGAGGTGAATGAAGTAGGGTTGGGAACAAACATAGGGCGCCTCTTTCTGCTCCTGCCTCCTACATTGTTCTGGCAAAACCAACACATTCCGAGTAAAACCCAAGGTTCTGACAGTGGCTTACAAGGCTTTACAAGACCTGGCCCTATTATCTGTCTGACCTCATCAGCCCCTCCTCGCCCTTGTACACTCAGCCCCAGGGACTTGTGCCAGGAGAGAGGAAGCAGGAGGCTTCCCTGGTGTGAAAGCCACCGGCAGCTGGGCAGAGCTCAGTGCGCAGAGCACGGACTGGGTTTCACACCCACTTTCTCTATAGGCTGAGTGCCACTGGGCAGGGAATGACAAGATCAAACTGCACAAAACACACACACCGCTTTGTTTTTCTCCATAGCACACATCTGCCCCTGACAAATGACTACCTTCCTTGTTTACTGTGGGTCTTTTCCTGCTAGAATGTAAGTTTCTGGAGGGCAGGGTCTTTGTTCCGTTCATTGTTATGTTTTTGGACTTAGAATAATTTTGCATGAAGATTGGATTCAAAAATGTGTTGAATGAATGAATGAATGAATGAATGAGTCTGTTTTTACTTCCAGCTTGTTCACATTGTGATGCTTCTTATGTAATACTTACCTCTCATCTACAAAGTAAAACGTTGACCTATTGCCTTAGAATGTAAGTCTTCGCAGGTGCCCAGCTCACCGTGACCCTGCCCATCTCTGACGGTTTGGAGAACATCCTGGTGCTGTACCTAGATGCCCCTCCCCACCCAGCTCTGCATCCCCTGGAGGGGTTTGACCTGGTACCTTTTAGTGCTAGGTTGGATCTCTTGGGGGTTTCGGCACACCTCTCTGTGGTTCGCCATAATGGTAATGATTACCTGTTGGACACTGATTCCACACTGATTACCCAATAAGGGATAAGGGAACCAGATGGCCAGCTATATGACAAGTGAGCAGCAGTCGATGCTTTCTGCCCTCTAAGGTTTTCTATTGATTCTTTTTTGGGTTTACTTTGTCAGTTGTTGACCTCAGATATGGACCTCTTATTGCACAAGCATACAAAGTAATACCCAAAACAGAACTCTTGGTTTGTTTTTTCTTCCTGAAAGCTTCATCTTTCTCAGTTACCATAGTGGCTGGCAAAACCACCTATTCAGTTCCTTAAGTCAAAACCCCAGGACTTAACTATTGATCTAGATCAGGTCACTCATCCCCCATACCCAAGCCACTGGCAAGTCCTATCCACTCAACCTCCATAACCCATCTGAAATCCATCCTCTTCTCTCACCTCCATTGTTCCACCCTCATCCAGATCCTTAGCAATCTTGCCTGCACTACTACTGGCTCTTTATTTCCACTCGCCATATCTAACAAGTGATCAGAATCAGGTTTTAAAACAGAAATTAGATCCTGTTGCTTCTTCGTTTAACACTTAGGATAAAAGCCCAATTCTTTCCCTTGACCCCAGAGGCAACAATCCAGCCCTTGGTGACCTCTCCACCCTCAGGTCATTTCACCCCCCAGTTCTTCACCTTTCCTCATTGTGCTTCAGCCACATTATCCCTCTTTCTGTTCTTTGAACAGGTCAATTCATTTTGGGGCTTTGGTACCAACTGTCTCCTCTGCCTGGAATATTTACTCTTCTCTCAAATGCCCACATGGCCGATTCCTCTGGCCATTCAGATCCTGACTTAAATGACACCTCTTCAGAGAAGCCTTCCTTGATCACTCAATTTAGAATATCATGACTTCTCCCCTCCGTCTATATAGAGTCACGCTCTCTTCTATTGTTTTAGGGTCTTCCTAACATGCAGCATCAGATTTTCTATTTGTTTGTTTGTTTTGTCTCTTCCCCCAATTAGAATACAACTCTACAAGGGTAGGAACCGCTATGACCCCAGCACCTAAAACAGGCACTGACACTTAATAGACATTCAAAATGTTTCTTGGATAAATGAGTGAGTGAGTCAATGGGAGCTTGAGCATGGACTGCAAGTCAGGAGTCCTGTGTTCAACTCTAAGCTGGTTGTTCTCATGAATATGTCATGTGCCTGCTGTGGGCCTCCATCTCCACATCTGTAAAATGAGGTCTGATTTCAGGATCCTTACATTTCTTTTCAGCTCCCAGATACTCTGATCCTTTCCATCTTTCCACATTGTTGACCATAAAAAGCTGCCAAAGATGGTGATGACAGCAATGACCCAACTAAAGCTGATGAATTATTTTTTTAATCTCATGTAACGTCCCAAGTTACATTGGTTATTTATGATTTATACTTAAGCTACATATCCAAAAATGATTTGTGTGGCTCAAGTTTCAGACCCACTTTCCCAAACACATCCTTACTTGCTTCATTTATACAGGTGGAAGAATAAATGCCCCTATCTAGACTGCTATATTAGATGGACCCTTACGATTGCAAATGACAGAAACCTAACTTGAGTCAACTATACAATGACAGAAATGTTTCGGTAGCTCATGGGACCCGAGGAAAGTTGAATAACCAAGGTGCTGGCAGAACAGCAAAAGAGCAGAAAGGGCCTCTGGAACTGCGGGAACCAAAGGCTCAATTCCCACCAGTTCTCCTTCTAACTTTCTTCCTACGTCATTAGCGCGTTGGTTGGTTGCGTGCTCCTCTGTCTACGTGGTCTAGCTCTTTCCACACAGTCCCATCATTGTGTCTATCACACTCTGCCATAACTTACACATTTGTTTGTTTTGTTGCTTGCATTCAGTCTCTTCCAATATAATGAAGTTCACTGAGGGAAAGGATATTATTCATTTGTTAATTTCTATATCCCTTGTACCTAACAGTGTCTGGAACATAGAAGGTGCTCAGTAAATACTAATTGGGTAATGAATGTTAGACCACATAGCCAGCACAAGCTCCAGAATTAAATACCCAATAACTTCAGTTATTAGAGAAAGGCTAACAAAGCTCTCTAGGACTCTGCTCATAAAACAAAACAAAACAAATAACAACAACAACAAAAACTAACTCAGGGAAGGCATTCTTTGGTCCAAACTGGACACATACTTATGCTTGGACTAAACAACAGTAGCCATTGAACATGGCGATGTCTCAGCAACCATGTGGGTTGGGGAAGAAGAAGTTTTTAGAAAAAGGCCATAGAAGGAAACCCCACAGGTGCCAACATTCATAATGTTTGTGGAGCTTGAATGAGACATTGCAGGAGAGGATGATTTCACAAGCTATTATAAAGTTGCCATTTTTGTAGATCAAAATTGGCGAAATTTTGGCAATTCTGTATGTTTCAACTTACTATAAAAGTTTTAAAAAGTGTTACATGGATGTAAGAGATAGTTAATTGGATTTTATATCAGTAGACTAAGTAGGAATATCATTTTTAAAGATCAAAGATGAAGTCGAGGGCCGGCCGAGCGGCGCAGTGGTTAAGTGATGGCTTGGGAAGCCAGCAGCCCTGGTTCAGGGCCAGTGACACTACCCTCAAAAAAAAAATGAAGTCGATTCCTTTTTTAAATGAGGGTAGCTAAAATGATTCACTATGTGCTGGCTATACAAGCAACAGTGCTAAGAGCTCTCCATGAATACTCATTATTTCTTCTAACACCCCCATGAGGTAGATAGTGTAATTATCCCCATTCTACAGACAAAGAAACTGAGGTTTGGTTATATGCTCTGGATGACACAGTTCCAAAAGTGGCAGAACCAGGATCTGAACCTAGGTTTCTGGGATCTCAGGCTATTTGTTACACTACTTGGAGAAGAGGTTGAAGGTCCGCGTCCTCCATGAAAGTGAGTCCACTATACTAGGAGGAATGATTCTTCCCATTTCCTGTGAATCCACAGACCTGGGAACATTCTGATTCCAAGTCATTTGCATTGTATTGTAACTAGTAGAAGGGAGTGTACTGCCTCCTGCGACCAGACAACCAGAGGAGTCTCCTTGAGGACTGGTCTTATTCATCTTTGCCTTCAAAATAGGCTTTATATTCTACCCAATATGTGAAATGCACTCAACAAAGGTTTAGTGAACTGAGTGAGGTGGGCAGGCAAAAGATAATTTGGTATCTTCAAAGGAGATAGGCTTTGATCTGCATGTTTGCAATAGCGAGGGGGATAGAAAAATGGGAATAGCAAGGACAGTTAAAAATACAGAGCTAGCATGTGTTGAGAGGCTGCTATGTTTCAGGAAATTTATGTTCATTATCTCCCGTTTTTATATTACCGTGCAAAGTAAGTGCTGGTGATATCTCCAGGTCTTACTGCTTGAGAGCAGCAAAATATATAATTTCTGGAGACTGAAAACATATCCTTTGTGATATCAAAGCTGGGCCAGGAAAACGTGTTTGCTCCAACCAAGGTCACACAGGGCTTTGATCCTAAAAACTGTTCTCAGCCAGAATTTCACAAAATTCCATTCTGGGCAGACCCCCAGTTTTGCTAAATGCAAACCCCACCCATACTCCAGAGCCCTACAACTCTGTCAAACAAAATGCTTGACTTGATTTGGTACGTGAACTTGATTACGAGCCATGGAATTTCAGAGTTGTGCCTGCAAGTCTGGAATTTAAATATTAGCCTTTCCGACCTGATTTGCTTTGATCTCCCAAGTTTACACTCACAAGTATTGATAACATGGCTCAAATCACAAGCAAGAGCACCAGGTCTGCAACCCACGGCTGCCAAGTGTATGCATATGTACATAGATCTCTGCTGAGATCAAAATGGATTTAGGTTACGCAAGTGCTTATCTGATGGTGGGGGAGCCCCGCACATGGGGCAGAGACAGAGTTTACTTTCCTGCAGCCAGTCATGCTTGCTTTATGCTATAGGACAGAAATCAGGAGTGAACTGTAGCTGAACCCTGAAAAGACCAGGCCCTGGCCTTGTGGCCAGACCTTCCTTAATTTCTTAGTCTGCTTTCTCATTGGGAAATGGCTGCCACAGTTAGCTATCATTTGCCAAGCATCTGTCTTATACTGGGTACCTTAAGTGTTTATATAATATTATTAATTATATGTAAAACTTATACATGCTAGGCACTATTCTATGAGTATCACATTTATGTCATTTTATCCGTACAACATTCATATAAAGTGGGACTACTATGATCTTCATTTTTTCAGGTGAGGAAACTGAGGCACATAATTAGTGAAAGACACACTGCAAATAAGTGGCAGAGCTAGGATTGGAACAGAGGAAGCATCTCTTTTTATCCTCTCAACAGCCTGGTGAGGCAGGTGTGGTCCTTTCACAAAGAAGGGAAAGAAGTTTATGTGACTTGCCAAAAATCAACCTGTTAAGGACTGAACCAAAATTTAAACCCAGGTCAAAAATCCAATGAGCATGCTTTTTAAAATATAGTATAGAGGCCTGTTTTTGTGTGGCCTGATTTTGTATGACAGGCTAGCTAAGAATGGTTTTTACATTTTAAAGGCATTGTTTACAGGACAAGAATAAAGAAGAATATGTGACAGACAGCATATGTGGCCCCAGAAAGCTTAAAATATTTACTGTCTGGCGCTTTATGGGAAAAGTTTGGCCATTCCGGCACTATACCAGCTCCCTCCATGTTGGCCTAAAGTACTGTTTAGGAGGATCAAGTCAAATCTTGGGAGTGGGAGTCTATGTATATAATTTGGGGAAGTTATTTCCCCTTCACTGGACCTCAGTTTCCCCATTTATTTATTTTTTTAAAAGATTTTATTGGGGAATTGGGGGAGGGGAACAGCATTGGGGAACCTGGGAAGGGGAACAGACAAGTTGCTGTTCTTTTGTTCTTCAGTCTAGTTGTGGAGGACATTGTTTTACTGGCCCATGTTTGTATCATCATTGCGCTCTTCTCAGGGAGGCAAATCGGTCACTGGCCTCTGCGCACAATGGCTCTTGGCAGCTCACACCGGTTGCCAGCCACTCACGCTGGCTGCCGGCCACTCACTGTAGCTTATGGCAGCCCACCACAGCAGGGGCTGCAGCTATGCCATCCTGGGGACTCACAGCAGCCCAGATCCAGGTGGAGCTGTTGTTTACCATCTTAGTAGCTGTAGAGGGCAGTGTCACTGGCCCTCATGTGGGATCCAAACCGGGGCCGCTGGTGTCCCAAGCCAGCTCTTAACCACCGTGCCACTCAGCCGGCCTCTCAGTTTCCCCATTTAAAAGGAGAAGTTAGAGGTCTGGAAGCCTCCTTCCAGCTCTAATCTGCTAACTAATGGAAGGCATTATCCTGATGCTATACTAACGCAAGGTATTGCTCTGTTTATTCTACTTCCCATCGTATTATTCTGTCACCTACTGTATTATAAGGAATTCAGACATAATTATCCTGCAACAGTCAAGAAAAACATATCCCCATCCCCTCCAAAAAATATCCCTGAAAGCTAAAATATGCTGCACCTCCAAAACATCAGCCCTTCTGTGATGTGTCCTGAATATAGACATTTTCTTCTAAGCTTAGTTTAGGCCCTTTGCTTATTCTTCCTCTTGGCATTTCAAGTTAATTTCCCCAGAAATATTTGCTTTTGATTCTCCCAATCTCTCCTAATCCCCTCCTCCTCTCCCAGTTCCCCATGGTATTCAACACCAGCAAAAAAATAAAATAAAAATAAAAATATTTAAAAATAAACAAGCACAGAGATCTTTCAATTTCTCTTCCATTTGTTTCCTAGTGTCAGACACACACACTTTTTCCTTTCCAGGATCCATTTCCTCCCCCGGAGTATGGTCTCCCATACATCCTAAGAACAAAGGCAGTTTCTTTTAATTTTCTGACCTCTCCTTCTCTCCTTCTCTTTATGTCTTGTTTGGCCAAGGCAGCCTTGCCCCTTACAGATTTACAATCTCTCCCAAAGTCCTCTTCACGCCCTCTCTCCCCAGGACATCATGACCTCACTCTGGTCTTCAGCACAGGACCCCTCTGCCCCAGGCATGCCTGTGGAGGGTGACAAAGTCGTCCATGCCCTGTGATGCTCGAGGGTCTGGTCTGTTTTCTTCTTACTCTAAGGAAGATGTGCCCGCCGAGTCAGACTCTCAGCCTCATATCTCCAGGACGGCTGCAGGAGGCTCCCAAAGGGTCCCTCTGCTTCTAGAGGCCTCTTCCTTCCTTGAATCATTCACCACTCTGCAGTCAAAGGGATCACTCCAGAACTCAAACCCACCTGAGTCACCTTCCTGCTTAAACACCTTCGGTGCTTCCTCAGTGCTGGTAGAGTAGAGTCTCCTGCCTTAACTCTCCATGGCCCAGTCTTTGCCTGTGTCTCATCTCATTTCCAGCCACTCCATCTCTCATCCCCAATGTCTTTGCTATACCGAAGTACGTAGAGTATTCCAAGCCTTCTGGACAATGTGATTTGCGTATTCCTTCCGTTGACAGGGAGCCCTTCCCAGCTCTGCTTTCCAGGAAACACCTGCACATTCTTCCCTCTGTGCAGAGTATCTTTCCTTTGCCCTTCTAGAGCCATATTCCACCTTTCCCCGTGTGCTCTATGCCCAGGAGGTTGATCTGTGGGGATGCCCTCAGTGGTTCTTGGCCAACTGGGAGCTTCACAGAGCAGAGGGAGAGAGCAAATGTATTCCTTCCATTCCCTCCTTGCAAAGTCACTGGAGCTGGCCATGTCCTGCTCCTCTTCAGGGGGTTCAACTCAGCAGGACTTCCCTCCCCTTGTGGGAAAAGTTCAGCAGCTAGGAAGCTCCTCTACTCTCCCCTGTGATTCTTGTACATCTGCACTTCTGCAGATAAGCTCTCCTCTATATATTTCATGGGAGCCATTGGTGGGCCAGTGAGACCTTCACTGATACATAGTGACCTAGCATAGGCCCCAGGGGGCCCTTTGCAGGCACCTCCCTGTTATGTCACATGCGGTTTTCTTCTTTGCCCACCAGACGGCTACGTTTTACCTTGTTTTACAGATCTTCAAGTTGCACGCCTACATTTAGTGAGCAGCTGCTACACGTTGGGCCACAGCCTAGGCACTGCAGATTCAGGGGTTGGTAGATGATAATTCCTGAACTTGAAGCACCCCTAGTCTGGCATGGAAGATAAGACTGAGGCCCCACTTGTGGCTATAAACACAGGAGTAGTGAGCAGTCATCTCGTGCTCAAATTCCAGTTCCATCATCAACTAGCTGTGTGATCTGGGTGTGTTCATGTCTCTGAGCCTCAGTTTCCTTATCTGTAGACGGAAATAAAATTAGCTGCCTCGGACAATGGTTGTAAAGGTTAAAATAGTTAGCATAGCGCCTGGTACTTAATAGGCACTCAATAAATGTCCACTATTATTTTGATTACAGCAGCTGCTCAGCATATATTAAATAAATGGATGATTGAATTTATTATCTCACTTGATCTCCATAACAACCCTCCCTCCACCCTTCCCCACTATATACATTCCAAGTAGACAGGGAAGGAATTCCTTTTCCCATTTCACAGATGATGAAACTGGGAGTACATTAACCAATAAACAAATGAGTGTCTAAGCCACTTAGCCTGCTCTGTGTCTCCTACCTCCTCCCAGTGGCCACAGCTAGGCTGTCTTTGTGGAGCCCTGGGCCCTGGAAAAGTGATTCTCGGCTTTCTCTCCAACTTTCCAGCTCCAGAGGACCTGTGCCAATAGCTCCCTGCGATTTGCTCTAACACAGTCTGGGGGCAGGTGTCCCGAAGTCTGTAAACACTAGTCCTGCTGGGCTCTGCTCCCCAAGCCCCAGCTTCCCAGAACCGGTGGCCCCAATTCCTGTTCAGCTGCTGCTCTTTCTGTAAGGCCTTTGCAAGCCCTGCTGCCCCTTCTGGTAAGTGTAGGGGCCTGGAGGGAGGTTCCACTTTCACATTCACTACCACGCCCACACTGAGATTTCTCAATGTGGCGGGGAAATTTCCTCTCTCTTGAGGCCTAACCTCATGTCTGCTCACAAACTCCTCAGTGTTTCAGAACATACTAAAGTCTCTCACTGAAGCTCAGGTCCCCTCAAGATCTAAACTTGAACCTGCCCCAGCAATAAGAGAGAACTAGTGCTTGCTTCGCCCCTGCTGCAGCTCTGCCCTATGCTCAGGCGTGCTTTGCTTGCACTCTGATGCACCCCTCCCAATGCCCCTTCGAGGCAGGCATCACCCCCGCTTTACAGATGTGGGGACTGAGGCTCAGGGTAATAAAATGGCTAGTGTTGGAATGTTCAAATGGGAAACCTACACCTGTGAGCTTTGGCAACAGTTGGAAATCGCCACGGAGCGGAAGTCCCCAAACGGAATTCCTCTTTGCTGCTTGTGTACCACAGATGCAGATCTGTTCCTTTGTTTCCTGTAATCTGCATGTTTATTTGTATTTCTATGGGTCTCTCCTACTTGGCTGCCCCTCCTCAAGGACAGCAAAGGTGACTCACTGATGCCCCTCCCCCTACCCCCAGCAGGAGGCCCGAGGCATAAAGGGATTGTTGGTCTGAGAAGTTAAAGCAGGCCAGAGAGCCAGGTGGTAGAGAATTAGTGAAGGGAGATGAGGGACGATGCCAGAGAAAAAGGTAAGACCAGATCAAGCAGGGGCCGGTGGGCCATGGTGTGGGCCTGGATTTAATTCTAAGGGCAAAGGGAAGCCATTGGAGGCTTTAGAGCAAGGCCCTTCCATGTTCTAAAAAATTGATTCTGGCTGTAGTGTGGAGAATTGATTAGATGGTGACAGACAAGGAAGCCCAGTTAGGAGCTGTCCGGGTAGACCAGGAAAGCGATTGGGGTGGGGGTGGGGGGGCTATCTCTCCAAGTCAGTGCTTCTCAGACTTGAATGGACATCAGAATCACCTGGAAGACACTAAAGCACAGTTTGCTGTCCTCCCTGCCTGCCCCCAAAGGCTTCTGATACAATAGATCTGGGGTGGGGCCTGAGAATTTGTATTTCTAGTCAGGTCTCAGATGATGGAGAAGCTGCTAGCCCCTGATGTCCACTGTCTTTAGGGAAAGAAGAGGAAAAGGATGAGAAAGGCACAGTCTTACCCTCAAAGAGCTTTCATTTCATGGGAGCACAATGTGACCAGCAATTCTAGAGAAATGGATGCATCTCCATGGTGACAGCCCAGAAAGGAACATCTCTGGAGTGTGGGGATGGAGCCAAGGGTTAGGGGAAGCATTGTGGGAAAAGGAACTATTCCATTGGCTTTTAATAGTTAATTAAGTAGGAGTCCGCCATGTCGGGGAGTTCACTGCGAAGGATGGCAAAGAGCGGGTACTCAGGGCAGAGGGAGCAGCTTCAGCTACATCAGAGGTGAGAAATAGCAAGGTATGTTTGAAAAAGAAAAAAAAAAAAGATGTGTTTGAACAATTGGGACTGAGAGGCTCCACAATGAAGCTGGTCTAGGTGAAAACTGTATCATGAGGGCTGTGTATGCCCTACAAATTAAGGAGTTTGGAGCTTATCCTGTGGAGCAGAGGATTCTAAACATTTGGGCGGGGTAGGGGGAGGTGAGGAATGTCACAGATCCCTCTGAGAATCTGATCCTGATCGGAGTTCATGTGCACACAAACAGAACTGGCGTGTACATTGCAGGGTGTTCACAAATGCCCTGAAGCCTATTAGAGTGCCTGCCGTGGATGACAGGTTTTAAGCAGAGAGGTAGCCTAATTAGATTTTATAACAAAAGAATCTCTTGCTGGGGATGTAAAGAACTGGATACAAAGAAGCTAGGGTTCAACAGTCTGGGTGAGAGGAAATGAATGGCATTGGGTTGGGGACCAGTGTCACATCTATAACATAACAGTTAGGTTGACAGATGTCAAGATCAACTTACTTTTCAGCAAGGTCACTCTGCTCAGTGGAAAAAGCAATGGTTGAGAACTGAGCACAGAGGCTGTCCTTCCATGGCTTAAAGCTAGGCTGATGGATAATACAAGTCAGCTAAGCAAGGAGCCATCTCTACCCTTACCCTGCCTACTGGAATCCGCTGGTCATCGGTCAGTGGAGGCCCAGCTATCCCATGCCTTTGAGGGCTGGAAGCCAAGGACGTGAAGGAAGGCAGCACTCTGACGAGCTAAGTGGGCTAGTGAGTTTTGGTGAAAGAGCGAGGTGTCATTCTTTCCAAAAGTTTTGCAATAGCCCTAGGAAGCAGACAGAGCTAAGATGATTATCTCCATTGTACGGATGGGACACTGAAGGCCAGAGAAGGTGAGGACTTGCCAAAAGACACGTAGCAAACACCAGGGCAAAGCTAAGAATAGGAGCCCAAGAACACTGGACTCATGTCAGTAGCTTGCCTTAGGCTAGCCCTGCCATGGTCATTTCTGGTGGCTCTGAAATACTGTAATTCTGTGATTCTTGCAAAAGTCTTCTCACCATTAGCTCAATGCTGTTGTTTTCTTTTGACCTTTGATCTATATCTGACCTTTTCACCCCAAGGTCTTACTCTCAACCACTGTGAAGTATGGAGCCAGCTATTTGGTTTCTCTGCCTTGAGTTTTCTCTTCTCTGAACAATAACAGTTCTGCAAAGACTTCCAAGACCCAAAATTCTGCCCAGGTTTTGAGGTGACAACTTGATTCTCACTGGCCCACCTCCTTTTATATATAGTTACCAGGGAATAATACGAATAATGATGATAATGAACATTTATTTCTTCCCATGGGCCAACCACTGATCTAAATACTTTTAAGCCTCAAAGCAACTTTATAAGGCAATTGCTATTACTGTCCCCATTTCATAGATAAGAAAACCAGAAACACACAGAGAGGTTACATTACTTAATGTAAGATCACAGTTAACAAGCTGTGGAACCAGGGTTCAAACACAAGCAGTTGCCTCAGGGTTTATGCTCCTTGTCCCCAGGAGCTGAGTAGCAGGGGCTAAGAGTGCCAGAAAGGTATGAAAACTGCCAAGAGAACTGTCAGCAATAGGTGGCTCACTACCCCTCAGGGGCATTTTTTCTCATTATCCTCATTTTGTAATTCATGCTACCTCCCACCATCTGCACCTCCCACCACTTATAAGAAGTTTTCTAGTGACTTGTGGAAGGATTTGCCAGATTTAGCAAGAAAAAAAAAAGAAAGAAAGAAAAAAGAAAGGAAGAAACAGAACATCTGCTTAAATTCGAATTCAGACACACACTAAATTTTTTGTATAAGTATATCCCATGCAACATTCAGGATGTACTAATAGCAAAAAAGTTTCCATTATTTATCTGAAATTCAAATTTAACTGGGCATCCCGTATTTTATCTGGCAAACCTACTTCCAGTACAACAAAATAAGGACAAGTGATGGCAATTTCCCTTGAAAAGGCTGAATAGATATTATTGTTTTGTTCTCTGGTCTAGAAGGTTGACATGATGGGCTTGGCTGAATCATTTTCAAGGGAATAGGGATGACCCCTCCTCCCTCATCTCCGTTGGGAAGTCCTTTGGGGCCTCCAAAATCACCCGAGGGAACCTGAAACAGCCTTCTGAACTGGAGAGAAACTCCCCAGAATGATCTGGAATAGGCCTGGTTTACTGGCTGCCTGTTTCCCCTGGTTCAGTTTTCAATGTCCTGCTTACATCTTAGTAGGTACCTTAAATGGTAATCTCCCACCTTTTCCACTCTCCAGCACATGCCCAGGGCCCAAGGCCCTTTTAGGACACTGGGGTGTTCAAAGCTACTGCTCCTCTCAGAATGTAGATAACCTCTTCTGTCATAATTAGAGAAAAATTAAGAAAAACATCGAGCAGACTCTCAGTCAATGTAACCCTTTCACTTCCCCCTTGCCATTTCACAATGAGGAGTCAATATGGGTCATTTTCTTGGGTTTTCCTCATATTGAACATTATGGAGTTCTGGGAGAAGACAACCAGTCCCCAAGGATTGTCTGATCTTAACAACATGTTGTGAATTCCCAGAAATCCCCCCTCTCCAAGAACTCAGTTTTGAAATATAAATATGTGGGCTTACTCCACATCACAGACATCTGTGCTGAAGCTTACTTTCTCATGGCTGGATCCCAGACAGACCCCTTGTTGACCAAACTCCTACCTCCTCATCACAACCTGACCCAATGCTTCCCCCCTCCCCTCCCCCACTGCCTCCCACCGGTGCCCTGTGTAGAGTGGTTTCTATCAAAAGAGCATGTTTCAGCTCATTGGGAAACTGTCCTCTCATATGCTTTCAATCTGCTTTGTCTTCCCTGATTACCAAGATGTCTCGGACCAAATCACATTTAGATGAAATGCATTTGGGTGGGTGTACCCTGCCTGCCTCAGCAGAAATATTAGAGCAGCCACCCAGAGCAGAGCTGAGCCATGCAAGAAATGCAGATCAACACCCCAAAGCAAAGGGAAGTTTATAAAAAGTGTATCAACGTTTGTAAATGTATAAATGTATAGGCATTCTGATTAGGCCCCAGGCAAAGGCCATAGTATTTCCTCAAGGAGGGGAATTCATTTAAAAAGGATTTAGGACAGAACAAAAACAAACCCTGCTTGGGTTTTACAGCTTTGTGGATAGCAAAAGCCTGATAGCAACTTTCCCTTCCTCCCTGACTTTCTAACAGTTCTCACTATGGGGCTGTGAAGAACAGGTCCCCAGTTTTTTTCTCTGAATAGTTTCTTAGCAGAAGCTGCTAAACTGACCTTATTAGCCAGACATGTCCTTGGTTTTGTCAGTTGGAGCCAGAATATCCTCACAATCATTACCTTTATCATCCCATGGTTAAGAATCATTGATCATTTATTTTGTGGCAGGAATTTTTGCTAAATAAATATTCTACGTGATTTATCTCACTTCATTTCATAACGATCTCCTATGAGAGGTACATTTTTTAAGATTTTATTTTCTTAGAGCAGTTTAAGGTTCACAGCAGAATTGAGGGGAATGTGCAGAGATTTCCCATATTCCCCTGCCCCAACATATGCAGAGCCTCCCCCGTTATCACCATCCCTCACCAGAGTGGTGCATCTGTTATACTTGATGAGCCTACATGGATACATGATAATCACCCCAAGTCTATCATTTACCCTTGATGTTGTTTGGACAGCATTCTATGGGTTTGGACAAATGTATAATGACATGTATCCATCAGGATAATATAATATAGAGCATTTTTACCACCTTAAAAATCTCAGTGCACTACCTATTCACTTCCCCCGTCATCCCAACCCCTGGCAACCACTGATCTATTTACTGTCTCCATAGTTTTGCCTTTTCCAGAAGTCATATAGTTGGAACCATATAGTATGTAGCCTTTTCTGATTGGCTTCTTTCACTTAGCAGTATGCATTTAAGGCTCCTCCACATCTTTTCAGGACTTGATAGTTCATTTTTTTTTAGCACTGAGTAACAGTCCATCATCTGGATGTACCACAGTTTATATATCTATTCACCTACTGCAAGACTTCTTAGTGGCTTCCAAGTTTTGACAACTATGAAGAAAGCTATAAAAATTCATGTGCAGGTTTTGGTTTGGATGTGAAGTTTTCAACTTCTTTGGGTAAATATCAAAGAGTGTGATTGCTGGATCATATGGTAAGAGTGTGTTTAGTTTTGTTAGAAACTGAAAAACTGTCTTGAAGAGTGGCTGTATCATTTTGCATTCCCATTGGTAATAACGAGGGTTCCTATTATTTCACACCCTCTTCAGCATTTGCTGTTGTCAGTGTTCAGGATTTTGGCCATTCTACAATAATAGGTGTGTACTGATATATCATTGTTGTTTTAAATTGCATTTCTCTGATGACATGTAATGTGGAACATCTTTTCAAGTTTATTTGCCATCTGTATATTTTCATATGTTGATTTGCCATGTGTATATCTTCCTTGGTGAGGTATCTGTTAAGATCTTGGCCCTGTTTTTCTTTTGAGGGCAGTGTCACTGGCCCTCATATGTGGGACCGAACTGGGGCGGATGGCTTCCCAAGCCAGCACTTAACCACCACGCCACTCGGCCGGCCCTATTGGCCCATTTTTTAATCAGGTTGTTTTCCTATTGTTGAGTTTTAAGAGTTCTTTGTATATTCTGGGTAATAGTCTTTATCAGATGGACATTTTGCAAATATTTTCTCCTAAACTGTGGGTTGTCTTCTTTTTTGTTTTGTTTTGTTTTGTTTTGTTTTTAGAGGGCAGTGTCTCTGGCTCTCATATGTGGGATCCGAACCGGGGCCGCTGGCATCCCAAGCCAGCTCTTAACCACCGCCCCACTCGGCCGGCCCTGTGGGTTGTCTTCTAATTCTATTGATAATCTCTTTCACTGAGCAGAAGTTTTTAATTTAAATGAAGTCCAGCTTATCAATTATTTCTTTCATGGATCATGACTTTCGGGTTATATTTAAAAAGCATCACCATACCCAAGGTCATCTATGTTATCTCTTATGTTATCATCTAGGAATTGTATAGTTTTACATTTTATACTTAGGTCTGTGATCCATTTTGAATTAATTTTTCTGAAGGATGTAGATCTGTGTCTAGGTTCAATTTTTTTGCATGTGTATGCTCAGTTGTTATAGCACCATTTGTTGAAAAGACTACATTTGCTCCATTGTACTTCTTTTACTCCTTGGTCAAAAATCAGTTAACTGTATGCATGGGGCTCTACTTCTGGGTTTCTGTTTCTGTTCTATAGATCTGTTTGCCTATTCTTTTGCCAATACCACACTGTCTTGATTACTATAACTTCACAGTAAGTCTGGCAGTTGGGTACTTTCAGTCCTTCAACTTTGTTGTTCTCCTTCAATATTGTGGTAGCTATTTTGCATCTTTTGCCTCTGCATGTCAACTTTAGAATCAGTTTGTTGATATACACAAAATAACTTGCTAGGATTTTTATTGAGATTGCATTGAGTCTATAGATCAAGTTGCAAAGAACTGATATCTTGATAATACTGAGTCTTCCTATCCATAAACATCAACGATCTTTCCATTCAGTTTTTCTTTAATATCATTCATCAGAGTTTTGTAGTTTTCCTCGGATATATCTTGTACATATTTTGTTAGATTTATACCTCTGTATTTCATTTTTTTTTTGGTGCTAATGTTAATGGTATTGTATTTTTAATTTCAAATTCCATTTGTTCATATCTGGTATATAGGAAAGCAATTGATTTTTGTACACTGACTTTGTACCTTGCAACCTTGTAATAATCACTTACTAGTTCCAGGAGTTTTGTTGTTGTGGATTCAGATTTTCTACTTAGATGATCATGTCATCTATTAAAGATAGTTTTATTTCTTTCTTCTTAATCTGTATAACTTTTATTCCCTTTTCTTATCTTATTACATTAACTAGACCTTACAGTATGATGTTGAAAAGATGTGGTGAGAGGGAAGGAACATCTTTGTCTTGTACCTGATTTAAAAGGAAAGTCTGAGTTTCTAACTGTTAAGTATGGTGTTAGCTGTGGGGGGGGGCGTTATTTGTTTCTTTGTTTCTGTAGATATTCCTTATCAAATTGGCAAAGTCCCTCTCTATTCCTAGTTTACTGAGAGGTTTGTTTGTTTTTTTTATCATAAATGGGTGTTGGACTTTGTCAAATGCTTTTTCTGAATCTATTAATTTGATCATATGATCATGTGATTTTTTTCTGAGCCTACTGATATGATGGATTACATTAATCGATTTTCTAATGTTGAGCCAGCCTTGCACATCTGGGGTAAACTCTGCTTGATCATGGTATACAATTTTTTTTATATACCATTGGGTTAAATTTGAGAATATTTTGTTGAGGAGTTTTGCATCTATGTTCATTAGAGATATTGGTCAGTAGTTTTCTTGTAATGTCTTTGTCTGTTTTGGTATTAGGGTAATGCTGGCCTCATAGAAATGAGTTAGAAAGTATGCCCTCTGCTTCTATCCTTAGAGATTTGGTATCATCTCTTTCAAATGGTTAGTGGAATTCACCAGTGAATCCATCTGGGCCTGGAGCTTTCTGTTTTGGAAAGTTGTTAATTATTGATACAATTTCTTTAATAGACATAGGCTTATCCTCTGGGGACTTTACAAAATTGGGTTTTCGAGGAGCAAGTATGGAAGCATACAGACCTGTTCAGAGGGTATTGCAATAACCACAGCAGGAGATGACGGTGGTTAGAAGCAAGGTAGGTATGTTGTGAATGTGTAAGGTGCGTGAAAATTCTAGGTATTCTTTGAATGTAGAGCCCACTGCATCTGTTAAATGATCAGGTTTGGGGCATGAGAGAGTGTGCCTCAGTCTCCTTGTCTGAATATAGGGATAATATTTGTACTACAAGGTTGTTAAACTTCACAGTGGATATTCAAGAAATATGAATTTTCTCTCTCAGCAGCACAGAGCTGCAACTGTAAGTGATCACAGGATAGTTAATCATGGTAGGTTATTTAAGGTTTGGGTAGGGAGGAGAAGATGATAAATTTCAAATACCTGTGGGACTCCCAAAGGGAGAGGTTCCATTGCAAAGGTGTAGCACACAATTTGGGATAAAGGCTCCAGATATAGTTTGGGGGTAAAAGTTTGGGAAATGTCAATGTCACTGAAACCACTGGGGCAAATCAAGCATAGAGTCCTTCCTCATTCCCATAATAATACTATGCATCACTTAGGGGACTAATACGTACCTTACAGGGGAAATAACAAAAACCATTAAGAGTAGAATGAAAAATCTGGTATCATATGAAATAAGGGGATCATTATTCCAGAATTTCAGGCTAAGAGAAGCCAGGGAAACTGATCTCACGCATAGGTATGCGTTTCTGGATGTGTAGTATAAAGGGAAACTGAGAAGCTACATGGCTGTCGCTAATCAAGAAAAGGAAGCAGTGTAGGCAACATGGGTGTAAATCAAGAGGCTTGAGTCCTCATCCAGGTCTTTTACCTTCACATTACCTGTTTTTTAACACAACCATGTAATTGTAATTGGTTTGGGTCAGCTGATAGCACATCTAGTTGGTCAGTGTTTCTGCATCTATGAGCTTGCTGGCTTTGTACAAATGCATGGTCTATAGGATCCCCAAGGGACAACACATACATGGTACATTCCTTGCAAAATATTTATGTGCTGTAAAGGCTAGTTTCCTCTTTCACTACTTTATTAGTATTTCTCCATCTACCCCATGTACCTGGGATCAGCAGACCTGGGTTCTGTTCTGGCTCTATCATAATCCAATGGCATCTGTGAGCTGAGGTGACTGATCTACTCTGCACACTCGCACAACCACGTGAAGGTCGCTAATACACTGTCACTCCAGAAGATGGGGGCTAGAGTGAGCCGGGGGGATGGGGTGCCTGGAGAGTTTGTCATGGAAGGATGGACTGAAATACATAGGGATTTTTTGTTTTTCATGGCAAATAGGAAATTTGACTAAGATGTGCTAATGTCTTCAAATGTTTTAAGAGCAACAATTTGCTTGTTTCTCTTCTACACTAATATATGAATGTGTCAAAGAGATATACTTTAGCTCATCATTATAAAAGATATCTCTAATTATCTTTGTCAGTCAACAGTGAAGTAAGCTCTTTTTGGAGGAAGATGACTGATGGAACCGTTTTAGCTTGGGTTCAAATATCAGATCTAAGATTGGACTAGAGGAACAATACCCTCTTGCCTCCTCATCCCCCCTTCCTATCTCTGTGATCCTCTGACTCTATTTCAAAGGAACAAAACTAATGGACTTTTACTAAGTGGGTGTCAAACCTTAGGCCCCTTTGTCTGCCAAGATGCAAAATGTCAATTTGACCCAAGATATTCATAACTCTTCTGAGTGATTAATAGAGGAGGCAAATACCTCTCATTCCTCAGGGCTACCAAGGACCATGTGGTAACTGACCTCATCTGGGCACCGAATGGTACCCCAGCCCCCCTGAGGGTAACTTCTGCCTAGTGCAGCCCCAGGTCAAGGCCGATCAATTTTGCTTTGAGGGGAGGAATGTGAGGCATGTCCTCAATGAAAGCCCAGAACAGATGTTATGTTGTTCTTTTATGACAGCCTTTGCTAAGTGGGTTGTGAGCTGGGCCCTTAGATGTCAAGCCAGGCTTGGCTGCAGAAGCTAATCAAGAGATAATCAGGCCCCTTTCAGACAAAGGGAGAAAGTCCACTGGGTAAGATGGGGGGGGGGGCGGTGAGCTATCCCAGAAGCTGGGTGAGTATAAAGGAGATTCAAAGCCTGAAAGAACCTAACAGGCCAAATAGTTTGACCCCTTGATTTTACAGATAAAGAAACTGAAGATCAGAGAGACAGTGACTTCCTTGATGTCATGCAGAAAATCAGCCGCATCAGGACTGGGATTAGGGCTAGGCAAGTGAGGCATTTCCACAACTCTGAGAGTGACCCCTCCTTATATTTTGTACTCTTAGTTACCTCGCTCACCTCACCCTAGTCTCAGCTCTGAACCCTTAACACCCAGGCTGGAAGACACCTGCCTCAAAGTCCCTTCAGAGAGAGTCTATCCATGGAAGGCACCATGTTTCTTAGCAGATGATCCTGACCCAACTGGACCAAAGAAGGACCCCTGCCCACAGGTAGCCAATAGCAGCCTGGCTAGAAGCTGGAGGTGGTCTGGTGTGGGCAGCTGGCCCATCAGGGCCAAAGTGATTTAACTGAACAATCAGATTCTCTCTTGGGAACTGGAATCAGCAATAAGGAGAAACAGACTTGTAGTTGAGAGAGGAAGTCAAAGGCATTCTTGTTCTTCAGTTCTGTTGCTTTCACTGTCTTCCATGTTTGTGCCTGGAAAGGGAGATAGGGATGACCAATCCTATGCCTCTCCCAACTTATGTCTGTCAGTGATGGGTGAACCCCTTGTGCCACTGCTCAGATTCCGTGCCACTACTGTGGGGACCACCTACCTCCCCATTCATTGATTTAACAATGATTGAACAGCTCCTTTTTGCTAAGTACAAAAGTTATTAACACTTGGTCCCTGATCTTAGGTGCTCACACCTTAGCTTGGGAGGCAGACAAAAAAGACATAATTATATTACCACTTGATGAGTACAATGAAGGAGAAAAGTAACAGGTATTGTTGGGGCACCAGGGAAAGATACATAACCCAGCTGGCAGAACTGGGAATTGGTGCAAAGAAGGCTTTCTGAGGAGGTGTTGCCTGAACTGAGTTTAAAAATGATGAGCAGGGAAGATAGGAAAAGGGAATTCCAGGCTTGATCAACATGCCGCGCTGAGGCCCAGCATGGTATGTGCAGAGGAAGCAAGCAGTTTGATAATCGTATGACTTCTAAGTCAGGCAGGGCATAGCCAGAGGGAGGCTAAATCTTATAAGCCAGGCTAAGGAGCATGGACTTCATAGTCCAGGCCAGCTCTCACACACTGGCAGCCCAAGGCTATACTCAGAGCCAGGACAAGCTTTATTTGGCCCCCAGAGGATTTTATAGAATGCTGAGTTTGAATGCTTTTAGACAGCCATACTTCAGTTCGCCACAATCCTCACTGCCCCTCATTGCCTATCCATGGTCCTGGCACTCGTTTATGTTTCCTTCTGCCTTCTGTAGGCTCAGAGAGCATGGTGCCTGCTCTGGATGGTGAAGGGTCTATGAGGGTGTGATCAGGCCTCTGCTTTCCAAAGGTTCCGTTGGTGGTGATAAGGAGAAGGGATTGATAGAGATGCTCTGGAGGCAGACAAGTCCTTTGGAGGCCATGGCAATCATTCAGGCAAAATATGTCAAGGGCCTGGAATTGTTCCATGGAGGAGGGCATAGTAAGCATGGAGTGATGGCCCCAACATCACTACAGTGTGCCCTTGAAGCCTGAGGAGATGCAGGAGACAGTGATGGGCTTGGCGCCAATAATTCTATGTCCAGAATGCTGTGAGAGTCCCTAACTTATTGGGTACCTCCTATGCCTCAGAGGCTTAACATCAATCATCTCTTGTAATTATCCCAACAACCCTGTGAAACTATTAGTGCCCCTTCCACACCATTCTCTAAAGCTTGAGAGGTTAGGAAACACCCATGATGGGTCCTTGCTAAGTGGCTGGCCTAGAATGCAGACCCGGAATTATGTGACTGCAAAGCTTGCTCCTCATCATACACCTTACATGCTGCTCAGTGGGTTTGTCTGGACCATGTTTGGAGCCTAGAGGCCACCAGAGCAGTGTTTTGGGGAGATGACCCAGCAGAAAATCAATATGGACTTTGGGAGCCACATGACTGAGAAAAAAAGAACTGAGGATAAACTATCAAGGAGACAAGCCGCAATGTGTGTTTGAAGCATAGATATTTGGCTTGGCAAAGCCCTACTACCTTTCTCTCTGAAAACAAGAAACATTTCTAAGTTCGTTTACACATGAGAATACCAATGCCAAAGCAAGAGTAGGCATTTTACTTTAGGATCCACTGGCTACAAAAACTCTGAAGGGGGAATCAGGCTGGAGAGGATCCTTCCAAAAGGGTCCCAGATACCCCAGACTGAGAGCTCCTGCCCCAGCTCTGCTCTCTCTTTTGTCCCCCACCAGCTCTGAGGAAAATTTGAAAACACCCCAATGACCCTAAAAGTCCTCCCCAGGGAATCAAGCCCTCCCTCTAAGGCAGCAGTTCTCAAAGTATGGTCCCCAACAGACCAGCATCTCCATCACCTGGGAACTTGTTAGGAATGCAAATCCAGACCCCACCCAAGTATCCTGAATCAGAAACTCAGCGGGCACAGAGCTGAGCACACTGTGTTTCAACAAGTCCACTAAGGGATCCTGCCTGATGTGAGTCCAGTTTTGAGAACTACTGCCATAAGTGATAATGTGACGGCATGAATGTTGTAGTGAATGCTTTAATGAATCTCATGTATTTTTTCTGCAATATCCTGGGCTACCTCCAAATGAGTAAAGAATTTCTACACCATCACGTAGGGTCCAGTAGAATCCCAGGCATGGCCAGTCAAAGGATGGGCTTGGGCAGGTAGAACACTGGTAGGTTAGAATTCAAGTCCCATGCTGGCTTGTTTGGTTTGGTTTGGTTTGGTTTTGATTTTGCTTGATCTGATCTCAGCTTCAGTGCTTAGGGAAGCCCACTTGATCTGATCTCAGCTTCAGTGGCACCTCCTTAGGGAAGCCCTCCCAGCTTTCCTGGGCTACAGTTAGAGACTCCCATCACATTTTCCAAGAAGTATCCCAAGATCCTGCTCATCATATCAGTCCACTTCACTCTGAGCTCAGTGTGGGTAGAGCCTGGAGTTTTCCCAGTCGCCCTTGCACCCCCAGAATCTAGCAGAGGGACAGTCAGGCAATGCATGTTTAGTTAATTAAACACCAAGCTCACCTTTGCCTGTAGGATCTCGTTATGGGAGTTCCCTAGATTGCTTTCCCCCACCTCCCCTCATAACTTTTTCTATCTTCTCATTCCAACCTTAGTTGCTGGGTCACCATCTCCTGACCACCGAACCGAACGCAGGCCCTGAGTCAGTCTCTACCATCCCTGCTGCTTTGTATTCCACTTCTCACTATTTGCCAGTCTACTTGATTATTCTGTGTTCTGATCCCCCACACGCACCCCAACCCCCTGGAGTGCAAGTTCCAAAGTCAAGGGCTGGTCTGTCTTACTCAACTCTGTCCCCGCAGCATATGGGAGTCCCTCAGTAAATGACTTTCGGATGATGAATGACTTTTCGCTGACTCATTTATTTAAACACTCATACATCATTTCTGTATGATCATTTTAGAGATTGAAAAAAATAAACCCAAGAAGTGATTTGTCCAGGTCACACAGCTAGTGGGTAGCAGGACTGTAGCTAGCATCTATGCTTCTCTGGCTTTCGAGACAGCCCTCTGTCCGCCATATCAGTTACCTCTTTGCTAGACTAAAAAGTGTGGTACTTTTCTTGTAAGTAATGGGGATCCATTGAATATTAGAAGTTTTCAGGAAGTAGCAGGATGGGTTTTATTTTACTACCTGCCACATTGACTAGTCTTATTTCAAAGTCATCTGCTTTTCCATCTGTGGGTCACGAAATCATTGCTGCACACCATAAATCCATCATCGACGTTTCCTCGCAGCTGCGTTAGCTGACAGCTCTGAATCACCAGTGCTGTGAAGATGCCAGGAGAGCGGGTGCTGTCAAAGCATATCAACTGGAGACAGCCCGCGACTGCCGATGGTTGCACTAATGTACCTGTGCCGTGCCTGAGGCCCGTCTGCCTGCCTAGCTGCTACAGGAGGGATACACGGAGATACAGGGATGTCCTATCAGGACGCAGGTCATTCATATCAGAGGATTATATATGACCCCGTATTAAGTGCAAGTTTTGCTTGAGTAACCGAGAGCCTCAAAGCTGTAGAGAAATATAGCCTCTTTGCTATAAATTTGGACCAAAAGGAGAATATCAAAGTTCACTGAAGCATCTTTGATAATGGCAAAACAACACCATCAACAACAAAAAATGGGATTGTGATACGAACTGTAGTATTTTCATAGTACTATTAAAATCTGATTAAAAATAGGTAGATATAACTGGATTCTCATAATAAATTGATTATAAAAATTAGGTCACAGAATTTAAAATACCATATGAGCCTATTTTTGTTTTAGGAAAGTATAGATGGATAGACGGATGCATGGTTGGATAGAAAGATCACAGATAGTTGTGTAGAAAGGAAGGTATAAGTATAGCTAGACAGACAGACATATGGGTGAGATAGAAAGACAAAAGCAAGACTGGAAACCTTACCAACATGTTAACAGCAGCTATATCTGGATGGAGAAATTTAGAGTAATTTTTAAAATTGCTCACTTTTATTTCCTGATCATTGAATAATAAGTTTATATTGGTCTTGTTAATACATAATTATTAATACCAACAATTCTAATATTCAGAGCCAAGAACTCATGTTTTATTTATATTTCCTCTTTATTCTTCCTGAGGGGTGTTCATATCATCCATCCATCCATCCATCCATCCATCCATCCATCCATCCAGGAGGCAAAGTATATTTGGACTTAAGGTTGACATTTAAATAATACACGATGATATTTTTATATCCATTTCATATGCTTTCATGACTCTGGGTTGTTTTGCTTTTTAATTCTTCTGTAGACCTTAGGGTCACTTTCTACACTCCACCATACCATCCAGATTCTCCTGATCAATATCTACTCATGCCCCAAGAACTTCTTCAATCTCACCATTCCCCCGCTTTTCTTTGTTGTTGCTTTTAACCCCCACTTCTACTCTCTCCTCTCCATACCACCTGAGTTCTCCCATTGTACCTATACCTCACTCTATTTGGAAATTTTCAATCTGTATGGTTACTATCTATGTACTTCTGTCCCTTAATTGGCCTAGGTTCTCATTGATGCCTTTTCACTTTCATCTCTGTATCAGTGTCTAATTGCCTAATAAAAGCTCACCTGATTCTCCTACAGATATGCTCTCATCAGCCTAAGAGAAAGCTTGCTTAAAAACCTGGAAGCCATTCACTTACTCAACAGGCATCGACTATGTGACAAGTATAGAGATTCAAAAGGTACAGTCTTTCCCTGCAGGTTCTACAGCCAGGTGTAGCAGGCAGACATGGGCACATGAAAATGAACCATAAACATGATGCCAGAGGATATCAATGTCCTATTACAGCCTAGAAAGTGAGCCTTCGTAGAGTTCAAGAGGCCTCTGCAGGTTGTGTAAATGGGGAAAGACTTCTCAGGGATTTCAAGAAGAGAAAGATACAGACAAACAGACAATGGGGTGGGGATCTCGGGGAGGGGGGGCGGGAAACAGTGTGGCAAAGGTGCAGAGGTCTGAGCTCCTGGCTTGTTCCTGGGGTTCACAGTCTGTGGGAGTGGGAAGGCCTCAGACTGAGTTCAGCCCTAGGGGTTGCACCTAGCTGATCACTTACAAGCTGTTTGGTTTCTCTGACCTTCAGCTTTCTTATTCATGGACTGGATGTTTTTCACCTGTTTTATCTGCCTCACAAAGAAGTTGGGACATTCAAATGACACAATTACATGATGTGTGGAAGCCCTTTGTAAATTGCAAAGCAGTATGCTTATGGAATTCAAAAACAAAGCATGATCAACAATATAGCCAGAGAAATGGAAGAGAAGGGAAATGCTGAAGTATTTTGGAAACATTTAGGGCATGGTTTGGAGAAGGCTTTCAAGATTCTGAATTTGTTTCCCATTTGGATCTCATAATCCCCAGGATCACTTCTACTATGAATCATTCCACATTGATCTAGCCCCGCCACCCCAGTCTGAGTGAGGTACCATATACCTCTGTGTTCCTAATCTCACTCGCTAGTAAAACAGCCTTTTAATTTCTGTGAACACATCTATTCCCCAAACCAGGCCGGGAGTTTATTGAAGGCAGGCACTCTTCCCTATTCATTTTATGTCCTCAGTGGCTAGGACAGTGCCTGGCACATAGTGGGCAATCAGTAGATGTATGCCAGTGACCACTATCCTAATGGCTGCTAGTCATGAATCTCTTACCAGGTAGCAGTCATTTTGCTAAGCTCTTAAGAATTTGCTCATCCTGCAATAGCCTTACTAAATAGATCTTATTTCCATTTCACAGAGGTTGAAAGTGAGTCTTGGGAAGCTAAATAACTTGGCTAGGTTTGCCCACCTTATAAGCATTGGAGCCAGCATTTAAGCTGAAGCAGTTAGACTTTAGAGTGCTGTACCTTTCTCATTAACTCATTTACTCATTCATACCACCAATAATAATTATGTGCTTCTCATATGCCAGGAAACGGTCCCGGCTGAAGGACTATGTCTGGAAGAAGTGATAAACAGGATCTCAGATAATCCCAGGCTAGGTGAGAAATGTGAAACAGATGTGGGACCAAAGTACAGAACATCCCAGAGGCGTGGGCGACTCATCTGTGGGCGGAGGTGGAGAAAGACTCCAAAAGAGGAGAAAGAAGCAAGGCCATCCCCGATGGACAGAGGAAAGGGCAAGTGCAAGGACACCAAGGTGGGAAGCAGCAAGTCTAGTATGGATGACTAGACAGTGTGCATCTTGAGATGGAAACCATGTCTTTTCAAAAACCTATATTTTCATAACCCTGCACAGCATCTGGAACTAGGCACCCCAAACTAGTGTGAATTTGATGAATGAACGATACTGGTTTCTACATTTAAAAAAGAGAGCACGCCTCTGACTTCAGAAGGACACTGGTAGGCTGAAATGGGAAGATGACTCCAACCTGCAACGGGCAGCCAAGGATGACCAAAAGGAAATGAATTTGTGTGTTTGCCAAGAATCTCTTTGCTTGGCTCAAAATATCCCCAGCCCTCCACCTCAAATCTCCTCTTCTGTTAACAAAAGGCAAAAAACAAGTCCTTGTTTAAGGTGCTGTGGCTTTTGCAGGTTGCTAGGATATCAATATATTTACCCACAACCACAGACATTTGGCTCAAGAATAGCCCACTCAGCCTTCACATGAGGCTAGATCATGGGGATTTGATCCCCATGAGGCCGTGAAGGGCTTTGAAACCAGCCAGGGAGTTGATAATAGCTTGGAGATGCCACAGCTGAAGGTTTTTTCCATGTTTTGCTATAATAAGCCTTTCTTTTTGTTGTTAGGTTGATTTGCTTTGGCTTCTTTTAGGGGTACCAAGTTCAGTTGTGATCTGAACCTGCTTTTTTACACCTAAAAAACCATGATGGAGAGAAAGGAGTCATGTTTTTCGACTCCACAGTCCCTGGGCTTTCAACATGGGGATGTCTGCATCGAGATGTCCTCAGTGAAAATAGGACTTCTGATTTGGGGAGCCCTTTGGGTGGATATGCAGGAAATATGGCCTACATCAGGTTGAAATCCTGGCCCAAGTGCCAAATACCAGAAGACAGCTGTCTCTCTATGATTTGGGGGCAGGGGTGGGAGGGAATGTTTTCTAACAAACTACAAGATACAAAACCTATACCAAGGCTGACTCAAAACCCATACCAAAGCCAAGCACTTAGCTTCCACATGCCTCAAATGCAAATCAATTCGACCACAGAAGAGGAAAGCAAAATGGACTTACTTCCTGAATTGTAAAGCTCTTCTGAATCACTGCATTCTCTAACCAAACAAAACAAAACAAGGTTCTTCCATCTCAACTCAGCTCCTTTGTTAAAGAGCTGCAGCTTTCTTTTGGCATCACCATCACTCAGTATTTTTTAAGGCCCTCTTTACATGGACTCCAGGGCTACAATATCCAGCTGGATCCTACCTACCATGATTGGATAATTCACAAATGTGCCTTATGCTGAATTCCCATAGAGACTGGGATAAAGGATCTTCTCCTTGGCTGAAGCATTATTTCAATGGGCAAATGTTCTTCTAATTGTTGGCAGCAAGGGCAGCTTAATATCAATACTTCTAAAACTCATTTTGGGCTGACAACTACAAAAATGTCATTGTCTCCTAGCCAATAACCCTGACAATCGCTCATTTTTTAATGGTAATTTTAGTGACATAATTTGCAACTAATTCAACCTTGAAGACTCTGGCAAGTTATATGGCTCAAAACTACACGTTCTATACTACAGTATATTATTAAAACCATTTCTGCTTTTCTAGTGGACAATTGGCAACCCCAACTGGGTTTTCAAATGGCTTTGAGAAGCGTTCATGTCTAAGTCAGCCAACTATAGTCAACGTTACATATTTACTTTTTCCAGAGCTTCCCTTGTCAAACATAGTCCCACAAGAAGATCATTTGTGTAAGGAGTTCTGTGGTCTAACTCTGATTGGTTTTGACCACGTAGCTGCACAGAATCGAATGGAGAGTTCATTAATAGACATCATAAGGGTCTTTACAAGTCTGCAGACCTGCGTTCCTACACCACCTCAATTTTAACATTTCTAATAATTTTATTTTTTGAAATTTCCTGATTTTTGTTTCATATTTAGAGTTAAACATTTTAAAATAGTTATTATAAATAAAGCTATGCATGTTTTACCATCCTCTTGCCCCCATCAGTCTAAAATGAGTCTTTTACTGTTTGTTGAATTTAATACTTGAACTCAAAATGGTCATGGAGAAAGGGCAGCTGGAAGCCATTTTCTGTACTTCTGCTCTCCCATGAGGAAACTGGGGCAATAAAATATACTCATGTAAACTCAGGTGTGCTGGTAAACATGCTCTTTCCATTCATGTGCTATAAAAATGTCTATTCGTTGTGCAAGCATAAATAGCATGACAGAACACATCCAAACTCCTCCACAATCAATCTATTTCCAGCCACTCCTTCCCTACAGGAGCCTTCTGTGCCATTCCAACTGGTGTCTTCCAGGTGTGGTGAACATGTCTTCTGCACCACCACCTCTGCCTCCCTGTGCCTTTTTCAGGAAGCCCTCTTCTCAGCCACCCACCTCAAGACTTTCTGCCTCCTTTGTATGTATTCACTCCTTAAATCACTTATTCAGTCTGTCATTAATATCTGTATCTATTTTCAAATCCACATCCACATGCAATGTCCACATCTACAGCCATATCCACATCCACGTTCACATAATATCTATCTCCATATCTACATCCATACCCAACAGCCACATCTACATCCACATCCACATCCGTTGTCCCACATCTAGCATCCAACATCCATCATCCATCATCCATCCCACATCCATATCTATTGGGTTGTCGGAATAGTCATGACACATTTTTGCAACAAAAAACATAGAAAAAATATGTCATGGCTTTTCTGACAACCCAATATATCTAGTCTATATTTATATCATCACCCAGGTACTATCACTTGTTCTTAGTTATCATTTGCCTGGTTTCGATTCATTTATTTTTACAGTGAATATCTTTTTTTCTATGTTAGACATTGAGCTCCTTAGACATAGAAATTTGATATAATGAATTTTGCATCTTACTCTGGCACACAGTAGGTCCCCCCACAGTTGGGGAAAAGAGAGCACCCATCAAACACACTTCTGTGTCAGGCATTTATCCTGAGCAGTTCAATCACACCATCTCATTTCATCTTTCTCACCTTCTGACCTATCTCTTCCTCTCCATCACTGTGCTGCAGCCACACTGGCCTATTTTTTTTTTTTAATAATTTTTGTTTGTTTGTTTTTTTGAGGGCAGTGTCACAGGCCTTCACATGTGGGATCCGAACCGAGGCCGCTGACATCCCAAGCCAGCTCCCAACCAATGCGTCACTCGGCCGGCCCGACACTGGCCTATTTTTAATGCCTTAAATATACAAGCTTGTTCAACCTCTGACTTTTGTGCTGTCTGGAACACTTTCCCCCCAGATCCTTCCACAGTTGGCTCTTTCTCTTCATTCTTCCTTAAGTTCAAAAGTCATCTCCTTTGAGAGTCTCACCCTGACCACCTTAGCCAGGAAACCCAACCTGATCCCCCCACAAAGTTGTTCTATATTCCAGTGTCCTCTTTCATTCTCATAACACTTATCAACACCTGAAATTAGCTTATTAATTTATTTACTTGTTATTGTCTGTCTTTTCCAACAAAACTGTAAGCTCAGTGAGGTCAGGGGTTAGCCTATCTTGTTTGTGGTTCTATTTTAGAGCCTTGAATAGTGTCTGGCACATAGTCGTTGTTCAATTATCATCCAATAAGAAAACAATCTTGAGTGGAGGGTGTTACTATACCAATTGTGCAGATGAAGAAACTCAAGCTCATGGAAGTGGAGTGACATGCCTCCTACTGGCAACCTGTAATTGACACATCTGAGACCCAAAACTCTCAAAACCTAGGCCTCTCATACATAGGATACTGCTGCTCCATGAATACAGGTGGATGCATTGATGGAAACAAAATGTTTCTACTTTGATCAGAAACCTCTGATGTTTCTCTTGTTTCCTTGTCTATTTTGGAAGTATAGACAACCAGGTATGTGGGTCTCTAATTTCAGAAAGTTTTATTCACCAGCATAATAATAGTAATAATAGTTTCTGTATATGCTAATATACTAAGAGCTTTGTATATGCTATCTCACTTCATCCCCCTAACAACTCTAAGAGAAGGGTGATATTATCTCCATTTTACATGACACAGTGGTACCAAGACAAGTTTCAAAAGATATAAACAAGCTAATTTGAGAAGTGATTGTGAAAAGACAAAGGAAACCAAGGTTCATCTCTCTGCTGCCATAGCCTGTATTCCTCACTGCCATGCTATCCTAGACTCAGGACATTCTAAATGGCAGGCTCTGCCAAGGATATAAAGACTCATTCCCTGACCACAACAAGCTCGCAGTATAGAAAAGGGAGAGCTGATTTGAACAAAAAATGAACCACGTGATGGGGGTGAGGAGCAGAAGGAGGAGGGCTGCAGAAGTGCTGGGTCCTACAAGCCTGAACGGGGCTAAATATAAAAGTGATTGAACTTCTAGGTTTTCAGTGTAACACTGGGACTGTAGTGAGGAAAGAGCCACTTGGAAATTCCATTTCAGTGATACGGCCCGCAGGAAATAGCCCATTCAAGTGTGGGAGCTGGAGAAGAAAATGGATGAAAGGTCCACACAGCCCTGGAGTGTGGCAGGAGGGAAAAAGAGGAGGCCTACTTAAGACATCCGGGAGACTAGCGTGGTCCCTAGACCCACTGGCCTACTTCCCCTCATGGCTTCAGGTCATTCACTCTGACTCATGGCCCCTTGGCTGCAGGAAACCCACAGCAACCCAGTTTTCCGCCTGGTCACTTGATTTTGGTTTCATTTTCTAGTATGGAGTATGGTCACTATGTATATTAAGTTTGCAAATTTCCTTGATACTTTCAAAACTTCTTGCAGAATTAAAAAGAAATGGTCTTGTGACAATGCAGTCACCTTGGTAAAAGTTCCATAGCTGACCAGGGAAACAAGGACTTTCTTATTAGGATGAGGTCTTGTTGTTGGCCTGGTTTAAGCCAGCAGCCCCAATACTTGGAAAAAAGTTGTCTCGATCTGGGTTTGAACAGGAGACATGCTCAAATGGGGTTCTTGGGGGACATTTGGTGAAAGGACCACCACTAAGGTGCAAAGGAGACTAATAGGAAATAGTACAAAGGAACTCTTACCATCACTAGGTATTAAAGGAACAAGAAGAGGGAGCAGTTCCTGGAACCAAAAGAGGATAGTTGCAGGGAGAGGGCCCTTGAGAAGACGCTGCCGTGATAGGGGAAATCAGCCAAGCCCCAGAAACCCGGAAAGGAGGGAGCTGGGCAGAACAAATAGCCCAATGTTACTCTCCTTTCACTCTCCAGACCTCCTGTCAGTGCCTCCCATAGGCGGACTCAATTGGAAACCTGAGGGCAAGGTAGCTGACTAATGTGGTCCATTCAGATCAGCCTCTTGGGATGCAGAGTGCAGAAAGGTGAGAAGGATCTGGGGTGGAGGGCGGGGTATGCATACTTACCAGTATAACGGTTATGGCTGGTTGAGAATGCTCCACAAGAGTGATCATTTTCGTAAGTAGCTGCCATTGACTATACCTGGCTTTTTGAAAGCACTTTTGTAGACTAGTTCATTTGATCCTCACAGAAAGCCCGTGCAGTACGCTTTATCCTGGTCCCGTTTTACAGATTGGGAAACTAGGGATTACAGAGGTTAAAGGCTAGCTGATTACATACCCAGTACTTTTGTCTACTGGATCATCCCATCTTACCCAAAATGAAAATGGATGAATCCGCTCATAAAGCATTGCTAAAATGGAGGGAGTGACTGGAATATAATCTGAGAGGCAAGGATGCGATATTTCCATAAGCTTTACTTGGCATAACTGAGATTGAACAAACACATTCCATTTAAAAGATATTAATGTATAAACCAAGGAAAGAGAGACAGAAAGAGAGAGAGAGAGAGAAAGAGAGAGAGAGAGAGAGAGAGAGAGAGAGAGAGAGAGAGAGAGAGAGAGAGAGAGAGCCGATTTCATATAGTTTAAAGGTCAAATGTCTAATTATAGTTGATAAGGCCCCTTATGAGCTGTACCTTGCCCAACTCATCTCTCCCCATTCCCCATGGGGCAAGCCATCTGCCCCACATGCAGCTTCAGTTCGTGCTGCCTGGTCCTGTTAACTGTGGTTGTACATGACATGTTGTGACATAAGTGAAGTACAGCAGACACTCTCCAAATGGCCTTTCCCTACAAGGCTGAGAGCAGAAACCATTCATTTATTCGACCAATATTACTGAGCACCTATAGTATGACAGACATTGTTCTGGGTGCATGTCTGCATCCCTAGCCTGGACCCTGGGTTCAATATAGCAGGTGCTCATAACCCTGTACTGTGAACAAGCAAGGAAGCAGATCACTGCTTTATAAAGAAAGGAACTGAGATCCAGGGAGAGTAAGAGCCCTGGATAATGGCAAGGCTCAGATCTTCTTGGGATGGACCTTTAGCTCTCTCTTTTCCCTATCCCTAGCCCAGCCCTACCCATCTTGTATGTGCTGACTTGGGGCACAGGATATTTCCTGGTCCTCAGGCTGGAACTAAGCAGGTTCCAGAGCGGGACCTCCCACATTGAGTCAAGAGTACTTCTAAAACAAGAATGCTCTTTGAATTCATCTGTGTATCCTCATCACCCAGCTCCAATCCCTGGCACAGAGTAGGTTTTCTGAAAAGTGAGTTGAATGAATGAATAAAGCTCTGTAGTTTAGGCCTCTTCAATCTAGAGTCTTTTCTGTCTCATTGAAGTGTTAGCAGAAGGTACACTGCCCTCCTCATCATAGTCTCTCTGCTGCTCTATTCCTGCATAAAAGGCACAGGTGGGATCACTTCTGAGGCACGCTGGGACTTCCTCATGTGTGACAGAAGCTGGGTCAGGGCACTACCAGAGTTGAGGGAGGACAGACCCTGAGCCAGGTGGTCCCCAGTTCAATTCCTTGAACCTGGGACAGGAGGGTCCAAGGTAGTAGAGGTGCATGGCAGCAGGAGTTTCCAGACAGTGCATGGTACCTGAAGTTAGATGAGATCCCAGGTGATTTCCTTTTATTGTGAAAGGACGACTCTGTAGGAGACACACTGTACATCCTCAGCCTCTGCCCCCATTTCATTGAGTCTCAGTCTCCCCTAGACCTGAAGCAAAGCTTTGTTCATAGTCATCTAAGACATGCTGGAAGCCATGTTTATACTCTCATCACTATAAGTACATCCCAAGGAGGTCTCCCTTGAAATGGACTTAGTAACATCTCCTATCTTAGTCAGACTGGGCTGCCATAATGGAATACCATAAACTGGGTGGCTTGAACAATATGAATTTAGTTCTCACAGTTCTGGTGGCTAGAAGTCTAAGATAAAGCTGCTGACCAATTTGATTCCCCAGTGAAGACTCTCTTCCTGGCTTTTAGACAGCCACCTTCTCCCTATGTCCTCACATAGTCGAGAAAAAAAAAAAAAAAAGAGCAAGCAAACTCTCTGATGTCTCTTGTAAGCATACTAATCCCATCAAAGACCCCATCCTCACAACCTCAACTAAACTTAATTACCTTCCAATGGCTCCATCTCCAAATACTGTCACATTGGGGGTTAGGGTTTCAGCATATGAATTTGAGTGAGAGCTATACAATTCAGTCCATAAATCTCCCCACAGCCATCTCCAGTCCCTCCCATAGGCCACACTCTACTAGATAGAAGGGATATCAAGGTAGGAAAAACTCAGATCCTATTCTCCAGGACTCATAGTACTGTTAGAGGCAGGGGATGGGAAGTGGGGAGTTTGGGTAAAGATAGGCCAAGGAAAAAACGTGGTGTAAATATGTATACAAGCTATAGCCACTATGGAAAATAGCATGGAGTTTCCTCAAAAAATTAAAAATAGAACTACCATATGATGCAGCAATCTGGGTATCTACACCCCCCAATTTGAAAACATTTATTTGTAAAGGCATATGTATCCCTATATTCATTGCAGCATTACACAAGGTGGCCAAGACATGGAAACAACTTAAGTGTCCTTCTCTAGATGATCAGATAAAGAAAATATGGTATGTATACACAATGGAATACTACTCAGCCATAAGAAAGGATGAAATGTTGCCATTTGTGACAACATGGATGGATCTTGAGAGTATCATGCTAAGTGAAATAAATCAGATGGACAAGGACAAGAACTATATGATTTCACTTATATGTGGGATAGAAAACAAAAACAAAAAACAAAAAAGCTCATAGACATAGACAATAGAAAGGTAGTTACCAGAGGAGAAGGGGCTGGGGGGAGGGTAAAGAGGGTAAAGGGGGTCAAATACATGTGATGGAAGGAGACTAGACTTTGGCTGATAAGCACACAATGCAGTATACAGATGATACATTATAGAATTTTTCACTTGAAACTTGTATAATGTTATTAACAAATGTCGTCCCAATAAATTTAATAATACAAAAAGTAGATGTGTTTAAGTTGCTTTGGAAAAACTGAGAGGGCACAATAGATACTGCTTAGGGGGATTTGGGAAGTTTTCATAGAGGAGCTGATTTTTGAATTGGGCCTTAAAGTTAAGTGAATTTTTGCCAAAGAAAAGGGGCAAAAGAGGACTCCGAGTGAAGCAGCAACATGAAGCAAGGAAGAATTTGGCATGTATTGGGAGGACTAGTCAGCTATGTGATGGGCTGATGAATATGGACACTAAGAGGCAGAATAGGCCTGGAGAGAAGGCTGAAACTGGCTCATGGGGGTACTGGGAACCATGTTCCATGGCCTGGACCAACCTGTGTAGACAGTGGGGTGAGACAGACGTAAATGATGTCTAAGCAGGGATGTAATGATCTTATGGTCTGAATACTCTTATAGCTCAGGAGGTGACTTTCTTTTTTTTTTTTTTTTTTGAGGGCAGTGTCACTGGCCCTCATATGTGGGACCTGAACCAGGGCCGCTTGCTTCCCAAGCCAGCACACCACTCGGCCGGCCCAGGAGGTGACTTTCTTAATGGGGGTAGGGGAGTGAGGTTTGTGGGAAAATTGTCTTAGTCAATTTGAGCTGCTATAACAATATATCTCAGACTGGGTAGCTTATAAACAACAGAAATTTATTTTTCATATTTCTAGAGGCTGGAAATCCAAGATCAAGATGACAGCATGGTCAGGTTTTGGTGAGGGCCCTCTTCCGAGTTGCAGACTGTGGACTTCCCTGTGTCCTCATGTGGTGGCAGGGGCTAGGGAGCTCTCTGGAACCTTCTATGCATAAAGGCACTAATGCTATGAGGACTAATGACTTTCGAAAGGCCCCACATCTTAGTACCATCACATTGGGTGTTAGGATTTCAACACATGATTTTGAGGGGACACAAACATTTAGACCATATGACTGACCATGGGGAAGGAGAGAAGTGAAACAATTCAAAAGACATCCCTTGCTAAGCCTTCCATCAAGTCCTGATCAGATAAGGGAGACAGAAGTTTGGATGACGCCAGGCTTCCTGCAAAGGGCCTCAGTGGATGATGGTGCCTCTCACTGAAGGGAGATTTGAAGAGAGTATAATTGAGGGTAGGATCAGATTCCAATTCAGATAATTTCGTTTGAGGTTCCTGTCAGATACTAGGACAGATGCATAGGGGCAGGCCTGAAACTCCAACAGCTGACTGAACGTGTGGATCTGAGATCGTAGAGCCACAGGCAGTAATGCTACTGGGGGTGCAAGTTAGGGAGAAGTTGTATTAAAAGACACTTAGGACCATATAAGATGGGAGAAATGAACACCAAACATCGCTCCATCCTTTTGGGCCTCAATTTCACCCAGAACCAACTTTTGCTATTGTTAGAAAGAAATTCTTCAGGCTTCAAACTGAATGAGCAAACACCAAGATTAGATTCACAACTTTTAGTTAGAAGGAGCCATTCATTACCTGTCCTTAATCCAAGATTGTGCTAGGATATACTACTAGCCTTCGGTTTTCTAAATCTTTCTTTCCTTAAAATGCACTACATTTCCATCTGTGCTTGGAGGCAGAAAAATCCCAACTTAAGATGAAAACTCAGTCTTCAAGGCAGCCTTTTCTCAGATGTGTCTTACACAATATTGTCAAAGGCTCTTTGTACAAGATTAGCTGAATTTCCTTGTTTTACCAATTTACATATTTTCCCTCCAGCCATCCAAAGGAGCACTTCAGGATTTGCAAATTTCCCTCTGGCATGTTACACAATAAGAAAAGGCAACATGGCCTCTAGTCACTGTGGCTCCCCTGTGCCTAGGAGAAAATGTTTATGGTACAATTTAGCCTGAAGCAAATCCACCATCAGCATTTTTATAAACCTCAGAGAAAGAAGAAGAAACAAAAGCTGTTGAAATGTGAAAATAATTAGAGAAGAGGCTTTCCCAGGGAACAAACATGGCCCACACTGTATGGAGGGAAGAACAAACAAACTTTGGGGAGGTTATGGAGCTGTAAAACCCTTGTTTACTTCTGAAGAAAGAAATAAAGTTGGAAGAAAGCCACTGGGTCTGCACAATAATAAATCAAGTTCCAGGGGGTGGGCAAGGAGAGAGTTCAATCATAAATCCAGTGTCCAAAACAAAGCAACATGCCACCGGTCCCTGGTGGCATGTGAACCTGCACCATTTGATTTCTGAAGAGGCCTCACTCCTGCCCAGCATCACTCTCTTTGCCAAGTCAAAATGCCCTGTGTGCTCCACGGAGTGGTTCCCCATCGGAAAAGCATGTGGTTTGGGTTAAGATTTCTGAAATCAAGGCTTCGGGTGTTTGATGTTAAAAAGAAAGGGAAAAAAATAATCAAAACACCCTAGTTCTCTCTTCTTCTCAGGCTGAACTTTCCACAGCAGTTTCAGCATGACAGAAACCACAGGGCACTCAGGCACAGCCAGGGCCGGCCCAGGAAGGTCAGAAGGAAATTCCCACAGCACTGGGCGCCTAGGACAGGGGGCCGCCCATGCCTCTTCCCGCCCAGGTTTGTGGTCAATTTGCCTGTGAAAGGTCACAACTGAACAGCCTCCTGGCTGAGGGATTTTTCTCCAGACTAACACCTCAGGTTTCTGGGAGACAGAGGTCCTGTTTTCTGTCAGTAGAACTCCTAGAAACAACACCAAGAGCCAACAGAGAACCATAGGCCTTTTAAAGTGACATGAATGCCAGGCCAGGAGCGAAACCACAGTTTTTCACCATTCGGTTAGTAGCCTAATAACAGTCATTGCTTCGGGCTCTCCGACTTTTTTCCCTCTATTTTAAAATGGAAATTAAATCAAGGAAATTTAATTCATTGGCTATTAAGTGCCTACTGCATGCCAGCTAAGCCCTTCAAATGAATTGTCTTGTATAATCCTCATAAGAATCCTATGAGATAAATACCACCATCGTTCCACATGACAGATAAGAAAAGGGAGAGAAAGTTCATGTAATTGGCCCAATATCACACAGTGGGTGGTATAAAGAGGATGCAAACTTGGGTGCTATCTCTTCATTTCTTTTAACAACTGAGCTCTCCCATTCTGAAGGGCTATTTCAGGTATCCCACATTAATTCCACACCTCATCTTTTTTACTTTATTTCTGCTACTGCTCCTCACCACTACCCCCCTCCCCCTACTTGCTACATTAGTTTCGTATTGCTGCTGCAACAAATTACCACAAATTTGGTGGCTTAAAACAACACACATTGATTCTTTCACAGTTCTGGAGGCCAGAAGTTGGAAATCAGTCTCAGGGGGCTGAAATCAAGGTGTTGGCAGCGTCTTGCTCCCTCCGGAGGCTCTAGGAGAGAATCCATGTTCGTGCTTTTCCAGCATGTATGGCTGCATCCTTGTATTTCTTGGCTCATGACTCCTTCCTCCATATTCAGAGCCTGCAATATAACATCTTCTCTCTCTGATTCTGCTTCCGTCTTCTTCCAACATATGACCTTCTTCTCTTCTGTTGTTGTCAGATCTCCTTCCCCGTTTCCATTTGCACATGGTCTTTTTGTTTTTTTTCTTTTCTGCCTCTATCAAATCTCCCTCTGCCTCTCTCTTACAATGACACTTCTGATGGCATTTAGGGCCCATCTGGATTATCCGAGGTAACCTCCCTAACTCAAGATCCTTAAGTTAATTACTTCTCTTTCCATGTCAGGTAATATTCATAGCTCCTGGGGATTAGGACTCGATATCTTTGGGGGACATCTTTCCCCCTGAATATAGCACTTTGCATTACTTTTCCAGGGATGGAAGTAAGTGGGGCTGAGTTTGATCATCCACGCTTTCTCGTCTGGTCTTCTTGGAGATCATAATCATTATGCATTTACCTAGTTCTTTCCAGTTTTCTGACTTTGTGTGTCAACCGTCCTGTTAGAGTATCCAGTCCATGATGCTCTCACCTTTATGCAGTTGTTAGGAGAAAGCTTGACACAAGGCAGTGTCTAGTCAAAGGTAAAGTGCAAGGAATTCAGCTCATGAAAAGGAGAAAAGAAGTGCCTTTGGGGTGCTGTTGACCTAATAGAAGCAAAGAGTCCTGTGCATGTGAAACCTGGCAATGCCAAGGATTGTCCATCAAATGCCAATCATAAGAGGCAACTGGAACTCGGAAGAAAAAGAGGTCCAGTGTGCAGGAGAGGCCATGAGAGCCTTTCTGGAAGGGCTGAAGCCTGCAATGAGTTTTGACATCAGCGAGTAACTGTAAAAAGAGAAGGGAGCTACCATATTCAAGCATCTTCTGTAGGCTAAGCCTTTCATACCTGCATCTCATTTACTCCTTCCCACAACACAGGGTAGTGGGTGGTATATGCCTACAAATGAGGAAACTGAGGCTTGATAAGAAAGATTATGTTCCTTGCTCAGCTGGTAGACCGCAGAGCCGAGATCCAACCTGAGGCCATATGCCCGGAGTCTGCGCACTTTCCACACTCCCGCTCCCTTGGCCTACCACCTTGGCTTGAGGGGTAAGGATCATGGTGTCCAGTGGACTTAGGGAAGAAGATGCCCATATTGCAATAAGCAGGGGAACAGGAATCATACGATGTCAACGCCTAGACTAGCAGAGCTTGCATACTGATGGCTTACAGTTTGTATCAGTCTCACAGATATATTTTTTGAAGGGCTCAACCAAGTTTCTTTTAAAAAAAATCTGAAGCCCATCCTTAAAGATAAATGTTAAAAATAAAAATAAAAAAATAGCCATCAGCATAGTGAAGGGGATAAATGATCATTCCGGTCTGCCAAAAATCAGCTAGCATTAGAGAGGACAGGAGCTCACCATCCACTGGAAGGTGTTAAGTCTCCAGACTTCTAAGGGTATGTGAGTCTGAGAATCTGGGCAAAACAATCTCTCTCACCATTCACCACCCATTTTGAGAAACAAAATCAGATACTGTCTTACCTTCAATGCTAATTACGATTTCTAAGTGATGCCAATACACTGACTGAAAACAATTCGAAGCTCAACTGTGTTTCCAAGCCAGATCTTCCATGGGCCCCATCACACACTGCTGCTTCAGCATCACCGGAACAATGCTGAGATTCATTATAACTCTTGTCAGCTGCGTGCTGCTGTAGTGTACAAAACATCTTCATGTTCCTCGACTCCTATTATCCTCCGAAAATGTTGTGGGTTAATGGTGACTATTCCTATATGCAGATGAGAGAATTCTTAAAAATGGCAGTAGGACATATTGGAAAGAGCACTGGTGTTTGGGTTCCCTTTCCTGGGCTTTAATCTCTATACCAGGAGGGGCTTATCAGACAAGATGGCTGGTATGGACCCATCTATTCTGAAATTCTGTGAAAGAAGAGCAGAACTTTATAACTGTAAACATATGCACTATTCTTTGTGATGGCTTAAAACTGCCCCAATTTAAAATAAACTGTGAATCTTGGTGGGAGGGTTTGCAATTTTTAGCGTCCACTGTACTCTGTAGCACCAGTCCCAGCTCATGTCTTCTCACAATCAGTCAGATACTCAGAAGGAATAATCTCTTGACTGTGAAAAACAAAAACCAAGGAAAGTGAGGCTCAGAGAGGTTCAGTAACTTGCATGAAGACACACAGCCAATGAGTGACAGTGGATCAGAGCTCAGAGTATCAAAAACACAGGACAGCAAGAATCTGTAGGGAGGCAAGATCTTTTTCTCTAGCTGTGATTCTTCTTGGGGAAGAATGTGAGGTAAATTTAAATCTGTTCTAGAGATTGGACTATTTTGTATCAGATTCAAGACTACATACCCCTTGGATTTTAGTGGGTGAAGCGGGGGAGCAGGTCTGATTTAAAACTGTACATAAGAACTGATGGTATCACAAGGCGAGGCTGTGTATATATCTGAGCATATGTGGGAGCCTGTTTGGGATTGAAACACGTGTTGTGATTGGCCTGATGTGGCCCAGCAGGTGGCGGTCTATGCACCTGACCAGGTGGTACCATCCATGAGACACTGCCCTGTGCCTATGGACAGAGCAGTGCCTGGGAGGCATCCTAAGTTCTGCCTTCTGTCCAAGTTTGTCCCCGGCTTATTCCGTGGTCAGCAGCGTCTCCTCCACCTCATTCTACTTTGGTTTCCTCTTTGGAAAATGGGAAGATGGTGTTCATTTTCAGAACTATTCGGAAACACAGGATCACCCGCTTGGCAATGAGCCTGGGTTTAAATCTCTGCTTGGGTCCCTATTCGCCCTGTGATTTGGGGCATGGCACTTAATTTTCTGAGCCTCAGTTTCTTCATTTGTCAAGTGAGGATAATAAGAAAGCCTCCCAAGTGTTGTTGATAAGATGAAATAAAATCATGAGGGTAAGGGGCCAGGCACTTAAGGCAGAGGCAGCCAATGTTGTTAGAATACGGAAGAGTTTTGTGAAACAGAGAGAGCAACTGAAATTTAAGGTGGAGGCATAACCATTGCTGCGTTATTATCACTATCTGTTGCAGATGAGCCTGGACGAAAGGCAGTGGAGGGTGGGTGAAGGCACGCATGGGCAGCTCCAGAAACTCTTGGTCTGAGGGGAACTACGCTTTGGGGGCCAGTTGTAGAATCTAGCTCACTGTCTTCATCAGCCCAAAGACACAAACAAGAAAAATGTAAAAAATTGAAAAGCCAACCACAGCATTTTCAAACGTCCCGTTGGTTTCGCCTTTCCTTCCCCCACGTATTGTTTTTGGGAAGGGCTGTTTCAGCCACAGCACTGCCAAGAAAACAGGGTGGTTTCCCTTGACCACTGGCCATGAGTGTGCGCCTTTTCCTACGTTTTGCTGCAGAAGCCCACAAGTGATTTTAAAAAATAATAATAAAATCCTTCTCTATAAATAAACCCTTATGCTGTGGGTCTTAGAGGGATGAGTTCCCTATTCTTCTGATCTCATTACGAGAGAAGTATCCCTCCGCAGAGGAACTGCATGTGGTGCAGCGAGAGAGATGCTGGGTAGTCGCCCTCCACCGTGTTTCCCATCAACGCAGGAATGGCCACTTTCTGGAACGTTTGCTTAAACGTCCACCACTTCTCAATAGACACACGTCTCTCCACGGAAACCCCTTCCCCACTTCCCCTAGAGATTTTATTATTACAGCCCTTCCTGAATGTCTAGAATCTGACAAGTTAAGCATTCTCAAAGATTTAACGCAGTCATATGGAGCAGTGGAAAGAGGGTAAGTTCTGGAACCTAGAGACCTGGGACTCAGTTTTGACTTTGTTCCGGATGAGCCGTGTGATTCTGGACAAGGGGCTAAAATGGTCTTGGGCAAAAGGTACTTAACATCTCTGTGCCTGCCTCAGCGTCCTCCTCTTGAAGATGGAGATAAATGATCCATAACTCATGTGCTGTGGTGAGAATTAAAATGGAAAAAAAAATGTATATAAAGCCTCAAGCACACAGTAGGTATTCAATAAATAAACATTGTTATGGACGTCTCAGCATGGTTAATTATCAGCAAGACAATTCTCAGCTCCCTCTGCTGGGATTCTGACGGGGATTTAATGCGGGGGTAATTTACAGGGATGAGGTGAGTCTAAGGGAACCAGCAAGGGGTACTGAGGGACCCAGAGACCTGCATGAAACAGCAGGGAGGTATCACCACCTCTAGACTTGAAGAAGCAAGAGGAAGGCCAGGTGTGGCTGGAGCCCAGTCAGAGGTGGAGCTGTGGGAGGGCGCCACTGGCAGGAGCTACAGGTTTAGGGGAACATAAGCACTGACAGACCCAGGCACAGGAGCAGCCGGGGAGCTGGGAGAAACATCCCAGCTTCTCTTCCGTTGCTCATGCCTGTCACTGGCCAAACCCAGGGCTCCCTGGCCCCCTGATGCAAGCATGGCAGTCAGCCTCCCAGGGCACAGCACAGACAAGAGAATTAACCTTGGTGGGAAAAGGGTACACATGGTGAATCACCAGGCTGGGCAGAGAGGAATTCCTTGCGATTTACATATTGGGCGGTATTAGTCAGCCCAAGCCATAAACAAACCCCTGCAAAAATCCTAGAGTGGTGATTGTTATCGCATCACCTCAGGCCTAAGAGTCCTACAATGGTTCCCCAGTGCCTAAAGAAATGACCCACTGCCCCTACCCCTGGGATCCCATCCCAGGCCCCCTCTTCCGGCTCATCGCCTGCTTCTCCTCTACCTGCGCTTTCTGAAATGCCCACGTCCTAATATGCTTCTCTGCTTTGCACATGCAGTTCCACTGGAAAGTTTTGGTGGTGAAAAGTTGATGGGTGAAAGTCCTCACCAACCCTCTGTCCCTGTCTGCTCTGCTTTGCCAACTTCTTGTCATCATCCAACACACAGGCCGGGCACCACCTCCTCTAAGCAACACGCCTTACCCATCCTCCTCTATGTTCTTTTAGGCAGAATATTATGAGGGAGGGTCTGAGCCAGCTGGCCCAGCTTGCTATTCCTGGCTGCATCATTTCCTAGCTGCATGGTGCCCTTGCCCCTTAACCTCTCGGTGCCTCAGCATTGACATCTGTAAAATGGGTGATGACAGTACCCACCTCATAGGGTTTTCCTAAGGATTAAATGGGTAATGTATGTAAATCACTTAGAATAGTGCCTGGCATATAGTCATCACTTAATAAATATTACCAATTTACTTTTATTCTTTATTACCCGAGTAGCATGATACAACATACATAGTATATAATTCAAGATTTATTTGTCTGACTCCCACATTGATTCTCTGAGCACCTCAATGATTGGGCCTCTGTGTGTATTTCAATGCCTAGAATAGTGCTTAGCACATAGAAGTTGCTCAATAAATGATTGATGAGTGAATGAATGAATGAACACAGGAATAATGTAAGAACCCAGAGTAAGTTTTTGGAATCTGGTTTGGTGTGAAGCATACCATAGGCCTTTTTTCCAGGATACAAAGAGCTAAAGATTCAGAAAATTCAAATCCCTCCAGAGCAAAACTAGACCACCTAGCAAGGCAACTCTCCGGTAGGCAGAGTTTGGGTGGGTCTCTGCCACAAGCAACCAGCCACTTTCTAATCTAATTGTGTGATAAAGAAATAGCTCTCCGCCCTTCACACTTCCTCCTCTCATGTTAGAAACTGAGAGAACTGATCTGCATATGTGTCAGAGCCCCAGTTGTCTCTGGGAAGGCACACATTTCCCCCTGTTCTGGCAAAACCACCATCAAGACATTCAAGAGTGGAGGGGTCTGATCAGACAATGCCATGAGTTTACATGGTCTGCCTGCCTGTTCTTGAGACCCTCAGTCCCAGGAGCAGGTGTATGCTTGGGGAGGGGGGCACGGAAGCCCTGCCACAGGCCCACCGCAGCCCCGGCACTCTTCCAGGACCCCCTACTTCCTTCCATTCCCTCATTTATGCTCCCTCCCATTGCTTCCCATCATATTCAGTAAAATAAAATGCAAGATCATACAACGCCGGCATGATCTGCTTCCTGGCTGCCTGTCCAGCCCTCATTTTCCTCTACTCTCCCCTTCACTCACCCTCCTGCAGGCAAGCAGTCCTCTTAGCAAGGAGTGAGCACCCTTGCTATTTATTCCCTTGCTTAGAAGGCTCTTGCTTCAGGCATCCCCGTGGCTCTATCCCTCCCCTTATTCATTTATTAGTTCCGTCCTTTGACAATATTTAAACTTAAAATTTTTTATTTTTAATTATGGTAAAAAAAAAAAGTAAAATGTACCATCTTAGCCATTTGAAGTGTACAATTCAGTGACATCAAGTACATTTATTTACATTGTTGTTCAACCATCATCACTATCCATCTACATAAATCTTTTCATCTTGCAAAACTGAAACTCTACGCTCATTAAACATGGACACCCCCATTCTCACTTCCCCTACCCCTAAAACCATTCTATTTTCTGTCTCTATGAATTTGACTACTCTAGGAACCTAATATAAGTGGATTATACAACAGTTGTCTGTTTGTGACTGGCTCATTTTGTTTATCATATTGTCTTCAAGGTTCATCCATGTTGTAGCAGGTGCCAGAATTTCCTTCCTTTTTTAAGGCTGAATAATATTTCATTCATATATATATATTGTATTTTGTTTATTCATTTAGCTCTTGATGGACAATTGAATTGCTTCCACCTTTTGGCTATTGCGAATAATGCTGCTATAAACACGAGTGTACAAATATCTATCTGCTCAAGTTCCTGCTTTTATTTTGGGGGGTATATACCCAGAAGTGGAATTGGTGGGTCACATGATAATTTTATGTGTTTAATTTTTTGAGGAACTACTACATTATTTTCCACAGCAGTTACACCGTTTCATAACGCACAAAGCTTCCAGTTTCTCCACATCCTCAACCAACACTTGTTATTTTCTGTTTGGGTTTTTTTGTTTGTTTGTTTGTTTGTTTGTTTTTAATTGTAGCTATCTAATGAATGTGAAGTGGTACCTCTGTGTGATTTTTAAGCACCTACTATGGTCCATGTCTAAACCGCATGATTGTCAAGACACACAAAGTCTAGCGCCTGCCCTCCAGGAAGGGAGAAGGCAACAAAACGCACCTGAATCAAGCTATACATGGAACTATAAATATTATCTCATTTAATCCTCACAATCTCCTTAAGATGAGTATAATTACCCAATTTTATTGAAGAAACCAAGATTCACCAAAGTTCAGTGACTTCTCCTGGTTATAGAGCTAATATATGTGACAGAACTGAAAACATATGTTTTTGAGACTCAAAAGCCTATGTTCTTTTCTCTATGACAGTTTTTATGGTTTGTTTGTTTGTTTGTTTATTTGATTGTTTTAATTTAACTGAGCAGGAAGATGTAAAAATGACTTTGAGGCACTCACAGAGTGTTGCCAAATTTCTATTTGGCAAACAAAAGAACATTGGAAAGCAATTCATTTACCATCTAATGTCACTATCCTTGCTTAGGAAAAAATGTTAACCACATACCCTTTGGGAAAAAAACACACATATGATAAAGTTTATTCAACTGAAGAAACTTAGCTTTATGAAAACCTCATTTTTCTGTCTGTACTTTCCTCACTTCCCTACCCCTGTAGTCAAATCGTGATTCAAACCGTGATCAGTCCTCGGCTTCTGGACTCAGGCGCTCCAGCCTGGTGGCCCTCAGCTGGGTGCTATGAGAGATGCCATGCCAAGCAAGAGTCAGCCTCGGGGGAAGTTTAGACATGCACAGAAGAGAGAGAATCAAGTGTCCTCACCCGTTGGCCAGCCTGCTCTGCAAGTGACAAGGTGGGAAGCTTTACCAAATTCTGCCATGTCTGCTGCCTGGAAGACCTCTCTTAAACTTTTCTCCTCCTTGCTTTCACCACTAATTCAGGTCCCCTTTTCCAGAGGAAATGATATACTGTCATACAACAACAGCCACCATAAATAAAAGGAAGAAATAAGCCATGCATGATGAAAGCAGTTGCTAAATATATAGAACTAAAGTTTGTATTAAGGATATATAAAAATTCGGTCAGGAAAAAGAAAAACCTTGGAAAGTAATCACTTATTCTCTCCATGTCCCAACCTCACCTAAGGCTAATAGATTCTCCACACACAAGCAGAGAAACTACTCTACAGTAGGAATTGGACCAATTCACCACCCTGCACAGTAGCACAGTGGGCTATTCTCATGGTGACCAGCTCAGGATTTGGGATCAGACTGCCTGGTTGCCATCCCAGCTCCCAATTTACTAGCTTTCTGACTTAGAGCAAGTATTATTGTATTATTTAAACTTTCTGGGTTCAGTTTCTTCTTCCATAAAAATAAATAACTCACTACTTCTAGAAGTTACTATTTACATGCTATTGACTGGCATGTGGTGAGTTAAAAAATTATTAGCATCATCTGCAGGAGGTCCTCTAAGATCTGACCTCTTCCCTTCTTCCCAAGGCGTCTGTACTTCCATAAGATCCTGAGTATCTTTATCACAGTATTTTACCACATTTAAATACATATATGATCTTCACCATGCAGGAAAGTATAAAGGATAACAAAATGAATAATTCTTGTTTCTTCCATTCTATTGTTTAAATCTTATCATTTTCATCACGTTTGATTCAGGTTAAAAAAAGGAATTCAAGCATGATAGTAAAACTGAGGTCCTTTGTGAGCCAATTTCCGATCCTATTCTCTTCTCTTAGCCCCCAGATGTGGCCACTGTTTTGATTTTAATGTTTTCTATCCCCTTGAAGAATTTATACTTTATCCATAAGCAATATGCAGTAGCTTTGCCTATAATAAAGCTTTATGTAAACAATATCATACTATAAATAGCCCCCTGCAATTTCCTTCCTCACTCAACATTATATCTTGAGATTTATTCACATAGAAATATATAACTCCAGATTTTTTGTAGATTTTTTTTTTAAATCAAATTAAGGAAGTTCCCTTCTATTACTAGTTTGTTGTGAGTATACCATGAATGGATGTTGCTTTTTTTGCGTTTCTTTTCCTATACTTTGTCTGCATCTATTACTATGTTGCTTTTATTTTGTCTGTTAATAGGGTGGATTAAAGTCTTTGATTTTAAAATGATGAACCACTCTTGCATTCCTTGGATTAATCCTACTTGGTTGTGAGCTTCATCCTTTTTATAACATGTAACGTATCAGATCATATCTAATATATGGATTTGATTTGCTGATATTTTAATTTAATTAATTAATTAATTTATTTATTTATTTTTTTTAGTATTAGGACAATGCTGGCCACATAAGATGGGTTGGGAATTTCTCTCTTTCTCTATTTTTTAAATGATTTTGTATATAATTAATATTATTTCTTCCTTTAGTGTTTGGTATAATTCACTAGTGAAACCACCTGGGCCCAAGCTTTTCTTTTTTTGAAGGTTTTAAATTATAAACTCACTTATTTAATAAATATAGCACTATGTAGGTCATGGTTTTTTTTTTTTTTTTTTTTTTTTTCATGAATGGGTTTCGATACTTTATGTCTTTCAAGGAATTGGTTTGTTTCCTCTAAGTTGTTAAATTTATGGATATAGAGATGTTTATAGTATTTCCTATTACCCTTTTAAGGTCTGTGGTTTCTGTAGTGATATCCCATTTTTTGTTCTTGATATTGATAATTTGTGTTTTCCCTCTTTTTATCTTCTTCTTTCTTCATTCATAAAGTTCCAAGTTTCCCTTTATCATTTCCTTTCCACCCAACGAACTTCCTTTAGCAATTATTTTAGAGCAGATCTACTGCCAACAAATTTTGTTAGTTTTCCTTCATCTGGTAAAATCTTAATTTTGCCTTTGTTCCAGGAGGATATCTTCACTGGCTATAGAATTCTGGGTTGACAATTTATTTCTCACAGCCCTTTAAAAACATTCCACTGTCTTCTACTTGCCATAGGTTCTGATGGGAAATATATAGTCGCTGTTCCTCAATTTTCTCTAGTTACTTTCAAGATGTTTTTCATTATATTTGATTATGATGGTCCTGTGTATATTTTACATTAAGTTTATCTTATTTGAGACTCACTGAGCTTTGTGAATATGTAAATTCATGTGTTTTATCAAGTTTTCAGCCATTATTTCCTCAAATGTTTTTCTGCTACTAATCTCTGTTTCCTCTCTTCTGGGACTCCAAGGACATAAATGTTAAATCTCCTGATATTGTTCACTGGTTCCTGAGGTTGTTCTTTATTTTCCTATAATTTTTCTCTGTGTTTTTCAAATTAGATAACTTTTATTGATCTATCTCAGTATAGTTCACAGGACAAATCCAACTTCTTGTTTTGGTAAATAAGATTTGTTGGACCATAGCCCTGCCAATTCATTTACATACTGTTTTGGGCTATTTTCATGCTACAACTGCAGAGCTAAGGAAGTGCAACAGAAACTATATGGCCAGCAAAGTCCAAAATACTTACTATCTGTCCTTTTACAGGAAAAGATGGCCAATCCAATCCTTGATCTAGCTTCAAGTTCGATGATTCTGTCTCCATTATGTTACTTACTGATCCCCACCTGTAAATTTTTATTTTTGTTACAGTAAAACCTTGGATTGTGAGTATTGGTTTGTGAGTTTCCCGCAAAACGAGCAAACGTTTCTAATATATTTTAACTTGATAAACAAGCGATGTCTTGCAATATGAGTACTTTGTTTCCAGAAGGAATTACTTGTAAACCAAGGTATTACTGTATTTTATTTTCAGATCTAGAATTTCCATTTTTTCAATAGCTTCTATCTCATTGCTGAAAACTCCTATCATTTCATCTGTTTCAATAATGTTTGCTCTTTCTTCACAAAGCATGGTATAATTACTGCTTTTAAGGCTTTGCCTGAGTAGTGCAACATCTGGATCAGCTTGGTGTTGCTGTCTATTAATTGTCATTTCCTTTGAGAGTTGTTGAGATTTTCCTGGTTTTTTTTAGTTCTTTGTATATTGTTTAATTTTGAATTGTATCTTGCGTATGAGATTCTAGATCTTGGTAAGAGTCTCTGAAGAATGTTGATTTTTTTTTTTTTTAAACAAGCAATCAGAATAGCCAGGTTTAGACCACAAATCCTAACCTATCTTCTATGGACTATGGTCCCAATGTCAGTTTAGTTTTCAAGGCCTTTGCTGTGCTATTAAAGTCTGCCCCAGGTGTGTATCACCTAAGGTCCAGGCTGGTACCTGGAAATGATCTACACTGTAGTTTAGATGCAAAGCTTTTGTTCTGCTGCTTTGGGTCAGTTCCTTATATGTGCAGCCTGGGAGGGAGCTCAGGATTTCATACACAAACTGAGTCTTGAGCCTGCCAACCTGTGGACGGGAACCATGCCATCAGCTCTCCTGGTTCTCCAGCTTTCTGACTACAAGTCTTAGGACTTATCAGTATCTTTAATTGCATGAGCCAATTCCTTATAATAACTCTCTTTATTTATTTAGATTCATCTTATTGGTTCTGTTTCTCTGGGGAATCCTGACTAATACACCTCATATCAATTGTTCTTTGAGTTTTGATTTCCCTCCCCAACCCACCCTGTGATGGTTGGCTTTTCAGAGTTCCCAAATAGTTGCTTTATGTATTCTCTCCAGGGTTTTTAGTTGTAATTAGTGGAAGAGACAGCTTGGAGTATGCTCATTCCATCTTAGCTGAACCAGAAGTGCCTACTTTATTTATTTTTAAGTGTTGTATTCCATTGGATGAATATACTACAATGTCTTTATTCTTTCTCTATTGATAAGTATTAGGGTCTTTCTTTATAGTCTCTATGAATATGTGCACAGCTTCTTCAGAATACATACATAAATATAAAATTGCTAAGATGTTAGTTATATCCATCATCAAATTTACTAGATAGCAGCAAAATACATATCAAAGCAGTACTAACAATTTAGATTTATACTAGCAATATGTAAGTCTTCTCATTCTTTCAACTTTGATATGTTGAAATATCAAACTTCATCAACTTTGGTATTGCTAGATTTTTAAGATTTTGCTAATTTGATGTGTATGGAATGGGATCTCAGTGTTTTAATTTATTTCTTGTTACTAGTGAGATGGAGCTCCTTTTCAAAAGTTTATGCCCATTCATATTTCTTCTCCTGTGATTTATTTGTTCATATTGCTTCTGTTTTTCTTCTGGATTTTTAAAAATCTTCCTCTTGTTGATGTTCTTAATTCTTATATGTCGTCTACTGTCTTTAATAGCTGTAGCAAATGCTTTCTCCCATCTCTCTCTTATCTTTCTCACTTTGTTTATGGTGACTTTTGGTAGATAGATGTTTTCATGTTTTAATGCCAGTAGAGAGAATCATTGCTGATACTTCCTTCTCCCTTACTCTCTACATCACATTTCTGAGCCCTGTCCTATCTCTGCCATCTATCCATGTTAGTGGCTCCTGGGTCAAGCCCTCCATGCTCCTCTCTTGAACAGTTGCATTCATTTCTTAAAGAATCCCCCATTTCTACTCTCACCTGGATACCATGTCCCTGGTGAGGACTTGAAAGAACACAACTCAGGCTATGTTTATCTTCTGGGTTATTTAGTGGTTCTCCTTACCTACAATATGAAGTATAAGCTGCTCTGCATGACAAGCAGACATCAACACTGCTGGCTCCTCCAGCCTCATATATTATTCTGTTCACATCTGTGCACCCACCTTTCTCCCCCGGCATATCAGGCACCTTCACACTCTGACTTCCTGACACCTTTATATTTAATATAATCATGATACCTCCCTCTCTCCCTGCCTCAGCATAATATTATCAAAGCTTTGAAGTGGGGTAGGATGCTCTGACCTGGAGACGAGCTACTATGTACCACGTACTCCCACCTATGTTATAGTCTCATTTGATTCTTGCAGCTCTCTGAGTATAGGCCAGTGATCTCATTTTACAAGAAGAGGAGGTCGATGTTCAGAGATGCTAAGTGACTTGCAAGAGACACACAGATAGAAAGTGGCAGGATCAGAGGCTGAACCAAGTGTCTGATGCTCTAATTATTGACTCACAGCCCTTCCTAGTTCATGAGGACTAGGTTTGAATCCTGGCTCTGCCATTCACTTGCTTTTGATCTTGGGCAAATCACTTCCCCTCTCTGAGCCTCAGTGTCCTCATCTGGAAAACAAGAAGACTGCGCTCAATGGTCTGTAAGCTCTCTTCCCTCCTGGAGACACATGATGCTCTGCAGCGTCCTGCAGTCCAGGGCTTCCCACTGCGAACAGTCAACTCTCCAGCAATGATCCCAAGTCAGCGGAGTCCTGACCATCCTCTCCCACACTCCTTAAAGCAAGCCAACTCCTGCCACAAGTCTGCATGTCTAGGCTCATTCCTGGCTTACCACATCTCTTTCTGAAGCCAAAAATTCATTAGGAGAGCAGAGATGGTGAATCCAAACACAACATTCTCATGAAATTGTGTTCAAGTCTACATGCTCCCTGAGTGACCGTGTGCAGTGCACTGCCTCACTCTGAGCCTGGATGACATCACTTGTAAAACAATGGGGGTTGGTTTCCAGCAGGCTGAGGACTAGGTCTAACCTTCCATGATGCTGGAAGGTTACAAATGATCTGTGGCAAGAACTTACTAACAGAAGAATGAACCATCAAACAAAGGCCCATTCTCCTAAGGGAAACCCGACCTCAGCAAATTCAGGCGTCTCTTTTCAAATAATCAGCTACTATCCCAACTTCAAGGTCAGGCTAGAGGGAAAGTTCCCCGAAAGGCAGGGATTGGAAACTGAGGAGAGGAAGAAAGGAAGAGAATAAAACAAAGTTCTCTCGAACCAAGTCAAAACATTTAGGATGGTAAAAGAGTTTGCATAGACTTCAGAGTAAGGTGGTCTTAGATTCAACTCCCAATTCCATCACTCACTAGCTGTGTAATCTTAGGCATGTCATTTAACCTCTCTGGGCTTGTTTCTTCATCTGTTAAAAAAAAAATAGACTAATCATTTTTATTCACAATTACTTGTGAGGTTTAACGGAGATGGCATGTGAAAACAGCTGTAGGTGTTCCAAATCGCTCATTTGTATTCTTGTGTGTTTTCTATTTAAAGAGAATCAGGGACTGCCAAAAAAACACAAAGAAACTTTAGGCCAGATGTTTTTAGGCAAACATTATCTATGGAAAAAAATGCTCCAGGAGCATCCTGAATCATAGTATCCTAAAACTGGAAGTAACTCTAGCAATTATCAATTATAGAATAATTACATCAGATTGTTTACTGTATATCCCCTATCATCCACCACTGCTTGAGTGCTGGCACTGATGGGGAGTTCACTGCTTTCCAGAATAACCTTTTCATAGAGAAAGGTGGATTAAGGTAAAGTACTGCAACTTCGAATGTCAGACCCAATGGCCCTTCCAATGGTGTAGCCTCTCTGTCTCTTCCTTTACAATTCCTCATCAAACTATCTGCAGTTTTCAATCCACTCAAAGTCATAATATTGCACGGAGCTTTTGTTCTTGCTGCTCTCTTTATGGAGGTCTTGCCCCTTCCTTGCTGTCTTCTTCACCTAAGGAGACTCTGAGCCATCCTTTAAAATGCAGCTCAAAGCATCACAGCCTCTGAGGAGGCACCAGTGAGCACCTACACCAAGCTGGGTTAGGGGCTCCTCTGTACCACAACTCCTTTTCCTGAGCACTCAACCAGCGGAAACGAAATGATCTATCTAAATACTGGTCTCCCCACCAGCCTGCGGTTCTTCAAATGCAGGGGCCTTACCTTACACACTAGCTCCTCCCACAGGGCCTGACTCAATTAACAGAAGCTGTTTGAGGAGCCACTTAAAGGAGCAGACAGGCCTGTGTAGACCAGGCAGTGGCTGTGAGGCACCAGAGGAGCTGCCCAGGGTGTGTGTGTGTGTGTGTGTGTGTGTGTGTGTGTGTGTGTGTGTGTGTGTGTGTGTGTCAGTAATTAGAGTCTGGATCTGGTCTCCTGAATAAAAGGAAATGGAGAAGAAAGACTTCCTTCCATTTTAAAAAACGCTCTGGGGTTGTATTGGTTTTATGTCTGTCCGCCACCAGCAAACTTCATGGAGAAGCCTGCTGAAAGCATCCCTGACAGACTTTCCTTTCCTTCTCCCATAAACTATATCCAACAAATTGGCAGAATGCTGGACCTATATCTCAACCAAACTGGGCTCCGAGAGCAACATGGGAACTGTTCTTTGTTTTGTTTTGTTTTTGACCAAGTCGATGTGGTGCAATGCCATTAAATTGTAACCAAGTTAGTCAATCACTTGGGAGGAGGACGGATGGACATTCTGCCAATACTTGTACCTGACATTGTGCCAGGGGCTTCCCTCAGGTTAGTCTGTAATAAATCTGTGAGGTTAGGGATTGTTGTCTGTTTTACATATGGAGGAACGAAAGGCTTAGAGGTTAAATGACTTTCAATCAGTCCGACATCTAGGAGGAGACTGATCCAGGTATAATCCCCAAATGTATGCTCTTTTACAGTCCCATAACCAATGAGGTACAGACTGTAAATTACCTGCCAAATATCCATCTCCCCTTTGTACTTAGATACAGAATTTCTACTCTCTGCTTGGGCAAATTACCATCTAGAATAAAGACATTTCCCAGCCTCCATTACTGTTGGAAGTCATGGGATGAAATTCTATCTAGTAGTATAGTCCAGAAGTTCTATCCAGTAGAAGGGGCAAGTGGGACTTCAGAGAAGCCTCCTGAAAAATGATAGAGTGATTACAATTCCTTTGACTCCCTTCCACCATATAATCCACATCCCGTGACTGTCTATATATTCAATTACAGTTGGCATACAATATTGTACAACATAAATTTCAGGTATACAGTGCCGTGATCAAGCCTCTACTCCATCCATGAAGTGGTCTCCCTAACAAAACATGTGACCATCTGACACCCCACAACATTTTAACAACATTATATTCCCCGAACTGTCTTTCATATCCCTGTGACAACACCTGAAGCTAATTAAAAGTATATATAAATAAAAAAAAATGATAGAGCGAGCGTCCCTTTTGTTTCCCCTGATTTCTTCTGCTGTTAATCTAGCAACAGATGTGATACATGCAATTCCAGAAGCCATGTTGGACCTTGAGGTGACCTTGAGGGTGGAAGCCATGTGCTAGAGTGGGTCTATGATAACCATGGCGCCCGAGCCAACTCTGGACCTGCAGGCTTCTCTGATATGACAGAGGAAATCCTGGTGTGTTTAAGTCTCTGCTTCTGAAGCTGAAACAATACACATGATGTCTCGGCTCAATCACAAGTTCACTGTGGGGCTTTAAGCAAGTTATTTCAACATTTTGGGCCTCAGTTTTCTCTTCTGGGAAATAAGTAGATTGAATTAGAAAGCCATTTTCAAGGTTCTTTCCAACAAAAGTTCCAAATATATAGCATAATACCAGGCAACCAGCACTGCTGGGGCTGGAAAGACCACAGACTTAAACAGCCTTTTTTTTCCCCCCCAAGGATGTTCAAGATAGTTAGAAAGAAAAGCAGAACATTCATTTATTCATTCAGTGTAGTGGATGCTGTGGTGTGTGGCCCAACTGCCCCCTGAAGACATTTTCCCAATTGACTGGTTGCTAACAGTATATAGCTGATTTCCTCTCCCAGAATTACAATTGAAGGGTGCTGCCTCAAGAAAAGCTATGCCTGCTTTCTAGGGGCAGCCCTTGTCCATCAATGGATTGATGTGGAAGGCACAAGAGCTTGGCTCCCTTGCCTCAATTTGCGACAATTTAAAAGGGCCACCCCAACTGCAGAGCCCTGGCAACTGCATCCAAGCTCAATTTCTCCTTCTCCCCAAACCTGTTCTGCTTCCTCCCTCACAGGTGATGTTCCCAAAAGCACTCACTGATAAACTTTCTGCACGCAGATATCTGTGTCAGAGTCTGATTCCCAGGGCACCCAACCTAAGACAGTTGGTAGCAGGAGTGGGGATTTGGGAGCTGGGCCAGCTGCCAGCTGGCTCATAATGATAATCCTACCACTGAGCAGCGGGGAGAGTCCTGACAGCGCCTGGCTGGCTCACTGAAGCCCTGCAACTGGGAAGATTTTTCACTCTTGGTGAGCTGGGACAGGATTACAGTAAAAGGAAAAGAACTGGCTGGTACAATATATCAGACAGTTGAAAGATTTCAGGGAAAGTAGGAACTGCTAAGATTATGGAATGAGATGACTTCTGAGTGCTATCAGTATACTAAAGAAAGTCAGTGAAAGACTGGAAGTGACTAATCACTAATTTAAGACGAAGTGTGAAAGTCAGAGGGCCTCCTTCGCAGGAAATCCAGAGAGTCTCATCTCTTGCGGCTGGAGAGCAGGAGAAGCTGGGGACCAGGCCCAGGACCTAACTAGAAGGATAGCAGAGTTGCGGTGAAAGTCTAATTTTCCACCAGTGTGTGACTAAGGTCAGGGCCCTGTTTGAGGAGGAGTGGGACCCTCAGAAGTAGGGTGAGGACATCTGGGTTGCTGCATTTAAGAACCTGGACACTGCGGCCTGCCTGGGCCTTCTGGGCTGCAAAACTGGCCTGATCTGCACTCATGGGCTGACTAGTTCCCCCTTTGCTTGCAGATGACTCAGAGGGCTCTGCCTGATACGTCCACTTCAGGACGTCTTCTCCAGGCCACCAGACCAAAAAGTAGGATCAAGTCCCATCATAATGCCACCAGGGATGTGCTGGGCCTCCAGGAAAGGGACTGACCCCTGAAGGAGCTGCAGAATCCAGCCAACTAGATTGGCAGGTACCCGGAGCATGGGTATGGGACTGGATCCAGGGGCAATAGACAGTGGGATGAGAGAGACTCCTCTGACACAGGATTCAACACATGACAAGGATGGTGCTATCTGAGGGGACACTAAAAACAGTCCCCTCACATGACCTTAATGGAAGTCCACCCTGAGAGACAGTCCAAATCCACTACAAGGTTGTCTGTGGGGCTCTGGCAGAAGGTTAAGCAAGTGCCCACACTACGGGAAAGAGAAGCACCAGGATGAGGAAGAGACAAAGAGATCAAAAGTCTCAGAGAAGAGACGATGCTGGGGCGATGGTCCACAGAAAGCAGGGGAACTTGATCTAAGATGTTCAGTAACTACGTATTCAGTAACCCCCATGGGACAGGTATTGTGATCATTTCTCAGGATATCATGACAAATAAGACACAGCCTTATCCTTATGGTCTATAAGCTACAATTATGAAGTAAGGAGGGAGGCTTATTTTTAAAAACAAAATTACTCAGAATAGATGGATCCAAATAGGTGTGACTCTTATAAAAAGTTCAGCTGAGAGACTCTAGACTTCCCACTGATATGTGGGAAAATCAGGGCAGGTGGAGTTGACCTGAGTTTAAAGCTAGTCTTGATATAAATTCCCTTCAAGTTTAAACCTGTGTGACCTGGGCCCTCATTTTCTCATCTGTAAAACTCAGATGATAATATCTATTTTGGTGGGATATTGTCCTATTTAAATTAAAGTGAGATTGCATAAACAAAATGCAATATAAATAATAAATGCTGGTTCCTTTTCCTTCTCTTATGATTCTGCCTATTATTCTATCAACTCCCTTTTGTAAAGTCCCATTTAAATTTATTTCAAAAGCCAAATAAGAAAATTAGTCTTGTTTTTTTCTTCCTTCTGTCCCTTCTTCCATTTCTTCCTTTTACTCATTTATTTGGCAAGCACAGACTAGGGTGTATGTTTTGAGTACCTGTGGCCACATGGTACAGTGGCAAGAACAGGGTTCCAGAGTCTTGGGTTCAAATTCCACTGCCAGAGCCTGCTCCCCATGTGACCTTGGACAAGTCACTCAACCCTTCGAAGCCTCTGTTTTCTTTCTGTTCAATTGATCTGCCAACCCTATTGGGTGCCTTCTCTTACAGCCCTAGAGCTGTAACAGTGCATGAAGCTGGCCTTGGGAGCCTATGATAGAGGTGAGGACAGACCCTCCCTAAGCTCCCCTGTACACATAGAAAGACACTCAGTGCTGTGCTCAAAGTGCTTGGGGAGTCCACAGGTTAACACACTACCCTGCACTTTCCAGGGATGTGGAAGCAGTCTGGAGGAATAACACGAAAGCAAATGCTTATAAGCTGTTACTGTAACTGGGTGGTGGCTGTGGCTGCTGACATGTTGTGCAACTGTTCTTAGGTATTCTCAGCACTCTCTGATGATCTCTACCTTTGTACTTTGACTCACACCAGGTACACCACATCCTTCCCTGACTACTTAAATCCAACCCATCCTTGAAGGTCAAGGTTCAGATCTACCTTCTCCAGGAATCCTTCTAGAGCACCGCAGCTCACATATGAATTTTGGGGGTTCATGATTCAGCCCATAACAGGTATTAAAGGCTCCCTACTGCTGTAAGTCCCTATGTGCTAGTCCCTAACCCTGCCCACACCTCTGCAGTAGTATCTTCATAAATGCAATTTGATTTGAACCCTTATTAAGTGCATTGGCTGTTTTTTGGCAGGCCTCTCACAGATACAGCTATTGATGATTATGTTGATAATGATCTATAATACAACCACTATAAAGTCCCTTGAGAAGGATAAAGTTTCATGCTAAACTCTGTGAGGAATTCAAAGCCAAATAATGAACTCTTCCCTCCTTGTGCTTCATTCTTCCCATCTGCAATGATCCTTATGAAAGTCCACAGGGTGGACCCACTTTTCCAGGGGCAGAGAACAGCTCCACTACTCTGGGTTCCCAGGTCAGAAGCCTACAGATCAAAGCTGCATAAAGGGGAAGGACATCTAAAAGAACGGGACCCACCTACTAGCAACAGAGGAGAAGAGGGGCATTTTTAGTGGTCCCCAGTTGAGTGGGCCTCCTGTCTGGATAAGTTCTAGACATGAGGGAGGCCCCTTTGCCCCTCCTTCATAATAATGACCCACCTCATGGGCTTGCTGAGATATCTGTGGAAAAATAGTCCAGGCTGAGATCCTGGACACCTCTATTTATGGTGACATAGAAAGGACTAGTATGTTCATGTGGAGGCCATTTTACCTGTTTCTATAAATATCTTCAATATGAGAAAAGGCTTCAGTGGGTCTATGGGCACAATTTATAGCTAGTTCTATGCCAATATAAATCAAGCATGCATACCATACCAATGAAATAATGCAGATCATTGATTTAGGCTAGTGAGGACCTGCAGACAGCATGGATTCCAAAGCCACTCATTCTTGCAACCTCAAGGCTGGGTTAGCTTTCATCTTTGGGGGCAGTGAGGGTCATTCTGGCCATGTGGTACAGGCAAAGGGCACAGGTTTTGACATTAGACAGTATAGGTTCACAGCCAGTGTGAGGCCATGTTATTTAATGCTTCCTCCTCTGTAAAACCAGGCTAACAGAGCTGCCTCAATGAAATGAGATTAAATGAAAACAGAGCCTTAGTAGGTGCTACTTTGGTGATAAAGTCAACTCTCTTTCTCTAAGCTCCTGTGGCTGTGTTGTTGCTGTTTTATTTTTAATGTTTTACGGTTTAACTGGGTCTCCAAATTGGCAGAAATCCAGCCAGTCCCAAGGCATGACTACAAAGTCACTTTGAAGCACTTGCTATGTGCTTGGAGACAATGAACATGGCCCCAAGACCCAATCGGGACTTTTGTCCAGCAAAGTGTTGAAGACCACAGGGCCCTTTCATTTGTACTATGTCCTTTGGATGCTAATTCACAGAACTATCTTTGCGTGGGGACAGATGGTTTTACCTACATCTTTAATAATAATTATAAAATAATAAAAAAGGAAGAATAACTTGCATAGACAAGTCAAGTGGCAGCCCATTGCACTGTGCTTCTTGGTGATTAAATTGGTTCATGGGCCACTGGGGACTGGAGATTCTTGGCAGTTTCTGAGAAAGAGTCTTGTCTCAACCATCCTGGGACAATCAGTTAGGAATGAGTTTATGTGCATCCTCCATGGACCAATTTTTTTCACCAGCCTGTTCAGTGTCTATGTACTCTTAGAAGCAGCAGAAACTATGTGCAAAGTGTCTCTTCTAACTCAGCCTTGGGAAGGTTGTGTTTTGTGAATTCCGAGGATCTGACTTTGGCCCCTAACTCTGCTACCCATGAGACCTTATGTAACCACTGTCCCACTCTTGGCCTCGGTTTCTTCATTGACACAAAAGAAACATCATCCCAACCCTGACCAACTCATAGGCATACCCCGGAAGACCCAACAAGAAAATGAATGGATGGTGGTTTATAAACTGTGACTATCAGGCATATCAATTTAACAGGGCCAAAAAGAAGTGCTGATTTTTGCTCCCCAAACCTCCACCTTACCCCACTGCAGTCAAAGGCACTAGCAGGTTCCTGCCCCTCGATTTTCTCACTCATCAGAGGTCATTCATCAGCAAGCCTTGGGGACCACTTCCTTAGATGTAGAGCCATCATTTTTATTTTTAATATATTTATTTTAATACATTTCTAACCTTTTATTTTAAAAATTAAAAAGAAAAGATTAATGTACCCTTCATCCAGATTCCCCAAATGTTAACATATTACGTGCTTTGCTTTCTCTCCCCCCTCTCTCTCTCTTGTTCTCTCTCTCTCTCTCTCTCTCTCTCTCTCTCTCTCTCTCTCTCTCCTCTCTCTCTCTTTCTCTCCTTTCCTTTCCCCCTCCCCCTCTCCCTCTCTAAGTCTCAGCTAAAATGCCACCTCTGAAAGGTCAGTTTCCCTGAGCATTCATTCCCTAAGCCCAGGGTCCCACCCTATCATATCATTCTAATTGCAGTTCTCAACAGCGCTGAGTTCCAGCTGGTATTTTTCTTGGCTATTTATTTACTGGTCACCTCCCTGTCTCCCTGACTAGGATGTAAGTTTTATGGGAACATTTGCCTTGTGTGCTTTGCCTTGTTCACTGATGAATTCTGAGAACCTAGAACAGGGCATGGGTGGCCTCTGCTGCTGAAGGTGCAGGCGTGCCCTACTGCCCACGTGCCCCACTGCCCACACCGGCTGCTGCCTTCACTGTTTGCGCACATCATGGAAACATTTGCTGTATCTCGTCCTATGGGGGGATTACTTAAATCATGGCTAAGACGCAGGTATAAATCCTCTCAGAAAGAGAGAGAAAACTGCACAGATTCTCCCCCGTGTGTGCGCACACACAAAGAAAGCCCTCAGCCAGCTTTTCCGTTTCCATGTGGGCCCTGGAGTCAGGTTGCCTTACTCACCTTTAGGTTGCGCCACTTGCTACCGTGTGACCTTAGACAAATTCCTTAAACCCTTCATGTCTCGGTCTCCTTATATGAAAAACAGAGATTAAAAAAAAAAATCTCCCTCATAAGCTTATTGCCTGATCAAATGTATTAATATTTTTAGATGCTTAGAGCCATGCCTGGCACACAGTAAGTGTTAAAAAAAATGTCAGCATAATACACTATATTACATAATGGAGAGCAGATAGTACATAATGCTTTATAGCCTTTGTTTTTTTTTTGGTTGGTCAAAATATCTTGTCAAAATGAAGATTCCATATCAACAACTATTCCTTTACCACATGATTATTAATGGCTAATATTTTACATCATATAGATGCACTATAAGTGTCCCAACTTATCCCCATTGCTAGATATCTAAGTTGCTTCCAATTTTTCTTTACCATAAACAATACTATATTGAGCATCCTTGTGCAAATATCTCTACACACATCAGCAACTATTTGTTCTTATTGTATTCCTAGAAGTGCAATTGTTGAGTCAAAGGCTGTCTGTTTTCTGACCTGAGATACAGGTTCCAAGTTCCTGAGACAGGTTGTTGCAACAGAGGCGTTTCCTTAGGGACCCAAGTCCAAGGTCGGGGTGGCTCCTAATCTCAGCCATTTCCCCTCTGACCTCTCCCCAAGGGCCAGCCAGCTCATGTGTCCAGCTGAGGCCACCACTGGCTCCAGTAATCCTGTTTACTCTGCTCTGGAGAGGGAAACAACCTGGATGTTCTCTCTTCAGGGTATATCAGAGACCTTTGCTTTGAACTTCATCTGAGAGATTAAGAACAACCACATCCAACATGCCTGCTATTTCACGGTGGGCCTTTCCTCTGTTAATTCACAATGACGCAGTGTTTACAAAAGCCTCTGTACTTCTGGGCCCTTTTGAATCATGGCTTCCCACCCATTACCCAGCAGGAACTCATCTGTTCTTTATGGCCTAGCTCAAATACCACTTCTTCCAAGAAGCCCTCTCCCCTTCTCCCCTTCAATCCATGTATCCTGGTGTAAGGCCATATATATGTAGTCGTGGGCATGCTTAGCCACATATTGTGGAATACCCTTTCCCACAAGAGAAGGGGAAACCACTCTTGTCTTTCAGAAGGTCTGAGCAGTCCTCACCTACCCTCTTCCCTATTTCCATCGTTAAATAGGGACCGACAGTTCCAGAGAAGGAAGAGGGGGCAAGGCAGGTACTTAAGTGAAAAAGGGGAATGACCTGACTCTGGAGGGGCTCTCTAAGATGGCAAAATAAACTATGGGAGCTGCTGTTTCCAAAAAGAGGAACCTGCATCTTATCCCCATATATAACAGCAGCCCGCACTCAAGAGGGGCAAAACCTCTGAAAGGGTAAAAGGAAAAGCAAAGACTTAACATGAAGTATGCTGGCTCCAGGGGCCACAAAGACAGCCACCCCCACCCCCATCCCCACCAGTGGCTCGTATGGGAGGGAAACTGACTCCTCTGAATAGAGCAGAGCAGAAACAGCCCCAGGGTGTGTGGGGTCTGACACATATACAATTTGGGGAGCTTTCTTTAAGGAAAAAAGAAATACAAAATGCCCACACCACTCCAACTCTACACAATGGGAGGGGAAGAGTGATGGAGGAGATTGAGAGGAGGGAGGCAGCAATCTCTTAGCCTCACCCATTGAGGTTAAACTATCACACTTTTGCAAGTTTTGTAATAATATCTGACCTGTGGACGCATTCCAGGGTCCCTTTCAGAAGGGGCCTGTGCAAGTGAGGGGCTCTGAAGGTTTGCTGATATCACCCTTGTAACTGGAGCATCTTGGAGCTGAAGACCAGACAGACTCTTCCCTAAACATCATTCCCTATAAACCCTCGGGGTCTCGGGTAAGCCCTACCCCATAGAGCTGAGATGGAATTCTCTGTCTAATGCAAGGAGGATGGCAAGACAGATTTATCTGATTCAGAAATACAAACAAATTTGATACTTCTGGCCCAGAAGTGTCCTAAAATATCTTACCTCTACCATACTCAGGAAATACCTTTATTTTTAAAAGACAATCAAAAAACATGTCCTGAGAAAATGGCTGCCCTGCATGAGTCTTTTTCCCATCTCAGATGTGGTAGGGGTGATAAAACTACCTCATTGGTTTTGGGGTGAGAATGAAATGAGCTAATCCATGGAAAGATCCTGACATGGGGGAGCCAGCATTCCTGAGCATCTCCTCGGCCTCCAGCCCTTGGGTGGGTATTGGGGAAGGCAAAGATGACTAAGGCCAGGCCCTGCCCTCAGGCATGCACAGTCTAATCTCCCTGGGGGGCTACTGAGCTTTGCAAAGCAGAGAAGGGAACTAGCCTGGTAACTGTCTCAGACAAGAGCAGCTCGCTTAGACTGAGGGCTGAAGGATTCGGGGACCATCTGCTGGCTGTGGAGCACACTTTGGCACAGCAGTCCGTGGGAGTGGATCTCAGTGCAAGCCTTGCCTTGCTGTGTCTATGGCAAATCACTTCCCTCTGAAAGCCTGAGTTTCCACCAGGATTTAGGAAGAATGTCAGGAGGACTAACTGAGAGACCATGTTCAGTAGGTGAGAGCATGTTCTATCCCATCCATATCTACACCTGGTTGAGGTTCTGTAGCAAAATCCTTCCTGGGAGGCCATTTCTGACTCCTTCTCCCCGGCAAGAAGCAGGCTGCAAGGTCCAAGCAGAAAGTTCAGGGTACTTCCCCTTCTACTTAATTCTACTGAATTCTATTTAAATGCAGCATCCTCCTTCAAGCAGGAAACTCAAACCACTTCCTCCTACTAGAGATTTTTTGCAGTGTCCCCTTTTCCTAATATCTGGCTGAGTGACCAGCTGCAAGGAGCCAGGAGCCTTTGATTTGGGGACAGCCCTGTGGCATTTTCTCCTGGTTTCTCTGCTCCCTCATGCCAATAAGTCTGGCCTGCAAAGCCCAAGTCTCCAACCCAGAGAGAGGCGGCCTCCTCCCATCTCCCCTCTAGTAGCTTTCTTCTTATTAGCATCCTCCAGTCCATCAGGCAGCCTCACATTCCAGTGACATTTGCTCACTCCCAGTAACTCATTCCTGGGTGCCTTTCCCCACTCCACCAGCCACGTCCTTACTGCATCTCTTTCTCATGAGAGTGGGGAGCATCCTGGTATCATAGGCTAAGCACTGGACTAAGAGTCTGGAGACCTCTGCTCTGCCAGCAACACATGCAGCCTCAAGGATTCAAGGATGTCCCTGAGCCCCATTTTTCTCCCCTGCAGAAAACGAGGACTGAACCAGACAGGCCCAAGGGGTCTCCTAAGGCACAGTTCACACACCCCTCATCCTATACTGCCCTTTCAATGAAGGGCCCAGCTCCCTGTTCATTTCAGCATGAAGTGTAAACTTCGGTGCTTCTCTTTAAATCTATCATACACTGAGCGCTTGCTACAGACCAGGCCCTATGTCAAGGGCCTGAAGATATTTATATGAATAGCATCACCCCTACTCTGGGGGAGGTCACAGATGAGAAACAAAAGCATTTAAAGATGAGAAGAAAGGAGTTAATTGCTAGAAAAAAACAAACACACAAACACAAAAAAAAAAACATAGAAATGGCAACCACAGGCCCCTCAGAAGCATTGCCCCAGAGGAGCAATCACATTAAGTATTGAGGATTAGGTAGGAGATTTCTGAGCTCAGAGGAAGTGAGGGAAGGGTGTTCTAAGAAGAGGGACCAGCATATGCAAAACCAGTTCACAGATTTAGAATTAATGCAACATGGCTGCTGTGTATTATTCATGTCATGAGCAATGGGAGGCTCCAGGTAAGAGAGCAGAGCATGCTGGAATTCCTTGGACTTTGCACCTCCCCACAGAGAAGGAGATGCCTCTGTCTGATGGCAGCCTGTGGAAGTTTCCAGTGCAATCTGATGTCAAAGCGCTTGCCAAATCCAGAAAACGCAGAGGAACTTCCAAGCACCACAACCTAATTTAGCTTGAGCCCAGGACTCCTGGTTGGTGTCACAGCAGAATCTGACTAAGACTTGAAGAAAACAAAAGTAAGACAAATATTTAGAGTTTTAAAAGCTCAGCCTACAAATTAGGAAGAATGGGAAACGGGAATGTCAGATGTACAACTTTGTTCTCTAATTTAAAGCAGACCTTGTTTTCTGGTAGAAGATAGATTGAAATCCTGCCTGCTCAATAAGATGGTAGAAACCACTTCTGAAGAGTCAGTGTTTCATGTTATAGGCAATCAAATTTAATAAGGTAACAGAAGAAAAAAGTGACGTCAATACAGCTTTATCTGAGAATCAAAAGAAACAATATTGTTGATTTGACTGAAGTTGGTCCAGTTTTAATTGCAGGAGGAGGGAAAAGTGAAATTTTTCTGTCTCCTGGTCCTCTTTGCTTTCCCCATACCTTGACCCTAATATATTCATTCCAAAAAAAAAAAAAAAATAAGAGCTTACTCAGCAAAAGGAAAATGGAGTTTCACTTCGCTTTTCTCAATCCCTTCCCAATGCAGTGGGGAACTCATATTTACTGAATACCTGCTCTCTGCCTGGCCCTTTAGCTACACTTAACTTCAACCATGCCTAACCCCACAAGGAACCCATGATTCTCTCCATTTTAAAGATGAAACAGCCAAGGCTCAGACAAGTGAGGTGAACTTGGGAAGCTCAGGTCATGTTACATGTGAGTGACCAAGTTAGTGTTTTGACCCTTGTTCTTTTCTGATAACTAAACCCCATGCTCTTTCCACCTGGCCCACTGCCTTCCTGTAATTTAGAGATTTGATTTATGGAGAGTGACTGTCTCCGCATAGTTATCTGTGAATTTCAAAGCAATGAAATAGTGTAAGCTCCATTTAACCGCCCATTTATCCCACAAATAATCATTGGCTACTATGATGCGCCAGGCATTATTCTAGGCACTAGGAATCATACAGGGAAACCCAGGCCTTTGTGTAATTCACATCCCATGAGTGGAATAGCATGGTGTCATGTGAACAAGGCCTTGGGAGCTAGACTTCTGGGATCACATCTTAACTCTACCACTTGCAAGCTGTGTGACCTCACTGTACCTCACTTTTCTCCTCTGTATATAGGGGCAAACAGTAGTATCTCCCTTTATAATTGTTATGAGGACTGAATGAGCTCATATTTGTAAAGCATTTAGAGCATATGAGCATTGTTAGATAGTAGAGAACATAAGCAATAACAAAGTGGGTAAGATACACAGTATGCTGCAAGACATTAAGTACAGAGATGAACAAATAAATCAGGGAATGGGAATAAAGCAGGTGGTGATGGGTTTGTCATTTTGGTTAGGGTGACCAGGGAAGGCTGGGCTGAGGTGTCATTGAAGCAAAGGCCTGAATGTCAGTGAGCCAACAGGAACCATGTTTGAGTTTTTCATTGATAGTTCAGAGGCACCAATGATCAGTTTAGAGATATGCTTACCCAATTGCACACTTATATTGTGATGTGATATAAATTTATCAATGTGTGTGTAAGGGATTCATCCTCTAACATGGTCTCAGAGACCAGTGACTAGGCCCTGTCCCTTGAGGGATGTCATTTCTGGAAAATTCCTTTATTATAAGAACAAAAGTACTGAAGTTAACTCATGGCTTATAAGGTATATTGACAATCCTTATCTCCTAGACAAAGGTTGTCCCAGCTGCCTCCAGGCACGGAACATGATGTACCTGTATTCTGCTCTTGACTTTCTCTTGGATCACACCGGGCTGAAATCCTTCAATCTTGGGAGGGGAGGTGCGTGTGAGGACACTTTGCTGAGTTTACCTGTCCTTTGAGTACAAAGGACCAAATCTGGTCACATGCCTTTTGCCCTGACCATACAGGAATGCTACTTTAGAGGACTTTTTAGATGCTGGAATACTTTAAGAACAATTCATTTGAATATATTCCCCATATGCTGTCTGAGAATTATCATTTTTTTATGCTTTCAAAGCCTAGAATTAGGGATGGGTAACAAAGTTCATCCTGATTATTGTGATGTGGAGTAAAGAACACTGGCCTGGTCTGGGAGGCTGGAGACAAGGGTTCAATCCTTATCTCTGTCATAAACTCTCATGTATGTACAGAAGTTGTGTGCATCACACCTTCTGTCTCTGGGTCTCATTTCTCTGTCTATAAAATAAAGAGGTAATGGGGGAAACACACACACACCCTACTCTTTATGACTTGTCGTCTCTGGACCAGGCACATCACACATATTATCTCATTTTAAAATCACCGCGGTCCTGAGTCAGTATCATTATTGTGACACTACAGGTATATTGTCGTGTAGTGGGAAGAGGCAGGACAGGACTGGTATCCAGATCTGACTCCAGCTATTAAGCTGTAACTGCTTAGGCTTTCTACAAATCTTTCCAAAGCTGTGATTCCCTGATTTTATATACTGTAGGGACTAGTCAATCTGGCTTCCAGGGGAAGCCATCCCATTGCCTTGGCTATTCCATTTTCTACAGCTTGAGTTGTAGATAATCTCTCTGTTCCTCCAGTATATATATATATCTCATGGGTTTTTAGTACAGCTATGAAGACCCCTCTGACAAAAGGAAAACACAACGACAGACTGGCATGCAAGTGACAGAAGCTGTCCAAGGCAATGCTCTGTTTCTCCTCTTGCCCCTGGAGGCAGACCAGACTAAACACAGAAACAGTGCTTCTAAGGAGGGGCCAGGGACCTCCCCAAAGTGACTCACTCAGCTTCATAGGAAGTCTGGTCTCCTAGCAGTCAGTCTTGGGGCTGTTCTCTGGCAGCCCTTTCCCATGGCAATACGGAGGGAAGACAGGGAGACACACTGGGTGTGTAGCACAGCCTTGAATTCCCTGTGTGATTTCCCCAATTATTACACAGAGGTGGACTAGAGCTGGTGCAGGGTAAGCCAGCAGCTTAGAGTTAGGGAGTAAGGCCCACCAGGTTTGGATCCCAATTCTGCCATTTATTAAGGGATATCATGAAGTGTGACTTTTCAGCTAAGGCTTTTAGCAGCTACCCTAGAGTTCCTCAGCTCTAAACTTGAATCTGGACTGGAAGATCAAACATCAGCCTCTGCTGCTGACTAGCTGAGGGGCAGTGGGGAAGCACTAAACTCCTCTGGGCCTCGACTTCCTCATCTTAAAATGTATAGTGTCATAAAGGTCATTGGGAGAATTCAAGGTCGTGCAAGTAGTGTCTCACATACAAGGCCCTTGATAATTATCAGGACCCACTCACTGACCCTCTCCACTCAGCCTGTATCAAACCATCCAAGAAATGCTCCAGGTCCACACCTGACCCCGCACCATTCAGGGAGCAGGTCTATTAGGAACCAGACCACGGTCAGAGATAGTTTTGCAAATCTCATCGCTATAGGCTCACTCACCCAAGACTAGAAAGTCAGGTGCACAGCCAAGATTCCATGCCCACTGAGTGGGGGTGCAGAAAGGTTCTGCATCATCACAGACACACCACAGAAGGATGATGTGGATATAACAATGCCACGGCTCAAATGGACAGAGGGCCTTGCTTTCAGAAAGGCAGAAATCAGACTCTGAGTCCAAGAATCGAATGGCTTCTCTCAGGTTTACACAGGACTTTTGCATATTCGAATGGGAGGAAGAGATTTCCCTCTACCCCTTTCTGGTTCTTTTTTTTTTTTTAATGCTTGGCTCAGGCAGAGAAAAGCGAAAAGGAGTTCAGAACGTCATGCCTGCCATTGTTAACATTTTCAGCTGAGATCCAGATAAGTCAGAGAATAAACAAATGCTTCTCAGATGCCTTTTTCCAATGGGCTGAGTAAGTGACATGCACTGGCAGTAAGAAGAACAGGCAGCGTCCTGCCTCATGGAGCTTAGATTCAAGGACAAGATTAAATTCAAGTTTATTCCATGGGTGATACTAATGCATTCCTTTATTGAGAGTACTACATATCCAGTGAATTTTCTCAGGACTCGTGTTGGATTCCACCTGCCAGGAGAGGAGACCCCTCCCCTGGATAGCTTCAGGATATCAAAGGGGCTTCGATTAGATGTTTGGGTGAGGTCCCATCAGGGTGCAGAGGATGGAGGGGACCAGTTATTCCTGGGGATCAAGAAAGTTTATTGAGACTTTTGAAAGCTGAATAGATACTTTGCAGGCAGTCAAAGATGAAGGAGGGGCAGTGCAGACAAAGGTACAACATGAACAAAGACCTGTGGGTGAGAACCGGGCTGATATACTCAGAGGAATTATAAGAAATTCAATCCTGGTTAAAGCTCAGGGTGAAAGGGACAGGGACAGTGTGAGGGGTTTTCTAACATTTACCAAGGATCTGAATTATGCCCAACTCTGTCTCTTATATGGTTTAATGTGATCCTTACCACCTCTGTGAGTTTGTTGTTATCCCCACTTTACAGATGCAGAAACCGAGGCTCATGGTGGGTAAGTAAGAACTGCAAAGTTCATGCAATTGAAATAGGATCTCAAAGCGAAGTCTATCCGCTGGTAAAACCCATGCTTCATTCACCATTCACCGTTCATTCTGATGCCATGATCCCACATTCATACCTTAAATGTAATGTTGAGACTTGCAATGTGACTGGCACCATTCTAGCTGGGGATACAGCAGCTAACCAGACAAGGACCCTGCCCTCACAAAGCTTCTGCTCTAACAGGGGGAAGGAAGGGGGGCAAAGCATCTGAACAAATGCCCATGGGGATTTTGGATAAATTAAGTGCTATGAAAAAAATTAAATGATGTGAATGAGAGTGACTGTTGGTTGGCAGTGGAGAGGTGTGAAGATAACTTCCCCTAGGATGGTTGGGGAAAAGCTGTCAGAAGGGGTCACATTAGATCGTGACCTGAATGAGGAGAAAAAGGCAAACACAGGAAGAAGCTCTAAGGAGATATGCTATAGGCAGAGGAAGTACAAAGGTCCTGGGGTGGGCAGCAGCTTGTGTGTTCAAGGGACAGAAAGCATGCTAGTGTGGTTAAAACAGAGGGAGCCATGGGCATATACATAGTAGGAGATGAGGTCAGGAGGGTAAAGAAGGGCCAGCTCTCGTGGTTCAGAGAATGTAGGTGGTCCTGCATGAAGAGGAGCTAAGAACAGGATGTGGAATAAGGGACAGGTTTTACTGTCAGAGTTAGAAGGGTAGCTTCAATGGGAGCCAGCCTGGTGCAAAGGGAACATCCCTACTTTGCACCTTCCCAACTGTGGGCAAGTGGCTTACCCTTCCTGGACCTCAGGCTCCTCCAGTATAAAGCAGAGGTTATAATACCTGCCTCACAGACTCGGAGGAAGGATTCAACACCAAGCACCCTCCCATCCCTTTGCCCAGGTTAGAGAGTTAATGGAAAATCTCCCTGGGGGCCATGGTGCAGCCAGCAATCTCCTGGAGCTAATCACTAGAAGGACTCAGGTGATCAATTGCTTAACAAACAGATCACCCCCTGTCCATCCCAACCAATAACAGTCCTGTCAAAGCAATTCCCCCATCAGGGTCTGCACACTTAGCATTACCAGACTGTTCCTATGAACAGAACTGGCATTAGACTGTGGCAGTCTTCGAACGTCCCAAGAGAAGACTCTGCAATTAGATTTGATTTCTAAAAGTATCCTACAGCTGTTTAACTTCAATGTGCACACGACTTGCCTGAGATAGGGCTAAAATGCAGCTTGTGATTCAGTAGGTCTGAGACAGGGCCTGAGATGCTCCTTTTCTTATGCGTTCCCAGGGGAGGCAGGTCCAAGGACCACACTTTGAGTAGCAAGGATGAATAGCCAAGTGGTTTCCATAGCACAGACTATTGTGAATCCACCACAGAGAGACTGCAAAGCAATAGTCTGCTTTCAGTAACCTATTATTGAATTCATCAGACAAACGTTCATAGAGTGCCTCGGAGGCATTAGGCACCATGCCGGAAAGTAGGATTCCGGTGGAAACAAAGGTTAGGGCCTGTCTTCACAGAGCATTTATCCTAGTAGCAGAGAGCCAATTAAGCAAGCAATTAGGATAGCCTCAATGCAGAGCCTGGGGGTGTCTGGAGTTTTAGGGGAGCACAGGCCTGGAGGGGTCAGGGAAGACCTCCTGGGTGAAGGGACATTTAGGCAGAGAGCTGCCCCTGAGAAGAAGGGGTGCTACAGACAGAGGGAACAGCCACGCCACGGGCAAGGCCACCCAGCCAGCCACAAGTACAGCCTTGATTTAGATCAGTTCTGTGTGATCCAAAGATCTGCTGCTGTTAGTATCTTCCGTGTCTCATGAATCAAGTCTTGCAAAAGACAGGCTGCCAGCTGTCCCTCCCCAACAATGTCAGAGCAGCTGGCCCCAAGTGGAAAGCTATCTGGGAGCAAAGGCCTTCGAATCACCTGACGGGCATGGCAGTTATGAAATATGCCTTCGCACCAAACACGTTGCACCACCAATATCATCCAGGTTTTGCTCAAGTGTTCTTTATCCTGAAGACTTGTGACTGGGAAGTGTGACTGCCCTCCGATCACTGCTAAAAATAGCCCTTATTATTATTATTTTTTTTTCCTAAGCAACAATGAACTTTGAAGCCTGGGTAATCACATCAGGTGAAGTTCATCGGAAAGTAAAAGGCTAGAGTCCTGCAAGGTTCCAGGATTCTTTAAGGGAAACAGAGACGGAAATTCAATTGAAAGAAGCATCTTCTAAGTTACAGACAGGACACACCCCTCCTTTCAATTAAGTCAAGGGGGCACAGATGGACCTGGCATGACATTGAATGCAGCCATGTGACTTTGGGCAAGTCACTTACTTCCCCTGATCTCAGTTTCCTCATCCATTAACTGGGAGCTGAATACCTGCTTCTCCTTCCTTACATATAGCAATGTGCGTAACATGCTAAGCTTGGTGATTGACGCATTGTCAGCACTGGGTAAATGAGGAGGAAAGACATTCAGGAGGATTATGGAAGTAGGTTTGAAATCAAGTCTATGTCTGAAGCCTCATACCTTTCTCCATTAATCATGGTCTCTTCATATTAGAGTTACATCCTTTGCCATTTGACTTGATGGGGCCTCCCAGTGATACTGAGTTTGACCATTGACTCATCATAGGCAAAGGAATATGGATGGAAATGACAGCATGGAAGTTCTGGGCTGAGACCTTAAGAGACATCATCTGCTTCATCATGTTCATTTATCACAAGAAGAGCCACCAGACACTACCTTTCAGCCTGGCCCCCACAATGAGACATATGGAACAGACCCAAACCGGACCCAAAGCCCCAAACCAAACCTGCAGCCTGAACCTAAGCCACCCTCAAACCTGTGGATATGCTTGTAGATGCTTGTAGATATAAAGCAGCTGAGTGTGGGTGGTTTGTTACCCAGCATTATTGTAGCAATATCTGACTAATACACCTCCATACAGGACTGTAGCCCAGCCAGCCCAGCTCTGTAAGTATTTCTTAAGAACCTACTACATGTGATGGGAAGTAAAAAGGAATTTAAAATAATCTCTCCCTTCAAAGACAGTTCCATTACTCCTCTATCCTTCCTTTGCTGAGCACAGTCATGACACAGAAATCACAAATCCTTACTTTTTAAAAAAGGAACAAATGAATGCATGTGTTTCTACTGTTGAAGAGAAAAGCATAGCTCTATTAAGTGATACCGACCAATATTGACGCATATTTTTTCTAGGAACTCAGCAGTGGGTCTCATAGTAGCCTTTCTGGGGAATGCATGACTCAGCTGTTCCTTAAGGGATAGGAAGGATGTAAAGACACTGAACACAGTCCTGCAGCCAAGCCACTGAGCTTCAACGTCAGGTTTGTTTGCTGGGGTGGAAAGGAATCAGAGAGATCTGGGTTCACTCCTCAGGCTGCTGCTTTCCCACTGTGTGACCTTGGACAAGTCACATGTCTCTGACCTTTAGATAAGTTGCCTCAGCATCTCTTTCCTTTGTCTAGAATGGCCCCCTCTACCTTTGTCTGCCTGTGAGGACGCTTCCTGCCCGCCTCTCCGCCAAGAACTAAGACTTCCCTTCCTTTAGCACCCAATTGAAACGATCTTGGCCCCCAGGGTACTCCAGAATTGTTATTTGTGCATGTGTCTTTTTCTTGGGGGGAGGGGTAGACACAGCTACCTCAGGACAGCGCAGTGCCTTCTGCATTCCTAGGTCCCCAGAACTCAGCACAGAAATAAGCTGTCAGTAAATACTGGCTGACTTGAACTAAACTAAATGGAATTGACACAAATGTCATCCAGGGATAAACTATTTCAAAGTGGAGTTTCTACACTGTTTTTAAAAAGGGTCTCGGGGCTAAAGACATAAAGAAAAAAAGAGAGACGCACTTTGAAAAACATGTCCACATAAACACACATGTATGCAAACAAACATATGCCAAAAACAACCCTGGGAGGTTTCTGCAGACTTGTCTCCCATTTAAGGCCTGTAATTTCCCTCTTGGCTGACACTGGCTTTGGCCTGGACCATGTTTCACAGACTCCTGGCAGGCAGCCTTCTGGGTTTGGGTCCATTTTTTTTTTTTTCATCAGGCCTGTAACTGAAGACACAGACCTTTCTAAAACCTTCCCTCAGCTGTAGCTGTCATGCCTCATATCACCTGTTTACCTTTCCTGGGCCACGTGGGTCCATAAATGTGTCCAGAGGTCCAATAACAAGTTGGTAAACAGTGGATATTCCTTCTAGAAGGAAACAAAGGGAGTCTCAGAGCAATCAGTCTGGGAACTGTCTGTGACCCAGGCCCGACCTCCACACTCCCAGAGTAGACTGTGTCTGATGGTCTAGCCTGCCGGCCAACTTCCAGCATCAAAGAGATAGGGAGGCTGGAGGGGAAACTGAGGCACTTGAAAACGAAACAAAATGAACCAAACTGTGCTGGAGATGTGGGTGAAGCATGTATAAACCTAAATTCTGGAGCCAGGCAGTGGCAGATGGCTTACTAGATGGAGCCCTAGGGTCAGGCACAGCTTACGTTCAAATCGTGGCCCTGCCAATTTCTCCTGGGCAAGTTACCTAACTTCTCCAAACCTTGTTTCCTCCTCCGTGAGCTGGATTATACCTGCCTGGCAAGCCTGATGTCAAGGTTAAACAAGTTCATGAATATGATAGGCCAAGAGCCTTGTAGGAAATTAATCAATGGTGTTTTGTTTGTTTGTTTGTTTTCGCAACAGAGCCTGCAATCTCAGAACTGAAAGAGCCTGTCAGGATACACGCAGTCCTGCTTGCTTCCCGCTCCATTTAAAGTACAGTCTCCTCCATGGCTGCCTCTCAAGCCAGCCTGTGATTTGCAGGGCAGTCTGATACATCCTGGAGAAATCCTCACTACTAGAACATTCTTCCTTAGGGCCGACTCAAAAGCTATCTCTCTGGAGCTTTCTCCCACTGGCCCTTCCACTCAGAACCATAAAAGCAAGTCTGCTTTCTCCCATGAATTGCAACCTTCTCCATAGCAGAACACAGCTCTCAGGCCCTCTTTGAGGTGCCTCTAAAATTCTCCAGGGTTTACACACACACACACACACACACACACACACACACACATATGAGGTCAGACAATTAAGTTTGTGAACTCATTCTAGAAAAAGTGCTGCATACCACACTGCTGAAAATCACTACGGTCACCTTCGAAGTACTCCCCTTGGGAAGCTAGGCACCGATGCCAGCACCTAGTCCACCCTTCAAAGAAACTTTGGAACTCTTTTTCTAGAATGGCAATCAGAGCTGTTGTTATATTACCCTTGATGTCCTGAATGTCATCAAAATATCTTCCTTTCAATATTTCCGTTATCTTTGGCTAAAGAAAGAAGTCATTGGGGGCCATATCAGGTAAGTAGGGAGGGTGTTCCAATACAGTTATTTGTTTACTGGCTAAAAACTCCCTCACAGACAGTGCCATGTGAGCTGGTGCATTGTCATGATGCAATAGCCATGAATTGTTGACGAAAAGTTCAGGTTCTCTAACTTTTTCATGCAGCCTTTCAGCACTTCCAAATAGTAAACCTTGTTAACTGTTCAGCTGGTATAAATTCATAATGAATAATCCCTCTGATATCAAAAAAGGTTAGCAACATTGTTGCAACAAGTTCACAAACTTAACTGACTTCATATATGTGTGTGTCTACGTGTGTGCGTGTGTGTGTAGGCAATTACAAGGGATGACGTAGGCACATATAAGAGGCGCATATCCAAGACTGAGGTGGTCCAGGAGGTCTTCTCAGAGGAGAGTTGTTGAAGCTGAGTAGGATCAGTGAAGTGCTTCTGCAAAGTCCTACAGCTAATAGTGAGGGAACTGAAGATCAAGCACATGCCTCCTCTGCTGGAGCAGTGGGTGACAGTCCATAAAGTATGTGAAGCTATATATCATTATTGTTGAACTTTTATTGTTTTTCTTTTATTAAAATGTACCTTTGTAGGCCCAGGTCCCTCAGCAGGCTGGTCCCCATTCTTCCGACAGCACGTTTCTCCATTCACTTCTTAGCAGAAAGACCTGGGTTTGTGTCCAGGCTCTGTCACTCACAAGCTGGGTGACCTGATCCAAGTTAGGCCACTTCTCCAAGCCTCAGTTTCCACATTATAAAGCCGGGACAGTACTGCCTACTCCCAGGGTTTGTGTGTGGGTTGAACGAGACATAGCACAGAAAGTTGCCTGGCAGACGTGTGGAAGATGTTTACTTTCTTTCCTATCTTGACAAGATGGCGCAGGCTGTTCTCATGTTAGACCACCACTGATAGTTGATAATGTTACAATAAAATATACCTTCAAGGGCATTTGCATTTGAACTAGAGAACACCAACCAGTTCAGTGATGTGTCAGGCCCTGTGCCATGCTTGGGACCTCAGGAATGAGTGGTCACTGAGGCCAAGGAACTCACCCCGGAGAGAAGGAGAAAGACACAGAGGCCAACTATGATAGCTGTTGTAATCAAGTTTGGTGCACATGACGTGAAGGAAGACTTTAGTACATCATAGGGAGATTAGCCAAGCCTCCATTATACCTGGAGGTGACAGGTATCTCTGATGGCAGCAGTGCCATAATGTCACATGGGAGCTACTGCACTCTCAAATTATCTTCCCTCAATCTGCACTCAGTCCTCTAGAACCTCTCAGAAGATAAAAGGATCTTTCTGGGCCGGCCGAGTGGCTCAGTTGGTTAAGAGCTGAGCTCTGAGCAACAGCAGTTTGATGTCCAGCCCAAGCTGAGCTGCCGCTGAGCTGCCACGAGGTAGCAGGATGGCTCAGCTTAAAAAAAAAAAAAAAAAAAAAAAAAAAAAGGGATTTTTCTACAATTATAAATGAGATTATGGCACCCCTGGCACCCAAATCCTCCATGACTTCTCATTGGCCTTGCAATACCGTACAATAAAATACCCTTCCAAGATGGCGTTCTGGCTTCCTCTGCAGCCCCACAAGCAGCGAGGCAGTGCTTCGGGAAGCCAGGAAGCTCCGATTGCTCCAGGACAGGTGCCCACATGGGACTTCAGCCTCTCAGAAGGCACCAAGGTTATGAGAGGCAGAAGACAGGAGCAGACTTGTGCCCTGCTCTGGCCCAGGACAGGGTCTCTGAGGAACTTTGGAAAGCCTCCATGGGGTTATCCATTCAAATCACGCAGGAAAGAAATAGCATGTGAAAGGGCAAAGCTGCAAAGAATTGAATGGCAGGATTCTGTTTAGCAGTGAGGGCAGGGTTAAGGAAACCAGCAAGAGAGGTTGAGGCACCCCTGGGCTCAGACAGTGGGAAGTCCAGTACCCCTCTAGGGGTCAAGGGGAAAAGGAGGATGCTTTGGGAGGCCTGAAAGCTGGAGCCAAGGAGAGAAAGCCACTTTGGGGAGTTATGGCCTTCCTGGAAGAAAGGAGTGAGCAGAGAGAAAGATGGACACCTGACTTCTCTCTCCTCTCACCCTCCTCTTTCCTGCTGCAGGTTTTCTTTGGCCCAATCCATCTAGAATTCAGATCCTAGGGGAGTCTGAATGATGCAGTTCTTAGAGGCTAGCCCCCGGGGCTCAGAATAGGCAGAGGGCAGAAAATTCATTAGCTAGGAATGACCACAAGTAAAGAATTAGCAACACCATACATCCCAGCATTCCACAGGGAACACGGAATCAACCAACCCTAAGAAGGCCAACACTATCCCAAGAGAGTGCCGTATAAGAGGAGGAGGGAGCCTGGCAGACAGGCAGCTTTCTGAGCCGGGCTGGAGTGTTCACATAGTGTCCAGATTTTGTGTCCAGTGCAACTGCCAGGATAATCCGCATAGCGACAGACGTCTCCTGCCTTGGCCCGTGCACAGCTGTGGAGGACAACAGGGTTCTGCTGTGACCTTGGATCTTGCCCATTTTCCCTGCTCCTGCCCTAGGACCAAGCCCTCAGCAGGCAACAGGAGGCTTTGGTGCCACCCATGAGACGGGCAGAGGTGAGTCAGGTCCAATGACAGTAAGGGTGATAAGAATAATAGTGATAACAACACTATGTTATATAACGTGTCATAATATGCTATTATTGTCACTGTAACAACCATACAATTAAGCTGTTCCTATGTGCCAGAGACTGTGATCATTCTATTAAGTTACACAGTCCTCTCCCAAACCCTAGGAGGTGGTGGCTACAATTATTCCCATTTCAAAGTTGAGAGTAAGATCCAGATTAGATAAGCAGCTTGCTGAGGTCACTCAGGTCAATTCCTGGCTGTGAGGCCTGGTGGTTAATGACCATTTCAGATTGTCCTCAAGCCACCAGGAGCCCACAGATGAAGCAGAGAGAAAGGCAGGGTTCATGCAACCAACAATGCTTACAGGGTCAGAGTTTGCTTCTCCAAAGCAGTCTTGCATCACTGGCCCTGCCCACTCTCTTTTCCAGCCATGCAAGTCTCAGTGGTATCCTGAGAACACCCAGCTTTCTCTCATCCCTGAGCCTTTGCACAGGCTGTTCCCTTCGCCTGAGCCATTGCCTTCTCCCTTCATCCCTTCAGAGCGTGACTAACTCCACTTTGGTCTACCATGGCCTGCTCCACAGAGCCCTGCTGCACATCCCACATCCTGGGAAGGTGCTCCTCTTGGGAGCACTCACAGCACCTTGTCCTGCTCCCCGCCTCAGGACTCGGCCCTCTGCATGGTCCTGAGCACTGGCTTGTCCTCCCCACCAGGCTGCAAGCCCTGCAAAGGCTGAGGCAAGCCTGTCTGGCTTACCCCTGTGTCCCTAGAGCCAGTTTGGTGCCTGGCATGTATTGGGTGCCCCATAAACATGTGGTGAAGGCAGCTGGATGCTGGCACAGACTTGGCCACCCTGCGCCTGGAGCACACTGAGGCTCATACAAGGAGAACCACACCCAAAGCTGCAGGAGTGAGGAGGGGCTGGGGAGTCTCTCCAATGATCTGAGGCAAGAGCAGTCAGGACCTTGGGGAGGGACTCCCAGAGCAAGGGCCACTGAGCTGAGATCCACCCAGGGGTAGGCTTTAGATGGCACGAAAGGAAGGAAAAAGTGTTCCAGGCAGAAGGAACGGCCTGTGCAAAGGCTCAGAGAAATGAAAATGCATGTCGAGTTACTTGGAATGAATGACAGGAGGGGCCACGGGAGATAAGATCTGAAAGGGAGACAGGACCAGCCTGGTGAGGGGCACCTGGGCTGGAGAGGAGGAGGCCAACGTTAGGCTCAGAGAGTCTTGAGTTTGGGTTCACGTTTTGCCATTTCCTGACTCTGTGACTTCGGGTGAGTTGCCTAACCTAAGCTTCAGTTTCCTCATCTGTAAAACGGGACAGTAATAGCACCTGCCCCTAAGAGGATTACATGAAGTGAAACACAGAAAATGCTTTACACAGTAAATGGTATGCAGTAAACACCAGTGCCAACCCTCCTAGCCATTCTGTCCTTTCTGGTAATAGAGTATGGGTGGGGGGAGTGGCTACTAAAGGTTTTTGTCAAGGAGGGAGACAGAAGGTGCTCAGGAAGTATTTGTGGAAGGGGAGAAGGGAAGGGGTTGGTTTTTGACAGGACCTTAGAGAAAGGGCTTTGGAGAGGTGAGACAACTAGGGGAGGCATAGGCTAGGGGTGAGGGGATCAAAGCACAGGCGCTCACTGGCCAGCCAGCAGGAGGGAAGGGCCAGGAAGCGGTGTGGAGGGGTGCAGCCTGCTGGGCAGAGCGGGGCCACGGGAGTCAGCCAGTCAGGTGTGTGGTCCTGAGCAAATCAAGAAACCACATGGGCTCCTGCCTCCTCCCTGGTGACAAGGGCTAGCCATTCCTGCTTTAGTGGCCCAGTGGAGTCACTGAGGAGAATCCTGTCAGAGCCCCTGCATGTGGTGGCCATGATCATCATGGGGGGGGGAGGGGCACAGCCATTTATGAGGTATTTTCATGCTGCATGACAGTAAAGCCAGAGGAGAGACCAAAGAGGAGGCGGGGCTTCCCTTGACTCCTCCCCACACACTGGCTGCCCAGAGCCTACCCCTCAGCTCAGACCCCCTGAGGAGCTCCCATGGCTCACTGCTCCACCTCTACCCATCCACCTATGAGGTGCAGGTGAACCTCTCTGTATGATTCTGCGTTCCTATGCAAACCCTGGGGAGAAGGACTCAGAAAAGAACTAAAAAGGGCTCAGCATCACATCTGAACCAATCCAGCGTCTTTGTTCTGGAAATGTTGTGTATTATTACTGTCTCTTTTACCTCCTGCCTCATCCACAACGGCAGGAAAATGTACCTGGGCCCCATAGGGGCCAGGCCTCCTAGATCCCCCAGAGGGCCCATTGTTCACCAGGGACAGGGGCGCCCCCCTCCACAGCAGTATTACCTATTAATCTATTTTTCAGTTGAAAACAACTAGAGATCAGAGGTTAAGTAACATGCCCACAGTTACCAACTAGTGGTAGAGCCCAGATTCACTCTCAGGACCCCTGGTCCCAAAGACCATGCACTTACTTAATTTCACTCCAAGCTTTAGGGCTTGGGCCAGGGATTCTCAGACTCAGCACTGTTGACATCTGGGCTGGTTGTCCTGTGCACCGTAGCATGTTTAAAAGCATTCCTGGCCTCTACCCACTAGATGCCAGTTAACACTCCCACCTCCTCCCCGCAACACACACACACACACCAGACAACCGAAATGAAAATGTCTCCAGACATTGCCGATGTCACCTAGGGACAAAATCTCCCTACTGGTCTACTCCCAACTGAGCAGCGTGAACAAGTTTCATGGACCTCTCCGGATTTCACTGTCCTCCCCCACAAAGCAATTGGGGTAAGCGATCTCCAAGTGCTCCATGACATACTGGAGGTCAAGCAGCAATTGTTTTTACATTTATTTTAATACTTAATCTGGCATATTTAATTGTATCCAAGACAAGAAGTTAATCTTTACTAGTATTTGCGATTTCGAATGATGCTAGAACACATGATTTTAAATAAATACGATGGAGGAGAACATGCTTGAAAAAGGTTTGCAAGCCCACTCTGCTAGGTAGTTCCAAGGTCAGATGTCTAGCCTAAGTTTTATGGGCATAAAGAAGGGCTCTCTGCAGTACTGTAATGTGATGCTAGTGGCACTGTTCCATTCTGAGCGTCAGTTTCCCCATCAGTGCAATGGAGATAGAAAAGAACCCATCGCATAAGGTTGTTTTGTGGACCGGTGAAATAATGCACGCGCAGTGCTTAGCACAGTATATAATAATACTCGGAAATGTTCTTATTTTTATATACAGATGAGAAAACTGAGGCTACAGAAGATTCCACAATTCTCCTTAGGTCTTAGACTCTTGTGTATAAGCTCAAACCCCAGTGGTCTCACCGAGTCCACCTCACTGCTCATCCCCCGATACTTAGGCCCATGGGACCCAAGAGAATTCACTGAGGACAAAGACTATCACTGACCTGGCCTTTACACACTTGTGTGAGTAGTAACTGGCACCCAGCAGCACATGTCAAATTTCTTTTGAGTTTCACTGAATAAATAAACTGGTTCCAGTCTCACTTCATGTTATATCTTTCTGTCAGCCTGAACTTACTTTCCTTGGGGATTGCAAGATGCAATGCTACTGCTACAAAAGACAAGTGTTCGTTAAAATGTGCCAAATGAATGAACAAATGAATGAATGAACAGTTTCTGTTTTGGGGTCAAGTCTCAGTCAGATTTTTCCCAAATTACAAAAGTGCTCAGGAAAGGGTACTCTCACAGCACCCTAAAATGCTTCTTCAAAGCTTATACCATAGTTTATAAGCATGGGGCTGTCAGTTTCTGCCCCGCCATAGACTGCAATCTCCACAAAGTCAGGATGTGTCCTTTCTGGGCATTGTCACATCTCAGTACCCTGTACTTCTCTGGCATACAGTTACACTCATCACATGCATGCTGATGGAACACAAGTCCATAAAGTAAGATATCACCCTAGCCTCTCCTGCCTTTTACGTATGAGCCCTGGAGGATGGAAGTGACTTGGCCACAGTCTCTCAGCCAGCAGGAGACAGAACCAGGTCCACTGCCACCCCAAGTTCTTTCTCCCCTCCCTTCTCTTCATCAGAAGACTAATGACTGTGGCGCCCCAGGTACTCAGAATCCTAGGGGTGTCTAAAAAGAAAGAAGAGGAAATGTCTGGATAATTCCCTGGGGGAATCAGTGGAAGATGTATGACAGTGAGGGGGGATAATCCTTCAGACTGCACCAAGGCCAAAGTGGGGACTTAAACAGGCCCCACTCTCTGCCTGCCCTGACTCTGCAGGTAATGGCTGATAAGTGCTTTGTGAACAAACAGATGTCCCAGAAGGAGAAACCAATTAGTACACCCTCACCAAAACTCTGCCCCTGCCTACTCATCTGTCATCCCTCTATATATTGATAGAGCAAATAGCAGTCATCAGCCAGGCTATGCCACTTGCTTCTTGTGGGACAGTGGGCAAAATTCCTAATATCATTATGCCTCAGTACTTTCTATGTAAATGAGCACAATTATAGTATTTCTCTCACAGGGTTGTTAGGAGAATTCAAAGTTAACATATGTAAATGGTTCTGAGCAATGCCTGGCATGCAGTACATGCTGTGAAAGTGTGGGTTTCTGTTACTCTATGCATGACAGTAAGAATGCACCTCCCTGCCTCTTTTGCCCCTCTACGATAACCTGGTTTTCATTATAATGGATGCATGCTTGTGCACCTCGCAAACACCCACTCCTCCACTGGACACGAGTTCCCACCCCCTCTCATCTACTCTAGGCCATGGTTCCAGCAATTCTCTCCTTTTTGCCCACATCAATTTTTGCCTCTCGACTTGATAATTCTCATCAACATACAAATGTGCTATTATGTCTCCCATACACACAACACGCATACCTACACACACACACACCCTTCTCTTGAGCCCACCTCCTTGTCACGATACCTCCCTGCTTCTTTGCGTCTCTTTACAGCAAAGCTCCTCAAAAGCACTGAATACATGCCCTTCCTCCAAATCCTCTCCTCTCTCTTGCTCTTGGAGTCACTCTAGTCAGACTTGTGCCCCCAGCCCTCCTCCAAAAGCACTCTTGTTAAAGTCAACAGAGGCCCCTCCCAATAAAACCAGTGGTCAAGTCTTAGTCTGGATCTTGGTGAACCAGGCAGCAGCATTGGACACTGTTCACTTTTTCCTCCACGAAGCTCTTTCAACAGCCTTTGATTCCCCTCCTGGTCTCGGTGGCTTCTCCTCAGTCCCCTTTGCTGCTGCTTCCCCCCACTTTCCCAAACCCTTTACGCTGGAGGCCCAGAGCTCAGTCCTTGGTCCTCTTCTCTCCTGTGACTCCCTCAGTCCTCTGTGAGCCCCTGCAGCCTCCTGGCTTCAAACATCACCTACACGCTGCGGGCTCCGACATCCGTCTCCAGCTTAGCCTCCCCTGCCTGCTCAGCACCTCCACTGATGACGTTAGGCGTCTCACATTGAACGTGTTTACAAACATCGATTTCCTCACTCCTTACCTCATCAAACGCCCCCAAATCGCTTCTCCTGCTGCCTTTCCCATGTCAGTTAACAATAGCTCAGTCCTTCTGCTTGCTCAAGTCCAGAATTCTTGGAGTTATTCTTAACTTCTCTCTCTTTTCCTCACTGCCTTTCAAACCTGTCAGCAAATATTGTTGGTTCTTCCCTCAAAAGATGTTCAGCGCCTGACCACGTCTTACCACCTCTAACCCCCAGTCTGAGCACCGTCACTTCTCACCTGGTTTGTCACCAAGTCTTCATAATGTGTCTCCCTGCTTCCATCCTTGTCCCCCTTTGCTGTTTTCAGCACAGTCCCCAGAGGAATCCTGTTAAACATGAGGCAGATGCTATCATGTTTCTACTCAAAACCCTCCAACGGCTCCCATCACAATCAGAATGAAAACCAGAGTCAGCACAATAGGCCATAAGGTCCTGTAGGATCTGGCCCCTTCCCAGGCGTCCCTCAGACCCCTATTTCCCGCTGCCCTCCCTTTGGTACCCTTCGCACTGCTCCCTGTGGCTTCTGAGACCCCTGGTCCTGGTGTGTTTGCCCTTGGAGGCTGCGCACAGGCTCACCGCCCCCACCCCCCGCACATCTTTGCTCCAGGCCTCCTGCTCAGGGAGGCCCTGAGTCTGCACATCTTGACCTCACAACTTTCTCTCCCCTGTTCAGCTCTAGTTTTCTCTCTAGCTCAGGGTTCTGCAAACTGCGGCTCGCGAGCCACATGCGGCTCTTTGGGTACGTACATGTGTCTCTGAAGTAACATTGAAAATGAAAATAAAACCATCATAGTTTCATTTATAACATTTTTAAAGGATATTATTCATATAATGGCGATTATGTAAAAATATATTTATGGCTCTCGAGTAATTTTTAAATTGTTGTGAGGGACAGGGGTCGGCAAACTTTTGAGACAGAACGTACTAAAGGGGCCGCATGTGGCTCATGAGCCACAGTTTGCAGACCTCTGTGCTACCTCTACCTTTACCCTGACACCCCCAGGGTGCGTTCTCCATTTGCCTCCCCTCAGCCCTCACTGAATGGGGGCTCCATGCCAGCAGGGGCCAGGGACAGTTTTGTTTACTGCCAGCCACACAGTCAGCATGCAGTCAATGTTTAATAAGTGAATGGATCTTCTGCTGGCTTTGTCTTCCTCCATTCGCTGTGTGAGAGGAAGCTGCGTCTTTTCCATGTGTACAGTCCCCCCGCCAGTGCCCAGGGGAGAGCCTTGCCACAGCCGCCCACAAGGATTTGTCAGAGGAATGAAGGGAAAATGGAGCGAGTAGACACGTGAAATGTGCTGCCATGGCAGGGGTCAGGATGTGCTACATCAATCATGTTCTTCCAGGAGCCATCATCCCTCCCAATGTCCTTCTCAGTGACTGACTGCCTTCTAAGTTAGGCCATGCATAGGGGCTCCAGCTTTGGAAGATATGGCATCTACTCCCCTTCCCCTGAGGACTGCCTGCCCACAACCCCAGACCCTGCTGTCTTTCAATGTTCATCTAGATGCCTTCCCCTCCTCCATGAGGCCCAGCCCCCCAGGCTCTCTTTGACTCACAGTAACCTTTCCATCTCCAGCCTCACCTGACTAGGTTCCCAGTGAGTCAATAGGAGGGGCTTTCTCTCACACCCCCAGACAGGGTGGGGCTGTTCCCTGGGTGAGGAATGTCCTTTCTCTAGTTGCCTGCCTGAAGAATGCCTCCCAAAGTCTCTGCTCAGCTGCTGCCCTCCCCAGGGCTCCATCACAGTGGGAGGTGGTGGGAGCCTATGGAACTTTTCTTCTGATGGCTTCTAGTTACTCAGCGAGGTGGGAAGCAAGGTCTTTAGCTGAAAGTGATGATGGGGAAGGAGGTATAGAAGTTTGGAGGACAGAGGAGAAGGTCTGAGATAGTTGAGAATGGAAGTGTAATGAAGAAAACTATAGTAGCTTGCCAGGTAATGGCAAATTTAGACGTTTTTCTCAAGCCATTGTTGACTGCACAGGTGTGGCAGCAGTGTAGGTAGAGGGTCACCGTTAACCAGGTTTGGGGTTTTGCACAGCAGTGTAATGAATCAAGAGGGAAGAAGAGAAATATTGGGTTGTCAGAAAAGTCATGACGTATTTTTTCTGTTTTTCGTTGCAAACATGCTTCATGACTTTTCTGACAACCCAATAGCACATCTGGGAGTGACTATAATGAAAATGACAATATGACAGTTAAAAAGAGGGCAATAAAGAAGCCCAGTGACCCAAAGGCCTAAGTTTGGTAGGAAAAGTCTGGCAACAGATTTGAAATTGGTACTGTCTCAGAACACCTTTTCTAGAAAGTTCCCTGACCTATGCTTTTCTAATATGGATCAGTCACTCTCTCCTATCTGTTCCCATAGCACCCTATGCTTACCTGTTACTGTATTTTAGTGCTTGATTTACTTGTATATCTTCCTACTGGACTCTGCGCACTTAGAGGAAGGAACCAGTTCTCATATTTCTTTGTATCCCAGTGCCAGATCCAAGAAAAATTTGATAAAAAAAACCAGACCGTGTTGTGTATAATAGTAAATTCTCACGTCAGTATAGCAACTTGCAGTTTGTAAAGCAATTTCACCTCCATGATCTTATTTCAATCTTACAACAATTCTATAAGATAGCAACTCATTCATTCAACTAAGTAAGAACACTTAATCTGTTTAGGTACCAGAATGCAGAAACAAACAGAGCAGACAAAAATTCCTGCCTTTGTGGAGCTTCCCTTCCCCCAGAAGGTATAACTTATCTTAAAAATGGGCAGACTGAGATTACCCCAGAGCTTACAGGTGAAAGAAACTGAATTAGAACTCCAAGTACAGGGAATGCATTTTTCACCACAACACAGTTACCTCAAGGGACTGTGGGCTCATCCATTAGGTGTCTTTTTATTTTTTTCCCTAAGTTAACAAGTAAAAGGAGACTTGGCAGGCATCCACAGCCCAGGACTACCTTGGAGCTCCTTCTCTTGTCTGGTGTGTGTGCTTAACAAAGCTGTGAGAAATACCTGCCAGGTCTCTCCTTGCCAGCACCACACTGTGAGTACTGAGTCTGCTTGTGTGCAAACCCGCAGGCATTTTTAGCAACTTTGGGGAACATAAAGAAAGCTGTTGGTTTTGTTTGCACATATTTTTCGCCTCTGCAGAAAGCTTCTCAGGAAGCAGCAGCCTCAGCATTGCTATTTGATCTTAAGACACTCGGCGTCTTTATAACCTACTGAGCGTGCTACATTCAGTACAGTTGGCAAATAACTTCACCTGCTCTGGGTTCCCTCACTTGGAAACTGGGTCTGATAATACAGGTTCTACATCCTCAGTCCTTTCTCCAGGGGGGTGGTTGCACAGAATAAATGAGGTCCTTCCAAAAGGACAACCCTTCTATAAAGCTTTGTGCACTGGGGCCGGGGGGGGGGGTAAGTGGGGGGGAGCTGTGCTGACACAGTGGAGGCAGCCTGGGGAGAAGAGGGCTTCATTCAAATCTGGAGGCTGTTGGAATCTGAGCTCTACCACTGATGGCTGCAGAACCTTTGACAACAAGTAACTTGGTCACCCTCACTCCTCCAACCCCTGTCTCCCTCATCAGTGAGAAGAGACATACATATTCCAAAGGATCACCATGGATGTTAGAAATAACGTATAGATAGCGTCTGGCGCTATGCCTGCGAATAATAATTGTCTGATAAATGGCACGCAGTGTTCATTATTATTATTATCATGATCGCTATTGCCGTTAGTATATGGGTGGTAATGGCAACCAGGATTTTAGGAATTTCTGACTGTGATTTCCTTGAGGCAAGCATTATGTCTTATGTAGCTGTCAGAACTCAATGCCCAAAACTTGACCTGGCAGTTAGCAACTGCGAGGGAAGTCTGGAGAGCTGGATGAGATGAAAAAAGAGAACAAACCTCTCAGAGTGGTGAGCTCAGATTGGACAGGAACAAGTCAACACTGCACATTTACAGGGGCCAGACCTTTGTCTTTCCTTATGAGGCGGGTATTATTATTATTATTATCCCAATTTTAAAAATTAGGAAACTGACACTCATTGATCAAATGACTTGCCTAGGTCCACGCTGCTAGTTGGTGACAGAGCGGGGACAGGAAGCTGAACATGTGTGACTTCTGAGCTCACACTCTTAACCTCTGCTCCAAGCTGCCAGGAAAAGCTCTGGTTTGAGGTTTCCTTCTTTTGACCTAGTTGAGCTCTTGGTCCTCTGGTTGTTTCTGATGTTCCCAGCAGGAAGAGTTAATTTCCTCTCTACAGGGGCTTAAGTAAAAGATCTGCATGGCCAGCCTGTGTGATTGTTGTGCAGTGTTTGTTGTGTTTTTGTGTCCCCCACCCCCCGTTAGAGGGGGTGTGAAATTAGGGTGTGACTTACAATCCATCACATTTTAGAGTCTATGAAGTGATAGTGTGTAACACTCATCACACAAAGTGAACGCTCAAGAACAACGACAAATGTTATCTTAGAAGAGCCTGAAGAGGTGTCCTGTCGCACATCCTGCACTCATTTAAGGCTAGTCGACTAGTTAACAACAAGGCCAGGAGGGCCAGGTTGCTGAAAAGCAGGCACCGCATCTTCTGCTCGTCATACTCCATTGATGATCTGCCAGGTGAATGGATAGACCTGAAAGGCCCTGAGGTTTATTCCAAATCCTAGATTCCAGGTTCCTTGGACATTATATCTGCTGCCGTAACACCACCAACCACCAAAGATTTCCCTAGTCTCTGAATCCAAAATTGGGACATGTGATTTTTCATGATCTACAAAATAAAATCCAGCCAATGTTTGATGGAAGTCATCATCTGCTGAGGGTAGAACCACCCAGAGCAACCCAAAGTTCTTAAGACCGTCGTATTTCCCACTTCTGGCTTTTGGCATGTGCTCCTGGAATTCCCTCTGTCCTTCTCTCCCTCCCTTTCTTTCCCCTGTACTGGGGGCACTGGATACAGCAGGGCCAAATGCACTGGGTTCCTGCCCCCACATCACTGAGAATGGCAGTGAAGACAACTAAACAAGTAATAACGAGTAGCTCCAGAGAAGGCAGGGGGTGCCAGGATCAGGAGAACAGGGTGAGGCTGGCCTCACATCGGCTGCCTGACCAAACCCCACTCTTCTCCAAACTTAACTCAGCATCCCTTCCTCTGGGAAGCTGTCCTGGACCCCCCAACTTGGGCTACCTTCCCCGTCAATGGGCTCAAAGCCTGTGCAGCACCTCTCACTCTGGGTCTGCAGCTCTCTGACCCCACGTCTAGATCGTGAGCTCCCTGAGGGCAGAAATGTGTCTTGTTCACAGCTTAGTTCCTGGCATGATGACGTGAACAGAGTAGGGGCTCAAGAAATGTTTGCTGAATGGAGATCAATTAATAAAGGATTTACCTTGTGACTGGGGGATGTATCCAAATGAAAAGTCCTACAAAAGATATAAATAGCCAATTGCATTTAGCTGTCCCTCCACTCTGGGCCTCAATATCTGTCTCTGTAAAATGAAGGAATTAGAGTTACCAGTGCTTTTCTTTTAATTTTCCTTTTTCCTCCTCTTTTTCCTCTCTCTTCCCCCCTCCCTTCCTCCCTTCCTTTTTCTCTCCCTATTGGTCTACTTTCTTCAAGTGAAATCTTATTTAGAAGCCCAATGTGTAATGTAAACAAAGTCTGAGCTCTCTGAAGTGGGAGGTGGGATCCAAACCTTCAAACCTCATCTCTGCTTTGCCTTCCCTGGGATGCCCTAGGATGCCCTTTGAAGTCTCTCTCACCCCAAATGCTGAATCAGTCTGTAATTAGCTGCATCATGAGTAGCCACATTCACAGAGACCAGGTATATTACCACCAGGAAACATGCTAAGTATGTATTGAGTGCTTAATAAGCGCCAGAGCAGCCAGGCTCTTTAAAGTATTATCTCGTTTCCTTTTTTTTTTTTTTTTCCTTGCCATCCATTTCTCATTGTCCTATATTCTTCATTTTCAAGTTAAAAATAATCCTGTATTGTTGTTAGCCACCTTAAATACTTTGGGAGAATAAGTTAGAGTTATAAATAGATATAAATATAAAACGCAGTGTTTGTTTGATCCTCACAACCAACCTGTGGGGTTGGTTTTAGTAAACTCTGTTTCATAACTGAGATCAGCAGGGCTCAGACAGGAAGTGAAGTTGCCCAAGATCTTTCCAGGAAGTCAGCAAGCACAATCCCAACTCCCACCTCCTGGGTGCTTCCCACACCCTAGCATCATGCTCACTACGAGGTGTCCAATTTACTAATTTATTTAATCCCTACAAAACCCTGTGAGGTGGAAACTGTTGCTATAGCCACATCACAGACTAAAACCCAGAGGATTAGCAAGGTGAAGTAGCTTGTCCAGTGCCACGCGATGAACACACCCTGAGCCGGGCCTTGAACCAAGGCTGCGTGATGCCCAAGCGTGGGCTGGTGCCCAAGGTGGAGCCCTCACTCCTGCCTCGGAAGCCCTTCTCCTGACTTCCCCTCTCCCTTTGAGGAGGCTTCCCAGGCCCTCCAGGCTGGGGACTCAGAAAATGCATTAATGCCAGCAATACCATGCCATTACAATGCAGCACATGCCATTACATTAATGCCAGCACAATGCAGAAGCACAAAACATGGCCACTAAGCAAACCAAACAGCCTGGGGGCAGGTCTGGGTTTCCCTGACATTTGGCTGTGTGACCTTTGGCAAGCTATTTAACCTCTCTGTGTCTTAGTTTTCTCAGCTACAGAATGGGAATTACTATCATAACAATGTCAGAGGTACTTCTGTAAGGCATGGAAACTCTCAGAATGATATTTGGCATAGAATGAGTTCTCTATTGTTAGCTGTTATTACAGGTATGTGAAATGCCTAGCAATTAATCGCAGCTCTCTACTTAGGAAATGACAGTTTCTGTCTCTGTCTTGGGGGATTCCACACATCGATGGAACTTTTGACCCCAAAAGCTAGAACTGGCCCCAGAACTGACTCAGGGTGGAATTCTCTTCCTGTTCAGTCTCTCCCAGGCTGAAGGCCTCTGGTCCCTTTCAGCAGAAGCTTATTCGGGACAAGTGCTGTTGAGCACTTAGAGTGTGCCAGGCCCTGCTTGAGGCTCAGTATCCAGAGAAATCCAAGAGGAACCACATCTTCCTGCTTTTTTGTGTGTGTGGTAAAATATTCATAACATAACAGTTACCATTTAACCATTGATAAGTGTCCAATGCAGGGGCATTAAGTACATTCTAATTATTGTGTAACCATCACCTCTACCTATACCCAAAACTCTTCTATTATCTCCAACAAAAATTCTGTTACCTATTGAAAAATAACCGCCCCCCCCCCCACCCAGCCCCTGGTAACCTCTATTCTATGACTTTCTGTATTTAACTACGTTTTAAAAACATTATTGTGGAAAAATATACAACATAAAATTTAACAGTTTTAACCATTTTAAGTGTAAAGTTCAGTGGCATTAAGCATATTCACTTTGTCGTGTACCATCACCACCATCCATCTCCAAAACTTGCTAATTTCTCCAAATTGAAACCCTGTACCTATTAAATACTAACTCCTCATTCCCCGCTTGCTCCCACTGGCCCCTGGCAACCACCGTAACACTTTCAGTCTTTTTGAAATTGACCACTGTAGGAACCTCATATCAGTGGACTCATGTAGTATTTGTCTATTTTGTGACTGGCTTATTTCACTTAGCATAATGTCTTCAAGATTTATCCATATTGTAGTATGCATCAGAATTTCTTGGATTTTTAGGCTGAATACTATCCCATTGCGTGTATACACCACATTGTTTATCTATTCAACTGTCAGTGAATACAAGTTTCCTTCTGCCTTTGGCTACTATGAATTACGCCTCTAGGAACACAGACGTACAATTATCTCTGCCTTTAAGTTGCTTGTGGTCTAATATGGGGGATGACATGTAGATTTCACCCACAGTTTACTCTGGATGAGCCTCCATTTCTTCATCTGTGAAGTGGGAATAATGTACCCAATATAGGAATTAAATGGGACGGTGCATGACTTAGGCCGGTGCCAACACATTGTAAACACTTGATAAATGTTAGTTCTTGCTGCAGCTGCTGCCATGTCAGGCAGGAACTACTTGGAGAAGAGAGGGCTGGAGATCAGGTGGTCAGCTTGAGCACTCTCACAAACAGATGAACCCACTCTCACAAACATCCTGCCAAGTAGGCCTAAAGATCGCAACGGGATGAGGAAACTGACTCAGAGAGGTCCATCGGCCGTGGATGGTAGAGGTGGGCCTGGAACACGGCTCTGCAGGCTTTCTTACTCGAATCTAGAGCAGGGATGAGGGAGAGGCCCAAGGGAAGGCAGGCCCAGCATACAAAACTCCCTAAAATGTCTGCAGAGTGGGCCTTGGAAAAGTCCAAATGACCAAGTCACTTGTCCCAAATGACCTTAGTGTTGGAGGGAAGAGCCAAGAAGGCAGAAGGGAGAAAAGATGTTAACGTGAAGGCGGAGGGCACACCCCAGGAAAATCCCAGAAATGGGAGATGCAGTGTTTGCAGGAGACATGGGACGAGGCCAGTCTGTGGGAGCAAAGGATGCATGTGCGGGAGGGTGGGGTGGGGTCGCTGAGGGCACGGCAAGGTAGCCCAACCCAGTCTGGTTCCAGAGCCAAGAGGGCTTGGATGCACTGCCCAAAGTGAGGTTAGTCAGACGGATCGGACAGGGACTCTTGCCTCATGCCATGTCCTTACCTTCAAACTGCAGGCAATATATTAAAAGCTATATGTGTGCTTTCCCAACATCATGTGCATAGTTCTAAAGTCAGACGGTTCTATAGGCCCATTCTCCAGCCCTATTCCCCTCCATCCCCAAATCTTACCGCCCAGAGGCAGCCACTGACCAGTATTTTTTCCAATGTTTAACCCCGTATTTCTAAATAATATGTTTAAACATCTCTTTCTTCCTTTTCAGTTTGAGATATGTTCTATGCACTTGCTATGATGGAAGAGAAGGATCTAGCTCTTCCCTACAAAGTCACTTCACCTTACCCCAACTTCCCAATCCAGTTACTGCATAATTTTTGGTTAGATTTAGAGTTTACAGTATTGTGATCATGTAAATCATAGCTGAGCCATATCATACTATGATTAAATTTCTGCTTTTGTACAACTTATTCTTTTTGTTGAAATTAAGGTCTCAGTTTTTAACATGCTTCATTTTCTAAGGACACTCATCCATCTCCTCTCTGTGGGGATGTAAGTCTCTTCTCAGAAGCTTCTAGCACAATAGCTAATCAATCCAGTTTCCTTCCTTCTGGGGCCACCAGTGCTCCCGCTCTAACCCGGACACTTGTTCTCTGCCTGCTGCAGAGGCGTGGCTGTGCCCAGCTGTGTTTCACTGGGTCCCCTGATGCCAGGCAAGTGAACAGGGTCAGATGCACCTTGGCCCAATCATCATCCATCTATAGATTTTATTCATGTGCTTTCCTAGATCCCAAAGAGGTCCAGTATCAGAGGCTGGTGACACAGAGATTAACCAATGTGGCCCCTACTTTCACAGGGGTCTGAGCCCAGTGGGGTGGACACAAGTAAAGAGGTAGGCCAGAAAAGAGCTCTGGGAACACAAGTAAAGAGGTAGGCCAGAAAAGAGCTCTGGGAACTGTGGGGAGGTGGGGCAGGGGTGGAGAGGAGAAGCTCTTAACTCAGCCTTTGGAGGAAGGACCAGTATGGAAGGCTTCCGGGAGGAGGTGAGGCTGAATGAGTCTCAGCTTGTCAGGAGGCGTTTTCTAAGAGTTTGGGGAAGAACATTCCAGGTAGGAGAGCATCATGTGCATAGTCACGGGGCCGTGAGAAAGCATGACTGGTTCTGGGAATTTCAAAGTAATTAGGGATGATCATATGGGAGGGTTCCCGCGGGGGTGGGGTTGGAGTGGTGGGCAGGGTCTTGTGTGCTAGTCTAAGGGAACTTGAGGAAAATGGGAAGCCATAGAAGGATCTTAAAGAAGGAAGACATGATGAGGTCTGCATTTTTTTAAAAGACAGTATGGCTGAAGGGTATCAGATAGATTGGAGAAGAGAGGCGAGCTAGAGTCGGGGACGTTGAAGTCTGGCAAAGGATGGAGAGGGTCTGAACCAACACTGGCACTGGAGGTAAGGCACAGGGCCTGAGGGACTTATGGAGGCCAACGGACTGGACATGGGGTCAAAGGAAATAAGGAAGGGCTGACTGAGAATTCCCAGGTATCCCAGGGAAAAGATGTTTCCATTCAACACATGGGTCCTGAAACATGAAACCAGAAGCTGCTCTGGTCTGGGCAGAAGTGCACTGGCTTCTTAGGGTGTTCAGCGGGGCAGAGGAGCTGAAAGGGTACATGCCCAGGGACTGAGGGCTCAGACTCTTAGAAATTAGAGGGCAGAGGCCAGATGAAAAAGCCATGGCGTCAGAAGGATTGATAGAGCCCAGGTGATGGCATGCGCTCTGGCCTCAGGCAGCCCTTGGTTTAAATGCCAGCTCTGCCCCCTGCTTGCTGAGCCTCCACTTCCCCCATCTGCAAAATGGGGTCTATAGTTCTACCTACCTCATGGGGTGGTTGCTGGAATTAAGTAAGACCCTGGCTGTACAGTGCTTGGTACAGTGTCTGGAACATTAAGAAGTGCTTTGTGACTTCCTATTACTAGTCTTGGGAAACAAGGACAGCTTCCAAAAGCAGGTGGGATTTGAGCCGATTCAGAAGAGGAGGAGGCAGGGCTGGCTTCAGAGGCGTGCAGCCTGTGCAGCCAGCACCAGGCCCCACACTCACAGAAGCCCCATGCTTGGTCTAAATGCTCTGCCATCTTGAAGTTCTTCACAATTTTCAAACAAGGGACCCCGCATTTTCATTTTGCACTGGGCACAAGTCATGTGGAGGTGCTGTAAGCAGGGGACCATCAGGCAGAGAAGAAGGGGTACCTTTGAAATAAAAAGGCCCTTAGTGTGCAAAGGCACACTGGGACTTGAGGCTCAGCATGTTTCAGAAACAGTCAGTGCCAGGCATGGTGTTTCTAGCTGGAGAGCTGTGGACAGGGCGGGATGGTGGAAGCTCAAAGTGGAAAACAGTGGAAGGCCTCGAACGCAGCGCTCAGGGGTGGGGATGTAATACCATAGTGTGCACATGGGAGCCTTCCATGCTTGGTAAGCCTGGAATGGTAAGGTCAGTGACAGTTCAGAGGACAATACATGGAGGGGAATAGTAAGCATGGTGCTATGGTCTGCACTTTAAAGACCAGGAAACTGAGACCCAGAGTGGTGATGTGAGCAGGTCGCAATGACTGCCATGGGCTCCAGGCACTTCTGGCCTCCTGGACACCTTTTTCCCCAAAAAATGTAAATGTGAATATACCTATACATGTGTGTATAATTATACTTTACAACAGCACTGGCATGAAGGCAAACACATTAATATTATAAATGAAAACATTTTCTTTCCCCTAAAGTACGGTGGTCCAGAGGTGCTATGCCTGCTGTGCTTAATGGGTAAGTCACCCTGGATATGAGCTGCCAGCTCTTCCAGCTCTTTGGATCCTGCAGCCAGGACTCCTGGGTCTTCCTAGAATGGGTGGGTGGTCCTTTGCCCCCCAAGGGGAGTGCTAGCCAGTCCCTAAGGACATTACAGCTGGGACTTACTGCATCTCCAAGGGCTGTCCTTCCCAGTTTCCTATGGTGGAGGCTGATGGATGTTTGTATTCGAGCTAGATACTGGGGCTGAGTGACAGGTGAAGGAGAGAGTTGCAAATGTCCCCGAGTTTGAGGGAAAATCAAAGGTCTCTGTGTCTGCATGAGTCTGCGACTTTCCTCCTGGTGCCACCTGCAGTGTCAACCCTGCAGACTGGGCTGCCCACCTCCCCCACCCTTTCGGAGGGTGGGGAGGCTGAGTCAGCGGCAGCTGCTGAGGATGCTGTCTGGAGAGGAGACACATCGCTGGCAGTCTGTCTGCCTGTCTGGAGCTCCGGAGGAACCTGCCTGGAGGTCGGAGAAGTGTGCAGGCTTTTGTGTGCCAACTGCTCACGTACCCCAGGAGAATGGATGAAGTTTCAAGAAAGGAAGTCCCCTTCCTCAAAGATCCCTCACTGGCCTTCTCTTTCCTTCCTCCACATACCCAGGATCGGGGCAGGGTGACCTGATTCATGAGCGTCATTCCAGTCCGAGCACTTCCCAGCTTTGACCGCTGGATAGGCCAGGAAGAGACGGCACAGAGAGTGCAGACTTGGGAAAGAAAAATAGGTCTAGCTTGGCTATCCCTTTAAGTCTCCATTTTCCCTCATCTTCAAATCACATTTCTGCAAGCCCAGAGCCCTTCCTACTAGGTATTTATAATGGACGGATGGATGGATGGATGGATGGATGGATGGATGGATGGATAATGTTCAATCTTTCCCAGCCTTAGAAGTCACTCCTACCTCTGCCCTCCAATTCCTGTGGTCAGGAGATAGAACCCAACTGTCTCTAAAACAGGAGAGAAAATATAACTTGTAGATTTGGAGAAGACTTACTGAGAAAGTTTCCACCTGATCACTTCTATTTTGTTTATGAAGCCTGAGGATTTGATGGGAAAATAAAGGAAAAAGTTTGGAATTGCTACCATATAGAAGGGAGAGCAATTCAACTGGGGATTTGCAAATACATTGCAAGGTAGTGCCGTATGAATTTGGGTGGTAAGGGAAACAGCTAATATTTCTGGAGCAATTATTATGGGACAGACCCCCAGCCTGGTGCTCTACTTACATGACCTCCTTTCATCTTCACATCCGCCTAGGAGGCAGGCACCTCAGTTGGAAGAGCCAGGTCATGCTGTAGGGGAAAAAGAAAGAAAAAAAAAGCATTCTAAGTGGCTTACACACGCAGAAGTTTATTTCTTGTTCTTGCTATTTGTCCGTCCATCAATGTGGCAGGAGACAAGGCAAGAGTGAAAAGCTGAGGAGGTCTGAAAGGGGGAAGAGAAGGAGGGAAGGGTCCAGAAGCTGAGGTTCAGGGGGAGGTCAAAGATCCAGTTTGGTGAGACTCTGGGAAGATCAGAGGGAGGAGTTGGAGAATGAGGCCCTGCCATTTGAGATTTCATGGGTGGAGCAGTAGCCAGCCAAGATAAGAGCCAGGTGTGGCCAGGAGTGTGGGTGGCCAGAGAAAAGGTGAAAGGCCCTGGAGCTGAGGTGGTCAAAGGTTCTGACAGGCAGAGCCTTGCTTCCATTCCCTGGGGACAATGGGGATCCAAGGAAGGACGGAACAAACCTCCTGGGCTGCAAATTTTACCAGGAGATGAGGCTTGGAAATAATCTTTTTCAACATTCAAACATGAAAATATAAAATGTAAGACCTCAAAGAAAGGTGTGTTCAGAATCCCACTCTCCTCTACAGCGGACAGCTGGAGAAGCACTGGTTGTAGAAGAGTCACCTAAAAGCCATCCATGACCACAACAGGAGGATTAGAGATGCAAACATCTAACAACATGGGGTCTGTTAAAATTGCCATTCATGGATAGTAACAGTAATGGCCGTTCCTGAGTTTATTATACGCTAGGCACCTTTCCAAATACTTTAGATGCATAGCCGCTTCGGTTCTCTCACAATGCCCGACAGAAAGGTCTTATTTTATCTCCCATCTTACCAGTGAGGAAAAAGAAGCATCTAGCACAGAAGGAGGTACATCGCTGGGCCCAGGATGCACACTGGTGTGTATCAGAGTGGGATGTGAACTCAGGAGAACTGGGTTCAAAGCCCAGGCCCTTAACTGCTGCACCAGTGGCTCTCAACACGGGAGAGTGAGAGTCACCTGGGGGTTTGTGGAAACAGTGTCGGGCCCCGCCCCTAGAGGTCTGAGGTGAGGCTGCAGAATTTGCCTTTCTGAGGAGTTCCCAGGTGATGCTCAGGTTATGGGTCTCAAGACCCTGCATCAGGCTGCCTCACAAGTAGACACACACAGCAACTGTTTAGTACCAGCATCTTTTTCCATATGCTGCTACCAAATACCTGACTGCTGGATGCAGGTAGGTGTAGGTGTGTGTGTGTGGGGGTGAGTGGGGGGTGGTCACAAAAAGCAGAGGATTAGGGCTTAGGTAGCACTGGGAGACAAAGAAGAAACTTGATCTTGCTTCTTGTCCTTGTGGGGAGAGGATATGGATAAACAAACCATCTCCATGGAGAGAGTAAAGAATACAGGTTCCACTGAAGGTGTGGAGACAGAGGCACACGGAGCAGCCAGGTTTTCAGTGGGGTGTACCGGGTACAGTATGGGGGCTCTAGAGGGCAGAGTGGGTAGAGGTACAAAGAAAGCAGCAGCAATGGGCCAGGATGGAGTGCTGGTACGGGCTTTGGTAAGGAAGAGAACAGCTGTCTGAAGGTGGCTGTGCAGGAGAGAAGTGCAGACTGGGGGCCTTCCCGAAGTTGATGAGGACCCTTTCCCTTCTGGAAATGTCCCAGGGGCAGTGATGACAAATAAGGTAGGTACCTGAATAGAGGTTCCAGAGCCAAAGCTTCTCATGGAAAGGAGCGGGCCCACATCAGGTGTCAGGCTTGGCAGAGCCAACCTTTCAATCTTAAATTCAGGTGTCACTGAAATCCCCAACGCTTTGCCTCCTGAAGTAAACGGGGTCCTTTTCTCATCCGCCGCCTTTACATGAGCGTGTGGGGCCATCACAGCTCCCCAGCCACGGTCTGTCTGTTTGCAGCTTGCGGTCCAGCTTAATTAAGAGCTCTCCTGGTCGATTAGTCTCAATCACCTCTCTAATTGGGCACCAGCTGTGTTTTCTTTTGACAAGGACTCTTTTATGGGACTTCTAAAATGCATTACATGAAAGAACATAACAGTTTCAGGGTTATATGATCATAAAACCAGGAACACTTATTTTTCTACAGAAATGAAGAGTGCATCTCTCTCTCTATGTTCCAGAAGAAATATATATATATATTTATATATTTTTGAAAAGTTGGGAGGGTGGGTATGGAACAGCAAGTTCTCTATTTGTTTATGTTCTGGATATGGACGCTGATTGTGGTTTTAAATGAAGTTTTGCATAATCACAGGTGCTGGTGCATAAAGACTCCTGGCAGAAAAGTGAGACTTGAGAAATCGAACCATGAATGGCTGCATTTATGAACAGCCACCAATGATTGACAGAATGACTATTAATAGTTAATATTAGCTGAGCCCTTCGTATGGGCTTAGCCCTATGCTAGGCACTTGGCATGGGCTGTTTTGTTTAAACCTGGCAACAGTCTTATGAGGTGGGTATAAGCGTTCTCCCCATTTTCACAGATCAGGAAACTGAGGCCCAAAGAAGTGAAATCATTCATGTTCAAGGTCACATGGCTCACTATTTAGTGGAAGACACAGAACTGAAATCCAGGTCTGTCTCATGCCGAAATTCCTTTCTGCCTCTCTCCAACTAAACAATGCAATTAATTTGCAAAACTAAACTGCTCTGTTTGCAACAATTATAATGTCAACCCTAACATTTGTACAGTTTTATAGTGACTAAATTCCTTTTTTTAAGTTTGCAGACTCATGGGCCTGACAGCCCTGTGAGACAAAGCAGTTGCTCTAACCCCACTAGTACAAATGTGGGAACCTGGGTACTAAGGGGCTATCCAGGCACATATCGCCAGTTCAGAGCAGAGCCAGACCTTTCTAATTCCTACCCCAAATCCGCTGATTCCCATCACTCTCCCAATGTAGTTCTTCCCCTTGAGGAAGCCAGATATACAGATATATTTTTCCAGCCATTCATTCATTCATCCCTTCCTTTGTTTACTCAGTCATAGTACATTTTCATTTTCCCTATTCTGATTATTTGTATTTACTTCGTGCTGCTTGTCTTCCTTCCTTAGATGAGAAGCTCCTTGAGAGCAGGCCCCTGTCCTTCTCACTGATGATTATATTTTCAGCCTCCAAAACAATTCCTAGAACTTAAGCATTTGTTGCTCAATTCACTCAAACAAATATTAATTCACCTACTCAGTAAATATGTATTGAACATCTCCTATGTGCCAGGCACAGGTAGGTCCTCAACAAGACAGGCATGGAGCTTATACTTGAATGGGGATTATACACAAGTAAATGAACAAGATAATTGCTGATTGGGGTGTGTGCAATGTGAGAACCGGGTGCCGTGATAGAAAGTGACAGTTACTCAGATCTCCTCCTTAAGCTGTTCACATGCTAATGTGGCAGACTGTGCAGCCACCAGGCGGTTTCCATCTCATGGGAACAGTGGGGGCTTTGCAGACTCCCAGGCCCTGCTCTCAGCTCCCAGTGCCAGGGCTTAGGCGGTGGGGGTGGGCAGGCAGGGAATGCTTTCTGAAGAGGCCGCACCTGAGTGCTTTTAAAGACAAATAGGAGTTATCTAGGAAAAGGGCGGGGGAGATTCCAGGCCTGTGCAAGGACAAGTGGCAGAAGGCCAGCTGGCACAGAGCGAGGGGTGACGGAGCCTAGACTGTGAGGTAGGGAAAGAAAAAAGAAAAGAGGTGCAGGAGACGAGCGTGGAGCCTGTCCAAAAGTATCACGTTGTGATGGTTAGTTAGTTTTATGTGTCAACTTGGCTAGACCGTAATTCCCAGTTAGTCAAACACCCATCTAGGTGTTGCGGTGAAGGTATTTTGTAGATAGGGTTAACATCCACGATCAGGAGACTTGAAGTAAAGATTAGCCTCAATAATCTGAGTGGGCCCCATCCAATCCCTTGATAAGTCTTAAGAACGAAACAAAGGTTTCCCTGAGGAATAAGGAGTTCTTTCTGTGGACGGCAGTGTCAGCTCCTGTTCAAGGGTTTCCAGCCTGCCAGCCAGCCCTACACTTTTCAGATTTGTTTTGCCAGACCCCACAATCACAGGAGCCATTTCCTGGGGAAAAAAAAAATCTCTTGATAGATGGACAGAATTAGCTAAGTAGGTAAGTAGACAGATGATAGATAGATAGATAGATAGATAGATAGATAGATAGATAGATAGGCAGACTCCTAATCTACTGGTTCTCTTTTCCCCTGGTAGAGCCCTGGGGACTGATTCACACTAGCCAGCTAAGTGTGAATCCTTAAGGTGATGAAAAGGAGCCATGGAGGGTTTAAACAAAAGAGTGGCACAACCAGGGGCGGCCCAGTTGGTTAGAGCGCAAGCTCTGAGCAACAAGGTTGCCGGTTAGATTCCTACATGGGCAGTGAGCTGGGCCCTCCGCAACTAGATTGAAAATGGCGGCCGGACTTGGAGAGTTGCGATGAGTCCCAGGCCATGGGACATCTTGACAGATGGAATGCAAATGCCATGACAGCAGGAACTTGACTCTGTTCCCTTCACACCTGGGATAGGACCTGGCACCCAGAAAGCGCTCACTGCATAGTCGTTGAATGAATGGCGGTGCGGTTCTCTGAGACTCGGATCGCAGGTCGGTTGGCCAGGTGCTGAGGAGGAGGAGGACACAAGTGCAGTTTGGGGCACGTGCAGTCTGAGGGAGCTGTTGGCCAGCCAAGAGGTGAGGGCCCAAGGGAGGCTGCAGAGCTGGTCTGGGTGCAGCAGAGTCTGAGTGTGTATCCTGAATACGGGGATGGTACCTGAAGCCAGGAGTCAAGGCACCCTGAGGGTGTGTGGAGCGATGGAGAAGAAGGTTGGGCACTGAATCTGGAAGAAATCGCAGCATTCAAGGACTGGAGCAGGGGAGGATCCCTCAAAGGAGGATGAGAAGGAAAGGGAGGAAGAAAATAAGGAAACCACAGTGGCAAGAAGCTAGCCAGGAAAGAGTGTTTCCCACTACTGCCGAGAGGTCAAGGGTCATTTAGACTTACAGTAGTGACCTAGACCAGGGTGGCTGCGGTGGGGGTGAAGGACACAGAGGTCCAACTGCAGACAGTTGAAGAAGGCATGGGAAGCGAGGTAGGCGAGGCAGAGTCTCTAGTGGTCTCTCCCAACCTCCCTTCTAAGCAGTTGACTGGACTTACCAGCCTATATTAAAGGGTGTAAAACTGAGGCACAGGGAGATGAAGTTGGTTAAAAGGCATCACACGGGCAAAGGGCACCATGCTATAAGACAACAGCTGTTCAGACCACACACTACCTTTTATGACTCGGCAGGATGCAGACTGAAAAGAATGGCTGTGCAGGGTGGGGCCCGGGCCCTGTCGGGCCTGATGGCTGCCTACGTGCAGGGCTAGAGCCTCCAGGGCGTGCGAGAACATTTTCTCAAGGGGAACCACCTTCCCTTGAAACAGTTTGTTCTGCTGAGTTGACAGGAGAGAGGAATGGGGACTCTTGAGCCCTGGGCCAGGTGCCAAACACTCGGTGAAGACGGAAGGCGCTGGGAGGCAGGGTCTGGCTGCAACCTCCAGGGGCCCTGCTGGGCCATCCCAGCATCTCTGCCTTCTGGAGGGAGGCCGCATGTGCTGGATTGGTTTGTTTGTAGCTAATCTGAATGGGCACTTACTATGGGCCAGGCTCCGGAATCATCAGGTTTATATACTTGAGCTTATTTAATCCTCACAATGTTCTTTGAGGAATGTATGTTGATTGTTCTTACTTAGGGATGGAAAACTAAGGCCCAGAGAGGTTAAGTCTCTCACCTAAGGGTTTCACAGCCCATTCTGGAAGTGGGAGAGCAGAGATGCTTAACTCTTTTTTTTTTTTTTTTTTTTTTTTTAGGGCAGTGTTACTGGCCCTCATATGTGTGACCAAACTGGGGCCGCTGGCTTCCCAAGCCAGCACTTAACCACCGCACCACTCGTCCGGCCCGAGATGCTTAACTCTTGAATCTGTGGGGTGGATGACTACTTAGCCCTAGAGTGTGAGTTCAAACCATTAGTGGGAGTGGGGTTGGGAGGCAGGTCAGGCTTCTGTCTCCAGCTCTGGGATCTTAGGTGAGTTACATCATGGCTCTGAGACTCTGTATCCTCACCTGTGGAATGGGGGTAACGCTGCCCACCTCACAGGGCTGTAATTAGGAGAAAAGACATATGAATAGTGCCTCGTCACATGTCCAGCCCAGGGAAGATGCTCCATAAATGTTGGCTCTCTTCCCCTTTTCTTTTCTTTTGGAGAAGTTGTGTCTTGAATCTGTAGGTTAGATTAGGACAAGAACATTGGACTCTGAGTCAGACCGACCAGGAACTGGCTGCTACTTCTGACACCTCTTAGTTCTTTGATTTTGAGCAGGTCACTTTTCCTTGTCAGGACCTCCGTTTCCCCAACTATAAAACACAGGAAGATCAGCTTAGTCCAGGATGGCACTCAAGCCCTCACAGCCCCCACTACCCCCGTCCACACCTGCACAGATGTCGCCAAGTGATCATGACTTTTGTTTCCACTGAGCCAGGGTGACACCTGAGAACCATTCTCGGGATGAATATTTTTCTAGTTTGGCTGTACTTCTACCACTAGGCAATTATGCATGGGTTAAATTACCACATTTCAAGAATACACTTGCTGAAGTGCAAAGCCCTCTGATCAAGATAGCATATTAATCTTGGTGCATTTTTGCATTGCTAAAGACAGTGTCTTATGGAAGCTCCAGTGAGCACAGGTAAGCTTGTTGTTGTAGTGTTAAATCTGGGGTTTTGTTCCATTTTAAATTAGGGCAGAGGACAGATGAATAAGCCTGGGACACAGGGTTTATCTGTGTGCCTGGAAGAAGGCAGGTAAGGGGCAGTTACTGTGACAAATTACCATTAACCCTAATACACAGAAGAGAGTATTGTGCCAAAATATGAACTGGCTGAGTGACTTCCTAGGGTCACAGATAGTAAATGACAGAACTGAGAATCAAACCCAAGCATGTCTGCCTCCAGAGCTGACAACTATGTCATAAATGCAAATCTATTTATTTAATCCAAAATTGATCATCAGATGTCTATTCTGCACCAAGCACTGTTTTAAGTGCTGAAAACTCAGCAGTGAACAAAATCCCCCAAATGGCTTGCCCTCAGGGAGCTTACACTCTAGGGTCCCATTTTATCAGGCACCCATTATGTACCTACTACTTTGTCAGTGCTGGAGGCAGTAAGAGAGGATGTCAATGGCTCGTCTGTGCAGCAACATACATTTGAATCTTAGCTCCATGGGCTTCGTTTTAGGTGAGGGATTTGCTCCTTGGTTTTCTCTTCTGAAACATGAAGATTATACTAGTTACTTCCAGGGGGTTCTGTGAAGTTTAAGTGAAATAATATTTATAACGTGTGCGGAACTGAAAATTTTGGATATTCAATAAATTCTAATTAGTATTATTAATTCTGTATCCTCTTACCAACTCTATGAAGTTGGTACTGTTCTCTCCATCTTGCATAGAAGGAAATCAAGTCTCAGAGACTTGCATCTCAGAAAGGTTGTTAGGTCACTTGCCCAAGGTCACACAGCTAACCAATGATAGAACCCACACTCAAATCTGGGACTACTTGACTCCATTGCCCAAACGTGACACTGTGTCCACACGTTTTCCAAACTAGCAATTGGACTAGCTGTACGACAAAAGAAAACCATGTTCCTCTTTGGCATCTTATGCAACAAACCATATGGACCCTCAAGCTCTTACATAAAGGGACCAATGCTAAGGAGAGGAAGTTTAACAACAACACAAAAAACAGATCGCATTCACAACAGACCACCATATGCTCTGCTGTTCCCTGACAGCAGCTGTCCTAACTCCTACTCCAACGCCCACAGAAATCTTCTCAACGAAAACAGTTTTATGCCTAAGTGACTCAAACGATTGATGCCTTTATAAAAAGAAGGGGGGAAAAAAATGAGTCTGCACTTCTTCCAAAGATATAAGTCTTGTTAACTCTTTGGGAAAGCCCAGAAACCTTTGGCCTCCACTCCTTGGTCTTCCCTTGGAAACTATGGGCTTCCCCAGGGATGGGATGGCCTCTGTGATTGGGCAGTTCCCTCAATCAGAGTGAGGGCAGCTACAAGGATAATCTGGTTTCTGAGTCTCCAAGCTAAATAGCCCAGGGGGTTTTGGGTTATCCCCTCCACTTGGTCTTGAACTCCTTTCCTATCTTCTTGTGCTCCTGCTCAGCTCAAGAGTCTTGAGTTTGCTATAGGCTTTCTGGAAGTGCCCCTCTGAAACTAAACCCAATTCTAGAAGGGTGGTTTGACCTTGGACCTTGGGGAAAGGGTTTCCACTCTGTATCTTCTGCCTGGTCTCCTGCCTCCTTCACTCTCTCCCATCCATTTCCCTGTCCTACAGCCAAAGCAATCCTGCTAATACATAAATGTGATCTCGTCATTCCAAATTCCTCATAGCCCCTGTGGCCCCGCATGCTCCGCCTCCTCACCCCACTTTGCATGACCCTTTCGCTTGTCCTCAGAGCTCCAACCACATTGTCATTCTTTCCATTCCACATGGATTTGCACATGCCCTTCCCCCTGCTCAGCCATTCATCCCCCTTCCGCTCATTCCCCATCTTCCGGATCTCAGTCATGGCAGCTATTGGCCTCTTGCAATGTGGCTATGGAGACTGAGGAATTAAAATTTTATTAGTTTCAAATAATTTCAATTACATTTAGATTAAGTCTCAGGTTGCAAAGGAATTTTCTTTCCCATATTTTCTTCCCCATATTTTCTTCCTACAGCTTATGGATTTATTTTTTTTTAATTTTAAAATACATCTAGTATTTTTCCTAGTATGAGGTATGGATATAAAAAAGTCGCATAACCAGATGTCTACCTGTGGCACTTGGTGTTTTCCAAAGATGGCCATATCAATATATGTCCCATCCCACCTTTCCGTCTTACAATGTGACAGCAACACTCCTTCATAGAAAGGTAAGACTGGGTAGACCTTTATATTATAACTTTCTTGACCAAGAGAATATTATGGTAGTGGCAGCATGTGCTTTCTGAGGCTGTTTATCACAAAAGGTATTGCATCTTTCACCTTGCTCTCCTGGGTTGCTCACTCTGAAAAAAATGAGCCACCATGTCGTGAGGACCCTTATGTAGGGAGGGACTAAAGATAGTAAACAGACAACACCAACCGATGAGTCACGTGAGTAAGCCACCTTGGAAGTGGATCCTCCAGTCTTAGTCAAGCCTTCAAATAATGACAGCCTCAGCTAACATCTGATTGCAATTTTATAAGACACCCAAGCAAGATCTGCCCAGCTAAGCCTTTCCAGAAATCCTGGTACTCGGAATCTGTGAGCACTATAAATGTTATAGTGTTTTGGGGTGGTTTGTTATGCAACCATAATAACTGGAATACTATTCATGTTTTTCAACACCATTTATTGAATAGTTTATCTTTTCCCTACCAATATGAGATGATACTTTCATCATAAATTAAATCATCATATAGTATGGGCCTATTGTTGGACTCACTCTGTTCTGTTCGACTATACCAATTCAAGCATTAACTCCAAGTTATTTAAATAACTGATGTTTTCTTATATGTGTTACTATCTGGTAGAGGTTGCCATCCCCCAATACTGATATTCCTTTTCCCATTTTGCCTGGATATTATAGTTTATTTTTTCATAGATGTTTTAGAGTCAGCCAGTCTGTTTTTTTTTTAAAGACATGTTGCAATTTTATTGAGGTTGTGATAAATTTATAAAATAATATAAGAGAAATTGATATATTTATGAGATTACAGCTTCTTATTTAAGTTTTCTTTTGAGATGTTCAAGAGATTTTATAGTTTCCTCATATTCAGCTGCATGTTTTTTTATAAAGTCCACACTTAGGTATTTTATATTTTGATTAATGTTGTAAATGGAAATTTTTCTGGGTTATGCCAACCATTTGAACTCATTGTGATTTACATATGTGAAAACTGTTGATTTCTGTATATTAATTTTGTATGCCACTGCTTTAATAAATGATCTATTTATTTATGGTGGCTTTTAGCTGATTCTCTTAGTTTTACCAGGTATACAGCCAGATTATCTGCAAGCTGCAATAGTTTTATTTTCTACTTCCTAATATTTATACTGCCAATTATTTATTAATCTTTTTGCATTGATTAACATGTCTAGTACAGTGCAGAGCATTCTTTAGTGAGGCTATCTCTAAAGACTACATCTAGCTATGTGGGGCTCTTGTACTCTTGAAATATGGCTATGGAGACTGAGGAATTTTATTAGTTTTAAATAATTTAAATTTAAATAGCTACCTGTGGAAAGTGATTACCATTTGGACAGCAAAGGACTAGAATTTCTTCATTTAGCATAATGTTAGCTTTTGGATTGAGACAGGCGTTTAACATGTGGAATATTCAAATATCCTTATTTCATTGGCTTTTTTAAAATAAAAAAGTTAACTATTGGATATCCTAAAATGCTTCTTCAATATCTATGGAAATGATTATGTGGTTTTCCTTATATATATATATTATGCTAATACCCTGAGCTATATTGAACCATCCTTGCATTAGATTAAGCCCAACATTATCATGATGTATTATTCTTTGCATTGCTCTATTCTGTTTGTTAATATTTTATGTAGGATTTCTGAGTCAATACTATTCATCTTTTGTGCAATCTTTGTTAGATTTGGATATCAGTGCATTCTCACTTCTTTAAAAAAATAAGAAAGAAAACTTGAAATTTTTGTTTGTGTTTTTGTTTTGTTTTTTAATTCTGTGACCTGATAGAGTTTAAATAGCGTTGTCATTATTTTCTTTTAAAAGTTTTGTCGGACTTCCTAATGAAATGAGGCCTTAAATTTGGGGCAGGGGTTATATCACTGACTACTTTCTCTGTTTCTTCTATACAAATGAATTTGTTTAGTTTTCTATATCTTTTTTTTTTTTTTTTTTTGAGGGCAGTGTCACTGGCCCTCATATGTGGGACCGAACTGGGGCCGCTGGCTTCCGAAGCCAGCGCTTAACCACCGCGCCACTCGGCCGGCCCTAGTTTTCTATATCTTTTAAGCTCTCTGTTTTGATAAATTACATTTTCCTAAAAATTATCTACTTCATCCAGATTTTTAGAAAATTTCTTTGTGAAGAAACTTCATATACTTATTTTAATTTAATGCTTCTTGGCTCAACCCTCGTGTTTTTAATTTTTAGTAATTGCCCTTTCTCTACACTTCCTCCAACCTTTTTCAATGATTAGGAAACCCAGTGGTTCATCTATTCTATTAACTTTTTAAAAAGAACTGGTCTTTTCAAAAAGTTCATTGATTCATACATTTATTCTGATTTTCCTCTTTTCTAAGTTATTTTTTCATTTTTCTTCATTAATTTATATTTTCTGCTTTCCAATAACTTATTTGGCTCTACTTTTTCTATATTTTAGACATACATTTGGTCCATTGGGTTTTGTACTTTTAATTGATATTAAGTATTGAGGTATATATTTTCCACTAAAACTGCTTTTGTAGAATCCCATGATTTTAATACATAATATTTTTATTAATGTTTAAAAAATTCTGTCTAAATTAAAAGTTTTTTAACTGATGTACATAAATCCCTAAACTTATTTTTTTCATTTTATTATAAACTTCTAGTTTTATGGCTTTGTAAGAAAACAATATTACCATAAGTATTACTGTATTTTGGAAATTTTGAGTTTGAGGCACCTAATATATTATATGATACATTTTCATGAGTATAAAATGGGCATTTGAAAAAACATTTTCAGGATACACAGTTTCACATATACCAATCACAAGTGCTTTACACTTGTTTATTTATTTATTCATCCACTTGATCTATCAGGGACTGAGAGGATAAATTACATTTTCATCCCATTATAGTTTCATTAATGTCTTCTTAAATCTTCTATAATTTCTTCTTTATGAATACTGCTGCTATGTAATTTGGTGCACAAATTTTTAAAATTCTTACAGTCTCATAGTGAACTACATACTTTATCATTATAAAATATCCTTCATTTGGTTTAATTTTTTTTTAACCTGAATTCAATGTTTTCTCATATGAAATAGCAACCTCAGCTTTCTTTTTGTTTGAATTGGCCCACGTACATTTCCCCATTTTTAACCTTCTGGATTATTCTGGATGTTGTTTTGTGATCCAGTTTGAGTCTTTTTCTTTCAGTAGATGAGTTAAAACTCATTTATACTTATAGATATATGTTGGATATTTCTATCATCTAATTTTATGCTATATTCTCAGCTTTATATATGAGGTGTGATCACAAAATACAGTGAATGTTTAAATTAAAAAATATATATTACAGTAAAAGACACATTGCCATTAATTCCCCTCAAAATATTCCCCCTCACTTTGAACACAAATATCCCATCATTCTTGCCACTTTCTGAAGCAGTTCTGGAAGTCCTCTTTCATAAGCGTCTTTAGTTGTGCTGTCATGGCTGTCTCGATGTCCTCAATTGAGTCAAAACATATACCTTTCATGGTTTTTTACTTTGAGGTAAAGCAAGACATGGCATGGTACCAGGTCAGGTGAATAAGGTGAATGAAGACACACCATAATGTTTTTATTTGACAGAAATCGCCATACCAGAAGCGATGTGTGACACAGAGTGTTGTCATGATGGAGGATGAAACTGTTTGCCCATTTCTCAGGCCATTTCTATGCACCTTGTTTCTCAAATGCTCTAATAAGCCCTTATAATATTCAGAGTTCGCCGTAGTGTTCCTGGGTACAAACTCAGCTCACACAATTCCATCAAGGTCAAAAAACACAATTAACATCACCTTGATGTTACGAGCAGCAGCATTCACCATATGCTTTGATCACACCTCGTACATTTTACTTTTAAAGTAATACATTTTTGTAACAACTTTATTGAGGTATAATTTAGATATGATAAAGTGAATATCTTTAAAATGCACAGTTTGGTAGTTTTGACATATGTAGGTTCCTATGCAACCATTCTCTCTGCGTGTGGCTGTTTCCTCTCCAGTACTCTGTCCTGAGAACTTTTCTGCCTTGGTCTCTCTGAACTCTAAGCTCCATCTCTTCAACATGGGGAGTCTTCTAGGCTCTGTCTGGGTTTCTTCCTCATGCTACAACCTGGAAACTCTCTCAAGATAGTAAACAGAGGCTCTTGTAGGGCTCTCCTCATTTGTTTCCTGTCTTTGGGGTATCATTGTCCTTTATTTGCAGATATCTAGTATCTTGAAAATCATTGTTTCATACATTTTGTTTGGTCTTTTCTGTTGTTTCAGGTGGGAGAGGAAATCTAGTCCCACTTATCCATCTTGGCTGGAATCAGAAGTTAAGCTAGCTAGATTTTATTTACTATTTATTTATTTATTGATTGATTGATTAATGTCATTCACTATATAAACTGATTTGTTCTTTTTGTGTATAGTTTTTCTGCTAGTTAGAATGGTTTGTATTTCTGTTCTGTAGTGATCATTTTAATTATATCTTTATATTACACCTTTAGTTCTCCCCACTTTTTGGACAATATCTATTAGTTCATTACTCTAAAGCAATGACCCAATTAGTATGCTAGTTCTCATCTTCTTCTTAAGAAACCAATTTCAGTCAATAAAATTATCTTTCCTAGTGTGTATTTTTGCATAGATGCTTATGTAATTATATTTCTATTACTTAAGTCTTCAGCTTTTTCTCCCTGTTTTTATTATGTCTTTAGTATAGTTTCCTGGTATGACAAGGGGAAAAATGTTGACTAAAACAGACATACTTTCACTGGAAGTCCCAAATGCATCAGTTTGGGATATAGAGATATATTGGGTTGTCGGAAAAGTCGTAACGCATTTTTTCTGTTTTTCATTGCAAAACTGTGTCATGGCTTTTCCAACAACTTAATATATCTGAGCCATGGCTCCCTTAATTACCAGTTCTACTGTGACCTTGGAGTAGCTGTTTAACCTATGAAAGGCTCAATTTCCTCATCATTAAGATGGGGTAATATCTATCTTTTAAAGTTATAATGAAACTTAAATAATATAATACATATGAAATGCTTAGCATAAAATCTCATGCATAGAAAGCACTTAAAAATGTTAGACATTATTATCATTATTATTATTATTATTAAAAATCAACAAGCCAACATCTATATATTACATAACCACACACCAGGAACTATGCTAGCTGTCTTACATTTTTAAATTTTATTTAATCTTTACAGTGACTCTGTGGCAAATGCATTGCCCTTATATTAGAGATAAAGGAAGGAGCCTACAAGAGGTTAATATAAGCTTGTCACCCAGCATCAAATCCACAGTGGTAGAATTAAGTCCTAGATAGTCTGATGGCAAGTTCAGAGCTCTCACCACTACCCCACAGTAACCATTACTATCCTGAACTCTGCCCTGCTAATGAAATCACACACACACACACACACACACACACACGCACACGTACACACATGCATGCACTCACATGTGTGTACTCACTTTATACTGAGAACAAACTTGGCCTTACAGCTCAGTATATAGACAGGATACACCTGGCCGAATATAATTTGCCTGTTTTTCCAAACTCTAGCCTAGGTTCGGAGTCTGGCTTGCAGACAAGGTACAGATGGAAATCTTCCTGGACTCCGGCCAAGAAGAGAAAGGGTGGGAAAGGCTTGCCCCATGGCCTGCAATAGCACTAAGTAAACCCAACTTAGGCTAATACGGGAGGGTAGCTAGAGGACTCAGGCCCCTGACCCTCACTGGCCTGTCCAGCACTTTACATGTTCTTCAGCACCCATGCCCTCCTAGATTTTCACAGCAGCATTACAGCTGAGGAAATGGAGGCCCAGAGAAGTTAACATCTTCTCCAGGGCCACAATTGGTGACAGGGCCTAGACAACAACCACAGATCTCCTAACCACTTGTCCAGTGCTTTTCTCATATGTTTTGACTTCATGGATGGCATTTACCCTTTCATACCTATGATTGTATCCTATCAATATGTAAGAGAAGAATCGATATTTAGCTGGACATGTCCGTGTCCTCAGCACTATACTATGAGCTGCAACAGATTAAAACACATAGAAGTTGTCCTTGTTCTCAATACACATTCATTCATTCAGTTATTCATTCATGCATTCTTCACTAGGTGTCAGGCCCTGGTAAGAGCTGGGAATTACTCTTCAAGGAGCTCACTGTAATGAAAGAGGCAGATTCAAAAATCAACTGCTCCAATTCAGTGGGAGAAGCAAAAATAAGAGTATTTGAGGTGAGATGGGCATACTATTGACAGTACTTTTCTTTGCCTACGTGATCAGGAAGGCATCCTCAAAAGGAGCTGAGTGTGGAAGGGTCCGCAGGAGCTGAAAGAGTGGGATTTGACACGGACAGAGGCAGAAGTGAGCACATGGCACTCAGAGGACTGCAAAAGGTCTGTCATGGCTGAAGCCAGGGAGGGCTGGGAGCAAAGCTGAGAGCTAGGTGTGTAGCCTTTCTCCTGTAAATGATGAAAAGATGTTCTAAAATGTAAGGACAAGAGTACCTGATCAGATTTGATTAAAAGTGCATTGTGGCACAGGTGGGAAGAATGCACTAACAGGGGATGGGACCAATGAAGGGTTAATCAGTCAAGGTGAAGGCCCTGGGGGTGGGGGTGGGGGGGAAATGAGAGGATTGCTCTGGATAACCCCTACTCACATTTTAAGGCTCAGCCTTAAAGACAGCAGCTCAAAGAAAGACCCTCAGTCTTGTTAGAAGCTCCTTCTCTGATTCCCCGAAATCTTTGTCTTCTATCCTCAAACAGAGGCAGAGTTCAGTGATGGTTAACAGCAAGGGCTTTGAAGGTGGCTTTGTGTGACCTTGGACTAGTTGCTTATTCACTCTGTTGTCCCAAGTTCCTCATCTATAAACTAAATAATAATAATAATAATAATAATAATAATAATAATACCTATCTTTCAGGTTCATTGTCATGATTAAATGATTTAATGCACATAAAGCACTTAGAACAGCGTCCAGCAGTGATTCAGTGTGCAGTAAAAGTGGGCTTTTGTTATCATTACACACATTCATTGTAAGGGAATTGTGTGTTTATGAGTGTACTTGGCCAGTCAGGTAGCTCCTCATGCCCAGCAGAGAGCCTGAGACACAGGAGGCTCTTAGTGAATAGCTGTTGAATGGATTGGAGGTGATGGTGAAGACACATTCAAGAGATAATTAAAAGTTAAATCATGCCTCACTGGGGGACGGATTGGACATGAGGGGGAAGGTTAATGAAGAGAATAAAATCATTCCCGTGTTCTGAACTGGGACAGGAAGATGATGTCGATGCCATGGCTGAGATAGGGAGCTGGAAAGAAAGAGATGGTTCAGATGGATAAGTTGCTAATCTGCCCAAGATCAAACCTATAGTATAGAACTGAAGAAGCTTAAGTTTGAACTCAGGTCTGTTTATATTCAGTTTATGTAACCTTTTGGTTATATTTAGTTTATGTAACCTTCATGTTTATATTCAACACAGTACCTAATAAAGGAGATATTTAGTAAAATAATATATATCAAATGAGTTGGTGAATACTTGAATGAATGGATTTCTTTTGTAGATGCCAGAGTATCAAGGTTGCTTTTGTTTTCAATGGTAAATGCAGGTTTATGGAGGTGGGGGGGGAGGGGGCGAAGCGGGGGGGGGGGGAGTAAGAAAAAAAAAAAGAGAAAGAGGAAAATAAAATCACCATGAAAGATTTAGAAAATAACTAGTAGCTAATATTTCAAGAGAACGAACATAAGGCGCCATGTTCCTTCTTTTTCCCTTTTTCTGACACATCAGGACATTTTTAAATGATCTCCAGCTTTTTAATGAACTCTTGCAAACTGGTAGGAAGGATGACTAAGTCTACCCGCCAGGAAGTTTTGCAAAGGCCAGGCCAAAAAAGCAAACAAACAAACAAAAAATACTGATATCAAGAAATGTAGGAACATAGGAAAAGGCCTGACGACAGGGGAGCAGTCACACAGGCTCCTCTATATACAGTTCCAGTTTCAATCACCACTTCCTGAGAAACAAGTTTCTTAGGTCAAGCTGCTTGTGGGGCTGGCATCCAAGTGTTGGGGGTAGAGGAACTGTCTGCATAATTCCTATTTGAAATTGATAAGCTCCCTTCAGCACAAGTTTGGTAGTAGAGTAGAAATAGCTCTTATAATGATTCTAATATAAAATCATAAAGATATATTCTACTACATGTACTATATGATATATAATATTAATATAATTACAATAATGCCTGTAATTGGGTAAATGTTTACTACTTCCAGAAACTGGTGAGAGCTTTCTTTGCATATGCTATTTCATTTAAACCTCACCAAAATCCTATAGGAAATACACCGTTATCCCCATTTGGAAGACTGAGAAACCAAGCCTCAGAGAGGTTTAAGGAACCTAAGGGCCCTGAGCAAGGAAATGGGGAACCAGGATCTGAACCCCAACTTGCCTGACTCTAAGCCCATGATGCAAACCCTAATCCATGCACAATTCTCCTCCTTGACTCCTTTGAATTTGGGGCTGTACAGTTTAACTTCATCCCCAGAAGCCTCATTGAGGCGTGGAGCTCACATTCTAACTCCAGGGATGACAAGATAAGAATGTACCTGCTCAAACGCCCTTTGTCAGTCCCCAAAATTAGAGGGCTGTTGTACAAGGATCAAGAGACCTATTCAGAGAACTGAATCAAAATACCAAGTCACATCTGCCTAGAGTCCAAGTCCAAAGTCATGAGCTAGGGTAAAAATGTCATCTTTACCCTTTCCAGACATTCAGGATGCTTAATAATGGACTGGTTTGAAAGATAACAGGCTCCGTGTTTCCAGAGGTATTTGAACAGACATGCTCTAGAGAGGATTCTTACAGGCAGCAGGGAAAGGAGCTGGACCAATGAGGATCCCACTCCCTGTCAAATGTCTTACAACCTCTGAGCCTCTGTTTTTCTCATTGGTACAATAGGGATTATAGCAGTACCTTCTTTACACGGTTCTTGGGGGAAAATAAACAGGGTAATAATGGCATTTGGCTCAATGCCAGGCACTAGTACAAGCTCGGTGAAAGCTGGCAGCCATCATTGTTAGTACAATTATCAACCAGTGGTCAAGCTTTGTGATTCCAGTGGTGAGCCAGTCATTTATTTCTGAATACGACTTCTAACTTGGAGCATTCTATTATACAAGTAAAAGTCCTACAGGCAAAGAACTGGTCATTAATATTACTGGGTAGTACCCTTCACAGGTCATCTGGCTGCGGGAGCCAAACTTCTCACTGTGCAGAAGAAATAAATTCAGAATGAGGAAGAGACAGGTCCAAGTCCACACATTAAGACTGAGACAGATTCCATATAAGAACTTGGGTCTCCTGATGCCTATCTCATGCTCTTAACTCTGTAACATTCTTTATATGTTTCACTTTCTGTTAAGCAGCAAAATTCAGGAACTTAGTATAAACCCTGTCTTCATTCATTGGACACCTATCACTTGGAGAGTCACAGTATTTTATATATATTAACACATTCAATCCTTATAGCAACCCCATGAGGCTGATTTTATTTTGTTTATCTCCATTTTACAAATAAGGGAAATGAGGCAGAGAGAGATGAAGTCACTTACTGAAGGCTCACAGCCAGCAAGTACTAAAGCCAAGACGTGAGCCTGAGTAGTTGGGCTTCTAAACCCACAACGTCACACTGACCCTCCAAAGTGAGAAAAAGGTATAATGCCTGCCTTGGAGGTGCACACTCCCTAGTGGAGACACACACACCCAAAGGTATGCAGTCACCTGCTCCAGGAACAAAAGAGGGAGGGTTTAGTTCTACCAGGAGGAGAGAGAATTAGGAAAGCTACCTGGAGGAGGTGACCTTTATCAGTTTCCACAGCTAACTTGCTTTTCTCCAAGTTGATGAGGATCAGGGAAGGGAAGACATTCCCTGCAGGTGGAGGCACCTTTGCTGAGGCAGGCAGCTGTGAAGTGGCTGTGCTGTAAGGGGCACCAAGAAGGAGGGAGGCCAGGACACCAGGCACGAGCTCAGTATGTGACGTGGGCAAGTTACTTACCCTCTAGCACCCTCAGCTTCCTCATGTGTAGAATGGGGATAATAACACCTAAATAATGAAGCTGTTTGAATATTAAATGAGATCGTGTGGATATGCTTCCTGACCCAGTGTTATTCCTCCTTCGTTATTTACCCCTCATAAAACTATTTCCCTCAGTAAAAAATTTTAATTGAGCCTATTTTTACACTTATGCTCACAGTAGCATTAGTAATAATCCTGAGTGTTATTATTAGTCATTCATAATAACAATATAATTGATAATAATGTTAATTGCCATTGATTGAAGCACTAAGTGCTTAATATGTATAATCTATATTTATCTAATCTACTCCTCAGAACATATCTTAAAGACGGGTATCATTACCCCCATTTTATAGAAGAGGATAATGAGGCTCAAAGAGATTAAGAAATTTACACAAAGGTCACCCATCTAGGAAGTGGTAGGCCTGGTAGTCAGACCCAGGTTTGTCCAGAAAAATGTCCGATAGGCAGAGAAGGCCCTGTGTTTGGAGTTCATGTTGATCTTGGCCACATCCCTCAGCCTCTTTCTCAGAAATAAAACAAACGTTCTAAGAGGTTTGCTAACACGTTAGGCTGCCCCGGGGCAGGAGGAAGAGGCAAGCCGACGCAGGAAGATCCGTCCATATTTGGAGGGTGAGCCTGGGGCGCCCCCTCAGCCATTTCTCCCAGCCTCCAAGTCCTGGAGGCTGCCTGACTTGAACTGGAGCTTGATCCGCCCGGAATCGCGGCGTCTGGTCGGGCCAGTGTATGCCTTCTTGGGGTTCAGATGGCTCTGGGCACCAGGGGCGCCTGCCTGCCTGCCTGCGGAGACGGTGGCACTGCCAGGGAGGCCGCGCGCTGGTAACCCGCCCGTTCCCACGTGGGTGGCTCCCAGGCAGCCGGGAGTTAATCTGCTATCTGTTGGGAAGGCTTCCAGAACCCTCCTCCCTCGCCGTGTTTGCTCAGAGCCCGACTCTGCAGAAACTGAAACCAGCAGGACGCCTGACGGGATCCTGCCCGGGTTTGCCTTCTATGGGGAATCCTGGAGGGCTGGGCGGGGCGCAGTCTGGGCAGGGCCGGCGACGTGGCCAGCCTCCTCCCTGGCTCCTTCTCCCCAGGACTCACTCCAGCCTGCCCCTGCGGCTGGGGACCAGTTCCGGATCCCCGGGAAGCACGTGGGCAGACAAGCTGGGGTGCCTGGAATCCTGGCCCTGCCGCGCACCACCTCTAAGGAAACCAGTAAACCTCTGAGTTTCATTGTTTTTTTACTTTAAAATGGGGATAAAGAATGCCTAGCCATTGGACTCAATAACATGTATAGTGCCTGACACACAAAGCAATATTCAATATATGGTCACTGTATTGGTGTAATTATTATTATTGCTGTTGTTACAGTGGGTTGGGCAAGCCTGCCTTGTGAGGTAGCTAGTAAGTTCCCATCACTCCAAGTGTACAAGCACAAGCCGAATGAAATGGAAAAACAGAAAGAATGAGAACAGAAAGGGATCCATGCTTGCCATACCCAAATGTACTGACCTGGTCCCTTGAGCATCATCACCTGGGAAGCACCAGCACCCCTATCTCAGACCCACCGAATCAAAACCCCTGAAGGCAAGTTCTTTGAAAAGTTCAGCTTCATTTTGTAACCCACTGATCTAGGTCAATAATCCCTACATTTTTTTTTTTTTATCTTCTAAAGGCCCTTCTATTATTCCCCCCCACCCCACTGATTGCACAGTGTGAAATATTTTGTTGACCAAACTAGATGTGTTAACTCATAATTAATTTATTTACTCTGTACATAAATTATTGACCAAAGACTCAAGAGTTTTTTAACAAGTAGTAATTCATGCAACAGATATTTATCAGAGGAACTATTCTGTGCTAGGCGCTGTGCTGGGTAGTACTGGGGGAAGGTAGGTGGGCAAGAGCCCTCTCTGCATGGGCTCTCTAATAAGGGAGGGAACACAGAGAAAGAACAAGGATCCAAATACTGACTTTGAAACCAAGAGACTCCCACTGAGCATAAGACACCCAATATTCCTACAGTAAGCACTTCCAGTCAAATGCAAATAAAGTTGATGTAATATATATATAATACACAAACACACACACACACACACACACACACACACACAGAGCCAAAACAAATGTATACATATTATAAGAAAGGAAAATACTATTAAAATTGTAATACTGAATATATATGGATAACAAAAGGTGAATACAAATTATGTGCATACTTTTTTTGGCATCCCTAGTATATATATATATATATATATATATATTTTTTTTTTTTTTTATTTATTCATGGGATGTAAGTACAGCATAGGGAATATAGTCAATGGTATTATAATAGCTCTGTACAGTGTCAGAGGGGTAGTAGATTTGTAGGGGTTATCACTTCGTGAGGGGTGTAAATGTCTAATCATTATGTGGTTTTGTACACCTGAAACAAAAATATAAAAAATTTAATAAGAAAAAAAAAGTTGATGTATTATACCATTTCCTTATCCGACCCCATTCTACAGAAAACTGGATGTCGCTCCTTAGCGTGCGCGCGCATACGCACCACGGCACCGTCACTTTGATAGATCCCAAGATGTCCAGGACCCTTAAATCAAGAACACTGAAGGTCTTGTGAGGAAAGGAAGACCCTCCAGACCTACCTAATTCCTGCTATGGGGCCATCTCATCACCTGCCACACCCATGAAGAACTACTGGCAGGCGTCCCCAAACACTCAGAGCAAAGTGGCTAAAAGTGTGGGCTCTGAGGCCAGGCTGTCCGGGTTTGAATTCCAGCTCAATTCCTTTCTAGCTGTGTGATCATGGGCAAGTTACTGTGTGATCATAGATAGGCACATAGACAAGACTTCCATGTGCCTATATTTCCTCTTCTGAAAATTGGTCTGAATAATATAGTACCTACTTCATAGTATTGTTGTAGGAATTACAGACATGGTACTTAACTCAGGTGGTATCAATTTAGCTGTTATTATACTACAGCATTTTTGCCTGTGATCCGCTCTCTGCCTGGAGTACCCCCCTCCCTCTCTCTACCAGGGGAGCATGTAGTTATTAGAGCAATGCCCCCTCCTCTCAAGAGCATTCCTTGCTTTATTTCATCAAGCTATTTGATGTGTTTCCCTCTCCAGTCCTGTAGCTCTTTTGATATATACCTCTTCCAGCACCTCTCACACTGCAATCATGTTTCTTATTATTTAGATGTTTTTCTTGCTCAGTGGATTATGAGTCCTTGAAGAGCAGAGGCCATATTTTAAATATTGTTTCATCTCTAGAGACAAGACAGTCCCTGGGACAGAAAAAGCACTTGCCTCTGTTTCTTGAATTAATGGATGGATGGATGGATGGATGGATGATAGATGGATAAGTGAAGTGAATTCCTCAGGATCACAGAGTTCAAATCCAGGGTCTGCATTTCCAGTAGTTTAAATTGGGAAAATGACTTTTCTGATTTTTTGGTTTCTCATCTGGAAAACTATGGTACCTATGTCTTGGGGTCGGAAGGGTTAAAAGAGGTATGTGTAGAGCAGTGTTCAAGAGACTGAGCTCTAGAATCAGATAGTTTGGGTTCAAATCCCAGCTCCACCACTCCGGAGTTGTGTGATTCTTTGACAAGCTCTTAACCTTGTTGTGCCTATAGAAAACAGGTCTTAAAAACAAAAAAGGAATTAGAGGGCTGTTCAGAGAATTAAAAGAGATCCTCTTTCTGAAGACCCGGGCACGTGGCATCAAGTTAAGTATTCAGTAAATAAATATTGGTTCCCTCCCCCCACTTTCTCCAAACCTGTAGGCCCTGGACCCTGAATGCCCGAAACAGCTGTTCAAATGCCACATTTTGCTCCCAGTGATGAATGTCCCTTAAGCCAAGGTTGGAAAGCTGACTCCAGGACTAAGCTTACATTTGAGTTCTGAATTAGATGCAGGGAAAATGCCTGGCTGGTTTATTTAATTAATAAGGAAACTTTTGAAAGGGGGTGGTTCAAAATCAACAAACATGCCAAGGAAATTGAAAAGCAACAGCCTACCCACAATTTCGCATGTGGGTTTCATATGTCATTGGAATCATCCCTTAGGTAAAGGCATGAGTAATGGGATCATCCAACCCCCAACTTAATGTTTTACAAACTGTAAGAGCAGTGATCAGGATTGTTTGGGGAGCAAATTAACCAATCAGTGCACAGCATTTGTAACAATTCTTGAATTTTCTACTGCTTGATCACGATGTATTATAATAAATTCATTATTCCAAATTCTCTAGTGGTCACATGTGTATCACTAAGCCAAAGGGTATGGGAACGAAAGAAAGGATTTTCATTTTGGACCTAGAATCCTACTGCACTCCCACACGAATTCCCCCAAACCTTCTTCTTTTCTGTGGGATTTAGAAGAGGCTGAAATAAGGGTGCCCTGGGCTCTAGGAGCTGAGTTGTCAGTGCATTTGGCAGTTGAGTTCAGAGAAGAAATCTGAGAGGCCAGGGCCTCAGCAGGACCCGCAGGGATGAGCTGCACAGCTGGGGAGGGAGAAAAGGGCAGGACTCCTATTAGCAAAACCAGCTGCCTGCCAAGTAGGGCGTGTGTCTGAGTTTCTGAAGAAAAGACAGAATTGCAGCTATTAGTTTTAACCTCAGGACTCCACGAATTGGGAAGTGTGTGTGTGTGTGGGGGGGGTGTCCACCACTCTGCTCTCCACACTAACTCCACCTGTATCTTCCACCTTCATCTTTCTTAACCTAACCCCTCCCTATCCGTACATTGAGCCACCTCAGACACCTGCTTTAAGAACTCTTTCCTGATCTCTCCAGTTTGGGAAAGCAGCTCTCTCTTCTTCCCCATAGAATTTTGTATCCCCATCTTAAGGCTTCTCACAGAGTTCAACAGTATGCCTGCCAATCTCCTTCATTCTTTCCCCACATCCTCCTCTTTTCAAATAGCTTTATGGAGGTTATGTATAACTGACATACAATAAACTGCATGTATTTGAAGCGCACGACTCGAGAGGTACAGACAGACCTGTGAAACCACCGCCGAGATGGTGAACATACTCATTACAGTAAAAGTTTCCTCCTGCCTCCCTTCTCCAAACAACCACAGTCTGCTTTCTCTTGCAGTAGATGGGCTTGCGTTTTCTAGATTTTTATATAAATAGATTGATATATGTGTTCTTTCTTGACTGGCTTCTTCATTAAGCCCAGTGATGTTGAGAGTCATCCATTGGACCTTTCTTCACTCCTCCTGGGGGTGTGGGCTTCTTGGAGAGTAAGGGGGTTCACCCAGGGCACTGAACCAGGGGTGACTCAATTACGGTCTGAGCTTCAGTTTCTTCCTTTGTAAATTGGGGGTGATGCTAAACCTCCCTTCTCGTAGGAGTGTTCTGTGAGGTTCCACTGAGCTGGGAGAGAAAGTGCTCTGTAAACTGTGAAAGGTTAGTCCTGGGCAAGGGATTAGGCCTGGATCAAGCCAGCAGCACACTGGGAATGCCCCAGCTCTCAGGGCTATTTCCAGGCCCCCTTGTCATCCAGGGAAGCTGGGCGGACTGGCGATTCCTCTCAGAAATGACCAATAAGGGCTCTGCCCGGTGGCCTTTAATCCTGGCCCAGTCACCAAAATGTCAAGGATTCTTCTCCCTTAACCCTCCCCCCTCTGTCTGCTGGACTGTGTTTATTTACAAGGTCTCCCTCCTTCCAGAGAGGCCCATGTGCTTGTGCCCGGAGGATTCTTCCTCTGGCCTGGAGCCCGCTGATAAGGGCAGCCCATCTGCTGGGGGCTCCGAGGACTGCGGGAACAGGAACCCAGCGGGACACGGGCAGGAGAGGGGAGCCCACCAGGCCAGGCCAGGCTTCCTTTGGCCAGGATTAACAGGGAGACAAGACAGGGAGGGAGACACGGAAATAGTGTCGTTAGTTGAAAACCGACTTGCCTATAAAATCACACCAGATTTGAGGAAGCTTCCTATCTCCTCCCATGAAGATTTTTTTTTTTTAATTTGCTGTCGCTTAGTAAAGAGAAGTGAGGCAAGCTGCAAGGGCCTAGGAAGGGAGACTCAAGGCCTAGCAGTCCCTTATTTCTTATGTGAGCTTGGTGAAGCCACCTTCCCTCCTGGCTTTAGTAATTACAGCTACCATTTCTTGATGACCTGCTATGCATCTGCCACTGCACTGCATTTCTATCTGCTTGTAAAATTTAACTCGCAAAGCTTTACTGAGAGGTGAATAATCTTCCTCTCGTTTTACCGTTGATGAATGTGAAGTAAAAATGTCCAAGGTCACCTAGGGATTGAGCCAGAATTTGAACTCAGTGCTGTCTGACACCAGAATCCATGTTCTTTTGAGAACCTGTGGACGGCAATGGTCAAGGAATGAACCCAATAATAAATTATTTCCTGGTCAGGCTCTGTGAAAAGAAAGCTCTGTGACAATTAAGATGGGCAATGCATCACACAGTGTCCCTGTCATCAAAATTCACAGGGCACTTTTGTGTCTAGAAGGTCCTGAGAAGTCTTGGAGTAAAGGAGTTTAACTTCTTGTCAACCAAGAATTTCCCATGTGAAATGGATCATCAATCGCTTCTCCTATAACATCTATTCATATTCTACAGAACAAGTTCCCCTCAGGGCACTGTCTGGGAATCACAGGTGAACCAGAATTGGAGGGATCACAGAATTTATCCATCTAGTTAGAATTCCATCAGCAATGCTTTTTTTTTTTTTTTTGAAAAAACAGCTCCAGTGATGAGAGGCTTATTACACAGGGGTACAGGCTGCCCCGTGGTCACACAAAAGCAGCGCTGCCCAAAAGAAAGACACTACAAGTAACATGTGTGATTCTAACTTTTTCGAGACGCCACAGGAAAAAATGTATAAAGGGGCAGGTGAAATGAATTTTAATGATTATATCAATTCACCCAATGAATCTAAAAATATCATGTCAACATGGAATCAATAAAAAATGATTGAGATATTTTACAGTCTTTTCTTTTTGAATTAAGTCTTTGACATCCAGACTAGCCACATTTTAAGCGCACAGTAGCCATATTTGGCTGGTGTCTACCAAACTAGATAGTACAGGGTCTGCAGATTCTTTAGGCCAACCAAAGCCCTTTCTGCCTGTGCCCCTTTCCTATTGTTCTTGGGTTCAAGGACATGGTCAATAGATGCACAACTCAGCCACAACCCCCCGGGAATGTGTCCTGTTTGGCTATGTCCTTGCATGTGCCCATCGTGTCCTCTAACGCTGAGCTTGGCCCTCTGGCAGTGATCTGCTGAGGTCTGTCTCCCCCTTGCAATGAGTTTTCCAAACTTTAAAGTCCTCTATCAACGAAAGGCCTCATTCGTCTAACTCCTAGTGTGGCAGATTTAGAGTGACCCAGGTTTTTCAGTGATCTCATCACACTGGTATTTTATATTGAACCCACAGGCAGCTACTTATACTGCTTATATATGGGTCTGGCCTGGAACAAATCCTTTCTACTCCCTGGGCCTCAGTTTCCCCATCTGTCAAATAAGAGATTTGAGTATTCTATGATGCAGACTCTTTCTGCCTTTTCTTATCCGTACTACTCCTTTCACCTACCTATTAAATTTCCCTTTGAACCAAGTCTTAAGTTCAAATTCAGAAAATAGTTATATCCTCCCATATATCATAATAATAAGCATTTTTTTGAGTGTTTACCACGTGTCAGGCACTGTGCTAAGAGCCTTATATATATAGCATCTCATTTAATCCTCCCCACACCCAAGTGATGTAAACACTATTATTATTCCCATTCATAATTGTGGAAACTGAGGCATTGAGCAGTTGAGTCATAAGTCACATGCCCAATAAAGGGGAACAGCTGGAGATTCCAGCCTGGGGGCCTTCTCCCAGTCCCTGATCCCAGGCTGTGAATGCAGCTCCAGGACTTGAGTCTGTGCTAGGCCCAGGCCTCAGGTTACTAAGGAGGGACAGGGACCCAGGAAAGCTGCTTTTCGCCTTTTGTTGTTGTCGTCGTTGTTGCCAAAACCCACAGAATGTCCTGCTTTTGTTTTACAAAGGAAAAAAATATTGTTATACTTTCCTTGCTAAGGAAACCCTACTCTTTACAAGTCGACCTTCTTCCCAACCCCTTGACCTTTCAAGAAAGGGGCCAACACCCCTGGGAAAGCTTTGGAGGAGACCTAAGGAGCTCAAGGCCCTCTGGCTAGGGCAGGTGTATTTTTAGAGCTGGCTGCACTGTTGACAAGGAAGCCAGTCCCCTGAGCCTGCCCTGCTCACTTCTTACAGGGGACCACTGGCAACAGCCCCACCTGCACCTGCCAGCCCTTCCTTCTTCCCTCCTGCCTGTTCCTTTCCTGTCATCTCTATCAGCATGTGGGTGCATGGTCTTTACCATCCTGAAAAACGCCACTGACCACTGACACCACTGAGGGCCTCCTGGAGGGCCAATCATGACCTGGCACTGGGAAAATGCAAGAAATGGCAGTCCTTTGAGACGATAGCCCTGCAGCTGGTGATGGGCTGGAAATTCTATCAATGGGCATTTCTCCTCCGAGACAGTTGTGGAGCCTCACTCTCCTGGGCCTTCAGAAAGCGTAGGCCTGTGGCTGAAGAGGCCACTGAGCGGGGCGGGAGGCTCAGCTCTGCCCACAGCTCTTCCTGTGTGCCAGAAGCTCTTAATTGTGACCAGTTGCTTACCCTCCCGAGCCTTCCTTTCTGAAACTGTCCAGCAAGGAGGCCTTGAATAGTGGGGGCTCTGCATTCAATGACTGTCTGAGCCTCCTCAATAATCGGGTGAAGATCTTTAGACTTACCTCATGGGAGTGGCAGCGGGTATTAAATAAGATAGTGAGGGAAAGCCCCTGGTGCACAGGGGGCATTCAAAACTACATAAGGCTGTTGATAATAATTCCCATATTGCCAGCACTTCACACAGGGTCTGGCACAAAGTTAAGTTCCCCACAAGGAATGCTCTCCTCATTCTTGGAGCTCAGGGCCCTTTCACCTCTCAGTCTCCACAGAACCTCTCCTCCTACTATGCACTTTTTAAAAATCAGGTATTTTATCCTTCTGCCTCCGCCCTGCTGTGGTTCAGGTGTCTGGTAGCAGACATTGGAAGCCCCTTCTCTGAGTCATACCTCTGTGGCTTACTGGGCAGCTGCACATCTGGACACCCCCACCCCGCCCCAATCTGACTAGTTCTTGCAAAACAGCCAGACCCAGGGCAGCTGGCCCTGGCCCAGGTAAGCCAGTCTTCCCAGGCTCTGACCCCAAGCTAGCAGGGCTGGATGAGAAACAGGCAGCCCAGCTCCCACCCTAGCTTCCCCGGATGTGGGTTGGGAGATTACAAGGGCTCCAAGTTTCTCAGAGGAAGTGCCCTCCCCACTCGGTACCAGGCAGGCTAGACTTCTCCAGCAGCTGAAAGAGACTCTGGAATTGATACTAGTGGCACTGGATCCCCACCATGCATCCTCCCCCTGCCCCCTCCCCTCCTCCGCCTGTTTCCCACATCCCCTCCCCCACCCTTTTCCTCCCCCCTCCTCCACTTCCTCCTCCTCCTCTTCCTCATACCCATCCTCTCTTCCTGCTCTTCTCCACAGCTGTGCTTTTCACCCAACTGGCAGCTGACCACATTCCTAAAGGGGGAAACCCCAGCAGAGGGGGGAGGGGTTAACTTCTCCCTGTGGCCTCTTGTCTCCCCTTCTCCTGGTGGCCTCTGATATGCCAGGCACTGAACGGCCAACAACTTGGTAGCCTGGTGGGCTGAGGCCAGGGCAGCACTTCTGGTTGGCTGGAGAAATTGCATATTAAAAAAGGTGTCACCTTTGACCACCTTCTCTGCTGTCTCAAGGTCTGGCATTCACACTTTTTCTAGTGTCACTTGACTGTCATACAGCGTATGACCTAACCTTGGCTAGAAGGTGGCACTTTTGGAGAATGTAATTATGGAAAGAAGTAACCCTCCTTTTCTCCCCATCCCCTGCTGGCTGGACAAAAGAAACAGCATGTTGAACAGGACAGAAGCCTGAAAGAGTAACCGTGCCAGCCAGCTGGAGATCAAACATGTGGCTTGAGTGTAGAGTTTGGGCAAGAGAGAATGTTAGGTGACAAATCCTGCCAGTAGCCGCCCTCCCATTCTGTATCAGGGGCTGACCGCAGCCAGGGTGGGGAGGCTGGCAGGAGACAGGAGAGAATAGTAGCAGGGAGAGCTCACAGGACACAGTGACAATTCTCATGGTCCCAGACAACCTCCTCCATCCCTAATCCTTCCTTGGAAACCACCTCCAACTTGACAAACCTGAAGGGTTCCAACCCTCCCCCTCCCCCCACCTTCTTTTTCTTACTAGTTGGGTGACCTCAGACAAGTCCTTTAGCCTCTGTGGCTTTTTTACCCTCCATCTGTGAATCATAAAAGGTGTGTGTGTGTGTGTGTGTGTGTGTGTGTGTGTGTGTGTGTGTGTACACACATGCAAACACGCACATACCAAAGATTGTAAGAAGCTTAAATAAATTAAGACCCGGGAAGGAAGCCCTTTGGAAAGCACAGGCTGTTCCCTATCTCTCCTTGCTCTCAGCTGCTATTCCCATTGCATGAGGGGAAATCCTCACCCGGAAAGCCTTGTTCACACTGGCGCATGTCCCAGGGCGTGCGCCCCATGGAGCCGGGGTCTCTCCCTTCCCATTTCCCTTGTTGACTTCCAGTGCACTGTTGTTAGCTAGTAGACACAGGCGGTTGTCTAGGACTCGCCCAGCTGCCAGGCTGATGTCTCACCTCAGCTCCTTGTAGCACAGATGCTCAGGCTCTAGGACTGATATCAAGGACGCAGAGGTCGGGGGGTGGGGGGGGGGCTCTGTCCAGGATGGGCATCTCAGGTACCTAGATGGAGCTAGGCAAGGGTTTCTTATATTAAGGCTGCAGCTCAGAGATGACGAAGCCAAACTGGGGAGGTGATCGAGTCAGGAAAGTGGAGTGACATGGGAGGAGAGGGAGTCCCAGGAAGGGGCCAGAATTGTGTAAAGCACAGATATATGCAGAAGAGCTTTGCAGTCCGTGGCAGCTCCTCCCCTGCAGCTCTTTACCTGGAAACAGGTTGCACTTTTGCTTTGATGCCTCCCTCTCCACCAATGCCCCACCCCCATCGATGACCACATTCTAAGTTTTGTAGATCTTGAGTGCTCATCTTCTCTTCTCCAGCCCTACAGCTCTCCCTGGAGCTCACAGCTCTTTCTGGCTAACTAAAACAGCTTCCTAACTGGTCTCCTTGCCTCCAGTTTGCCCCTCCCTCCAACCCATCCACCTCACAGTGGCCACAACTATCTTTCTGAGATGCAAATCTGATTCTGACATGTCCTTCTGCTGCCAAAAGCCTCTAGGGATCCCCACCATTTTCTGGGTTGATTCTGTCGCTTAGCACCCAGGACCCTCCATGATCTGACCCCATCATCTACCTCTCCTGCCTCGTTTCCCATCAAACTCGATAGAAATCCTGAGGTCTTGCGGCGCTAAACTTCAGCTCCCCCAGTAAGGTTTGCCATCTCATGGTGCCTGGGATTCCTCCCGTACCTGGGGGCCCCTCCACTCCTTTTCACTGGCTACCTCCTATGCCTCCCTCAGAATACAGCTAAGTCACCTCCTCTAGGAAGGTTCTCCTGAGCCCTCCTTTGTGTTCTTGGAGCCCACCATTCATACATATACCTATAGCCAACGGGTCTTAATCCAGGGTCAGAATTCAGGAGCTTTGTAAACTTGCAATTAGGGGGCAGGAGTTGAAATGGCATCTTTATGTTCACTAACCTCACTCTAAAAATTAACAGTTCCTTTGATTACAAACATAGGCTCAAATCACAGTGATATCTACTGTACCTACAGAAATTTTCAGGTCACTTTAGAGTTATCATAGATTATCTCACAAATGATCTATGCTCATCAATATCTTAAAATTTCAATAGTTAATAAATTATTGATTACTTAATGTATAAAGAGACACTCATAAATTATTACTAATTTGATTTTTTCTATAGATTTTGTTAATTCTTTGAACAAAGAATTGACTTACTTTGCAGTGGTATAGGTTTCCTTTATTCACTTTAAAATGTTATTATGAGACAAGTCCCTGGGCTTCACCAGACTGCCGAGGGCTTCCAGCCATGAAACAGTTCCTCTTTCTCTGACACAAAGTGGTAACACCCTCCACTGGAACTGTTGGTTTATCTTGTTCATCTCTAGCAACTGGTTTCAAGCAAGTTAAAAGCAAGAGACCCTTGTTTCACCTGCAAGGCTTAATACAGTTCATGGCACCTGGCATATTTCTAAATATTTTTTTTGGGGGGAATGAAGAAACAAATGAAGACAAAAAGGAAGGAAGTGAAAGAAGGAGGAAGGGAGGGAGGGAGAGAGGAAGTTTGATCTTCAAAGAGCAACTGCTTTCCTTCCATCTGGACATTCTCCCAGATTTCTTCAGGATTTGCTGCCTTCCTCTTTTACATTTTTGCTCTAATGTCATCTTCTCAGTGAGACTCTCCATAACATCATATTTGAGGTTACAGTTCCATAACCATTGCCCCAGGCATGCCCTGTCCTCCTTCCCTGCTTTGTCTTCTTCACACTTACCACCATATGACATATCCTATTGTCCTGGTTATTTTTATTCATTTACTGCCTGTCTCCCTTTACTAGAATATAAGCTCCATGAAGGCAGGGTCCTTGATCCCATCATTCATTTCTGTATCTCTAGTACTAGAGATAGTACCTACCAGATAATAAGCATTGAGTCAATATTTGTTGAATGGGTGAATGAAAGCAAGAAAGAGATGGAGACAGTCAGTTAAGACAGTCCACATTTTGCAGATGAGGAAGCCAAAGCTGGGACAGGGCAAGGCCCCAGGTCACACAGGTTGTTGATGGCAGAGCTGAATGGAGTGAACGAGTGGTGGAAAGAAGCATGGGTTGTTTGGATCAAGTAGGGAAGGAAGGAAGCCCAGGCCCGGAACCTTGGTCCTAAGGCATAATGCATATTTCCGGTGGAGAAATGACTGTGTCCCAGGAAGACTGGTCAGACCCGAGCTGGACTGAGAGCAGAGAGGCTCACTGGGGACATGTCTTCGTTTTAGGCCATTGCTGTGCGATCATCATATTGGACTTGGAAAAATCCTGCCACTCCATCCTCCTCTGCTAAAATCAAAGCTTGTTCACTCTGTAAGGTCTGACAGCTCGAAGGATCTCTTAAGGATTCAGGATGTGGAATGAGTGGGTCCCACCGGAGTCCTCACAGTTCTTATGCCAACCTCCACCGCTCTTAGAGCTGTTAGAGTCAGTGCTTACCCAGCTGGGCTGGAGTGTTTCCTTTTCTGAGCTCTTTGATAACAGGACTACATCACAGTCTTCTCTCCTTAGCAGTGAAAGGCGAGAGCCTGACACCCAGTAGGTTTTCAGTGACTATTTATTGGAGGGAAAATTGTGATTAGAAATTGCAGGCGTCACAGTGACCATTACATTCAATCATGGGGAAAAGTAATGAACTTTGATTGAGCTCCTACAACATACAGGGACTGTGTGGGGTACCAGAACTATAGTTAAATGAGGCCCCTGACCTCCACGCTCTCACTGCAGAGGAAGAGACCGATCCATGAAGGAGGAATGGCTCCACAGTGTGCCACGGACTAGGGAGCTGATTTAGGAAGGCAATCCTGAGTCCTCTGGCATTTACCAACCTGAAGTTATATTACTATTGAATTACTTGTGTTTGACTCTCTTCCAACAAAATGCAAGTTCCAAGGAGGCAAGGATTTTGTCTTGTTCAGAGCTCTACTGCCAGCACAGAGTAGGTGCTCACTTAAGAAGTCTCTGTGAATGAGGGCCATGGCTTGCGGAAGCACCGAGGTTTGTGGGTGCCTGATCCAGTTGAGGGGTGGGGGGGGCACAGAATACTTCTGAGAGAGAAAGAGGCCTTGGCCAGGAACATGGTGTTCCAAAACTGACACCTCCTTCAACATTCCCTATTTAATGACTTCTTCACCGCCTTATGAATGAAGAAACAAATTTCAGAGAAGGGAAATTAGCTGGGGAAAGGTCACTCCGCTGGCAGAGGAAAGACGTGAACCCAGACCTCATAAGTCGAAAGCCTATGCCTTTTCCACAGAGACCTGGAAAACCATTCAAGAGGGAGCTAAGTCCAGAAGACAGTTAATCATCACCAATGTTGACATCAAACCACTTCTTCTTCTTCTTCTTCATTATTGTTAGGACAACCAAATTTCAATGAGTGCTCCCACTATGCTAGGCACCTTTCTAAGAACCCTACACTTGTTAACTCATTCTTCATAACCACCTTATGATATAGGTTCAAATACTACTCTCAATTTATAGATGAGAAAACTAAGGCATTGTTAAATAACTTTCTTAGACCACATTAGTAGTAAGTGAAAGATCCAAGACTCACACCCATGCAATCTGGTCTCAGAGCCTATACTCTTAACCATTTCATCTTCTGTCTCAAAGGCCATGCCCACCTCATCCAACTCTAGGAGCCTACTAGAGACTTCACAGTTGAATAGTTTTTATGTTCCAGACACTATACTAGCTACTATGGGGAAAGCTACAACAAGAAGAAATTAATAAAGTTCCTGACTTTAAAAATGACCGACCTACAAAGAAAGACAGAAGACAGAACTCTAGAGTCCCTGTGATATGGAGAAAGCAGGTGAGAGAAAACGAAGCCAGTACATCAGCTAACTCAGAAAAGGGAGGCTGAAGACAAAGATTGCTGTTAGAATCAGCGGCCCTGTGCAACCAACCCTGCCCTTCCTGGAGGTTGGTAGTTTGGCTTCATCTTCAATTCTGCGAGTGTCCCTATATTCTTCTCACTTAAATCTCCATTTTCTGCTTAAGTAAGTTTAAGTTGGGATTTCATTCCTTGTAACCAACACAGTTTTAAATAACGAAGGCAAGAAGTTCATGGGTTCCAATTTGAAAAGGAGGAGACAGGCCAGAAATAAAATTGAAAGAATGTAGTCACCAATTTGATGAGTCATGTAACAGAAGGGGTGTCCCAGGGGAAGTCCCAGGCATTTGCCTTGAGAGATTGGAGAGGGGTGGTGGTGTCTTTAGCAGAAGTAGAAAATCCAGAAGGTAAACTGGATGCGGGGGGAAGGGGAAGGGAAAATGCATCCTCTTCAGTTACTCATTCATTTGTTGATCAATTGTTTGCCAAGTCCTATTTAGGCACTGGAGAATCAACAGTAGATAGGGTAAACTTAGAGGTGGATAGTATCTGTGGACCATCATGGACTTAAGTATTCAACCAACAGTAAGCACCAACTATGGACCATGTACTGTCCATGGAACTGAGCAGAAATTCAGGCAGCGATGTCCAGCAGGCAGCTGGAAAGAGGGTTGAGCTGCCATTTCTGTTATAAGCATTATCCCTACGGGGATAATTTTGGAAGTGGTGGGAGAGAGCGCTTGGACAAGAGAAGTCTAGTTCCACAAGCTTTGTCCATCATGCCTTGGCTTCATCTGTGAGCTGAGAACACAGCGATTCTTTGGCCTGTGTGGCTGAGGCAGACACAGAAAGAACATCCGCTTAGGAGTTCAATATAGTACCAGCCTGGGTTTACACTCCAGCCCTACCAGGTAACCTTGTGAGTGAGTCTGAATGAATTGGCTTGCCTCCTGAAGTCTTGGTGTCCTCAGCTACAAAAGGAGAGTATGAACGTTTATCCGAATGTTGAGAGTAAGAAAGAATGTACAAGCTCACTCACTCAAACACAAACATGTAGTGAACCCCATATGTACCTGGTTCTAGAGCAAGGGCCAGCAAACTTTTGAGATGGATGAGCCGCCAGGGGTCAGCAAACTGTGGCTCGAAGCCACATGAGGCTCTGGGTACGTACATGTGGCTCTGAAGTAAAATTGAAAATGAAAATTTTCATTTTTCATTTATAAAATTTTAAAGGATATTATTCACATCATGGTGATTATGTAAAAATATATTTATGGCTCTCGAATAATTTTTAAATTGTTGTGAGGGACAGGATTGGCTCTTCCAGAGGTCGGCAAACTTTTGAGACAGAACGTACCCAAGGGGCCGCATGTGGCTCGCAAGCCACAGTTTGCCGACCCCTGTTCTAAAGTATAGGACTTAAACAGAGCCAATAATAGGGAGTTCCTTTTGGGGGCATATGTGAAGCTTTGGGGCTACCATGGCTGGGTTCTGACTCATCTAAAGCAGCCAGTCCCTCTCTGCCCACCGCGAATCAACACCAATCTGCCCCTTCCCCCATAGAAAAGACAACTCTTCTGTTTTGTTTTTTGTTTTGTTTTTTGATTGGAGAAGAATGAGAAAAAAATGCAGGCTTTGCTGTTCTCGGCAGAGCTGTTTTCCAGAGTGGCAGAAAAGGGGCCCACGTGAACCGTGCTGTTCTTGGCAGCCACTACTCCACTCCTCACAGCCAGAGGCTTAAAGCTTTATTTGTGGTTTAAGTTACAAGCACGGACGAAAACCCCAGAAAAGGGGGAAGGGAGAAAACATTTTTAAAGTTGAGAAAATTACCCTGTGTTCACAAGTGCAGCCAATTTGTCCAAACACCTGAGCTCTGTAGAATCATAGTGGTCTGACTGTGGTTTTATATTTTGGGGCTCTGGGCCCAGGGTCGGGGGTGGGGGACATTTTTCATACATTAAGAAAATCACAAAATCACGTTTTACGAGATATTAATGAGTAGCTTTACTGCTTCAATGGCGACATTGTTGGAGGTTTTGAAAAAAATCCAGGTCCGGGTTTGGGGGTGGTTTTGTTTTGAAGATTGCTACATAAATCATTTCATAGTCATGACATGGGAGTTGGGATATTGCCCTCCAGGATCCGAAGCTGGGGACGCTAAACATTTCAGGGATAGAAGAACACTTTGAGGTCTTCAAGTTCAGCCTTCTACTTACACTCATAATAATAATAAAAAAAGCCCAGAGAAGGTAAGAAACATGCCAAAGATAGCACAGCATGTTTGTGGTAGATGAAAGTCTAGACCCCAGACTCCTGGATTCTGAAGATCTTTCTGGCAGCCTTTGAGACAGCCCAGAGGTGACATTCCACCTCAAAAACCACAACTGGCCTCCCCTTTGTGTTGACATTTCTGCGGCAGTGACTTTGAAAGCTGCTTTTTATGGCCCCGGCTGTGGAAGGGCAAATACTGTTATCAGTAGAACAACACAGGTGGCTTCCAGAGTTAGGTCCAGGTGGAGCCCACAGGAAATGAGGCCCCTCTGCAGAGGCAGACATGACCCAATCACCTGTCTGGGTTCAGAAGGGTGCACAGACTCTCCTTGGGGAGTGGGGACAAGAGGCTAGTGTGGTAGTGAAAGGCTTGGCTTTGGGCAGACGAGACGGGTTCAAGTCCCAGCAACCCTACTTGCCAACTCCACAACAATAACAAGCTCCCAGACAAGGCTATGCAACACGGGTAATGACCGCTCAGTCAAGTGAGCCACATGGCAAGAGCTCAAGAGCCACACGTTGCTGGTGACAACTGTACTGGATAGCGCAGGTACAGGATTATCACAGAAGGTCCCATTGGACAGTGCTAGTAGGGGCGCTGGGCTCTGGATGGTGGTGCTTGGTGCTGGGTCTCGCCCGCTTCAGCCACCAGAAAACAGGGTTGACCCCGGTGAGGTCTCCAGCTCTCAGGGCTCAGGCTCATGGCAGAGACATCTGGGTTGCCAGGTCCCTCTTTTTTTCTTGGTCCTCTCTAATACTGCAAGGATTTGCCCTCAACCTTTGGAATCTGAGTGCCTTTCTTGTGCTTCCCTGAGCAGAATCCTAGGGCTCAGGAGGAGGTGTGCAGCCAGAGGCGAGCAGCTGGGCAACGCCGGACATAAATGCTGGCATGCAGAATGAGAAAGCCTTGGATTCACGTCCTGGCTCACCCACCTGGTGTTCGTGGCCCTGGGTGAGTCAGTGAACCTCTGTGAGCCTCAGTTTCCACACCGGTGCTCTCTCGGCCTGCCAGGTCATGAACTGGTATGGGAATGGGGCAATGGAATGTACTTTGTAAAGTGTACAGTCAAAAATGGGAAACTTCTAAAAGTAGGGGGTTGGGTTTTCTCCTTGCTCTGCCTCTTTCTTCAGGAAAAGGGTATTTAGATGGAGGGAGGGAGGGAGGTGCCTTTAATCTATGTAAATTGATGTTTTACTACTTGGAAAAAAAAGTTAGGAGATTAGAAGAATCTGGTATTCCAGAGACACCCTGGAGAAATTCCCTGGTGGAAGTGGGGGCGGGGGGCGGTGGAGATATAGGGTGCATTCTCTTCTAGATCTTGTCATAAGCCACTTTCATACATGATGAGTGATGGTGATGATGGCTAACTTTCTCTACAGGTACAGCTCTGAGTGCTTTAGACCTATTAACCCTATTTTGCATATGAGGAAACTGAAGCACTGAGTAGTTAGAATAAGTCAGCAAGGTCACCCTGAACTGAGGCTTAAATCCAGCAGTCTGAGACCTGGGGCTGTGTGCGTAACTGTCGCACACTGCACTGCTCCCATCGCCAGCACGTTGCTGGAGTCTCCTGTGGCATCACCCACACCTTTCAGACAAGTAAGCTGAGGCTCGGGGAAATTAGGTAACTTGCACAGGGTCACAGAGAGGAGAGAGAGGAGGCTCCTTGAGTGTTTTGCTTGTGTGTGGTTTTTTTGTTTTGTTTTGTTTTGTTATGTTTTGACTTCAAAAATATTTCCTTCTTTGGCTATCTTTTTGACTGGAAGAAAGCCATTCCTCAATTTGAGTTTAAATCTAGCTTCCTATTATTCCCTTCTTTCTTTAGAAAGAAGAAATATACTGCCTCATTCATAGGGAAACCTCTGGGATGCCCAAACCCCACTCTCCCAGCTTCCTCACCCTTCTCTTCCTCAGGAAAAGGCAATGCAGGTCCTTCAGCCTATACAAGGATGATTACATCATTCCCTTCCGTGTTCCAGTTCTGAGCTTTTGGACAAGTTCCAGTTTAACTATGACCATCTGAAAATGTGGACCCAGACGTTAACCCCACCTTGCAGCTCTAGTCTGACCTCAGAGGAAGTGCAATGTCACCCTACTTTTTGACACTATGCTACTTGTGATATAACCAAAGTTCACATTATCTCGTTTGGCAGCCACCTCCACACTGCTGACTCACGACTCATGTCCTGATTTCCTGTCCATTGTCTTTTCCTCTACTTGGCCTGATTCCTTAAGACCTGTCTTGGCTTCATTATGCTGAAATTCTTGAGGAATTCCTTCAACAGATACCTTGAAGGAGCCCTCAGATTTTGAGCTAATCCACACCATCAAATGGAGGCATGCAAAATCCCAAAGTAGCTGGATCCAGGGGGGACTAGACAGTGTTCTCTCACCCCAAGGGAACCAGCAATCAGAAGGCTATTCCATCAAGAGCCAGATCAGTAGATGAATGGAAAATACCTCTTCTGGAGGAGCCAACGCTGCTATGACCTTGTCACTTTCTGAAGAGCTTGGGAGCCACAATCAATTCATACTTTGAAGCAGTGATTGGTGGTTCAGGCTTTGGAGCTGAAGCCACAGGCCTGGATTCAAAGCCACTGACCAGTTTTGTGACTTCAGGCCAATGACAACATCTTTAAGCCTCAATTTCTCTCTGTGAAACTGGGGCCACAATAATACTTAACTTCATCCCAATGTTGACAGGATGCAAAGAGAAAACATAAGGGAATGGCTTACCCCAGTGCCTTGGTACATAGCATGAGTTCAGCATGTGTGATGCCTTGGTTCTCCCATTCAAGCATTTATTCAGCAAGCATTCACTGAGAGTGGGCGGGGGCAGCGGGGAGCCGCAGTGGAAAGAATGCAAATGCTAATAAAAGTCTGAGAGCAGGCTCAGACCCTCATTGGAGAAAGATGCTTCCTGGAGACCAGCTAGATACTCTAGGAATCTCTCTGGTTCTGGAGTTGGAATGCTGGCCACACCCCACTTCACCCCCACTCTCCATACACACCACCTCCTGGGCCGTCCCTGAGTTTGAAGTTTCTTCGATTACTCTCACTGTGGCCTTTAGCAAATCCTATAACTCATCTCAGCCTCTGGCACAGTTCCTATAAAACAGAGGTAGGAATGCCCACAGTGCCGAGTTTTTATAGTAGATTAATCAGTGATGAATGTAAAGAGACCAATCAAGCCCACAGTTGGCCAACGCTCCACAACTCTGAACTGCACCTCCTCCCCTCCCCCCGTCACCGCTCCCTCTGCCTGTCAGCCCTCTGTTACCATGTGCCAAGCTTGGGTAGATGTTGGCAGTCAACAGGTTAATGAGAAGCTAGCCCTGCTCGCAGGGAGCTTAAAGTTTGGGAGGAGGGGTGGGAATAAACATCTGAATGTCCAACCCAAAAAAGGGTACTAATGACTGTGATGGAATTATGTCCAAGGTGATATGAGAACACCGGAAAGGGCAAATCACTTTGCTTGGCTGGCCCTCAGTTTCCTCATCTTTCAAATGGTTGTAATTTGTTTCTACCTTACCTGCGATGACTCAAGTGAGTTAGTGAATATGAAACTATATGTTGGAAAGTTGACTTGTATTTACCTGTTTCCCCATTAAACTCAATCCCCTTGAGGGAGGGCCTATGTCTTATTCATTCCTCTGTGCCTAGCACATTGGCACACAGCAGGTCCTAGTCAACGCTGGTTGAGTGAACCAATATAAGAATTTATAATCTAATTTTTATCCCCCCTATCCCCAGGCCCCAAGAGGTATGCCCATTTTATAGGCAGAGAGAAAACAGCGCACAGAGTTCAACAAGTTGCCCAGTAATCAATGACTGAGCTAGGCATCTTCAGATTTGCTCTGATGACCTTTCTCCTACATTCCACAATACAGGCCACTCTGGCTGGGGTAGAGTGACACTGGACATGATTCACCCTTCTTCGTGGGTCATTGAGTCAATCCACCAGCCTCTGATGCTGAGTCATGGGATAAGGTGAACGTAAGGCGTGTGGAGAAAGCAGAGTTGTCCTGTTGGACAGGTGTGCCCAGAGATCCCTTGGGCCATCCCAGCACATCACGTGGGAAACCCTTCATGGGGGTGAAGATGGGGCAACTAAAGAGACGTCACACTAGGTCCACTCCCATCTCTCACACGAGTGTCTGAAGGGCAACTCCTAACCAGTCACTGTGCCCAGTGAGCTGTCACTCAGAGGCATCCTTTCTTCTCCATTCTCATTGCCAATGCCCTGACAAACACCTTCATCATATTTCACATGGACTGGGCTCCTAGCTTCCACTCTGTTACCCTTCCTTCTAAGAAGTTAAGTAACCTGCCATAGTTATACATTATGACTGTGTGATGCTCATGTTCAAAAAATCTTTAATAGCTCCCTTGTACATAGGGAATAAAGTCAAAAGCCCCCATTTGGCATTCAAGTCCCTCTTGATTCTACCTTGGCCTCCCTTTCCAGTTTTCTTGCTCTCTGTACTCCTTTAAATCCTTGTCTTTAACATGGTATATATGTTACACTTCCTCAGAGGTGCCTTTCACTCTTCCTCCTCCTCGCCCTTGCTAATATACTTTCTTTCACCTCGAAGGCCCTTCCCTTGTTTTACTTATTTTTTCAGTCTGAGCTTAAAATCCATCTCCTTCAGGAAGCTTTCCCTGATCACCTCAGCCCAAAATGATAATGCTAGTTGTACTTATTGATCATTGATGTTGTCTGAGTCATTATGGTTAGTATTTTAACATGCTTCCTTTAATTGATACTTGCAACAATCTTACATGGTAATAAATATTAGGATTCCCCTTTATAGATGTGGAAACTGAGACTCAGAAAGGAGAGCTAACTTGTCCATACTCACACACCTCCTGAGATTCAATAATTGGCCTGACTCTGAAGTTTCTCCATGACTTTGGTTCTTATTTAGCCAGTTCTTTGTACCTCGTTGGAGGTAGTCATCTTGTTGGGTGTTATATTTTTCTGCAGAGCTCATCTACTCAAGTCTACTGTGACCTTCCTTAAGATAAGGGACTATTTCTTATGTACCATTAACTCTGTGTAGTGTCTGACACATATTGGGCCATGAGACAGAAAGCAAGTGTTATTGAGCACTTCCTGTGCTCTAGCCCTGTGCTAGCTGCTAAACTTACTCATACATACATGTACGCACACACACTCACATTCACCTATATTCATTTAAATATTGATAGCCCCATTTTACAGAGGAAGAAACAGGCACAGAGAGACTAAATAACTTTTCATCAACTAAAATCTTGCGTTTGAATGATTTTTAAAAATCATCTGCATGTATTTCTTTTCCAAAAATAAAATTATTTAAAAGAGGGATCCATGCAAATTTATGAAGATCACACATCCTGAGCATTCAGACTTGGGCTTTTCTGACTCCAGGGATTGTTCCACTATAACCATCTCATTTCTGACATATTTGGAGAAAATTTTGATACACAGTGTTGTTAGGATTATGGTCAGCTGCATATGACAGAAAACTCATGATAGTCATGAGGTTTAATTTTTTTCACATATAACAGAAGCCCAAAATGAGGTGCTAGCCACTCCAAAGTGGCAGAGACCCAGGTTCCGCCTATCTTGTTGCTCTGCCATTCTCCACGATGGTGTCTACCTTCTGGCCCAAGATGGCTACTCCCTCCAGCAAGAAAGAGAAAGAGCAGCATGGAGGGCATGTCCCCTGCAATTAAGAACACTCCCCAGATATCTCACACACCACTTCTGCTTACATCCCATGGACCAAAACTTAGTTACATGGCAACACCTAGCTGTGATGGAGGCCACACAATACTTCATTTTGAGCAGTCACATGCCCAACTGAAAACCAGGCGCTGTACTGCTAAGGAGGAAGGGGAGAGCAGCTATTTGGGGACAACCAGCCGTCCTCGGACATAGGTATGAATGTTTTGCTTTCAGAATGTATCTGCCCTGCTCTCTGAAACTGATTCGTGATTGGAACTGTCTCATGCTTCTGACGTATTAAGTTCTCTGTAGAGGAGATTAATACACATTGAGTGGAGATAACTGCTCATTAAAGACTCAATTTCTAAACCAAATGATCAGTGGGCTTTCTCTGATCCAGTTGTGTGATCTCAGAAAAATCAATTACCCTCCCTAGGTCATGTGACCTTGGGCAAGTCATTTTACCCCTGAAGTCCATTCTCTATCAGTTAAATAGAAATAAGAATAAGATAATATCTAACTTATAAGGTTGCTGGGTGGCTTAACTGACATTGTGAGAAACATGAGAAACTAATTTTGATAATATATTTCATTTAGCCCAATATATCTAAAATATTATTATTTCAACATGTCATAAATTTAAATTGCTAATGAGACTTTTTTACATTCTATTTTTCATACTAAGACTGAAATCCTATGTGTGTTTCACATTTACAACGAATATCAATTTGGACCAAGCACATTTCAAATGTTCAATAGCCACAGGTGGCTGGTGGCTACTGAGGTAGATAGTGCAGATTGAGAGTAATTTAAGTGCCCTTGCTGCATGCTCCCCAGCCTCCAGATACTTACAAAGGAAGAAATAATCCTTCCCATGTCAAGTGTCTGTTTACTTGACTTATCTGCAAGCAATTCCCCTGAGGAGAGGGAATGAGTGGTATCCCCAGGGCCTAACATAGAACCTAGCACAGAGCAGACACTCAATAAATACTGGTTAAATAAATATTATTCAGTTCTCTATCCCCAAAACCCAGCCCAGTGCTTGACCCTCAGTAGGCATTTAATAAAGACTTATTAAATTAATGAAGTAATGACCCAGTATTTTAATGGTAAGTGAATTTGCGATTTGCCAGCAGGTAAAAACCAGGCAGTTTATTGCAGGGGAGACAATGGTACCTTTCTAGCCCTCAAAGTAACACCTGCCGTTCAGTCAAGTTTCCTTCACCACCTCCTTCCCCCCAAACAGAACTGGAGCCAGATGGGAAGCCAAGCCGTGGGCCTGCACATTCCGGTAAGATCCCACAATGCCTGGCCTGCAGTGATAGGCAAACATATCAAGTTCCCATGAACACATACAATAACTCCCAGCGAAGGCTTACTAAGTTCTCCATTTCACTGTATTCTTTTTCTCTCAAGATTGACTCAGCACATGGTGAGAGGCTCTGAAAAGTTAGCAGGCATTGTGCAACAGGAATCGAGAAAGAAAACTTTTCAGTAATACCAATAATAATCACAATGGTGGGACATTTTAGCCTCGACAGCACCACTAACTAACCTGATGACCTGAAGCAACTTGTGTCCCACAGACCTCTGGGGCCATGCAGTTGCCAGGACCCTGTGAGAGCAGCGCTCCCTGCACATACCCGGGCTCAGTGACTGGTAGCCTGCATTGTTCCCATAGAGCTTGCAAGGCCCTCCTGAGGAATATTTGCAAAGTGAGCCTTAGCATTATTTTTGTCTTGACAATCAGGCATTGGCAGGATGATTTTCTTAGAGTTGTGTAGCACTTTCTTCCCCCTCCTTGTGGACAACTCACACAAACACTGTTTAGAAAGATCTGGGTCGAGTCATCTCTTAGAAGCCTGGTGGCAGGCCAGAAGACTTGTCACAAAGGCTGCATTCAGCTACAAACAGCAGCCTGATGGGCAGAAGCCTTGTCCCAAAGATTCTTGAGTAGGCTTGGGGGTGGGGAGGGAGGTGTTACCAGCCTCCAAATATTTGTTGCTCTATCTCCATAGCAACCGCAGTGGCCATAGTGAAACCTTGAGACTGCACATCGAAACTTGGGAGGTGCTGCAAAGTCAGGCCTGATTGGGAGAAGACGTTCTCCTGGACCTTTCCCTCCCCTCTCAAACTGAAGAGCTTTCCAGGTTCCTTTCAAAGGGAATTAAAGAGAAGCTATTATGCTAGCTGCACACAGCCTAATGCCTGCTCTGATGAAAGATGTGTGTGCAAAGACTGTACCAATTGCCCAGGACAGGTTTTAAGAGACTTACACTGAATTGAGTGGCATGGGGTTGTCTGCAGAGCTTTTGCATCTTGGTTTACTGACGCTGGTTCTGGCACAGGACAGTGACACCGCCTACTACCTGTGTGACCTTGGGCAAGTCATTGACAGCCACTAAGCCTTTTCCTCAGGGAAAAAAAAAAAAATCAAGTCCAATTCCCAATTCAATAAACTCTTATTGAGGCCTGCCCTGAGCTAGATGCTGGCATTGCAAAGCTAAAAACACAGGGTTATCGCCCTCAGGGAGTTTATACAGCCTACCAGGCAGGCCTGTATTAAATAGGAGGCTGGATCACACCATGTGCCCATTGCCTGGGCCCAGAGGGGACCAGGCACACTGTAAAAGCTTTTTCCCTTCCTCCTTCATACTGGACTTTTCCAAAGAAAGTCCTGAGAGAGGAACAAGAGTCCACGTACTTCTATAACATTTTCTCATATCCAAAATAAATTGACCAATTTGGATATAACCGGGGAGGAACTGACCTTTGGTTTTATACATTATGTCTTCATTACAACATGCTTTCACAATCCGTGAAATTGGATTTTCTTATCTTCTGGATTTGGAAGGACGAGAATTCTTGTTTTTCACTCTGGATTGAAGGTGTAAGGCAGAAAGGTGAAGTGAGTTAGCCAGGTGAAAGAGTACATAGAGGCAGAGCAGGAATTCACACAAACATTTCCCAACTTATTCTTTCAATAAGAATTTCTTGAGCGGCTAGTAGGTGCCAGCATTGTTCTAGACGCTGGGGTTAAAATAGTGAACAAAATAAATTTCTGTTAAGGAGCTTAAGTTCTAGAGGAAGGAAGAAGGCTATTAACAATCACATACGCATAAATACACACTATATCAGGTAGTGATAAGCATTATGGAGGGGAAAAAAAAGCAGAATGAAGAATACAGTGATACAGGATACTATTTTCTATACCGTCGCCTGAGACATCCTTTCCGAGGAGACCTGAGAAAGGTGGGGAGGAGCTGGTTATGTGGATTCCATGGTGGGAGAGTCTCCAGGTAGGAGGAAGAACAAGGCTTGAGGCCCTGAGGTGAGAACATGTTGGCATGTTTGTGGAACATCCAGAAGACAAGAGTGGCGGAAGCAAAGAGAGGGATGGGGAGACGGGCAGGAAATGAAGCCCGGAAACAAGGGTCCAGTTCACGAGGGCCTCTTAGGGAATGGAATAAGCTTTGAGTTTCACCCTGAATGAGACTGCAGCCATTGGAGGGCTGTGGACAAAGGAGTGACATGGTGTGACTTGGCATGATAAAGGATCCCTCTGGCTCCCCACCTGAGCAGCACTCTGAAGAGCTGCAAGGATGGACAGGGAGAACAGTTAGGAGGCTATTGCAATAATCCAGGCAAGAAAGGACAGCGGCTCAGAGAGTGGTAGACAAAGCCGGTGAGAAGTGGCCGATTCTGGGCCTATTTCATAGGAAGAGGCAACAGGGTTTGCTGAGGATTGAAGTGGGGGGTGCGGGGGAGGAAGAGGAGTCAGTGATGACTCCACAGTCTTCAGACTGAGGAGCTGGAAGGATGAAGTTGCCATTTCCAGAGGTGGAAAATTCTCAGGGAGGGGCACATTGGGAGATGATAATAAAAGTTTCATTTTAGGGCCGGCAGAGTGGCGCGGTGGTTAAGTGCTGGTTTGGGATGCCAGCAGCCCCGGTTCGGATCCCACATCTGAGGGCCAGTGACACTGCCCTCAAAAAAAAAAAAAGTTTCATTTTAAATATGGTACATTTGAGATGCATATTGGGGGTTCAATAGGAGAAGGTGAGAGAGGCAAGCTGGAGATAGACATTTGTCATTCTTCAGAGCATGTTATTTAAAGCCATCAGCATGGATTGATATCCCCAAGGGAATAAGTAGAGATAAAGCAGAGGGCCAATCTTTGGAACTTTCTAATGGCTAGAGCAAATTAAGAGGACCCAGCCAACAAATCCTTCAACAAAGCTTCCTGGGAGGGACCCGTTAAGGTGCACAGGCAACTGAGTGAAGGAAGTGCTTTCAGAAAGGAGAGACCTATAGGGCTGAGGGCTGAGCATTGACCTTCTGATTTGGCAAAGGGTTGTCCTTCATGATTTTGAGAATATCTATTTCAGTAAAGTGGTAAGGGCAAAAGCCTGATTAAGTGGGTTCAGGGAGAACAGAACGAGAGAAAATGAAAACTGTGAGTGGTTCCACTCTTTGGAGACTCTCTCTGGAAAGAGGAACTGAAAAATTGAGGAAAAATGTGGGATCAATGGAGGGTTTCTTTTTGAAGATAGTTGACTTCACAGCATGTTTGTGTACTGATGTGATTGCCTATGAGAGAGGGATAAACTGATGAAGCAGGAGAGAGAAGGGCCTATTCTAGGAGCAATGCCCTTGGGAAGATGAGAGGGGATGGGATTAATTTCAATCCCTGGTGTGTCTTCTACTATAATTACACGATCCCCCCAATTAATAAAATTATACATTTGGGGATAATTTTAAACTGCTTTGAAATGTAAATATTTCTTTCCATTCCATAGAGTAAGTTTATCAGGAGGTGGCAAAATATTGCCCAATGAGCCTTGGAGAACCTGCCTTAGTGAATACAGTGAGTTAACCACTCCTCTTGCTGCTGGCTTTCCCGAGCACGTGTACACATCTCTGACTGCAGGTTATTTACATAGCAGGCTCCCGTGGTAGATGTGAACTCCCTACAGACAAAGATGGCTCACCATCTATTCCTTTCTACAGCCCTATGACTAGCAAATGACTGGCACAAATCACCTGAGAAAGGAAGGAGAAGGAGGAATAAAAAGAAAGAAGGTGAAAATTGGAATTTCCTGCCTTACTAAATCTCTCACCTTTCAAATGAGGCATGAGTTTAATATTATTTTATAAATATACCTTCCTAACAGTAAACAATTTCTTTCTTTTTCATTTGTGAAAGACAAAGGAGAAAGGAAGAATGATAGATGTATTGAGTGCCCACAGTGATCTAGGTACTCTGCTTGGCATAGTCACGTGAATGATCCTTTTTATAGATCACCAGTGGGAATAGTAAGAAGTTTCATTTTGCACACAGAGTCACCAGCAGTACCACTGTGTTAAATAGTCATAGAATGGAATGAGATTCTTCATACGGCAGTGAACTTCCCATCAGTGGAGATATGTAAGCAGTCACAATAATGTCTGTGGGGAATCCCAGCAGCTAATGGTCATTGGGCTTTATTACCTATAGTCCAATCCAATCCCGGGTGTCAATGAGTCCATGTTCTATCATTCTATATCGATCATAGATAATTCAAGGTGTTTCATTATTGAAATATAGGCACATAGAATGTGTTATGTCATTAGGCATGATAGCATAGTATTTAGATAGCATAGTATTCAGATAGCATAGCAGATCTGAAGTTAGACTGCCAGGGACAAAATCTGGCTCTGCTTCTATAAACCATATGAGGTGCCTCATAGTTTGGAATTCCATAGATGAGTTTCCTCATTTTCAAATCGAGGATAATAACAGGCTAATGACAGATAGATAGATAGATAGATAGATAGATAGATAGATAGATAGATATCTCACTCTAAAATCCATCTGAAGTGCTTAGAACAGCATCTAGCACATAGTAAGTGCTCAATAAATGTTAGCTAATGCTTATTCAGTTTAGCCATCTCTTATAGACTGCACTGCGGGTATCCTGGGACCTGTGGGTATCTGTTATGGCCCACATGAAACAAAAGCCAACTCCAATTAGAAAGACTGGGCTCAGCAGGCAGAAACCATTGGGGACTGAGGTGATTTAACGGGGGTGGCAGCAGTACCAACCAAGCGGGTCCCCCTCCTGCTCCACGAGTATACCCATCTGCCCTAGCTGGGTAACGTGCAGAAATGTTTATGGCGACCTCATTTGTTTTCCTTTCTCTTACTGCTGCCTTCCAGAGGCCAGGAACCACTGAAATTAAACCGAGGCAGGGGCCAGGGGAGCAGACAGGGCCTGGGCCAGGGCCAGGAGTAATGAAGTGGAAAATGTTCACACCACAGGCAGCATTACAATGCACCTGTACAAATAGAATGAGGCCTGCCCACCCCCTTCCTCCTGGGGGCCCAACTGCCTGGAGGACTTGCTTCTCTTTATGGCTCCGCTCTCTGCCCTGCCTGATCCATGCTTAGTCCTAAATGAGGATAAGAAACAAAGGCATCCAGAGTGGAGCCATTAGAGAAGGACAGAATGGGAGGGGAGTGAAAAATGAGACACCCTTCTCCCAGTGATTCCTGAAAGTTCTAGTGAGTTCTCTGAAAGCCTGGTTGCCTAAAGCGGGAGAAATGTACAACTGTGTGGCAGGCTTTAAGCAGAACACTTTCATATACCTTTGTGTTTCACCCGTCCAATATTTCGCCACATTTCACAGACAAGGAAGCTGAAGTCCAAGGAAACAAAGCTGGCAGGTGACAGAATCGAGATTTAAATCGGGTATCACTAATTATGTTTTATAATGAAGCCACTTGAGCTAGCGTGTTGAGTGACTTTCTCAAAGCCATACATCCATTGGGCAGAAACCCAGCAGTCCCAAGCTCTTAGTGTGGGGGTCACCACTACACCTTGAACAGGTGGGGCGGTAAGGACAAAGGGCCTGGCTTTCCCCAGATAGAGGAGTGATCTCTCCATCATGATGGAAGAACTAGGACATCCAAAGACTGACCTTGGAACGGTGCATTATAGTTTCTGAAACAGTGAGTCTCGGTATAAATCTCCCCATCTCACTGAAGCTCAGTGTCTTCATCTCTGAAATGGGGATTCGGGGAGCATGACCTGCTCTCACTCTCAACTCCCACTGTTGGTGCAACCAGAAACTTCCTTGGCACCATGGAGAAAAAGTCAAGGCCACTGCCCCTACCACATACCACAGGGACTCACCTTCCATCACCACCTTCTCTTGCATAAGTTGTTAGGATCATTAAAAGAGCAAACAGATGTAAAAATGCATCCCACAGAGTGTCTGACACAGAGGAGCCCTTAATAAAGACTAGCTCCCTTGACAAATAGTGAGCTCACTGCATACCAAAACAGATGCTGCTTCTTAACCCTTTAATGTGTAGCATCCTGTAGCTCCTAGTCAATGTGCAATCAAAGTCTATGAGTCTGTTAAGAACTTTGGGAGCTTTTACCATTGTGCCTTATTTCCAAACTCATGGTCCAGTCGACACCCAGCACCAAGTTTGGTCCTCCCCAAATGCCAGGTTCATTAATGTGGGGATCCAGGGACCAGTCTGACAGTTTTCCAAGGGAGTGTTTCCTTGCTTCAGAGAGTTCAACTTCACCTAATTCAATATTGGGAATGAACTGCTTTTGTTATTGATGTTTCTGCTGTTGCTATAAGATTTCATGATTACTGGTATTTTCATCAAGGAGGAAGTCTAAACTTGGTAATGCAGAAAACTCAGGATTGCCACGTGTTTGTAAAACCCTTTACTCTGACTGCACTGTGCCCTGGTCACTCGTGGGGTGCCAGGAGGAGCAAGGAATTCACTGCTCCTGGAGAAGCGAACACTGGACTAAATACTGTTCATCCATTGCGACTCTGAAACAACAGGAACATGCACAAGTGCGAGGGCTGAACTCTGCAGGAATGGGGAGTCAGCCTCCCTGCTCTCCTGAAAGTGCTGATCTGAGCTGGGTTTGAAATCCATCATGCGATGGTCCCTCAAGAGACCTTGTGGCCCGGCTAGATCTTCAGAGCAGTCGAGCAGCCTCCATATTCAGGGTGAAAAAGGTCCAACCACACACAGTCTGTTTCCCTCCATTTAGTACTTAATGTGACGCCTAGAATGGACGCCTAACCAGACATGTTTACTGTTATCAATAGTTTCACTTGAAGACTGTGCATAACAAGAGCTCCATAAATATTTGTTGACCCATCTGAACTGAATGATGAAATCCAGTCCCACAACTAGAAAACTGCAAGCATCTTAAGATTTGAGGCAAGTCTTAATCATTTTAATCTTTCTATCTGCATTTTAATTTCCATACCCCCACAGCAGCACTCCTATTTGTCCATCAAACTCAGATGCTCAGCATCTCCTCAGGGAATCTTCCCTGACCCCTGACACTGGCCACTCCTCTGGGCTCCCATTGCACTCCAAGCCTCCTTCCCGCAGCATCCATTTATTTATTTGCTTATCTCCCCTTGATCTTCACAGCAGAGAGCATGACTCAATTGGCTATACCTTCCTCTAGGCCTGGAACATAGGAGGTCTTCAGTAGATCCATGTTGAGTGAACAAACAAATGAGTGTACAGTTTCTTCTAAGAGCGCTGAATTTCCCCAAATGGATTTTAAGTTCCCTGTGGACAGGGCCATGTTGACTTTTGAAAGTTGGAGTAAGCCAGGGTTCCAGGAGAAGGCTGTTAATGATACCAGAAGAGCAAGAAAGAGTGAAAAAAAGGACCCCTATTTTTTTATTTATTTTTTCCCCAGATTTCCTTCACCTTTGGGATTCTTTCTGAAACCTGGAAGTAATTCTTAAAGAAAAGCTCAGTGTGTGACCTTCAGAGGGTTCAGGCAGGGCAGGTGTTTCCTGTGAGGGGCTGGTCCACTCCACTCTTCCTGGGTGGGGGAGGTGCTATGGCTGGGAGAATATTCTGGGCTTAGATTACTGTGGACAAGAAGCAACTCAGCCTCCTTGCAGAATGCTGGCTTTGTACCCCAAAACACAAATGCCAGTTTGCCATGCCTCCAACATCGTTACCAAAGGTTGATATTTCTGGATTATGAGCCTTTTCTAGATTATTTTATAAAATCAAAAGATAAAAAACAAAAGATTTCCTGTTCTCAGCAGGGAACCCACTCGATTTAGCTAACATTTAATATGCTCCACTTAAGAAAAAACAGACTTCAAAAACACCACAGAAAAATCACAGGGCCCTTACCAGAAATACAGAAGAGTTCTCCATTTACAGAGTCATCACAACCTTCCTTTAAGTGGCAAGCAACTCCACACCTTTGAAACATTCTGATTTCAAAACTGTGCTACTCTCAAGAGGCACCAGATACACACTGAGCCAGCGGTACCTGCAATGTCCCACAGTTGTACAATACAATGTCAAGCAAACAAATAGACAAGTATCTACCGTTCTTTGCTGAATGTACAGAAATTTAAATCATTCTTACTTTAAGACTTCAACATGCCATGATGCTTTTACTATTTTTCTTTGTTCACATACAAACTACATTCACTGAATATTTTTCTACCTTTCTTAAAACCAAAATGTTAGACCCAAAAGGAACATCAGAAATCAGGGAAAACACATGGGTTTCTGACAGTGACTGTGTGGAGCAGTGATGAGAAGGATTCTGAGGCTTTGTTTCAATTTAGCCGGAAGGCATGCAATGGTCAATTAGGGATGTCTGTCCTGGATGTATGAACAGAGAGAAAAACACACATTGATTCTCTAATTCCGTTTGAAAGTCTCAATCTATAGATGATGAAACTGAGGTCCAGAGAGACAAACTGACTTATCTAAGGTCAGAGGGTGAATTTCTTGTCAAAGGGGTTGGAATTGTGTAGGTATAATTATTAGGCTATTGCTATGAGCTAGACAAGTACCAGCATTCAATCTATGGGTGCAGAAAAGCCATCCAGCCTTGGTATAAAGGGTTTCAGGCAGAGGGGATTCCACACCTTACTTGGGTCAAGCCCCGTCTAGCATCTGAAAAAAATATACCTCCATTAAACAGAATAGTACCACCCACTAGACAGCCATTTTCAGCTATATTTGATGTTTAATTAATATAAAGCACCACTACCTGACATCATTATCTGCCTGAGGCCACTGGGACCCACCACACCCTGAGTTCTTAAACTCTTAAACTCCTCCATGAGTCTGGGACATTGACAGTCACCAGAGGGAGGATGGAGCTCTCTCTGATATTGAGCCCATATGCCCTCTGGTCCATGTACAGCTACATGCGCCCTCATACAGCATGCACAGATAGAGGTCCTCCCCTCTGTGTTTGAGTGGTGGCCCTGGTGTCCTCTTCTCCAGAAAATGCTTCCCTGACTCATCCCGGTTTTCTCTGAGACCGCTCTCTTGTGCACCAGCTGGATGAACGCCCCCAGTAGGTGAGCACAGTGTCTGACCCAGAGCAAGTGCTTCACAAGTATTTATTGTAATAATGAATACCTAAAAGGATAAATAAAACTTTCTGCAAATTTATCAGCACATGGGTTTTATCCTTTTCAGAACTATTATATTCTAACCCAGTTGCTCTTAAGGCAGATTTTCCCAAATTATATCCTGTGAAATGCTAGCAATCCATGAGATAGCTGTTTCCCCAAAAATTAATAAATAAAAAGTAAAATTTAAAAATAATTCTTGGGATATTTTTCTAAAATGTAATTTAATACACACATACACACACATACACACACACACACACACACACACAAATGAGAGTGTGTGTGTGTGTGTGTTCCTTATTATTACAGCATATGATGCATGATGTGTGGTCAGAAGAAATGGAGGAATGGCACACCCTACATTAGAACGCCTGGTGGTTTTGTGAGAAATTCCTTATTCGTAAACCTAGAACATTCCATGATAACATAATGCATAGGCAGCTCTAACCAACTCATGTATATTGCCTGTTGGATGATTATTAATCTATGTTACATGTATTTCTTACAAGAGTGCCATAGATTTCTAATATCATTCAATGTTTGTTGTGCATGAAACATATGAATCAAAATGTGATAATTTCTCACAAAAGTATTTTATTCCTAATCAAACTGTACATTATATTTGTTAAATTCCTTTAGTATCCCATCAATATTTTTAAAGTTTCTTAGATATATAAGTCTGAAAAATACTACCCTTATATAATCATATCATTGAACTGCTCCTGCTCCAACTTGCTGGTTTCCTTGGGGAAACAGGCAGAGATATGGGAATGGAGGGAAGAGGGGATGGAGAGTTGAAGGTAATAAAATGAGATTCCACAAAAGTTAAAATTTAAAAAGGCATGAAGCTCTTATAAACCCACTATTAACCAGAATGGTGAGGGAGCAATAAAACATACCTGGATAAACAGAAATGATCTTGTAAAGGATAGAAACTGTTGGGTTCACTTTTAAAACAAAAACCAGTGATTTGTCTATATAAAAGACCAGTATACACACTGTCACCAAGAGTTTAAAATAATAAAGATTATAAGTCAGATAAACATAAAGAGAAAGCCCAAAAAGTTAAATATTAGACAAAGCAATTTCAAAAGAGGAAAGGTAACAATAATCATTTCATATTGATAAAAGTTACAAACCCCAATGAGGACATAATAATAACAAGCTCACTAAAATTATTAAAGAGCAATTCTGAAAAATAGTGCAAAAAGTTCAAGATTTCAGATATTCACCAAAGCTCTATTTAGATAATTTACTGTTTTTAAATAAGAAAACTGAATGAATACATATTTTCACCACAAAAAAAATGTTAAAAACGGTTCTTTTTAATGGACCCTCCAAAGCAGACAAAGAACAATGGGTAATAAAAAAGAAACCATTGAAAAAAGAAAGAATGGAAGGAAGGAAGGAAAGAAGGAAGGAAGGAAGAGAGAAAGGGAGGGAGGGAGGGAGGGAGGACGGGAGGGAGGAAGGAGAGAAGGAGAGAAGGGACAAGGGAGGAAGGAAGGAAGGGAGGGAGGGAGGAAGGGAGGAAGAAACTATAAAGACTAGAAATTAATTAATTTGAAAGCAGAAATAAAGTATTATATATAGTGACTTTGATCCAAAAGACGTTTCTTTGGGGTAAAAATAAAGTATCTTTACAAACTTGTGACAAATCTATTCAAGAAAAAAAGAAAAAATTAGAAATGCAGGCTTCATATTGTGATGATTTTTGTATTTTAGGGAAAGAAATTGTCATGCTAGCTGAAATGTTCCAGGACATAGGAAAATATGAAAAGCTTTATATATCATTCATTTATACAGCCATCATAAATCCTTATATTAAAATCTGACAGATAATACCCAAAATGGGTAATTATAGTTCAGTCCCACATTTTAATATATTTGTGAAAATTCTAAATAAGATAGTAGTGAATTGAATTCAATAGTATATTGAAAAGAATACTTCACCATGACTAAGTAGTGTTTATCCCTGAAATGCAGTGATTCTAAAGCTCATCTTGATGAATAAAGAGAGGGGAGCTTCCCTGGTTGTCTAGTGGTTAGGATTCGGCGCTCTCATAAAGAGAGGGGGAATATAAACATGATTTATACAATAGTGAAGAACTACCCTTGATAAACTTTAAAATATATCATAAGACTATAATTAATAAAATACTGTAATAGTAACACACAAAAAAAACACAGGCAGAAAATGGAATAAAATGAACATGAGAAACAGGCTTTATTTTACATTCAAATGGGGGGTATATAATAATGATGACATCACAAATCAACGGAGAGGGGAAACAGAAGAGAGGGTCTGGGTAGCAGGGAAGAGGAGAACCATAGCTATCTTTAAATATCTTAGGATCATTGGCCAAAAGAGAAACCCTTCTCCCAATTTAGGCTTCAAAGGGGAGTTAAAACAAATGGGCACCAGGAGGGAGATTTCTGTTCATTAAGTAGAACAGCATCACAGCTGTCAGCCTAGTCCGAAGTGGAATGCAACTGCCTCCAGGAAGTACATGTAAAATCTGCTACTTAATTTGTAAGAACCAGTGCAAGATGAAAACGTGGGGTTTCTTGTTCAAAATTATTAAGACTTTCAAGATGGCAGCAGAGTAGAGTGAAAACAAACAAGGCTGTGGGGCTGCCCAGGTTTCACTGGGCCTGGATGTGTTCCCATCTCAGGGAGACAGGGACTGGGGGAAACCTTGGTGTGGACAGTGACAGTCTAAACATTTCATTCCCAGTTACTCAGTGATAACCATTCCCTCATTCTCACATTTTCATCAAATTAAGAGATACAACAGAAACACAGCCTCAGGCTGCTATTTCAAGGCTTGCCTTCTTCTCTGTTGAATCGCCTAGTCTGTGCCAGTTATATGAGTATAGAGCTTGCTCATTATATACTGCTGAAATATAAAACATTACTTTGCATTATATAACTCTACTGTTTTACAGCATTTCCACCATCCATGACCTCTTCTGACCATAAGAGAAAAGCATTGTTTTGTCCATTTTCCCTGAAAGAAAAGTCAGACCCAGGTAAGTTTTGATGTACCAGTCACACAGCTGGTGAACTGCCACCCAGGCTCTTCTAATGTTTAGTCATTTGGTTATTTATTTATCTGTCCTTCCATCCATCTGAACACCTGCTCATAGAAATGTCACTGCTAGGCCCAGAGGATTCCGCAACTCCTGGTCTTCGGGGATCTTATGGTTTAGGGGGGAAGGCTGGCAAGTCAACAAGTTCCACCATGCTATGAGATGAGTAAAATTATAATGATGTGAGTACAGGGAACAGAAGTGACACAGAAGGCTAAACTATCTAAAGAGATCAAGGGAGGCTTCTCAGAGACAGCGGCCATCTAGAAGGCTTTGAAAGGTGAAACTGAGTGTTTCCCATTGGATAGCTGAATTGAACAGATACAATGAAAGGCATAAGCTCCCCTAGGTCTTCCAGGGGATTTTGTTGGGCCAAAAGCTCTCACCCAGTTGACTTGTCCCACCAATAGAAACCAATTTCCCTTGCAAGGGAGCCTAAGTTAGGTGACCTGGAGTTGGGAGGTGCCAGGAGCACAGTGACAGTCCACAACTGAGGAGTGCTTTCTGGGCAGGACAAATGTAAAACATCTCCTTTGGACCTCACAGTCACCTGACCAGGTCAGTGAATCAGAATCGCATTCATGGTTCATAGATGGCAATCAGACTGAGCATGTCTGACCTGCTCTGGGACATCCACTAGCAGGTATCAAAAAAATGTGTGGTTTCCCTCCTAGTGCAGGGCTCTGGCCACTTGCCCCATAAGAGTCCTGCCTAATGGCTAGGGAAATGGGCCTTTCGGTTCTTGGGTAAATCTCTTCATCTTTGTAGTTCACTTACCTCCAGGGAAAACATGGCTGATAGTGCCTGCTGCCTGCCTGTTCATCTTAATAACCTACCTGAGATATTACCTGGGGAACTCTATCTAGCTCCACAACAGATGTCTATCAAATACTTGGCCAAGGGAATGCATAGCTATAATGAGTTTACATCAGATAGAGCCCTGCTATGAAAATAACAGAAGTAGCCATAATAGCCTTTATTGTATTGTTAAAAGCAGAGTGGATATGGAGATGCATGAATGCATTCTAGCTTTGACTCTGCTGTAAGTGGGTGCCTTGAGTGACTTCTGGCCTCAGTTTCCATTTATGAAATATGGGTATGAGAATACCAGCCTTATGGGGTTGTTATGAGACTGAAACAACATAATAGATGTGAAAGCAGTTTTTAATCTATAAAATGATACCGAAACATTGGCTTTTATTACTACCAGTGACATTATTCTGTTGTACTCAGAGGAAATTTGTATTAATTATAATTACAACCCCAAATCCTCATTACTTGTGTGGGATCCATATTACTTGTAGGAAACAACAACCATATTGAGGCAAGATGAATTTAAAAGTAAATCACTCCAGGATGCATAGATCAGTTGGGAACAAAACCCCACCTTACCATCACAGATAAATTACACAGACATTTGCATAAGGCTTAAATTATGACTTACAAAAAAAGTCATAAAAATCTGGGGAAAGTTGCCAATATCTCCTAGTAGAAGCTGGTCTGTTAGTTGCCTCCCAAGGAATTGATATTAATGGTGAAAACCAAGACATGCATAAATTACCATAATTTATAAAGCATTGAGGCCTTTAGCTGGGCACAGGTAGAGTGTTAAGGAGGTGTAGAGAAGATAAAGATCATTATCTGGGTAAGAAAATCAAAGAAGTCTTCCTAAAAGAATAACTTGTGAATTGGGCTTTTCAAGGTGCACAGGCTACTTGTTTGGCCCAGTGGAAGAGCATGACTTCTCCGTTCAGGAAAACACCAGTTGTTGACCTGCTCAAATAGCAGCACTCTCTGTGGGCCTCAGTTTTGTCATCTGTAAAGTAGGTAGAAAGCTACCTACTGGGAAAAGATTGTTTTTAGGCATAGATTAGTAAACAAATAATTGTTTCAACTATAGACATAGAAAACATTCGTTTCCACCCAATATTCCAGCCCCTGGGTAAGTCCAAATTATGTTCTAAAAACTGAAAGTAATAAATCAACCACGTGGTATTTATGGAACACTATATGAGCTCATCAGGGTGCTGAGGGCAATTGAAGAATCATAGAATTATAGTATTTTTTAAATTCTAATATTCCTTTCTTAAATTCTAATATTCCATTAATTTTCAGAAGCACTGCTGATTTAATAAATTTTAGGTTGTAGAGGGTGAAAAAGAAAGAGTATCTCACTGTGGGTGATAAATTCAGGTAGGAGAGTAGAATGGTTAGAAAAGGCTCTCCAGAGAGGGTGACATCTGAACTAGGTTAGGAAGACAGATTTGCACTTCACCAGGCAGGTGGTGCTGGGAAGATTTGGGCAGGTAGAAAAGGGTATTCTAAGGAAAGAAAGGAACATTTACGAAGGCATGGCTATCTGAAACAGCATGATGTATTTGGAGCCTGTAAATAATGCAGTAGGGATGTGGAATAAGGACCAGCAGTGGTCTCTAATGCTCATATTAGAATTTAGCATATACAACAGAAGGGTCAAGAGGAAGACACAATGCCAGCTTAATGAGGTTTAATTTTATCCTAAGTGCAATGGGGAGTTTCTAAAGTGTTTCAATCCAGGGAGAGACATTGTTAGGGTTTTAGACCTAGCACTTAGGTATCAGAGTGTAGAATGGATAAGAGAGAAAAGACTCGTTATTCTCTGTCCTCCTCCTCTTCCATGTTCCCAAATCCATTCTCAGACCCTTTCTGCCCTGCTCTGGGCCCCAGGAGACTGACTCCTACTGACTGTGTCTTCTGGGCTCCCTTGAACCCGAGTTCTGGGATCAAACAGTTGGAACCATCAGCAAGGAGAAAAGAGGTGGGTAGAAAGAGTATTGTATGATTTCTTCCCCAATCCCTCCCTGCTTCCACATGGCCTCTCTGGTATTTCCTGCTGGGCAGCCTTTCCTGCATGGCTTTAGCTTTCACTGGGCTTCATATCTGTATTTCTTGTCCTTGTCCCTTCAGTCCGAGAGCTGATAAGGGTTTCCAGCTATTGCTCGAGTCTGGTGCCTCAACATCTCTTGCTCATTCCATTAACCCTGCCTCCACATCCCTGTGGAATCCCTTCATTAATGGCTCTTCATTCGAAGTATGTGAGGTGAATTCTCCTTCTTGCCAACCCTCACTGATATAGGGGTCAAGGTTAAGTAGAGGCCTGGAGAGAGGCAGGGCAATTGCAGTAATCTGAGAGGGGGATGCAAGGGTAGTTGGGGTGAAGAAGAGGCAGCAGAGTAGAGAATCTTTCCAAGAGGGAAGCCATACATAGGTCTTGATTTCAGTGTGTGCAGGGTCTCCAGGACAGGAAAGTCCTAGGATTGAGTGGGTGGGGAGGCACTCCCCAAAATGGAGGAAGAGAACATGTTCCAATGACTGATGAGTTCAGGTTTTTTTAAAAAATATTTTATTGGGGAATTGGGGAAGGGGAACAGACAAATTGCTGTCCTTTTGTTCTTCAGTCTAGTTGTGGAGGACATTGCTTCACTGGCCCATGTTGGTATCATTGCGCTCTTCCAGGGTGAAGCAGATCAGTCATTGGCCTCTGGACAGCCGCTCATAGCGGCTCTTGGCAGCTCACACTGACTGCCGGCCGCTCACGCTGGCTGTACTCACTGTAGCCTATGGCAGCCCATTGCAGTAGGGGCTGCAGCTATGCCATCTCCAGCAACTCATAGCAGCCCAGCTCCAGGTTGAGCTGTTGTTCACCATCTTAGCTGTAGAGGGCAGTGTCACTGGTCCTCATATGTGGGATCTGAACCGGTGTCCTGCTGCTCAGAGCTGGCATCCCAAGCCAGCTCTTAACCAACACGCCACTTGGCCAGCCCTGATGGGGTCAGTTTTGATCAGCTGAGTTTGAGGTGTCTCTGGGACATCAGGAGATGTCCGGGAGACCAGTGGATCAAAGGCTCTAGCTTGGAGATTTAGCCAAGCAGCACGTAGCTAATAGTTAAAGTTTCATGGACAACAGAGACATGCACTACATTGGCCATAAGCTCACCCCGTTGATTCTGTCTTAATAATTATTGATACATAAAGAGAGTTACAATGACCCAAGAGCTCATGGAAGACTGTTCAGAAGCTGCTTGCCTTGTACCTTGATTAATTGTCCCCCTCTTAAAGATGTCGGGGTTTGTTTTTCAGGTCCACAATTTTCCCTGGTGTTCCATTTAGTCATTCCTATTTTTCACTACCAGATTGTTTGCTGGGGAAAAGAACAAAAACAGCAACAGATGTCTTTGTTTGGGGGTTTTGCAAAACTCTCTGGTTACGATAACACTTTCAATTAAAGAAACTATATCATCCAAATACCATATGCCAACAAGTCTTCATTGGCAAAAATCACCTGTTTTCAGAAATTGTTTGAGGAGTCCTCTCAATCCACACCACTCAACAGCACAGCTGGGCATGTAAACGGGTCCCTTCTCTTTTTCCTTCTGGATACTGAAAGCTTCAGTTCAGAAAGCTGAAGTCAAAAGGGTGTCCTCTCATTTGTCCTCAGGGCTCTGCAAACATTCACCACCAATTCCTCCTTCTTCATGTGCAAATTACACACACACACACACACACACACACATGCATGCATGTGTGTAGCTTTTGCTATTCTTGTATATCAGGGCCTGGGACATGTTAGGCACTTAGCAAATAACTGTGGAATAAATTATTCATTTCTTCTTTCCTTCCGTCCTCCCTCTATCTTTGATTCTTCAATAGCCTCACATTTTCTGAAAGACTTCTGGGCCACAAGTCGCTAAGTATTGGAAGTACAAAGATAATTAAACAGATTCCCTGTCCTCGAGACACCCACAGTCTGGCCAAGTAAAAGGAGAGTTTTAATCTCCAGAAGAATATGAGTTCTTAAGGGTAAGAACTAGTCCTAATGCCCTGTGTAGCCTCTTTTTTGTTCAGTGCCAGGAATCAGTAGACATTCAGTAAGCGTCTATTGAGTGAAATGTTTGCTGAATGAAGTATGCCCTACCAAGACAAGCAAGTGCCATGCTGTGGAAGCACAGGGGAAATCATGCCAAAATTCTGAGTAGGAGTGAGCTGGGAAGGACTCCTAGACCAGTGGGATGTGAAAGTACTGGAAAAGGATGGGGAAGGCAAGAGGGCAGGGCCTGCTGGGCTGAAGGAAACACTGCAAGCAAAGCATGGAATCATGACAGTGCTTCTGAAGTGACTGTCAACACTGAGCATCCAAGTTGGGCCATAGCATTGGTGAGAGGAGGACTCAATATAATCTGAGCTCCATTGCAGAATATCTTTAATGCTTGCTTAGAGTCTGGGCTGTATTAGACACTAGGGAACCCCTATAGGCTGTGACAAATGTAACGTGGCATTTCATCCAGCTCAAACCTACTGTATAGATTTACCCCACTCTACCTTGTGTTGTAGTTATTGGATAAAAGTCTCATCTTTCCTATTTGACTGTAAACAATTTCAGAGTGGGAATTTGGATTTAATATTGATAGAATACTCTGCTAGATGTACTCTGTTTGTCCATCCAGATCCACTCCCCCCACTTCTCCATATGACTCTGTGCCCCAGAAGGCTGACCTTATGAGAATATCAGTTGGCCCCTTGTCTCCTGGCTCCCAGCTGGATTTGGCCAAGGGAAGCCACCAGCAGGAGATCAGAAAGTGAGAGGAGAATGAAGTTGAGATAGTTGTTCCCTGGCTCCTTCCTCAGGTTTCTGTGGATTAGCTGCATTCCTCTGCCAAAGGCCACCACTCCTGAGAAGTGTCCCTCTCTATATGGTTGCCCTCTTCTGATTCCATAATTGCTTTATCCCCTTACCCCTTCAGGCCTGCAATAGTAAAAGGTCCTTCCTATTGCTAGCCCTATGACCTAGCACTATCCGTCACTGATTTCTTTAACCCTGCCTGTAACTCTCTAAATTACTATTTTCCTTAAATTGCCCAGTTTGACTGTGCTAAGACACTTATACAAACACCTACATTTATTAAGCACACTCTGAGATTCTTTCCATACATTGTTCATGTAACTCTCCCAAACATACTTTCATGTAAATATTAGAGTTTCCATTTACAGATAAAAAAAAAATACCTGAAGTTCACACATTTTAGATAACTGGTAAACATCATCTTCTACAACTTGGAATTCCCCTCAATTAGAATAGCATCTAGCATATGATATTTCCTTGACTGAATATATGAGTGGATACAAGGTTGTATATGCTAAATTCTAATATGAGCATTAGAGACCATAAGGGTTTTTTAATTCGGTGGTAGTAAGAGTGGCTTTGGCATCAGAGAAAGCAAAATTAAAATCCTAACTTAATCAAGTAGGATTTATCCCAGGTATGAAAGGGTGGTTCAATATTTGAAAATCGTTTAATATAATCCATCACATCAACAAACTAAAATCCATCACATCAACAGACTAAAAAGGAAAAATCACATGATCATACCAATAGGTGCAGAAAAAGCATTTGATAAAATCCAACACCCATTTGCAATAAAAACTCAGTAAACTAAGAATAGAGGGGACCTTTCTCAACTTGACAAAGACTACCTACAGGAAAACCTACAATAAACATTGTATTTAATGGTGACATTAAATCAAGTACAAGAATAGGTACAAGGTGAGGTCAGGTACAACTCCTTTTCAACATCATACCAGAAGTCCTTGCTAATGCAATAAGGCAGAAAGAAAAGAAAAGAAAAGAAAAGAAAAGAAAAGAAAAGAAAAGAAAAGAAAAGAAAAGAAAAGAAAAGAAAAGGAAAGGAAAGGAAAGGAAAGGAAAGGAAAGGAAAGGAAAGGAAAGGAAAGGAAAGAAAAGGAAAGGAAAACAAAAGAAAGAAAGAAAGAAAGAAAGAAAGAAAGAAAGAAAGAAAGAAAGAAAGAAAGAAAGAAAGAAAAGGCATATAGATTGAGAAGGAAGACATAAAACTGTCTTTGCCATAGCTGTCATGATTGTCTATGTAGAAAATTCAAAAGAGTCAACAACCACCACAAAAAATTTCCTGAAACTAATAAGGAATTATAGCAAGATTGCAGCATACACAGTTAACATATAAAAGTCAGTTGCTTTCTTATATGCCAACAATAAACAAGAGGAATTTAAATTTAAAAACACAATGCCATCTACAATAGCACTTCCAAAATGAAATACTTCAGCATAAATCTAAACAATATGTACAAGACCTACATGAGGAAAAATACAAAACTTTCATGAATGACATCAAAGAACTAAATAAACGGAGAGGTATTTCATGTTCATGGATAGTAAAACTCAATATTATCAAGAGGTCAGTTTTTCCCAACTTGATTTATAGATCCAATACAATCCCAGTCAAATTCTCAGGAAGTTATTTTGTGAATATCAACAAACTGATTCTAAAGTTTCTATGAAGAGGCAAAAATATCCAAAATAACCAACGCAATTTTGAAAGAGAAGAACAAAGTTGGAAGACTGAAACTACCCAACTTCAAAACTTACTACAATGCTACAGTAATCAAGACATTGTGATATTAGTGAAAGAATTGACAAATAGATCAATGAAACAGAATAGAAATCCCAGAAATAAACCCACATAAATATAGTAAACCGATCTTTGAAAAAGGATCAAAAGCAATGTAATAGGGCAAAAGTAACCTTTTTAACAAACGATGCTGGACAATCACATGCAAAAAATAAAAAGCAATAATCTTGACACAAACCTTATATCATTCACAAAAGTTAACTCAAAATGAATCTAGATCAAATGCAAATTGCAATACTATAAAACTCCTATAAGACAACATAGGAAAAAATTTAAATGACCTTTGGTATGGTGATGCCTTCTTAGATACTGCACCAAAGACACAATCCATGAAAAAAATGATTAATAAACTGGGCTTCAGTAAAAGTAAACACTTCTACTCTGTAAAAGACAATAACAAGAGAATGAGAAAACAAGCTACAGACTGGGAGAAAATATTTGCAAAAGATGCATCTGCTAATGAACTGTTATCCAAAATATACAAAGAACTCTTTAAACTCAACAATAAGAAAATAAATGACCTGTTTAAAAAATGGACCAGGACTTTAACAGACAGACACCTCACCAGAGAAGATATACAAATGGCAAATAAGCATATGAAACGATGTTCCATATCATATGTCATCAAGGAAATACAAATTAAAATAATGAGATACCACCACACACCTATTAGAATGGCCAAAATCAAAAACATTGACAACACCTAATGCTGGCGAGCATGTGAAGCAACAGGAAATCTCATTCATTGCTGGTGGGAATGCAAAATGATACAACCACTTTGGAAGACAGTTTCACAGTTTCTTTCAAAACTAAGCACACTCTTACCGTATGCTCCAGCCATCACACTCCTTGCTCTTCACCCAAAGGAGTTGAAAATGCATGCCCACACAAAAACCTACACATGGATGTTTATGGCAGCTTGATTCATCATTGCCAGAACTTGGAAACAACCATGATGTCCTTCAGTAGGTGAATGACTAAATAAACGATGGTACACGCAGACAACAGATTATACTATACAGTGCTAAGAAAATGAGTTAGCAAGCCGTGAAAAAATATGGAGGAAGCTTAAAAGCATTTCACTAAGTGAAAGAAGCATCCTGAGAAGGCTACATGCTGTATGGTTCCATCTAAATGACATTCTGGAAAAGGTAAAACTATGTAGACAATAGAAAGGTCAGTTGTTGCCAGGGGTGGGTGAGAGTGGGGAATGAGAAGAGATGAATAGGCAGAGCACAGAGGACTTTTTGAGCAGTAAAAATATTCTATGATATTATCATGATAGATATATGTCATTATTCATTTGTTCAAACCCACAGAATGTACAACACCAAGAGTGAACATTAAGGTAAACTATGGACTTTGAGTGATAATGATGTGTCGGTGTAGGTTCATTCTTAGTTAAAAAAAAAAAAAATCCACTCTGGTGAATATTGATAATAGGAAAAAGTTATGCAGGGGCCGGCTGAGTGGCACAGTGGTTAAGCGCTGGCTTGGGAAGCCAGCGGCTCTGGTTCGGGTCCCATATATGAGGGCCAGTGACACTGCCTTCAAAAAAAAAAAAAAAAGAAAGAAAGGCTATGCATGTGCAGGGGCAGGACTATGTGGGAAATCTCTGTACCACCCTCCCAATTTCACTGTAAGTCTAAGACTGCTCTAAAAAAAAAAGTTTAAATTATATCCTAATTCACTATTGACTAGCTCTCTCAGCCTTAATTCCTATGTGGACATTTGGATAACAATCCCTACTACATAATGTGATGTTAAGGACTAAACAAGATAATATTCACAAAGTACCCAGGATACAGTAGGTGCTTTATAAAAGATAGATTTTACACACACACAAACACACACACACATTATTTATCTCACATGTTCTGATTAGTACTCAAAGCAAGGTTGAAAATCCACATGGACAGATAGCCTCAATCAAGTACTCTTCACATCTCTTAGAAACTACCTGCCCAAACGTACAAACGTACGTACAGTTCCTCATTAGCTAAGCGAAGTTGCCAGTGATTGACGTTTCCTACTTAAACAGTTTCTATTTCTTTTACTTGGTCAACTCAAAATCTCCATGTTGGAGACTGTGCAGGTGGAAGGGATGTGACAAGAGGAAGAAAGACCTATTTGAAAGCTACCATGTGCCAGATACTTTGATATTCCCTATATTGTTTCATTTTCACAAGAGCCCACATAACCTAGGCAGAGCTCCTATTTTCACTGATGAACTTGGTGAAGTTCAGAAAAGTTAAGTACTTTGCTCAAGGTCATGCCACTACTAGTCAAGAGTGAAATCAGGGTGTGAGCCCAGGTTGTCTGATCCCCATGTCATATTCAGGCCTCCCAGGGCTTCACTGGAAAGCGTACACCACATCCTGCAGCCAGATAGAATCCATCTTTCGCTTGACTCATGTTTCTGTGTTTTCCTCTTTAAGCTCAAGCCTCTTCAACTGAAAGCAGCAAACTATTCCAAGACACGTGATAGTCAGTCAATTCAGAGCGAGCCACAGGTCTTTCCAGGCTGGCTTTGCCAACTGTTCTCTTTTGTTTCTGAGGGAGGGGGAAACTCCACATTAATGGAATTCCAAAAAGGAATGTTATGGTAACAAAGCAGGGAGAAAGCTCAGACAATAGGAGGAAATGTTGAAAGACTCCCTTTCATCTCTTAAGGGCAGTTTTGGGGCTGTACATGTCCACTCCTGGGAACTGAATCCTAGGGCAAAGGTTCCCCGCCCCCATGCGGAGTCCACATTTTGTGAGTGCAGTTACTCTTCCTTCCGTTTTTTAAAAATATTTTTGTAACCAGGTCTCCGGAATTGAATATAAACACTGAAAGGGTTGTTTCATTCTTTCCAAAGCAGCATTTCCATCTCCAGCCCCTGTTGAGAATTTGAGTATCTAGATAAATGGATCCATGCCTTTGAAATCTTGGGTAAAAAGAGGTGTGGTATAACAAAACGCATGAGCTCTGTTCTGGTTCTGTTTCATCTCCAAAGCAACTCTCTGAGAGCACGCCTGAAGGAAAATAGGACAGGGGCCATGATTTGCTCTTCACTGGTCATGGAGCCTCAGCTGGGCTAAGAAAATGAGGTGTTGTGAAGAAAGCGGATGTAGACTGAAAAGCCTGGCTTTGGAATACAGTCTCCTGCGTTTATCAGCAAGGGACTCAACCTATCTGATACTCAGTTTCTTCAGCAATGTTATGGGGACAATGACACCCACCTCTCAGAGCTACTGTGATTCAAAAACTACTCTGCCCCCACGATTTGGCATCTCTCTGAGGTTGGTCTCTTTTTTGGGGGGTGGAGCTGGTTGACAGGTGTGGCAACCCCACTCCCACCCCCATAGCCGTTCCCAACAGCGAACAGAAGCTTTCAGTGTGAGCATCTTGAAGCAGCTGGCTCCTGACCAGAAGTAACCCCAAGTTGAACCTTCGGGATCCCCCACTTATTCACAGGCTGAGGTATAACTTCAGACTACAAAAGTGTCCCCCACTCCATTCAATGGGTCCACCACTTTCCTTTTCCTATTTATTTATTTATTTATTTATTTATTTATTTATTTATTTATTTTGGTCTAAGATGAGAGAACTGCCGCAAGGATAGCCACACAGATGATGTGGGGAGCTGAGAGGAATGGGGAGGAGGAGAAGCAGTGTGAGGCAGTTGCTGGGGAGACCAGTCTGGCTAGAGGAGCTGGTTGAGCCAGTAAAAGCCCTTTAAAAGCTGGCTCGGGCATCTCCTCCTCCTGGAAGGCTACCCTGACCTCTTACCTCAGGCTGCGTCTGGTGTCTTCCGAGGTGTTCCCCTTATCCTCTGTGTTCAGAGCAGTGTGTGTTCCCATTTGGCCTCTTTGTGAGCTAGCGATGGGATCTTACTCATCTTGTGAACCCAAGAGCTGGCACAGTGTTTGACACATAGTGCCTTTGCCCAAGGTGTTAAATGCTGTCGAATGAACAGGTGTCTAACTGACGAAGTAAGCCTGAGCTCATCTCCCCAAGTGTTGGTACCACAGGACTCCTAGCCTTCACGTGGACACAGCCATAGGCAATGCTCAAAATCAGGTGAGTGCTCACTACATAGGGCTGCAGAAATCATCACGTTCACGGCAGGAAGGACCCGGTCAGTAAAGGATGAGTAGGAAAAGCAGGACCCAGCACCTTCCCTCCCCCAGGCCCCACCAGGGAAAAGTATACTCGGCAACCTGGTTTCAACCCATCAGGCTTGAGTTCCAACCTGAGCTCTCCTCCAGGAAGAACCTGGGGTGTCAAGCAGGGAAACTGAGGCAGATGTCCAGAAACTTAAAAGCTCGATGAGGGAGCTGGCCAAGTGGCATGGTGGTTGGGCACTGGCTTGGGACGCCGGTGGCCCCGGTTCGGGTCCCACATATGAGGGCCAGTAATGCTGCCCTCAAAAAAAAAGCTCTATGAGGAAGAAAACTTATAACTGAGAGATTATGAGGGTGCTAGGACAGAGCAGAGTCTAGGTTGTTGGCAATAAAATTGTCCATTGGCCCAAAGGGCTGATACTACTGACAGTCAACTAAGAGAACACAGGATGGCAGAGACAGACGTGGAGAATGCCTTCATCACAATGATGCTAACACAGCAAAAATGCCCAAGCTCTGACCAAAAGTTATCAGCATAGATCTCTGGGGAGCTATATTTGTACTAACTCCCTCTCTGGGACTGTGTAATTAAAGGCAATCAGAAAAAGAAAACCATTTCATCCTGAAATTATCTCTTCTCCCAATGACAAAGATGCAAGATCACCCTGTAACTTAAATAGAAAAGCCTCCATGCTACAACCAGACCTGTGTGAAGATCAAAGCTCAAAAGGTAAATAAGAGGGGGTGGCTGGTTAGCTCCGTGGGTTAGAGTGCAGGCTCATAATGCCAAAGTTGCCGGTTCAGTTCCCACATGGGCCAAGGAGCTGCGCCCTCCACAACTAGATTGACGACAACTACTTGACTTGGAGCTGATGGGTCCTGGAAAAACACACCGTTCCCCAATAAAATTTCTTTAAAAATACAAAGGTGAAAAAGATGGGGTCCTCCTTTGTAGGGGTTCCTTTCATATGTGAGCAAGACAGAAGCTAGGAGTGAAGGGGAATAATGGGTGGCCTGCACAGGACAGAATATACGGGGAGCCTGGTCAAAGGATTTCCTTGAGGACCCTCAGCCAAAGGAAGGAAAAAAATGGTGAAGTTCAAATTATTTCCATGAGCTGCTTCATGACAGTTGACAGGTATAGATAGAGAGTTGACAGTTAAGGATGAAGGTTTCTCAACCCTTAACATTATTGACATTTGGGGCTGGGTAATACTTTTACGTGGGGACTGTCCTGTACATTATAAAATGTTAAACAGCACCTCTGGCCTCTACTACCTACTAGATACCAGTGACAACCCAAAATACCTCTAGATATTACCCAATGTCCCTTGAGGGGCAAAGTCACTGACCCCACCCACATCCTGCTTGAGAACCACTGTGTAGATGAACTATGAAGTTTCTTGCAAATGTGTGGGATTGGGTGGAGTATCACAGTAGAGGTCTTAGGACATAGAAGGTTCTGGACAACATAAGGCCCTAGTGACATCATGAACACCATTATTATTAGGCTATGTCTTCTCTACACCCAAAAGACACCTGTAAAATTGAACCATGTAGAGAGAGAAAAAAGAGTTTAAACCAAGACTACGTGAAAACAACAACAACAACTACTCTGAATCTAACCCAAGAATAATATGAAATTGAACACCAAATTTAATTCTGAGCTTCTGGGAAGCCAAGACAAAATGGGAAATTTGAGGAATTCTATAGCTCTTATTTTCTGATGAAAGGAAGCATTCTTTTTTTTTTTCCCCCTTTTTTTTTGTCTGAAGAAACCCATTTTCCTCCTGTAACTTAACTTTATGGGAGATTTATCAAAAAAACCTTTGTAGAAGGTTTCTAAAACCATAAAAACCAGACAAATAGCAGTGTAACAACCAGGCAGGCAGAGAGAAATCAGGGACCCCATATCCTAGAAAAGAGCAAAAAGTGTAATAATAGCTTATTCATTTATGCAACAAATATCTATTGAGCACTCTCTACACACCAGGCGTTATACAAATGGTATACAGGTCTACAGATATAGGAAGTATATTCCTGAATAAGACAAAAGGGATCAGTTTTTCTAGCGCTTACATTCTCCTTGGTTCAGAATCAACTATTTAATAGCCTTAAACATGTCATTTCACCTGGTGGTGCCGCCATGTCTTCATCTGTAAAATAGGAATCATACTCACCTACAGCACCAGGCTGACACTGAGGGCTTAAAGTTGTTTGAATACTTAACATTTATTTAGAAGAGAAAGGGTTTATTGAATGAGGGAAGAGTTGAAAAAAGAGACCACAGCAGGTCAGCCATGTAGACTTGTATCCATTACAAGACACGTAACAGGGCTCCAGTGTATAGATACACATATGGTATATGTAATGTACATGGTATGTGGAAGCCGTGTACAACCTCACCAGCATGCATGGCGTCCCAGGATGGCAGCATCCCACCACGTATGCCACTCAGCCAAACCAAGTCCTGCCATCATCTCACCCTCCCTCATGGAAGACAGCTTAGATACCTTCAGGGCTCACTCCTCAGTCCAGGCAGCTTATGTAAGTCTTCCTTCCAGCCACATACTCCATCCCCCTCAGAGAAGCTCCGGAAAATATATGTCTTGCATTTCCAGTGATGTTTACGCTTAATGCCTCTTGAATACGGATGGACTGGGTTACTGTGTCCTAGGTTATTGTTCAACTGGGCAGCTCTGCTCACCTCCAGGGTTTGAAGGGTTAAATGGAAAAGAATGTGTAAAGCATCGGCAGGGGCAGGCAGGACCACTTAACAAGAGTGAGTCCTCATAATCTCCATCACCTTCACTAAAAGTTACTTGAGACGTAAATGAGGTGAGGCAGAAGGGCTGTGGGTAACTATTGCTCAGTGCCCAGCAGATCCCAGGGAGTATCATTATTGTCAATTTTGCCAGCATCAACAAAAGGCCAAACAGTCAGCGAACTAGGCTTCTAATGGTCTAAAGCACAGAGCCAGTTAAGGAGCATTGAGACCAGGGCAAACAGAAGCCTTCACATTTTGCACAGCTCTGGACACAGGCAGCTCCTGCCACTCTGCCCCTACCCACAGCATCCAGAGGAAACCTACTCCCCTCCCCACTCTCCCAACCTCCCTCACCCAGCCAGTTATTTTTCTGGGCCCCTTTAATTCAGAGGCTCTTAGGGCCATATCCTGCCATCAATTTGGGGGTTGACTTCAATGACCATTCTGTGAGGGGGTGGAGAGGGGCAGGATGCAGCTTTCTCCTGGCGGGCCCTGATACAATAGGGTTTTCTACTGAGATCAATGGATTAATTGCGAGTGCCCCGTTTGGGACCATAAGGAGATATATTGTTTTCCCACAGTAGGCAGTTAGGGCTGGGCTGGCCAAACCTCATTTTTTGAAGTCAGGGAAAACAAATTTGTAAAAAGGGTGGGAGTGGAGAGGTACCGGGAGAGTAATTTTGCTCATCTCACTAAAGGTCAGTAACAATTAAGAGTGAAAATTCAGAAGGCCCATTTGTTCTCTGACTGAGGCCCTGTCTGGAAAATTCCATCCAGAAATAATTTGCTGTCTCTCTTCCAGTCCTCCCCTCCCCCACGAGGCTCTCTCCACTCATGCCCAGCCTGCCCCACTATCCCTACCCTCCCCGGCCTCCCTCCACATCAAAAACTCTCTTTCCTGGAAGCAGCTTCAAATGTTGAGAAGGGAGAAGTAACCATGGAATCTTCCTCCTCTCCCCCCAGGAAGCTGAGGTGGGCCTGGTGGCACCATTGCTTTCTCCTTGGAGCTGTGGAAATGTTTACCTGGCAGTGGAAAAGTCTGGGCAGACCGGAATTAGAGCCCTAGCTCTGACATTTAATAGCTAATAAACTTGGGAAAACTCAACTCTCTGAGCATCCACATTGTCATCTGTAAAATGGGAAGAGTAATTTGGACCTCCTGGGATTGCTGAGGCAATTAAATGAGATACGATATGCAGTTTGCACTGGAGTCATTGCAGCTCAAACACAAAGCTAATTACAGCCTCAAGCAACCCTGTGTGGCAACCTTCCATGGTACACAGTCCCCACACCATCAAGACTACATCTGTTGGCCGGATATCGAAAACTCACCACTCTCTGCCCTCCTCCTCCCTTTGAGCCTAATTTTCCATCCCTCTTCACCCCTCCCTCACTTCTCTGTGCATAATCTGCCCTTTTCTCAATCTTAACCGTGGTTCTCTGGACTCTGGAATGCGTGTGTTGACACCCCATCCACCCTAAGGCTAAGCTTCACTGTCAACTTGATTCTGTCAGCTACAACGCCTTGTCTTCTCTACACTTAGCACGGTGCTTCCACCATGCCTTCAAGACACCATATTCTGCTTAGTTTTAGTTCTCCCCACCATTCATGTATTCACTAAATGTTTAGAATCATGGTGAAGAGCTCCAGCTCTGGGGTCAAGACCGTGTGGGTTTGAAACTCAGTCCCATGTCTTGCTAGCTGGGGGATGTTCGCCTTCCTGTGCCTCAGTTTCCTCTTTTGTAAAAATGGGAATAAGAATTCCAACTTCCTTAGAGGTTTCTTGTAAGGTAGAGAAAAAACATGTTAAATCCTTCAAAGTGTGCTTGGTACATGATAAACACTCAGTAAATAGTAGATAGTACTATTACTAAATCTCCCTAGTCTGTTTCAGAGCCTGGGTGATGAATAAGATGAGCTTTCCTTCAACAAATACTTCTTAAGTGCCTTCTACATACCAGGGACTGTTTTACTTCTAGGGGAAAGAGGAGAAGAGTAGAGACAGATAATAAACAAAAAGATAGATAAATAAGAAAAATGTCATTTTGTAAGAAGTTCTATGTTGCAAATTGCCAACAGATTGAAGTGACAGAGTGTAGCTGAGGGTTTCTTTAGACAAGCGGCCTCTTTGAGGAGGTGCCATGTAGGCTGCAGTGGCATCATGTCCCGGAGGGGTTGTCAGTGGCGAGGGCACATCAGCCACCTCAGAGGGGAGGGGACTTGTGTGGGTCACGTCAGTCCCTCTCTGCACCTAGCTCTGTAATCAGCACACAGTACATGCTGAATGGATGGGGACACTGAATTCGAACCCTTAGCAAGGGTTCCTGAAAGGAAGTGGTGTGGGTGCGAGGTTGGCGAGTGATACAGGGATGATGATGATGTAACGGAATTGCGCAAAGTATTGACTGAGCGGCACTTTCGTATTCTCTTGAAGGCGCTGAAAGGCATGAGCACCATAGTTTTGGGGTCAAAGCTGGATTTATGTTCCACCTAGACTACTCCCTAACCTCACAACCTCACGCCTCTCTTCTATAAAAGAGAACTAAAGTGGCCTCCTCCCAGGGGAGTTGAGAACACCACATAAGACAGGGTAGGAATTCCATAAATATGAACTCCCCTCCCCACCACAGAAGAGCCTAAGGCTGAGAGCTGCATCCCTGGACTCATCACTATGTTAAAAATCTACAGGAAAAAGTGGCATCATCTAGTGACCTCTTGTTTATCTCTCAGTCAAATGCCATAAAATGCTTTTCAAGGAAAATTAAATAGTAGGAAAAAGGATGCTTTAAAAAAAAAAGTCTTTCTCTTTTTCACTGTGCGACCCCCACTCCCAAAAGCCTTCCAGGACATCAAAAGCTTCTCCAAGAGTCAACAATATTTTTTGATGATGGAAGTATGAATAATCAAACATATGGATTACATTTCCTTAAATTACGCAAAGCCTAAAAATCAGGAGGGAAGGGAGAGTGCTGGTAAAAATGTTTTCACATTTTATTAAAACCTCAAGGTCTGAGGAATACTTTATGACTATTACACACACACACACACACACACACACACACACACACACACACACACACTTTCCCCTATCCAACAGTCAGGAAAAAAAAAATGGACACGTGAAGTATTTTTTTGCCTGCTCAAAGCTTTGTCTTTGCTCTGGTCAGCTCCAATTCCCTGGCACCAGCCTGATTCATAGAAATAAATGGACCACAAGGCGGGTCAGTTCTCAAGCTCTGCCAGCTTACCAGTTGTGTGACCTTGAATTAAGCCCCTTAAATTCTCTCTTATAAATGGGAATAATGGTCCTGACTTCGCAGATGGTGGTAAAGATCAAACGCAATGAGACATATGAATATACCTTGGAAACCGTACAATGTCAGGTGGGTATAAGGGATGGAAGCGTCTCCAGGAAGCTGTCTCCGCCTCGACAGGTCGCATAGTGCATTGGCAGTGAGAGCCTGACTGACCACCATCAACCTCTCACTCTACTGATTATAAGCTGTGTGTTCTTGGGCAGAAAACCAAGTCCCCCTCTCTGTCCCCCATTCGTTTATTTGCAAAATACCACTAATAGTAATAGTACCTACCTCATACGGTGGCAACAAGGATTAAATCAGTAAATATTTATAAAGTACTTAGGTTAGTGCCTGTGTTTGTTCTGAAAGACAGAGAAAACATGAGAGGAAGGAAGAGAGGAAAGAAATGTCTCACTAAAGATCCCCTGTGCTAGAAATTCACCATTTAGTTGCTGCTGTTAGTTATTATCTTTTCCAGGAATTCGTTTTGAACATGCAAACACTCTTTAAAGGCATGGCACAGTAATTCAGATTCAGTGTATATTTATTGAGCACCTACTGTATGCAAGGCAGGGTGACGTGTTATTTAATCCTTGGGGAAATCTCTGATTCCTTGGAGGGTTGGGATAGGGGAAGGTGACAAATGGAAAAGAGATGAAAAAAGGAAAACAGAGGGAGAGAAAGAGGCAGAAAAGCTGCTTCTTCTCCTACTGTGACTTTGGCATTAGACAGACTTGGGGCCATATGTCCGCTCTGCCAGTTAGTATGTGACCTTGGACAGGCAAGGACAAACACAGACACCACTCGAGTTTTACCTGTTTTAACCCTTGAAAAATGGAGACAATGACGTTAGGTTGTTGTAAGAATAAAATGATACAATGTGTGTAAAGTATCTAATTTTGCTTCTCCTCCAGCTCCACATTTTTGTCACATGCCTCCCATGACTTCTGTGGGAAGGGAACTGCCAATGGCAGCACGTAGGGGATTCATGTCAGAACTCTCAGAAGAGGAAATCAATTTGCCACTAACTTTCTCTGTGCGGAAAAAAAGACCTTTTTTTTTTTTTTTGAAGACGGTGCTCTGCTAACTCATAGGAAATGCATTTCCTCCCCGTGACATCCCCGATCCATTTCAGCCGGTGGTCACCAAGTGACTAAGTCTTCCTCCAGAGGCACAGAGCCAGAACCCGTGTTTGACTTCTCCCCAGTCTCTCAAATGCAGAGATGATTCTTGCCGGATCCTGGTCCTCGGAGGAAGTGGGACAGCAATCCAGTTTTGGCTCCAGTGAGAAAGAAAGAATACAAAGCCCCTTCCTGGATTCTGGCAGATGCCGAAGGAAGAATCAGAGAGTGAGTAATTCTGCAGCCTGGAGTCCAAAGCCTGCAGCCGGAGGTCTGTGCCAAGAAGACAGCGGCGGGTGCGGGAGAGGTGGGCGGCTGCTGGGCTAGCCTCAGCCAGATGGGGAACAGCTCAGTGTGAGTCAGGGGCCAGGTCTCTGCTCCAAGGGACTCCTCCAGGCCACATCCATTCAGGCGGGCCTCCTACAAAGAAAGATTTCCGCTGCAAAGACTCAGGTGGCTTTTATCAGGGTGATGTGTCACCACTAGGCATTGAATGGAAATGACAGAAAAGTCCTGTGGGCTGAGCACAAGCCAGCACAAACCAGAATGCACACAGTCCAGGACACAGGTGCCAGGTCTGTGCCCAAGGTGGTGTGGGCTACTCAATTCCCATGCTGGAAATGACAACAGCGATCATTTAGTGATAGTTCACCAGGTTCCAGCACTGCTAAGTGCAAGCTGCTCCAAAGCCCTTCTGAGCAAGTACTAAGCACTATGACCCACAGAGCGCAGTGAAGCTGGGAGAATGTTAGATAAGCTATTCCATCCTCCCCATTACCTGTTTTCTCACTGCAAAATAGGGATGATATTTGCCTACAATACAGGTTATTTTGATAATATTTCAGCAAAATGATTCAATACCCAGATTTTTGAGTCAGAAAAATCTGGGTTTGAGGACCAGCTCTGCCTCCAATTTGCTGTGTGAGCTTGGGAAAGTTTCTTGGCCTCTCTAAGCTTCAGTTTCCTCATCTGTTATAGGAATCATAAGGGTTATGAGAAAGATTAAATGAGGTAATGTATGAAACTGCTTTCTTATTTGTAAACCAGAGAAAATAACGTATGTCTTTCATTGTTGTGAAGAATAATGTTTAAAAGTTTCCTAATAACGTATATCAGTGTTCTCAACGAATCATTATTATTAGCATCAAATCATTTATTACATGGAAAGTTCTTGGTAAATTTTAAGGTGTTGTTTTTGATAAAATGTATTGCTTATTATACTCATGAAAGTTACTAGATGTGGTAATTACTATAAATGCTTTTTTAAAATTTCTCTGTGTTCTTCTACTTGCAAAGGTTAGGTTACACTGGCGCTTCTGATCTCAGACCCCTGGACTCAGAGGGTCCAGGAAGGTGGTAAAGGCAGTGAGAGAGGCATACCTAGAAGTGTTTTGAACATTTCAAAAGGTATGGGAAATCGTACACTTGATAACGCGACCTCCACAAACGTCCTGGAAGACCAAGTTTCTTTGCTTTCAGCTGAGATTGTAGTGGTTTAGTAGAGTACCACAAGCTAACTGTTATTCACCAAACTTTCCAGTCGGCTGAGGTGTTGGGTGGTGGGCCAGCTCTGTTAGTGCCATGGAGCTCTGGAGCCAGGACCCCTGACTCCCCACCTCCCAGCTGTCTAGCCATGGGCAAGATTAGTAGCCCCTTTGTGCCTCAGTCTCCTCATCTGAAAACTGGGGATAACAAAATAGATAATAATTGTATCTCTCCACAAGGTTGCTGTGAAGAATCCCGTATGTAAGCACCGAGGACAGCGCCTGGTCCATAGTAATAGCTCTGTTCTGCGAGCTCTGGTGCATTGTTCTCACTGCCAGATTTCAGGAAACATATTCCCAGGCTCAAACGTGACTAGTCAATGATGACAACTGGAAGCATGTTCATAGTGAATATCTGTGATAGGGAAGGAAGAGAACTCACTCCTACTGGATGCGTATGAAGCACGGGACCCTGGGCTACACAGTCCAGACGGCATCTTATTGGATCTGTTCAGCCACAGTGAGAGGTACGCATCCCACAAAGGAGGAACCAAGGCTCAGAGGGGTCCCGAAGTCACACAGCCACCAAGCGAAAGAACCAGGATTCCAATCCAGTCTTTCTGACCCCACAGCACGATTTGAATTATGCCATTGGTATCCCAGGAGAAATTAAGTTTAAAGAAGGTGCTTCTTAGACAACAGGCTGAAAGTCCTTAGTCTAGGATTGCAAACACGTGGTGAAATGGGGCACACCTCTCCTCTCCTGACGTTAGCAACACTGAAAATCCCTTCTGAGCCCTCCTGGGGTGAAGAGGAGCTGCCCAATCTCAGTCCTGGGGCAGGCCGGCTTCCCTGGGTGTCTTTGGACTCCACACCCATATTTATGGTAGCGACAGATTCGGGCAGCTCCAAGAGGCCCTGGGTGAAAACCAAACTCTCCATCTTAGAAGTGGCAGAGAAGCAATTTCTGTTTGCTTTTCCCAACTCACTTTGACTGGGTGCTTGATTAATGTATTCAGCCCCAGACATCAACACACACTGAGACCTTCTATCCCAGGTTCTAAGCTGAGTGTTACAGTGTCGCTGGCACACATAGGACTCTGTCTATCAGGGGTACAGAGAAAAATCCAGGAGGTGGCATTCACTGCTTTAGTGGAGGTAGTCACAGAAGGCCACTGAGCACATAGGTGTCTGACCCTCCCTAAGGAGTGGAGGGGTTCCCGAGAAGAGGTGGTGTCTTCCAGGTTGGGTGAGGGTTTGCTCAGCAGAGAAGAAAGGGGGAATTTTAAGGAAAAGGGAACAGCACAAGGAAAAGAATGAGGCTATGAGAGATCTAAATGGAGTTTTGTGGGCCGGCCGAGTGGCGCACTGGTTAAGAGCTGGTTTTGGGATGCCATTGGCCCCGGTTCGGATCCCACATATGAGGGCCAGTGACACTGCCCTCTACAGCTAACAACAGATCCACCTGGAGCTGGGCTGTGCGAGCCCCGGCGATGGTGTAGACTGCAGCCCCTGCTGCAGTGGGCTGCCATAGGCTACAGTGAGTGGCCGGCAGCCAGCGTGAGCTGCCAATAGCCGCGGTAAGCGACATCCAGAGGCCAGCGACCGATCTGCCTCATCCGGGAAGAGCGCGATGACGATACCAACATGGGCCAGTGAAGCAACGTCTTCCACAACTAGACTGAAGAACAAAATGACAGCAACTTGTCTGTTCCCCTTCCCCCAATTCCCCAATAAAATCTTTAAAAATAAATAAATAAATAAATAAATAAATAAATAAATAAATAAATAAATAAATGGAGTTTTGTGTCGCTGGAGCATATAGTAAGATTTACAGAGGGCTGAGAATGATGCAGTAGTTATATGAAGATGGACTCGAAATATGCCCTGCTTAGGAAGCTAGGAGTTTATTCTTGGAGTCACTGGAGAACCTAAATAAGCAAGGAAACGTAGTGAAACTCATATTCTTCGAGTTTCATTTGTGCCATTTCTGATTTGACACCTGACATCTTTTATCACTGATAGTCATCAATGTCCCTGCCATCCACGAGCTTTTGCCTATTCCAGGAAATTTGATGATAATAATTATTAAAATCATCATCATCACCTCATATATTGACATTTACTTTGCTGTAAAGTTCAGTGGACAGAGACGGGCAGGGTCTTGTTTGCTGATGTTTTCTCAGCACTGAGCGCAGTGCCAAGCACGCAGCAGTTTTTCCTTGGTAAACATGTGAATAAAAGAAAGAATGAAAGTTATTTTTTTTTCAGTTTGAAATCTCTTTCATTGAAATCTCTCAGAACCTCTGTGAGGGAGGTATTCCCCCTCCTCTGCCTCCCATTTTACAGATAGAAAACCTGGGCCAGAGAAGAGACTCCCCATGGTAAGACAGGGACCATCCGAGACAACATGTGTGGCAAGTGCCATACAAGGTCCTAGGAGATGAATTTACATTCAGAGAAGGATGCACTCACTGCTAGCTCGAGTGGTCAGGAGAGGCAGCCTTGAGCTGGGCCTTCTTCCCCCGACTCAGCATCTCTGGACACTGGATTTCACCTCAATAATAACTGGTACTGTTTATTGAGCACTTATACTCGTGTGTATCAGGCACTGTGCTGAGAGCCTTGCGTGCATCATCTCGTTTAGCCTTCATGTGAAAGTCAGAGTGGCAAACACTGGTACTCAGTCTACGTAGTGGATGAAAAAATCTGAGGTCTGAGATATTATGTGACTTGCCCAAGTTTTCACAGCTAGCAAGCAAAAGAGCTGGGATTGAAACCTAAGTCTACCTGACTCCAGTATATTTTGCTTACAAATGCAGGACCTTGAGTGGTAACCTGTATTTTAAAGAATCATCTGTGAGCAAAGGATGTGGAGAACACAGGACAGTGAGCGCCCTGCCCACCACCGTTTAGTGCTCACTTCCCAGGGCGGGCATGAAATGACCCCAAGAGCTGGGCGAGGGCAAGACAGTCTTTGCATTTACTGCATAAGCCCTGGATTGGGAATCAAGGCAGCTGAGCAATTATGTCAATACATTCCTCTTAAACTGTTGACCTTGGAAAACCAGTTGACCTCCGGGCTTCAGTGTTTTTACTGTATAAGGAAGGGACTAGAATTGATGAATTTTAAAATGATTTTAAGCCTGAGTCTCCATGACTCATCTAGACTTTTTAAAAAGTCCAGTTGAAGCTTTTCTAAAAGATTTGGCACATATATATAATTTCACAAGATCTGCCTGGCCCTCATTGTTAGCAGTCTCATATTTCCCCCTGAGGGAATCTTAAGAGGTTTCTAATTGATGACCAATGCTATATTAAAAATCAAAGAGGAGAGTAATTGTTGTTCCACCCTGGCCACAAAAAGAAAAAAAACGACAATAATAATCAAAATACTGCTCTCTTGTTAAAGAGGTTTAGAAGATCTAACTTGAGCACAGCCTTTTCATCCAGCTTCCTACAAGTCCTCTGGGCTATAGGGGCCTGAGGATGTTTCTCTTGTAGGGGAATGAGGCCCAGTCAGCTAAAGGGAATCGTTCCTGGGCCTCAGTTTCCTCCTCTGTAAAATGGGGATTTTTGCAATGCTTGCTCTGCCTACTTCACAATATTATTTTGTGGATAGAAAAGATAACATATGAAGAAGGAGCTAGACAAACACAAAGGAGCTTATGTGATTATGATGGTTGTATTTGTCAGGGTCCTCTACAGAAAGAATGGGGGGGGGGCGGGGAGAGAGAGAGAGAGAGAGAGAGAGAGAGAGAGAGAGAGAGAGAGAGATTAGATTAGATATTATAAGGAATTGGTTCATGTGATTATGGAAGTTGATGAGTTCCAAGATCTACAGTCAGCAACCTGGAAACGGAGGAGAGCCAATGGTATAAGTTCCAGTCTGAAAGCTGGCAGGCTTGAGACCCAGGAAGAGCTGATGTTTCCATTTGAGTCATATGGCAGGAAAAAAAAAAAAGAAAAACTGATGTCTCAGTTCAAACACCTTCAAGTAGAAAGAATTCTCTCTTACTCAGGGGAGGGTCAGTCTTTTTGTTCTATTCAGGCCTTCACCTGATTGGATGAGGCCCATCCACATTAGGAAGAACAATCTGCTTTACTCAATCTACTGATTTAAATGTTAATATCAATCAAAAGCACTCTCACAGACAAACTCAGAATAAGTTATCCAGGCTGACCAATTATCCAGGCTCCTATCATCCAGTCAAGTTGACAAATAAAATTAACCATCACAATGATGAAAATGTAAACTCAATGAGGGAACCAAATTTTTGTCTGTTTTGTTTCTTGCAGTATCCCCAGAACCTAGGAAAAAAGATCTAGCATAGAAAAGGATCTCAAAACATATTGAATGAATGAATGAATGAATGAATGAATGAGGAGGGAAATTTGAGGGCAGTGGAAGAAGAAATCCCATACACAACTAATTACCAGGGACATTTTCATCATTTTTTAAAAATCAACAATTATGTATTCAATTCTCAAACAATTGAATCCTTATGTCTATGTTGTGAGGTAAGCATTACTACTCTCCTTTTTCCAGATAAAGAACATAGATTCAAAGAAGTTAAATATGCAACAGGTATATCATCTCCATTCCACACTTTCCAGGCTTCTCTTCCTCTCTCCCACTCACCACAATGCACAGTTATGTAACTGTTTGTTGAATTAATTTTATTATTGCCACCTACAGTGGGTTGCATGCCCCCCCCCAAAAAAAAGATATGTCCACCTGGAACCTGGTAAATGTGATTTTATTTGGAAAAGAGTCCTTGTCGATATAGACAAGGATCTTGAAGTGGGACATCCTGGATCAGAATGGGCCTTAAATCCAGTGACAAATGTCCTAATAAGAAAAGACAAGAAGACAAGACACACAGAGGAGAGAGTGAAGCGAAGACAGAGGCAGAGATGGGAGCGATGCATCTACAAGCCAAGGAACACCGAGTAGTGCCAGTGGCCACCAGGAGCTAGGAGAGAGGCATGGGATAGATTCTCCCTCAGAGCTTACAGAAAGCACCAACTCCGTTAACACCTGGATTTCAGACTGCTGGCCTCCAGAACTATTATTAGAAATAATACATTTCTGTTATTTTAAGACACCCAGTTTTTGGCTATTTGTTATGGTAGCCACAGGAAACTAATATTGCCCCTCCAATCTCCACTCCACCTTGCAATTAGAATGTCAGTGCCACAAGAGCAGTAATAAATTCTCTTTTGTTCACCATTTTATATCTATTGTCTAGAAGTGCCAGGATTAAAATAGGAGCTTGGCAAATATTTGTTGAATTAATGAAAACATGACTAATGAAATTTCAGATGCTGACAGCCAGAAAAGTCTCTTGAGTGTGAGCAAGATATCCGGGGTTCTCTGTCCTGCTCTCACCAGGATAGAGTCCCTGGGACTTGGCATCACAACATTCTGTAAAGTCCATTTTGTTTTTGGGTGCTTTGCCCAGTGGGGAGGAAAGGCTAGGGGCAGGGGGATGCTGAGGGCATGTGGGTGTCCTTCTCTCCGTTTATAAAATAGGCATGGGCCTCCTCCCAGGAGTCTTTGCAGGCTGGCACCAGGTTTACCCACCAACACAGGCATATGAAACAGGAGTGATGGTATGCCCTGCTCGAGGAGAAACGACTCTTCCTGGAATTCCAGGCCCTGGATCAGGTGGGTCCAGTATTCTCCATGCCATTTCCTTCTCTCCTCTTTCCCATCTTTCTGCCACTTCTTCCACTTCTCTAAAAGCAAGTCCAAAGTGCCTTTTCACCATCCTACTCACTGAATCCTCTGCTAAAGAAAAAGGGGTGGGACCAGCCTGGACATACTCATGTCTAGGTGGGCTGTCAGGGGTGCTAGGTAGACATCACTGCCCCAAGGCCAGGGGACTCAGCAGCCTGGGCTCTACCATGTCCCACCCCACTCACACATGCCGAGTGCCCTGGACAGAGCCCTGCCCTCCCCAAGCAGACACTAAGACCCTCCTTATCTATTTCACCAGTGTTTGCCGGATTTCCTCAGGTCTGAGGACTTCCTGTTTGTCAGCAACATTTACGAAGGTGGCTCAAAATCCAGCAGGAAAACAAATGCATATATCCTTTCCAAGCTGCAAAACTGGGTTGAAATCCTTGGCTATACTAGTTATGGGGCAAGTTACTTAACCCGTTTAAGCACCCACCAATTTGAAAAGAGGACAAAACAAGGTGTTAAGGCATCTAGGAGTGTCTAATATGTAATAGGTTCTCAAAACATCACTTTACCTCCCCTTTTACTATCTTTTCCAAAAGAGATAAAAGATCATTGCATCCATTCATTCAATTCATTTACTGACATAGTGAAGTGCATAGTATGATGGCTTAATTAATGACATTTGCTAGTTTTCATTCATTGAGCAATCATAGCATCTGTGATCACTTGGGATCAGAAAAACCAAAGCGCTGCAAGGGAACTTCAATAGCATATAGATAGCCAAGCACTCATTCTTTGTATGAGGAAAGGGAGGCTCAGAGTAGGTGAAAGATTTCCCTGAGGTCACACTGCTGGTAAAATGGTCAGGACTCCGTTTCTCAGCCTGCTGCCCATTCACCTGGTGGCTCATCGAGCCTCAGGCAGTAGTGATGGATAACAAGCATTCATCCGCATCCTCTGGTACCTACAGCACCCAGGGTGGCCGGCCATTCGGGAGGCCCTAAAGAGGCCTCAGGGGCCCACCAGAAATGTGGACAGATGGAAGAAATTACAAGGCAGGCATTTAGGAAGCAGTTCCTTTCCAAATCAAATGCATTCTTGCTGCTGCACTCTCACAGTCATATCCTAAAAATTGTTATTTAACGTGCTCTCCACATCCGAACTTGACTCACTCTTTGAAGTGGAAATCTGGGCGGTTTGGGTGTTGGTTCCTAGGCGGCCAGCACCAGGGCAGTGCTTGTTGACAGTCCCATAGGCAGCCTTGACCTCAGGCCAGAGCCTCCGCCTCCAAAGCAGCTCTGCCGGCTGTAGAGGCTCCAGAGTGGGGCCTCCGCCTGGGGAACCTTGACCTTGCCGGAGGCAGGATCTGTTTCTGATACGGTGTAGCAAATTTCTAAATCTTAGCTGTGGGATGGCATTTGCTCCTTGCAGAAAAAGAGCCAGGGGCCCAGGAGGTTCCAATTGATTCCAAAGTAGAACCAGCTGTTGGAGTCCTGCTGCGCTGATTAGGGAAGTTCACTTCCAGGTTGCGGTTCCCAGTTGATGGAGCCTCTGCTGCCCCCTTGCTTCCCCCCACCCCCCCACCCTCACCCCCCAGTGCTGTCAGAGGAGCCCCTGAAAACCGAAATTGCTGCAGCCATTGATCCGGAGCTGGAAACCTGGCAGCAGAGGGAAGAGGGCCTAGAGACAATTACTTCCATCTCTTAGAACCTACTTCCTATGTGCCTGCCATGGGGTTAGGTGCTTGGCAAATATTTCCAATTCTTACAACCATGTAAGCAGAGCTGGCATTCCTAGATTTACCAATGAGGAAAAAGAAAGTGAAGGAATGCCACAGGGATATGAAACACAGTTTGGGGAATACAATAATGTTGTAAAAATTTTGGGTGGAGTAGAGGCTTGATCACTGCACTGTACACCTGAAGCTGATGTTGTATAATATTGTATGCCAACTGTAACTGAATATATATGTAACTTACGTGGAGTATACTGTGGAAGGGAGTCAAAGGAATTGTAATAGATATGTATGATATGGGGGGGAGTGGGGTGGCGAACTGGGGGAGGGTGGTTGTCACTTTGGGGGATAAAGACTATAACTATTGCATTGTGTTGTACACCTGAAACTAATTTAAAAAATCAAGAAAAAAAAAGAAAGAAAGTGAAGGAATAATAATTATTAGTAACATCGTTTTTCTACCTAATAGTTACTGAGGGCTTACCATATGCCATATGTTCCTTAAGCAGTTACGTATCATCTGCCAATTTATCATCACATCAACCTTATTATGATGCAGGTGTTATTACTGTCTCTACTTTATAGATGAGAAAACTGAGACTAGAGGAATTCAGTATCTCCTCATGTCCCCCAACTTGAGATGCCAGCACACCACCGTTAGGGCCCAAGCTGGGCTATAAATCCAGGTCTTTCTGACTATAAAATTAGCAATAGTAACAATAATACCTACCTTTTGTTAAGAGCTTATATGCCACATACTGTGCTAAATTGTAGTTTTGAACACGTGTTACCTCGTTTCATTCTCATGACAATCCTACCCTGTATCATTTTCCTGCTTTTACAAGTGAAGAAACTGAGGCTCAGTAGTTAGGAGAAGCAGGACTCCAGGTGCAGGTGCCTCTGCCCCCAGGTGCCGGTATTTCATCATGTGATCTCTGCCTCCGCACGCATCCTGAGGGCTCACATCCCTTGGTTTGTGTTCCCAAGGTTTCTCATTCCTTGGTATAATTTAATCACTTTATGGAAAACGGGGAGCTAGCCTCAAGCCCAGCTCCAGGTTTCGTAGGGACTGTTCTGTCATTCTTTCCAAAATCAACCTTCAAAAGCCACTGTAAAAATGCATTTGCAATTTGAAACTTGCCATGAACACTATAAACAGACCATTAGTTTAAACTAGTGTTGCTTTTGTCGACTATTAAGGATAAAATGAGTTTGATATTTACTAAGTTAGAGGAACATGAAGTTTATGGTTTCTAAATTGCTTTGAGGAGGCTTACTAGAATTTTCCCTTATATAAAGTCAGGATGAATAATACCTTTGACAACGTATGTTGTATGTTCTCAAACAGAGAACATATGGCCTCACAGATATCCTATACAGCAGGATGACATTGACCCCTCTGAAAGGGAGTGTAATGACTAACTGCCTATCTCATTAATCAATAAAGATATTAGTTATCTACTGAGGTGTCTGTGACCCCTGGACACTTTCCAGGAGCTTCCAACATGGTTAGACTTGTTAAGTTACATTTGCATGATTATGTAATATGGGTATTCATACATTTATGGAATCATTCATTCATTTGTAAATGTTCATTAAATGCAGGGCTCTGTGTGCCAGGCACTAAGGCAGGTGCTAGGCACACAAGGGTCTTTCAGAATTTGCAAGTCTCGAGGGGAAGCCAGACAAGAAATGCCACTTAGAGGTCACCACTGACGCCATGGGAGCAAATAGAGGCCCCTAATCCAGCCTGGCTACATAAAAAAATTAGGAAAGCTCTCTGGAGAAAGTGTCCTCTAAACTAAAGTGTCCTTTTAATAAACAAAAGATGAGATAGAGTTCATCTAAATTGAGCTAAGCAGGAATGCCAAGTGGAGGCAAGAGCTTTGCAAAGGTCTTGAAGGGATAGAAACACTAGGTGTGATCAAAAAATACAGTGAATGTTTAAATTAAAAAACATTATTACAGTAAAAGACACATTGTCAATAATCCCCCTCAAAATATTCCCCCTTGCTTTGAGTATTTTGAGGGGGATTAATGGTAATGTGTCTTTTACTGTAATATATATATTTTTATTTAAACATTCACCGTATTGTTTATCATAACTCATATTTGCTAAGTGCTGAGGGAATGGGACAAATGACACTGTCAGAGTTTAGAGAGGGGAGTTCCATTTGAACTGGGGTGGTCAGGAGAGAAGCACTGGAGAAGCTGGAGCTGGATGCAGAGTGTTTAGACAGGGGTGGATACCTGGGGAGGTGTGAGGAGCTGCCTAAGTAAAGGCACCAAGGGCAGAAGTGAGGTTCAAGGGTCAATGAGAAGACGGGCCATACTGAAACAAAGTGCACACACCACCATCACCATCATCCTCACAATGGCTAACACTTAGAAACCACTTACAACACACCGGTTCTTGCTGGGAGACAATTCTCTGGCACTTCTGCAAGTTTCAGGAGCAGAGGCACTCGCTGCCTTTGTTCCAGGTCATTTTTTCAAGGACATTTGTATAGGAACAGACTTGGAAGACATAGTATTCCCCTCTACCAGAGGAGAAGTTCGCTTAATAACAAATTCAGGTTCCTTGAGCTCAGGGCTTCTTTCCTTAATGCAACCCACAGAGGTCACGTGTCATCTGACCCTCTTCATTTGCCCCAAGGAAATTGGGGCTCAGGAAATGGGTATAAGAAAACACTGATACTCCAGTTACTGCTATTGCTGTGAGTGGTAAAATTCTTGTCTCTGACTTACCATGGAACTATGCCAGGCTAACCTATTAGTTTGCACGTGGCGTGAGATCGCAGACCTCTCACAGTTCCTGCAAGGCCTATTCTAAGCACTTTGCCAGTAGGAACTCATTTAACCCTCACAAAGTCCTATGGTATAGCAATGATTATCATCCCTGTTTGGGCAGGAAATAGAATAGAACAATCTAAAAAGAATATGGTGTTAGATTGTGAAGAGTCTCGTGTGCTAGGCTAAGGAGTTTGAACTCTATCCATTCAGCAGTGATGAAAGGGTTTTGAACAGGAGAGGAATATGAGGAAAATATCATGTTGAAAAAGCTTTTCTAGCTGTAGTCTGTTAGATGGATGGGCAAGGAGGAAATCCTGGTAGGAAAGAGGCTAGCAAGCACTAGGAAGCAGGACCAAGATTGCAGACAGGCTTGCTGGATGGACAAAATGTACCCACAGGAGAATTTCACAAGCCTAAAGGTCAGGCCCTGGACAAGACTCCTTAACATGAATGGCTTCAGCCAACAGTTGGGGAGACATGACGTAGCAGTACAGCCTAAGGCTTCCAAGGACCATCAACCTGGGATGAGTCAGCAGAGGACGCACCTGCCAAAAGCATCACTATGGTCCTCAGTGGCATGAAAAGGCCAGTGTTGGGCCAGAAAGCAACAATCCAGCTCTGGCTGTCAAAATGGAACAAGTGCAGGGAAAAGGCTCAAACACGAGAAGGGAGCGAGAAACTATGACACTAGTCAGGGAGGATAGAGATGCTCACGAATGAGGAACCAAGCCACACAGACAGCATAGCACGCGAGCTGTTCTCATGTCTAGGGGCTGCCCCTCAGAATCCATGTACACATCTATATGGTTCCTCAGGGGCACGAGGACCAATGAATGGACACAATCCCTCTTCATTGGATTCCTTCCCTCTCTCTCTGTGCCGGGAAAATCCCCTTGCATCCTTTAAGAAACAAGCCCATGCTCCACTCCTCCTGAAGTCTTCCTTGCCTGCTCAGGTGTTCCTCCTCCATGAACCTACAAGCTTCTGGACTTCTTTCCATCCACCCTTTTCACCCTGGGTGGAGCATTTCACTGCGAATGCCCCAAGGACAGAGGCAGCATTCCTAGCCCAGAAGATGCGTGTTGAATGAAGGCAAGCAGGAGATTCCCTGGTAAATAAGAAAGCCATGACTACCGAAAGACACAGAGGTCATGAAATGGATCCGAGAGTGCAAATCTGCAAGGAGGCTGGGAAAACGAGGGCCTAAGGGAAAGGCCTGGACAGTGTGCCCGAGCTCTGGCCAAGGGGGAGGATATTCTGGTTGGCAGGGCTATTCCCCACTGGGGCAGTTAGCAGCTGCCCTAACCACATTCAGGCCTGCAGAGCGGGGAGACAGGAAGGAACCATCCACCTTGGGCAGTCAATGGTCTGACATCTTAACATCCTGTCCCTCACTGGAGACACTCCAGGTGGCAAAAAAGAACAGGTGCCCAGTACTCCAGAGACAAAACTCCCTCCCTCACCTCTGCATGCCCCCCCCTCACCCCGAGAACAAGAAGGAGAGGTAGAAAGAGAAGACACATCAATAAATCAGACCTCCGAAACTTTGCTAATCTGGACTATACACCTGGCATTGAGAGATGAATATCAAGGTAAATACCAAACCACATGGTGAGGCCAAGAGTGGACAGGCTGGGGGTTAAGCCTAAGATAGTAAAATCCCAGCTTCATTCCCTATGAGCTGTGAGACACTGGCCAATGACCTCACCTCTCCGAGCTTCAGTTTCCTCATGTATAAAAGGGGATCAAATACTCTGCCCCCCCTTAACTGGGCTGGTGTGAAGATTAAATGGGACCACACATGCGAGGTGTTTGGGAGGCAAACAGTAGGCATACCCCAGATGTTAACGCTTCCCCTCTTGTCCATCTGCAACTGGAATATGAGAAAAAGCACAAGACTGAGGAGCAGACAGGTGGGTACAAGGGGCTGGGTTACCTGACCGATCCCTTAAACTGCCTGAGCTCAAGCTCTCTCTTAGTAACATGGGACAGTCGGAGGAAGTGCGATAGGTGATGGTTATGAATTTGCTTTGTAAACTGCAAAGCACCATAAGGAACTCTAAGGGGTGGTAGCTTTTGTTATTCTTTCTCTCATTCAGAACATAAAACTTCATGCCAGAAACACAAGAGTCGGTCAGATGTCCTGTAAGATTGAAGCAGTCACTCAGAGCTGTAGGATTTCATAAGAAGAGGCTTTGAAACATGTGGGCTGGGCTGGTTGAGAATGGTTTCTTTTCCAGAGAACTGGGCTCAAGGGGATGAGTTTGGATAGATGATTGAGTCCCTCTATTAAATATTCCCAGTCTCCGTAACCTGGGTGGATGCCCTTCTTATAGGCTCCCACAATCTGCACTTCCCTCTTGAAGTGCAGCACAATGAATGGGAATTGTCTATTTGTGCTTTCATTTTCCCTGCAAACCATGAGGCTGGGGGGTCATGTTTCTCCATCGTTGCATCCTTGCTGCCTAACGCAGGATCTATGACACAGTGAAGACTGAATAAATGCATTTGAGTGAGGACCAGAGGATGAGGGCATAGAACCAAATTTCAAGTCATATTTGGGCCCAAGTAAAACCCTGGGAAGGTTTTCTGAGCTGCCAAAGACCTAACAGGTCCTTGTCCCAGGGAGCATTTCAACACAGGAGGAGACAGGACCTGACTGACATCAGAGTTTGGTTGTCCGCATTTAGTAGCACTAGGCCACACACAGGAGCCACACTGTCTGGCCTGGCTTGGCCTTCTTTAGGCCAAGCAAGTGACATCTGGTGGGAACTGCTTCCTGAACCCATTGCCTTTCTTCATCCCACCACCTGTTGCCTGAACCCTGACACTCTGTCGACCTAAAGGGGAATTTGAAGTCTGGAAAAGCAGTACTCAGCAGCCCATTCCTTCAGGAAAGCACACCTCACACCTTCTCATTAAACTTCTCAGCACACCTGTGAGGCCACGATGACCTCGCTACCCGTCTGTCTTCCCTTTTTACAGTCGGGAGCCAAAAGGGGCTTTCTGGTGCCCTATTCCTTTTTCTGCTCCAGGCCACAGAGAAGGAGTCTGATTTTCAGGATTTTATGGCTCCTCACCCTGTACTCAGACCCCTGTTTACCTGTTTCATAGGGGAGCTGAGAGAAGTAATTATTGCTCCTGGGAGCTTTGAAGGTCGGCATGCTCTGTGACAACAGAGGAGCTGAATATGGTGATTAGCAATAATAGTAAGTGTGATTAGCAGGGTTTAGTACTTTTGAAAAGAGGAAATGGCCCTGCAACTGTTTTTCCAGCTTCTCAGGCTCCCTCCATTATTCGTTTTGCATTTAAAGGGGATCCAATGACAGGGTGGGGTGGGCTTGGGAGTTGCCCCATGTCATGATCACAGGCCAACCTTGGTCCAAGATGGTGAGAGAGCACAGGTAAGTGCTCACATTGGGTGCTTCGTACTTAGTATTTCTTGAGACACCTGATCTGGCCCCTGCCTCCCTCCTCTGATCCATTCTCCCGCTAGTTGTCTATGTCAGGACACACTGGCCCTCTTTTCCTTCCTCCAGTGTGCTCTTTCCAACCCCAGGACTGTTGCACATGCCAGTAGCCCCTCTACCTAGAAAGCCTTCCTCCTACCCATGACATTTCACTGAGCTGATATGAGTGCACCCTGTTCTCTCCGTTCCGTGCTTCTGGGTGCTCTGTACTTCTCTTTGGCAGCACAGACATTTACTCAGTTCCTGCCTCTCCTGCTACATTGGGATGGGCACAAGCACAGATCAGAGTTCATCCATGAGCCAGTTCATTTTACACCATTCTCTATACTAAGTTCAACAATATACTCAGAAGGAGATGTTGATTCCGCACATTTCACTTAGCCAAACTTAGGGCAAGCAAAGAGTGGTAACATATCCTAAGTGCAAATCAATGCAAAATCCCTCCCTCACCCCTCCAGGTGGGCCTGCATTCCCAGAGCTGCAGCATCCTGGGAACCGGAAGCCTGTGGAGGTATTCCCCTTCCACATCTTTTCTTGTTTAAATTCCATTTTTTGGATACAAATGGGCATGGACACGTCTGTGCTTTCTCCACCCTTTGGCCACATGGGGTATGCCTGAGACTTGAAGTGGGCCAATAGTAATGTCCACCCCTGGCCACAGTGGTTTGTCCAAGGCACGCACATGACTCATGCCAAGCCAAACATGGCTTCCTTGGGATAGTTCACGCTGTAGGAAACAAACCTCTCTCTCCTCTCTGATAAGAAGCTGAGGAAAATGGACGCCTAGCCTGTACATATATCAGTATATGTTATGTTTCACAAATTAAAAAAGACTGCAAGCCTGGAGCTTCAGTAACCATGGTGCCCACCACATGTAGGAAGGTCATGAAGAAAAGGAGAAACTGAGGTAAATACGTAAGAAGTCAGAGAGGAGGAAGACAGAGGGACCAGCAGCTCTTAGCTGTTTCAGAGGCTGGCTCCACCCCGCTCTTGGTCTAGCAAATAAAGTCCCCTTTTGGGCTAAAGCTACATTGAGTTTGGGTTTCTTTTACCTGAACTGACTCACCACCAAGGAATAAAAATAATATTTCTTATTTTATTTAAGCCCACTTCGTTCCACAAAGGGTTTTAAAGCTAACATCCTTCCTTTGTCTTACATTTTTTAAATTTAGGATTTATTGCTTCACTCAAGGTAATCTCTCAATTAGTTTTGTGAGGTAAGCCGAGCAAGTATTATATAATTCATCCATTTTACAGATAGTATAACTGAGATCCAAAGAATTTAAGGGACGTAAGTCACATAGAGAATAAATGGCAGAGCCTGGACTGGAGTCCAGGTTTTCTTATTTTTCTCTCATTTTGCTAATAAATCATGACTATAAGCACTAAAAAACAGTTTGAGTGCTTAGGTTCACCAGTTGGATTCCCACAGCTTCCAACTGTTAGTAATTAGGCCCCTTTAAGAAGAACAACAACTTCATAATACAATAGCATTTGCTAGATATATTACCAAGAAGTAATAAAAGTTAAAGACCAGCACAAAGTCCTAGGAGTCTGTCCAGGTTGAAGTAATGTGTTTAATGTCAAAGGGATACCAAGGTCCTGACTTGTTTCTAAGGAAGCCAGGGTGCTCTGAGCCCAGTGGAAGGAAATCCTGGGTGGATTCGCTGAGAAAGCTTCCACTGGTGTTGAGAAGCGGCAGGAGGTAAGAAGGGGGAGACTGGAAAAGATTCTTCTTTCCTTAACTGAGATGTAAAAGGCAGATGGGAAGTTGGAAACCATAGCCGTAAAGCCAGACAAACTCAAGTTCAAATCTGGCTTGTACCAAGTACTGCTGAGTCCCTGGGCAAGTCATCAAATCTCTTTAAGCCTCTGTCTCTTCATCTGTAAAATGGGAATAATAATACCTTCTTTCAAAAGGTATGTATATAATAAATCGTGCATATAAAATCACCCAACAGTGCTGGTACACAGTAGTTGCTCAATAAATGTTTCTCGTTCTGTCGCAGGAGTCATGTTCACACTTTGTCCTCCATAATGAGAATCCAGTAGGAAACACCTGTGTGACCCAAGGCGGAGCAGGACATGGCACACTGTGATTCAGCAACTGGACCTTCCCCATGTGACCCCAAGTGCCTTCCCCGGCCTTAAGGCCCCTTGGCCTTTTCCTCCTCCCACGCCACTCAAACCATCCAGGCTGTCCTTCTTGGCCACAAATCTCATCCTTCCTGCTCCGCCTGCACCTCACTGCATTCCCAAGCAGACTGTTTTCCTGGACGGTTGAGATGTCAGTTAGGCTTGCCCTGAAAGAGACTCTAACAGGGTGTCCTTTCTGCAAAGAGTATTATCTCTTCCAACAGAGAAAAGGGAAGGAAGCAGAAAGGAAAGGTGGGGGAGGGTTTGCAGGATGGAAAAAAAGAATAGAGGAAATATAAAAGACTTATTATTTCAAGGGCTTTCCCCAAGCACATATTAATAACCATAGGAAAAGACTGGACTACATTAAACATCATATTTACCAGTTACTATACCCAGGTTCTCTATTTTTGGAATCTTCTACCACACACCCTTTTGTCCTATGGCCAAAATGCTACATAGCCTTCAAGGCTCAGCTCAAATGCTTTTTGACTTGTATTAATTAATTCTTATATTTGACTAATACCAGTTGAATTCCAGCTACATGCCAAACACTGTGCTGGGTACTGGGAATATAGCGGTGACCAAGACAGACGTCGCCCTGTTCTAATGTAGCTTTGAGCCTTGCCTGGTTCCCTACTAAAGACAGTATGTGGCCCGTCTCTCTGCTCCCATAACTGTTGTTGCTGCTGTCACTGTAATTGTTTTTATGTCTTCCTTCCCTTTTTAAAAAGCCTGTAAAATAGCGTGACCAATTCGTCTAAGTTTGCTTGGGACTTGCCTGGATTTAACACTGAAAGTATCATATCCCAAGAAATGTCTATATATATATATATGAAAATCACTCAATCGTTCATTCTCCAAATATTTACTGAGCACCTAATTGCTATAGTATAATTCCCGGTTACCTCTGTTTTATATCTCTCCCACTGTACTGCAAGTCCCTGGGGTTGGAGCCCAAGTCTTCTGTCTCAACCTTGTATTCCTAGGCCCTGGCACAGTGTCTGACATGTAAAAGTAACTTAATTTTATGCAAACCACTGTGTTTGTATTGAGAAACAGTGTAAGTTTGTGTAGAACAATTTTAAAGTATGTGTTCCTACAATTTATAAACAGAGATTTCTATCTAGTATCTAGTTGGGAATATTTAGCAAGTAATAAGATCCATTAACAACCCTCCTCCTCTTCTAGTCTCCCTCTAGCCGCTCCAGCAGATGAGGTGTCTCTCAGCAGTTGTGGCAGCTTAAAGGCTAAAAGTCACACGTATGCAAAAACCAGCATCGTTCAATCCTAGTTATGTCTTTAGATGATCCTCGTTTTAACTGTAATCTGACTTGAAATATAAATCTCTGTAGCTTCCATCCATTGGTTGTGTTCCTTCTAGCCAGAGACACAAAACACAAACCCAGACTCCTTCCAGTATTAGAACAACATTCTCATGCTTCTTACTTCTCACCCCATCCCACAACCCACATATACGCCAAATTCTTAGCCATTCTAATAGTTCTTTCAACTGTGGCCAAGGTGATAGGATTTTAGTGAGTTTACCACTCACTAGCTGTGTGACCCTAAAAGTAACCTCACTTCTTTGATCCTTAATTTGATCGCTAGCAAAATAGAGAGACAAATACATAATACACAGGATTAGATTTGGGACCAAGAGTGTTAAGAAATAGGAAATTGCTTTTAAAAACTATTGAAACTTTTCAGGTATCAGTTGGATTTTTCTCTTTTTCTCTAAAGTATTAATAGATTTTCTAAAGTTATGTCTATTTTACTTTTCCCCCAAAGAGCCATCTCATGAGTTTATTTATAAATTCAATTTTGTTGATTTTCTAATTCAGTTAATATCCTTGTATGTTTTATAATCATGCTTTTCTTGTTTTTGTTTGTTTGTTTGTTTTGAGGGCAGTGTCACTGGCCCTCATATGTGGGACCGAACCAGGGCCGCTGGCTTCCCAAGCCAGCGCTTAACCACTGTGCCACTCGGCCGGCCCTTGGTTTTGTTGCCTATGTTTTAAATTCATAGGTGAGACATTTAGTTGCTTTCTTTTCATTTATTCTTATTTTTAAGTGACAGCAAGAAGGACATGAATTTACCTTTGAGTATGGCTTTGGCTGCACTACATACATTTTCAGGTCTGGTGTTCTCACTTTTTGTTTCTAAATAGTATACAACTGTATATGTTTTAAATTTTCTTCTCTGAGTTTATATTATTATCATCTTATGCTTAGCAGTACAATTTGCCCTTACTGACCCAGGAGCACCTGTTGTTGTTATCATTATACTGAAGCCACAGTATTACAATTTTCTGTAAGCAGCTTTCTCTCTGACATATTTTAAGACAAGTACATCATGGCTGGGGGAAAAAAGGTAGGGAGCTTTTGTTTCCTCATCATGAGAATATCAGCCACAAAATATTAGCAGCTTTTCGGATTCAGACATTTGTCATTAAGTACATTTCTAGAATATTCTCAAATCTTCCTTCAATTCCACCACGAACTAAAGAAATCAACAATCTTGTTGAAAGAGCAAGTGAGCACTAGCCAATGGCCCTGGCCTTGGCTTATGGATTATGTTACCAGGGTTGCAGTCTAAACATTAGTCTCCCTTTAAGCTTAACATAAGGCCCAATTTCTCCCTGCAGCTTTCATAAACCACCTCAACACAGGGAGATCTCTCCTTTTTCAGATCATACCCTGTGTGCACAAGACTAGGACTCCCGGACTAGACTGTAAGCTCCCTGAGAGTGAGACTATGTTATTAACCTCTTTTCATCCTTCCTTATACTCCCAAGCATCTATCTCCAATAAATATTGTGATTGTTTGATTACAATTCTTACAGAAGGCCTCCTAAGACAGAATGTAACTGTGAAATTCAGGGTAATAAATTTTAAAGCAACAAGTAGCAAAATCAAGGACCTTTGAAAACCCTTTAAGAAGATTGTGACTAATACTTTGAATGCATGCTTTGAGGAATAAAAACAGTGGTATCCCAAATATAAAGAAAAACAAAAATGACACATTGATATTTGTCCAACTAGAGCTACCTGTGGGCTCACGTTCTGCCAGGTATGGCGGTAATGTCATTGGGGTCCAACATGATTCTAACAACGTCTGACATGTGCAAAATATTTTACAATTCACAAAACTCTCCCATGTGCAAGCTCATATGAGGCATAAGACAAACCTGTGAGGAAGGCAAGTTAGGGGCTTTTATGCCCATTTTGGAAAATTAGTGTTTGGGGTTGAGAAAAGATTGGCTACATTTACCCAAGGTCACAAAGCTAGTAGGTAGTTGGAATAGAATTAAGCCTAGATCTTCTTTTCCCTCATTCTGTATTCTTTAAGCTACAGCTACTCTAAATTGTTTTGGGAACTCATGAAATAGCTCTCTGCATTCAGTCATCAGTTTCAATGACTAGATAGATGTTCACTCACCAAAATTTCCTTTGGATATCTACATATCTGAAGATACCAGAGGAAAGCACAGCCACTGCCCTCAAGGAACTCACAGACAAGCAACCTGATCACTATAATATGCATGACAAATCAGAATTGCTGCAAGTGCTATGAGAGACTTAAGACAAATAATAAGGATAATGACAGGTAACATTTTTTGAGCACTTACTATGTGCCAGGGTCTGTCCCAAGCACTTTGCATATAGGCTGGGTAGCATTATGCACCATACTGCCTAGCACACAGCAATAATTTAAGAGCTGGCAGTTATTATTATTATTATTATAGGTTTTAAAAATAAAGTTAGGGACTGTTATTTTAAAAAGAGAAATACTGAAAATTTAAATTATCCAGAGCAACATAGTAGGGGAGCAACTAACTATATGAGGAAATCAGAGCCAAGGGGGTGAGGCTGGAGCTGGACGTTGAACAATTAAGGGCTCACAGACCAGAGGGAAAGGAGATTCCAGGTGGAGCAAGGCCACTTGCAAAGACATGGGCCCTGAGCAGCAGGGAAGGCAGAGGCAAGGAAAGGGGACATAGCCCTTTGAGCAGCCAGAGACGACATACAGAAAAAAGAGGGTGGCCTCCAGCCAGAAAGCGGCAGAAGGGTGGTGCTCTCCCTGCGCCTGACCAGGCACTGAGGGTGAGGTACAGATTTTCCAAGACCATTTGTTTGTAGGTTACATTTTTCCTGAACAGAATCCAAATTCCTTTGTTTGCGCAGAGAGCACCATAGTTTCCAAAGAAAAGAAAAAAAAAACAAGACTTCTTGGTCCAAGGGCTTTCCCTGAGAAATATCCTAATGGCTATGGGCCAAAACAGGGTTCCACCGAGCTCTGCACTCAGGGAACAATAGAACAGCAGGCTGCCATCTCCCTCAGAAACTGCAAGAAAATGGGAATTTAAAGTCATTCCCATGGGCTGGCCGAATGGCGGTGGTTAAGCGCTGGCTTGGGAAGCCAGCGGCCCCGGTTGGGTCCCACATATGAGGGCCAGTGACACTGCCCTCAAAAAAACAAACAAACAAAGTCATTCCCTAGGAGACTGCTTAAATACAAGTAATATGTCCTGTTGGTTCCGCCCCAACCAAAGCCCCCTACTTGAGATGCCCAGAATATGGCATGCAGTGGGAAGGCTCTGTGCCCTCGCGGGCGTGGTCACGTGTGCCCAACGGCCCTTCCTCCTCCTCCCTGCTTGGCGTGGTCCTGCTCATCTTGCAAGACCAGCCTAAAGAGTCCTCTCTGGGAGCACCCCTAAACCTCAGCCCTGACACCAGGGTGGGAGGGGGCTTTGCCCTCGGAGCTCCTACAGAGCCATGAACCCACTTCTGTCTGCAGTCATCTCACTGCGTTGTAATCACAGCACACCCGCTTCCCCGCCTTCACCTTCCAGTCTCTCTCAGTGCTGTGAGCCAGTGGTGAACCAAAGATGGAGAGGTAGAAGCACTCCACCCTGGTTGCAGGTAATCAAGGGGTACATTGTCTGTAGCAAAATTTAAAAAAAATAATAAAGTAAAATTGAATGAGTCAGTCTCTTTTTTTATTGTTATAATATCATGTGCAGGCAATTCGGAACAATGTCAGGAATAAAACACTCTTCCTCTCCGGGGCAAATGGTATGTGGGCAAGTGGCAGGCTCCTTAGTATGCCACTCCTATGCATACGTTCCAATTCCTTTTGCTGAGGAAGAGAATATGCTGCCAATGATAGAATGTAACGCTGGGTGGAGGCTTCAGTCAGTCAACAGTTAGTCATTAAGGCTCATATGTGTGAGGGACCATGTACTATATATCCAGTCTTCCCACCAACCCCTAAATACATGCATCTTTATTTGGTTATTTGTCAAATGAAGAAACTGAGTCTCAAAGTCATTAAATGATTTGTCCCGGGCCCTACCACAAGGAAGTGGTAAAGGTTACATTCACACCCAGGCCTCTGCAGCCCAGCACCTGTGCTCTTTGCTGTGCCTAGAACAGCAGGTCCACCCCACACCAGGGTCTAGGACTGCCAGCCACACATCCTCTCCTTAAGGAGTTCACAGCCTAATGGAGAAAGGAACTCATGCGACTCACCATGATTCAGCTCAGCATATGACAAGTAGCTTTAGAAATAAGCCAGGCCAACCCCCAACTAGGGCTGCCTCACTGAAGATCCAAGTGGGGGAGGAGGGTTGGCAAGGGAAGTAACCAGCACTGATTGAACTTGTACCAGATGCTGTTCTGGACCCTTACACACACTCTCCTGCTAGAGTCTCACTGCAGACACTTCTGAAGTGAGTCTCATTGTCCCAAGTTCTCAGAAGATACTCAGAGATGCTAAAGCATTCATCCACCCAGAGTCACACCATTAGAGTGGGGACTTGAAGAGAAGCTTCTCTGTCTCAAAAAGCCGGTGCTCTGGGCACAGCAGCACCCTGAAGTCTTCTCAGTGACTAGGCAATGTCAATGACAAAGAGGACAAGGAACAGAAAAATAGCAATTCCTTATTTTTCTTTTGGCATTTTATAATTCACAAGATGCTTTCTCATCCATTGTCTTACTGAGTCCCTTAGAATCTGGCAGGACAGGTATTAGCTCCATTTTACAGATGCAAAAATGGAGGCTTTTGTAAAGGTTCTGGTGTGCCTTCAAAAGCCAGTGTCAGCAGCTATTCTTAGGAGAGCCATCAGGTGCTGTAGCAGCCTGGCCTTGGGTGGGTATAACTCTGAGCTGTCACCCGAGTTCCCTAGCAGGATTAAGCTGAGCTCCCTGTCCCCTGCATGGGGCATTTTAGTGCCATCCCCAAATGACACTGGAAGTTCAGTTAAACCAATCTTGGGATGGATTTGGCAGAATCCTTTTTAAGGAATAAACACTAAAATGCCACCTAATTTAGAAAGAGAAACTCACTGACTTTGTTGTAGTTTGATCATTTAAACACATTTAAAAGATCATATTGTTCTTATTTTTTGCTAAAAAATAAATAAATAAAAGCCTTCATTTGTTGCTGACTAAAAACTATAAAAATCTGACCAAGACATTCAGTCCGATTTCCAGGATAAGTCATGCTCCATTCATTCATTCACTCACAGCTGGGTTGAACTGAGAACAAACTGCCATGGCTAATCTTATCTCACCTACCAAATTACCATCTGACCCTAGCAGCTGCCATTAAGAACAACCCAGAACCTACCCCAGCTACTGTCCATGTTATCACTTTAGCCATCTTATTCCTCTAATGTTTCCAGCTTCTTTCCACCTCAGGACCTTTGCACTTGCTGCTCCCTCTGCTTGGAATGCCCTTCCCACAGATCTTCACCTGACTCCCTCCCTCACTACATTCACAGCTGTCAAATGCCACTTCTTCAAAGACCCTTTCTGGACCCCACTTCATCTGTCTTTCATGGTCTTGATCTTTCTGTATAATAGTAATTATCAGCTGAACTGATATATTTATTACTTACTTATGTATAATCTTTCTCCCCCAGGAGAGTATAAATGCCAAGAGAGAAGATATTTTGTCCCACCTTGCTCACTGCTATATCCATGGTACCCAAAATAGCACCTGGGAGATAACAGGCAAGATATTTTGAATAAGCAAAGAATGAATGAAAAAACTTCTCCTCCCCAGCCTCTTGTTTATAAAATAAAACCTTTCCAGGAAAAGACTACAAAGGCAAAGGCCTGGAAACTGGGAGATCCATAGCTTCAATCCCATGGTCAAGTTTCTGTTACCTGTGGCTCAAGGAGCAAAAGCAGTGGCTCACCACTGCTTCAACAGAGGACGGCTGTCCCTGAAAGCTTACAGCCTGGTTGAAGACTTAGGACTATTAAAATAAAATAATCTGAGAGTGACATTCAATGTGTGTTTGTGTGAACATGCGCACACATATATTTATTTTATACACATTTACTAAGTGCTTGCTATACGCCATCCACTCCTCTGAAAGAATACAGAGGTATGATTCCACCCCAACCACCACAATTTAGGTAGCAGTGGGATGCCCAGGGAGGTCATGAGAGAGAGAGAGAGAGAGAGAGAGAGAGAGAGAGAGAGAGAGAGAGAGAAAGAGAAACAGAGAGACTTGTAAACAACATTTAAGGATTAACAACGCCAGGAGATACTTCTACATTAAGCAAGCAGAAGAAAAGGCATCAGCCCCCTTTATTTGGCTATAGGTGCAAGTCCAGGAAACTTCCTTGGGGGAGCTGCATTTCAGCTGCACCTTGATGAACAGAAGTTCACCTGGCAAATAAGGGAGGAGGAGGAGTAAGGCCCATTCCAGGCAGAGGAACAGTCTGAGCACTGGCCTGGAAGAATGACACCTTCTGGAACTACAGGTGATAAAGTTGGTCTGAAGTGTGGACCCTTTGCTAGAGCGTGGTGAGAGGCTGAGCTTCGAGGGGTGAGCAGTGTTTCGACAAAAGACACTGCATTTGGAGTCAGACAGACCTGAGTTCAAGTGCTGATGATGTTACTAACAAGTCATTCCTCTGGGCTCAAGTTCCTGGGAAGTAAATGACCCAGGGAGAGGAGCCACAGACCAGCAGCTCTCCACTGGGGTGGGTGTGGGGGGGTGGAAGTGAGGCGCCAGAGCCAGAAGCTCTGGGCAGGCTTATTTTTAAAAAAAAAAACAAAATGCCGGAGTTTGTCCCTTTGCTTTGATATTTTGAATCATGAGATTTAAATTATTTTGAATTTGAAACTCATTACAAGATGGCATGAGGTTTTTGTTTTTACCTGGAAGGACCTGGATTACAGAGTGGGCAGAGAAACCCTGGCTGAGGTGACTCTTAAAGTCCCCTCTAATTCTAGCCTCCAGTTCTAAGATGATCAACAGCTGGGCATATGGGGAAAGTGGAGCAGTGCAAGTGATTCAGACGCTGAACTTGAAGTCAGACTCAAATTCCACCTCAAGACTCTGCCCCTTATTCTCTGGTGAGATTTGCAAGAGCATGAATGTCTTAGAGTGTCAATTTCCTCTTCTGTAACATGATATTTTCTTCACAGGCTTATTGTGAGGTTTATTTGAAATAATGGACTTGCAAGCAATTGGCACATAGTAGGTGCTCAACAAATGTCGGTTGAGTATAAAGTTTTAACTGCATCTCATTCCCGAATCATAATATGGTAGCTTTCCCTTGAGTGCCTACCATGTGCCAAAAGCGCTCCACAAGCTGTCTCATTCATAAGAAGAAACTCACGATTTAATACTATGTAATCAATTGAGTTCACTGAATTGTCTAAAGGTGGCTTTGACCTTAAGAATACAAACATGATGAATGATGGGAACTTAGGATATGCTGCCTGGAACCTGAGCAGGCTCAAAATCTTTTAAAATTAAAGCTGTTTTTTATTACTCTGGAAACCTACCCACTGCACGTTTTCATTTCCAACCATTATGCTTTTTTCCCCTTACTTTCCACATTTAACTCAAGGCTTCAAATGCAAAGCCAAGCTTGAAATAATTGTAACGTTTAAGCAATGAATGTAACGACAGCTTACACTTGCATCACAGGAAAATCTACATTCTAAATTTAATAGCTTTAGCCATTTACAGCAAGAATTATCACAGGGACCCCAAAGAGGGAGGGTAGAAGAGGGAGACTCCTGTACCTTTGACTAAAGATGTCATAGTCATAAAGCTGTTTTGGAAATGATTAAGTGATAAATACAGTAAATTCACCCTCAGTTCTGGGAACCCCACAGCACAGACAGTAACTCTCAGAGGCAGAAGCAATTAATATTATTAAAAGGTCTAAACGTTAAGTGTGTGCTGTTTCGGTCTATTTAACTGGAAGATCACTAAGTACAGGGAAAGAAGAACTCAGCACCTGCCAGACACCAGCTGCTTTATCACCTAAGGCACCCAATGTCCACGCTCTATCTAACTCTATCTCAGTACTCTTAACTGTACACAAAAAAAATACAGGAAGAGGGAAACTACCAATGTTGAACACCTCCTGTATACAAGGTGCACACAGTATGCATAACAAGGTGCATGCAATGCTTAGGCACATGTAAGGAAGGCCAATAAACTCAGAAAGGAGACCCTAACCTTTGTTGAGGAGGCAACTGTGTGATGTTCTTCCTGGCTGTGTCCCCATGGCCTAACCATAGTGCCTGGTACATCAGGGAGGGGTTAGGAACATGGAGTATGGAGCCAAATTTTATAGATGCAAATCCTATTTAGTAGCTGTGTGACCTTAGATAAATCACTTAACCTCTCTTGTGACATGGGATAACAGTAACGCCTCTCTCATACTGTAATTGTAGACTTAAATGAACTAATAAGTACAAAGTGCTTAGATAGTGCTGGCAAATAATGACAGCGGCAAACATAACCACTTGTGGACTTGCAGGTGCTGGAGAGCTCCTCTGTCCTCACCCCCAACCCGCCCCCAGAGATGTAAAGTATAACAAAGCTCCCTTTTCCAGGTTGAGGAACTGAAGAAAGTACACCTGCCCAGGTCACCCAGTTCTTAATTGGCCTGAGAGGCCTACCCAGGCCCGCCTACCTCTCACAGCAATTACATGAGGTAAGTGTTGCTAATCCCCATTTTACAGATGCAGAAACTGAGAGTGAGAGAGGTTAGGTCATTTTCACAAGACCTTATAGTTAACAAGTATCAGGGCCTGATTTCAGCCCAGGCCTATTGACCTGGCTGTCCCCACACGCAAGGGGCGGGCCATTGGTCCCAGGGGCCTGGGTTGAGCAGGCCCGCCAGCAGTCCGACGAGTCCTCCTAGCCCCTAAGGGGTTGGGGGATGGGACCAGGATCGGTCTAGCTGGCGGGGAGCACGGGCGGTGGTCTCCCTGAGCTGGCAAGCTGCGCGGGGCGGGTTGACAAAGAGCAGCTAGAGCAGGATGTCTCCGAGCTCGCACCGCGGGAACCCCGGCGGTGGCCCCGCCTGCGCGGGCGTCTGGGCTCTCCACCCGCCACCCTCCCCAGCCGTCGCCCGCGCGTCCTTTTCGCACGTAGCCCCAGCCGCGCTGCTTGCCTGCGATTACCCAGAATCGCCCCCACTTGTCTGGCTGAGTGACAAAGATCAACAGTAGATGTCCCAGCAAAGCTATCTGCAGACAGGACCCCAGACCCCCAGCAGAAAGTAGCCCAGGCGGGAGTCTGGAAATCTCGGTTCCCCTCCTGCTCTGCCTCTCGCTCGCCGAGGGACTCGGTTTGGGCCCCAGCTTTATTACCATTTATGCCGATGATGTCAACATTGTTTCTGCACGATCGAACCAAGGGGGAACGGTGTGGAAACAGCCTGAAATTTCTTTGAAGTCGCCTATTTTCAGCTAAAATAATACCAAGAATTTTATATTCTTCCCCATCATTATGTGTTTTACTAAGAATCTATACTTTTTTTTAATCTGCAAAGGAGTAAAATTGTCACGCAGGAAAAATAATCTGTGGTTTATCCTCTGGTTTAAGTCATTCCGTTTGAGACACCGATGGAAGCTCTGGAAGGCCTTTGCTTTTCCCACTGCTCTGTTATTCTGACTCGGTATGGTTATTTTTCCGCTTTGTTCTTCCGGTTAAGACCTTTACAATCTCACTGATTGGCGGGGGAGGGGGAATGTTTAGGAAAAGACTGGGTTTTGCAACCAAATATATTCGTTTAGAATTTCTCATTCTGTGCCTTTTTTTGGCCTGTGGGACGTTGGTCAAGCGAATTCAATTTGGGAAGTCTCAGTCTCGCGTCTGTGAAATGGGGAGAATACTCCCTGCAGGATTGCTGGGAGAATTTGGGATGATGGGCCTGTCAGGTGCTGGGATGATGGATGAAGGTGCTAAAGGGTTGGGAACACTAACGGTCTAAGCCTGGATTTCCTCCCTCTTTTGGCCCCAGATCCCCCACACCTGCAGGAGAGCTGGGTGTGGCTGGCTCCCAGACTCCTGAAGCCTGCAGGGAGGCGGTGGCACCGGTTCCCTCCGCCTCCAAGGGCCGGTTAGGCAGGCGGGACCCGCGGCAACTTGCAAGCGGAAGGCCTTGGGCATTATTTACACAAAAAGCAGCCGGTAGAGCTTGCCTTGTATGGACGAAATGCTGGCAGGCCGGAACATAGCTGGGGGAGGCAGTAAGTGGAGACCTATGCCTGATAGGAATCTGAATAAATAAAATACCTGAATGAAAGAATGTATTGAAATGCCCTCCTAGGGTCACAGGAACACCACCCAAAGGCGGCCTTCGGAATCCTCCCAAACGTCCCATCCCGTTTGATAGTCTGGCAAACAGAAGCTGAAATGGTGGCCTCCTGCCACCCAGATCCCACAATCCCAGGTTTGCCTGTGGGGCTTGACTTCCTGGGACAGGAGCAAGAGCTGAATCCTAAACAAAGAAGGGAAAGGGAACTCCGCTTTGTGAGCACCTACTATGTGCTAGTCACTGTTCCTTTGTCATTTCATAGACTTCTCACACCAGCTTTGAGGAGGACATTCCCATATTGGGTAAACTTGGGCTCAGACAGGCAAAGTCACTTGCCCAAGAACACAAAAGCTCGCAAGTGGACCAGCTGGGATCAAACAACTCTGTCTCAGGCTCTTTCCCCCAAACACCCTGTCCTGGGAAGGCATAACACAGACGGTTGCAACATCACGAGAGCAGAGCGATTACCCAGCTGTTTCTGAGCGCCTTCCCTTCTCTCATTTTCCTTCACCTGCCCACTAGATGTCCAAAGCCTCTTCCAATCTACCTGTCAGCTAATTCAATCCTGCTCCACCTGCTTGGCTGATTTAGCAGCCGGAAGTCACACACCCAGTGACCACTGACTTAGAGCCCCTAGTCCTATCATTGCCAAAGCCAGTGTCGCCCTGCAGGACAGAGGGGTGCGCCCAGGGAGCGCATTTCTCCTACCTCTACAGAACTCACCAGGCTGCATCCGGTCTGGGAGCAATGGAAACTGGTTCAGCTGCCCCCTTCCCGGCAGGGCCCTGCCCACGCTCACCCCCGCAAGGCCCTGAACAGGTTTCTTCACTTTCCCTGGCCCAGTTCCTGCCCGGGGCAAGGAAGGGAAGCTGGTTGGTTGCTCAATATGCCTGAGGATTGTTCTGGCTCTCATGTGATTTGTCTACCAGCCATCAGCCATGTGGGGCCAACTCAAGCCACCCAGCAGCACATGCAGTGGCTCACGCACCCAGGTCCATTCAACAAACCCTTAGGGTTCCTTATGTGACATATGGGCCTTGTGCTCTGGGTGGGCGGTCCTCTGGGTCCATCCAATAGTGAGGGAGTGTGGGAGGAGACTGTCAAGCTTGTCCTAGGGCTGGGACACTGACCTCTCACTGGCTCACCATCAGAGCAATGTCCTTCAGAAGACTTGCGCAGAAGTCCCAGCTCCTTTGCTTTAGACCTCTTGGCCAAGAGGAAAGCTTAGGCAGAAAAGAAAATCCAGGCAAGCAAGGGATTTATTCACAAATATTCATTGAGTGCCAGGCACTGTACTAGGCCCTGGGGATTCCACGATGACCCATGCACTATCCCTGCCCTTACCAGTGTCAGCTTAATGAGGAGTCAGACAGGTAACAAGCCATCTTAATATGTGCCAAGGAAGCATTTCCAGGAGTGCATCTGGGAGAAGACCCTAAGTGGGGCAGGTGAGGGGTCAGGAGGCATTAGGAAATCCTGTCTCAGACTTCAAACACTGCCCCTTTCCTTCCTCCTTCTGCCTTTCTGCACACACGTGTGGAGGAGCTGCATCATGCTAAGCGCTCAGGGAGCAGCTGGTGGTTTTCAAGGGAGAACAGCCCATGGTGCCAGGGCGGAGTGTGAAAAGGCCAAGGCTCTAGCTGCAGCCACTTACTCTGTGCCCGTTGTGATTCATATCATTTCTCTGAACTGTGGCTTCTTTATGTGTAAAAGAGAAATAATGATAATACTTGCATTAGTGAATGGAAATCTACTGTATTATTTTGTCATGGTTCACACTCTTCTTCTAATCCTCATGACAACCCCCCATGTGGTTGGCAGTGCAGATAACTTCATACCTACTTGATAGACAAGAAAACTTCCTTAGACAAATGAACAGGCTCAGGATGGTCTATGTCTGGTAAATGCTCAAGGCCAGGCCCCTGGGGAGGAGTGACCTGTTAAAATAGGGGAGATATTATGACCTTCACCGGCCCTCTCTGAAACCCCAGAGGACTGATCGAGACTGAGCTGTCTGGGGAACTTCCTTTGACCGAAATCCTGTCAGCTAGACCCAAGTAGCAGCCAGATAATACAAACAGCCACACCTTCCCTCAGCATTTTTGCCCCAACTTGCACTTCATGCCAGGGGATTTCTCTTTCAAGGACTATGTTTTAAAATGGGAGATGATATATGCTAGTTAGACACCTACTATATGCTAGGCACCACACCAGGCATGATCATGTTGGTTATTTCATCTTATGTGAGACATGGAAAGTAGACAGGGAAAGGGGAGGGCGGGGAGTAGGAAGAGGAGGGGGAAGCAACTTACCCCAAGAACTCTCCACAATATAACTTGAAACACGCACATATAACCCTGCTTGTTCTTTCTCAAATGCAAATGTGATGATGTTACTCCAATTCCCTTGCTGCAAGTCTCACACTGCCTTTATACAAAGTCCATACTGCAAAAAGGCATATTCAGCTTGCCACATTATCACATGTGCTGTGCTCACTTATCTCCTGGCCTTTGCACATGCAATTCCTTCTTCCTGGAATGCCCTTCCCAGCTCCTTACTTCCTTTCCTATTTTTAGTTGATTAAATACTATTCATCTTTCAGCTCTCAGCTTTAGATGTCATCTTCTCCAGGAAGCCTTGCTTGTCTACCCAGACAGGACTAGATCTGTCTGCACTCTATTGTATCTCTTTCATGGTCTGTTCCACTAGATGGTAAACTCCTTAGGGACAGGGGCTGCGTTCTGTTCCTGTGTCCTCGACACCAACCACAGTGGGGCTCATAGCAGGCATTCAATAAATGTTTAATGGATGAATGAGAAGAGGTTGAGCATGAAAATTATCCCTATTTAATAAAGGAGAAAACCAAGTCTCAAAGAGGGCAAAAATGCCTATCTAAGGTCAGACAGCTGAGAGTGGGTGAGTTAAGCTACAGCTAAATCCCTCCAAATCCACTAACTCTCGATTCACTATTTCACTGATATTGAAGAAAATACAACCTCCTTGTAAGTATTCTCATCAAAGTTGTTCCTAGCGCTGGCTTTCAATATTGCAGAGAGGCCAACATTGTGATGTCTTCTTAACAGAAGAGAAAGCTGGTTCAGAGAGGTTGAGTGATTTGCCCCAGATTCCACAGCCTTCAAACTCTAGTCACTCTACAACTCCAAAGCCCAGGTTCTTTCCACCTCCCCAGGCAGCCTTCCGAACATAGTTATGAGACCAAGTCTCAGATGGCTTTACACCCCAGCTTAGCCCTGGTTCTCCTTTGAGAGGATACAGATCGTGAGTCCACGACTTCCCAGGGTCCTCTGGGCTTAGCCCAAGTGTCATGCTAGCACTGGCATTTTCCTCTGGCCATGCTTCTCTTGTCCCCATGGGTTCTAGCATCTGCACTGGCTCCACCTCCAGGGTAAAGACAGGGCATGGGAAGCGGTCCTTGTTCCCAGTAAACGGCCCCCTTGGGAACCGGGCAGGTAGGCGCAGATCCTGGCATTCTAAGATGTCTCAACAAACAAACTCTTTGGCAATTACACACCCTTGGCCAGAGCTCCACCACCTTTTCTGACTCCTAGGAACTGCTCCCAACTCTAGGGTCACCCCACGAGCTTCCCTAAGGTACTTGCACTGATTCATCTGTGTGGTGACTATTTGCCCATCTGTGGCATGGCTCTTCTACCTAACAGTGCCCCTGTGGAGCCTTGGCACTTCTTCAGCTTGAGCAAGTTCCCCCAAACCATCTATATTATTATAGACTAGAAGTTCCATGTGGACAGGGGCTACATCTGTTTTGTCATTTTACACCAGGGGTGGGCAAACTTTTGAGATGGAAGAGCCAATCCTGTCGCTCACAACAATTTAAAAATTATTCGAGAGCTATAAAACAAATGAAATCACCATTATGTGAATAATATCCTTTAAAAATTTTATAAATGAAGGGCCGGCAGAGTGGCGCGGTGGTTAAGTGCTGGCTTGGGAAGCCACCGGCCCCGGTTCGGGTCCCACATATGAGGGTCAGTGACACTGCCCTCAAAAAAAAAAATTGATAAATGAAACTATGATAGTTTTATTTTCATTTTCAATTTTACTTCAGAGCCACACGTACATACCCAAAGAACCGCATGTGGCACACGAGCCAGTTTGCCGACCCCTGTTCTACACTCACCACCTACTGCTACTCCTGACACATAGTAGGCCCTTACTAAATATTTGTTGAGTGGTTAAATAGCTAAATATAAATAGCTCTATTCATCTCTTAAAAGTTGCTGTCAGTCCTCCACTTAGAGTCAAAGGGGCCACAGAGGAAAACAATCCTACTCTAATTCTCTCATTTTACAGAAAGGGAGAACCAGACAGGAGATACATACACAGTTCAGGGCAGAGTCCAAAGTACAGCCCAGGACTCCGGACTTTTGCCTCAGCAGCTTCTCTGTGTTAGGACTCCACTCCTAAAGCATGAACATATTCTCATTTCATTTTCACAGCAAGGCTGGGACCAAGAGCAGGGAAGGGAGAGCATTACCATTGCCAAATGGCAGGAGAGAAAACTGGGGCTCAGAGAGGTGTAGTTGAGTAGACCCAAGGTCACATAACCCGAGTTTCAGGCTTTTGCGACCACAGCCCACATTAAGAGCTCATTCTCCCCTAGTCTCTCTCCCCACTGCCCCGTGAAATGAACCTTAAAAGAAATTTGAAAAGACAGGCCCTAAGGTTGCAAAGACCTTTATCTTTATTATTCATTCCATTTCTGGAAGGCTGGGTCCATCTGGCTGCCCAATGCTAAAATTAGGACCATTCAGGTACTTGCAATTTTCATCTTCTCTTAAAGGAGGCTGGTGGCCCAAAAACTTATCTCAAAGGCCAAATATTCTCAAATGACACTGAGGACATCATCAGCTTTCTATGGCGGCACTGGGTGAGTGGGACCAGGGGTCTTTGGGAGACCATCAGAGGCCACTCGAATCTCAGGGGTCCCTCTGGACTTCGTGCACAGCAGGTCTCTCTGACCACAGGCTTAGCTAGGCCACAGTTCCTGCCTTCCCTACCATGGCGGGGGCTACCCCAACAGCCTCGTTCTATGGTGATGGTAGGGGAGGTCTTTCAAGGAGGCCAGGTGTCTTAGAATAAAAGGGAGAAAAAAAGGCCAAATGAATGAGGATGGCTATGTTGTACTCTCCAGACATCTCACTCAGGTGGGCTGGAGTGAGGTTTGTTTTTTGTTGTTTTTTTTAAAGATTTTATTGGGGAATTGGAGGAGGGGAACAGCATTGGGGAATTGGAGAAGGGGAACAGACAAGTTGCTGTCCTTTTGTTCTTCAGTCTAGTTGTGGAGGACATCAGTTCCCTGGCCCATGTTGGTATCATCACTGTGCTCTTCCCAGGTGAGGCAGTCGCTCATGGTGGCTCACAGCAGCTCATGAAAGCCTCATGCCAGCTGCCAGCCATCCTCACTGCCGCCTATGCTGTCGCCAGTGACTCACAGCAGCCCAGCTCCAGGTCGAGCTGTTGTTCACCATCTTAGCTGTAGAGGGCACAGCTTCACTGGCCCTCAGGTGGGATCTGAACCAGAGCCCTGCTGCTCAGAGCTGGCGTCCCAAGCCAACTCCTAACCAACACACCATTCGGCCCACCCCTGGAATGAAGATTTTTATTTCTGGGACAAAGCAGCTCAGCTATTCAATAATGAAAACAAAAAGCATTTTGTTTATTATAGGAGCAAAGGGTCAAAGTAATTATGACGGCATCCTGATTCATGAATTAGAGATAATTTACACCTTTATTGAACAATAAGATGTCCTACCAATAACTTTAAAATGGCAGTGTGGCCTGTTGTTCGGACAGCATTGGGCAGGAGCTGAGTGATCCTGAGCAAATGGCCCCACCTTCCTGAATCTGTCTCCTGGACTGAACAGTGACACTAATGGTGCCCCCTTGGCAGGGTTTGTGGGCATTAAATGATGCCATAATTTTCATCACCAAACACCATGCCTGGCACATAGTGGATGCTAAACAAATATTAATTCCTTGTTTTAAAAAAAGAATGGGGGATGAATGGTTCTTGAAATAGAATTGTCATGGAAAAAACCAGGGCCCCCCCCAGCAAAGTAAAGTTCCACCAGGGCTAGACAGAGCCATTTCCCAATTGTTTGTTCAAGTACCAGCCCTCACACGGCGTGGCTGGCCTCCCACACAGTGGTCTCGCATGCTTCGTTTCCTTTCTCCTTGAGTCAGGCCTCGCCAGCAAAAAATGCATTTAGCCACTCAAAACGCAATCATTACAACTCACCCAGCAGGCACATCGACATGCCTGTTGACATGTGCACACAAATACTAAAAATGCATGCAATGTGATGGAGCTCGATAAAACGTGTGCCTCCCGTCCACACATATTCAATGAAATGGCAGAGCTGAGTAAGGAGCAAGAGCTGGGTGAACCTCGGTTCAAGGCTTTTTCCTTCTTTTAATAATGGTACGGCCTGGAGCAAGTCACTGGAAATGTCAGTCCTCTCATCTGAAAAATGGTAATTACTACAGGTGTTTAGCTTTTGATCTTGTTGCATGGATATGAGGCAGGTATATAAGACAATATAAGACCATGTATATAAAAGAATGGTCTGATAAGCGATTGATGCTTAAAGATAATCATTGCAGAAATGCCAAAAGTCTGCAATGAAAAGAAAGAGGGAGAGTCTAGCCCTGAGCTCACCCTTTTTATGGGGTTTTACCCAATGAAGTGGTGTCTTCTGTTTCTCACCTCCTTCAGAACTTCTTGCCTCTTAACAGTAAGGTTATGACCTTAGCTGGCTTTGCTCTGTCGTGGACCTGTTTTCATTTTGCCTCAACAAAATGAGCCAGCAGGCTACCTGAGTGTGAACACCATGTTTCCCTCTGTCTCCCCACATTTCCCCGCCCCTACACACACAATCCCAAATGCACTGTGCAGAGCTGGGGGAAAATAGGTCCCAGGTGAAGACTAAGAAAGAAGAACCATACTGATTTTCACCTTCAAACCTCTTTCCATGGCCCTAACTCCCTGCCCTCCTTCCTCTGCCTCTTTGAGTGTGGGTGGGTAAAACAGCCATTAGTGAGCAGGAAGGGCAGGGACCAAGGGGGTACAGGAGTGACACTCCAGATCTACTATACATATTTTGGAATGAGAAACAAACAAAGCAAAAAAGTGTTGCAAAAAGAGAAACTCTCTCCCACTTCCCCTCCTCATTTATCTGAAAAACGGTCAGGTGGAGAAGGAAGAAGGTCAAGTGAAACAGTCCAGATCTAAGACAGATTAGAATGTGAGAATCATATTAGCAAGGATTTTGCACAGCACAGAGAGCTTTCCCCAGGCTTGTTCTATTTCACCTCCACACCACCTTGGTGAAGCAGATGCTGTTAGCCCATTCTACAGATGGTACAATGGAGGGTAAGATATGTGTAGCCATTTGCCTGAGATCACACAGATGTGGGGCTCAAAATTGTGTCTTCCTATACCAGATCCCAGGTTCTTCCTGTTACGGGGGATCATGTTTCCAGAGGACAAAGAAGAGGAACTGTGAATCACTGGCCCATCTCAAACTCTCCTCTATTCTGCCTCTACTCTGACAACCCATATACAACCTAAGTGGTATACACACAGGGCAGGCCACTTATTCATCAAGCTGCACTCATGATTTGTATACTTTCCTGTGTATACGTTACATTTCTTTAAAAAAAAAATAATACTTTTTAAGTCCACTGGAAAATCCCTTTTCACTAAAGGCTTTCTCTAAGTTTTATTTGTAACACGCAGACCTGGTCATGTCACTCCTCTCCCTAAAATTCTTTTGTGGCTCCCCACTGCTCTCTGGGTTTCCAACACCCTATATAATCTGACCCTTTGCCTGCCTCTCCAGTCCCCCTGCCCCCTACTTCATGCAGGACTCACGGAGGCCAGGATTTCTTTCCTCTGTTCCTTTTTCCTAGAACACTGCTCCCTTTGGGCCTGACTGGCTCCTGCTCCCTTGTCCTTCATGTCTCAAGTGAGACAATCCTTCCTCCAGGAAGCCCTCTGTGACCACCTCTCCAGGGTTGAAACCCAGATCTGCTAAGCCCCACAGCACTGGGGCCCACCTCCACCACGGCCCTACTGCGCTGAGTGGGAAATGCCTGTTTCTCTGTCCCCTTCTACCAGTCTGTGAACTCCCTGAAGGCAGGGACTGTGGCTTGTCCCTTCTAAGTCCCAGCACCTAGCTCAGCAGGGGCTCAGTGAATGTTTCTGGATCAAAGAATGAATGAATCAACTCCCTACCCACCTTCCAGGAGGGTTTGTTTCATTCTTTACTTGAAACTCTGGTTGCTCAGATGTATGTGCTTTGTCCCTTTGCCTAGTCTGAAATTCCTGGAGGGCATGGTAGTGGGTTGAATTGTGGCCCCCCAAAAAAGATATGCCCAACCTTCAGGACTTGGAAATGTGACCCAATTTGAAAATAGGGTCTTTGCTGATCTAATTAGGTTAAGGGTCTCAAGATGAGATCACTTTGGCTTTAGGGCTCACCCTACATGCAATGACTAGTGTCCTTATAACAGAAAGGAGAGGGAGGTTTGAGAAAGAGATGCCCAGAGAGGAAGGCCATGTGAGGAGGGAGGCAGAGGCTGCCATGAGGCTGCCGCAAGCCAAGAAACACAAGGAGTCCCCGGAAGCTTGAAGAGGCAGAGAATGGATTCTCCCTTGGAGACCTCAGAGGGAGTGTGGCCTTGCTGACTCTTTGCTTTCAGATTTTTTGGCCTCTAGAGCTGTGAGAGAATAAATTTCCGTTGCTTGGAGCCACCAAGGTTGTAGCATTGGTTCCAGCAGTCCTAGGCCAGAACTGTGCCTGTCATTGCTGTGATGTCCTGCCCGCCCACCTGCCCCAGAATCCTCAGTCTCGCTGTGCAAACAGTAGGACCTCCATGAAAGCACAGGAGGTGCTAAATCTGAAAGGCCTTGTCTCCATTTTTAGCTGGACTGACTATCTTAAAGGTGGGCCATAGCCAAAGAAAGGTGATGAAAACATCACAGCCACACAAATCCATTAGCATGGAAGATACTAGCATCCACTGCATGCCCACTGTGGGCTAGCTGCTCTACCCCTGGTGTCTCATTTAGTCATCTCCCACTCAACACGTATGACACTCTCAAGGCCCATTTTATTTATATTTTTTATTTTTAGAGGGCAGTGTCACTGGCCCTCATATGTGGGATCCGAACCGGGGCCGCTGGCGTCCCAAGCCAGAGCTTAACCACCGCGCCACTCAGCCGGCCCTCAAGGCCCATTTTAGAGAGGAGAAAACTGAGGCTTGCAGGGTGAGATAACCTGCCTGAGATCTCACAATGAATAAGTGGCGGTGATGGGATTGGAACTCTGAGCTCTCAATGTTATGTTTCCCTTCACTAAGCTGCCAGTTTTAGGACAGGAACAGGGAGTCAGCACAGGGAGAGTAAACGGGAGGGAGAGGCCCAATAGAAAAGAGTGCTTCGGGCTCTAGAAGATTCTGTGTTTTTGTTTTCATTGTCTAGAAACAATTAGATATCACACCTCCAACTTTTGATTTGTTGCAGTCATGCTAAATTTAAACCTTGAGTGATTTTTATCTGTGATTGACAATATCTGCATGGACAAAGTTAATCATATAGTAAAGCTGCCATGGTAATTCTAGACATTGCAACTATGGCACAAAGTTCAACCATGAAAGCGGGCACGTCACTGCCACAGATGAAGCAGTGTTGGTCCTGAAGACATGTGTGTAAAGGGAGGAGGCCCCTAAATTACCACCGAATTCTCATCCTCACCTTGGTTTGGGTGAGATAAATGCTGGTCAGTGAGCTCTCCCAGGCCTGGAATCTGGCTCAACTATGTAGGTTCTTCCCTGCCATTTCATAGAGAGGTCATAACATTCATGCATTCAGCTAGTATTTATTGAGTACCTACTGTGTGCCGAGCTCTGGGGACACAACAGAAAAGAAAACAAAGTCTGCTTTTACAAAATGTACATTCTACTGGGGAGAGAGAGACAGTGAAAAGTAAATGAATACATATACAGTAGTCAGTGATAAGTGAGAAGAAAAATAAAATGGAGGATTGCGAATAATTGGGTTGCTATTTTATGTAAGGTCGTCAAGGAAGGCCTGTCTGATAAGGTGACATGTGGGCAGAGGCCTGAGGAAGTGAGAATGAAGTCTGCAGCTATTTGGAAGGAAAGGGAACTGCAAGAATAAAAGGCCCAAAGCTAGAAGATGCTTGAAAGGTTCCAATAACAGACAGGTCAGAGAATCCGCCAGAAAGCAGTTCCTACAGAGCCTTGCAGGTCACGGTTCTGAGTGTGATGAGAAGCCACTGGAGGGAGTGGCACAGAGGAGTAGCAAGTTCTGGTTTGGGTGATGGAAGGACACCCCATGTGGACAATAAAACAGAGGGTCAGGGAGGAGGCTGTCACAACAATCCAGGGGACAGATGATCCTAAACAGAGGGGTTGGGGCACAGTAGATCAAAGCTGACCAAAAAAGAGAAAGAAAAGGAAGTGAAAGGAAGGAGAGGGAAAGAAAGAAAAAAAGGTGGGAAGGAGAAAATAAAAGTGGAGTGTGAGAGAAAAGACTGTTATATATCAAAGAAAGAACTCAATCATCAATTATTGAATGTAAGACTCTGGGATGGGAAAAAGGGAAATGGATACCTCCTGTGTGCTAACGGCTGTACTAGATCTTCATATGTCCCACCTCATCATCATTTGAGGTAGGAATAATGAGTCTATTTTATAGATGAGACATCTGAGGCCCAGATAAGTTAAGCCATTTCTCCAAGGTCACACAGCCAATATGGCAGTGCTGGAACCAGAGTCCAGGGATTATCTAAGTCCAAAGCCTGCTCTTTCTAAACATCATTCTGGCTGGGTACAGAATACTGTATAGACATAGTCCTTGCCCTCAGAAGCTTCCCTGACTTACAACAACCCCATGAGGTCAGAACTGTTATTATCCCTATTTTTAGAAATGAGAAAACTGATGCCTGGAGAGGTTAAGTAACTTGCCCAAGTCACAACAGCTGGTAAGCGGCAGAGCCAAGATCAAACCCTGGTCTAGCTCCAAATATCTTAACCACTGCTCTGTGTCATCATATAATGTAGTTGTGTTGAACTTTAGTAAAATATACACTTAAACCTCATGTACAGATAGAGGGTGGGTAAGAAAGGAAATAAGTCACCTAAGTCCACCAGTAGTCCAAGACCTCCTGAGAACACACACACACCCCGTACATGTATTGACATCCATACATACACATATAGATATGGACACACCCATAAAGTGCACACATACACAACATTCCAAAGCCCAGTACTTCCTAAATTAGCCTCTGTTATCTGGGTCTCTGGGAAAGGTAAGTCATTTCCCCAATTAGGATGACTCACCAACGCCATCCATCCATCCATTCCCGAGAACCACACAAAAGGAGTCTTCAAATTACTCCTTTAAAAGTCAACTGGAACATTCTGTTAACATTTCCTTGAGAAGCTCGAGGAAGGGATGGGAGCTGGGAGGCTGAAGTGTCAAATATTTACCCCCTCAGCATTAGAGACCCCCTCCAAACACCGATTCCCAATGCCTTACTTCTCCGGAGATACAGATTCAGCCCCACTGCTGTGTTTTTTGATTCCAAGCATCAGAAGGAAAAGATCTCCTGTTGATTGGAGTAACAGCCTATCAGGGAAATGTGCAGAGACACAACATTTGCCCTCAGACAGCCTGACTTCTAAGCCTGATCCCACCGCTTCCGAGCTTTCTGACCCCAAGTAGAGGGCTGGGTTCTCTTAAAAACAAAATGAGGATCAATATAAGACCTACTTCTGAGGAATCATGAGGATTATAAAAGATCCCTTACATAAAGTTGATGCTGATGGAGGGCAAAGTTTGGAGTCTTAACCTTTCCCCTATAAGATAGAGAGTCACTAACTTCCAACCAATAGAACCTATAATTATGATCTTTGGCCACCACAGGAAGGAGATGTAAATAACAAAATAAAAAAAATAAAAAGCAGTCAGATGTTTTCACGCAGAAAGGCAGGCCCAGGCATCGTTACCACGTTGCTAGGTATTGTTAAGCCACCCACTTAGCCACAGAGTGGGCAGCAATTAATGTAATTAGCACCGTGATGAGTGTCCTGTGCAATGATAAACAGCTCAGCCCTGCAGAACTTGACAGACCTGCTGCTCCCACAAAGCTCTGGACCCTGCAGCTCCACTTGGGGAGTGGTGTAGTATAGCTTAGTGGAAGGAGACGGGCTTTGAATCAGGTGGCACCTGATGTAAATCCTGTCTTTGCTAATTCCTAGCTGTGTGACTGAAGGCAAGCCATGTCACCTCTCTGAGTCTTAGTTTCCTAATCTATAAAACGGGGTTAATGATATCCTCTCAGCATTGTCATAGTTCTCTTTATCTTTATCATTCTTACGATCACAGAAAATCCCAAAGCAGGCTGGTGTTGAACTGGCAAAACAGTGGAGCGTCCAAGGAGACATAAATGGTGCTGGGCCGTCCAGCTGGAGCAGCCCGGTTCTTTTTCTCTCATTAACTTCCGAGCATGCAGCACTGATCTGAGTGGCTTTAGGGAAACTCCTGGAGTTCGGGATGCAAAAGATATTATTGATACCCAGGGGGAAAAAAAAAGGAGAGGAAGTACTCTTTGATTTGATTCATTATTTAAGATAATGTTATAAATAATTATCACAAGTGTTATCAACAATACTACCACTTCCATACAACAGAAGCACCACAGGAATCTGGCAGTTGGTAATAATAAAAGCTTGAAGCCTGCTTATAACTTTGGATCTAGCAATTCCATCTTAAGAATTAACACCCTCACAAAAGAAGGCAAATAATCCCAAGGTTATAATGTGTATGTATGTGTGCAGTAAGGTTCCTGATAATCATTAAGAATTCACTAATTCTGAGTCCCTACTGGTACCACAGTTAAAGACAGTGAGTGTGGGGAGTCACACACACACACACACACACACACACACACAGTTAGGATTCATTGAAATGCAGGCTCTGAAAAGGTCTGGAAAGAGGAAGGGACCAATAGGGAAACTGCTAAGCAAAACTAATCCCTAAGACTGACAAAGAAGAGAACTATGTGGATTCTTGGAAACATGCATATGAAATGATGTTAAATGAAAAGAAACAAAAAGAAAAAAGAAAAACTATCACAGGACTCAGAGAATGTGGAAGCTCAAAGGACCAGGGGGAGCATATCCAATTCTGTGCAGCTCAACCCTTTCCACAAAGACCTTGTGGCAAGTGAGGATCACATATTCTAAGATCTCGGGCAGAGAAAAATTCAGTTCTGGGTGATAATAATAAAATTCCCAGCACCTCCCTGTCACACTACTGTTTTCTCTCCCACTTAGGAAAGTTTTTCAGTACACCAGAGAGAGAGGCTGCAGATATTAAAGGAATGACCTTGAATCCACTCAAATTTGTTTAATACACTAGGCATTGGGAGTCAACACTACAGATGATAACCAGAGATCTGGCCTAAGCCTTCATGCGATCGGTAGAGAAGTTAAGGCTCCCAGTGACTTTTCTCCCCTGTCATGCTAGCCCATACTTCTTGCTCAATTGGCATTCGTTGAGTGAGTCTTCATGACTACGCAAATGAGATGGTGTGACCCCAGTTACCCAAACTGTATGTGGCTGGTAACATACACTGATTAAAAGTTAGGGATTGGGAGTGACCGTAGATCATGGGACCCAGAAATGCATGGTCATTAAGTTACCTTTCTCTGATTTGCTTAAGTGTAACATTAGAAATAAAACAATGGCCCCGCAGACATAGCGGTATAGAGGGGTTCACAACAATACCCTAAAAAGACAGAGTTCTAGAATCCAGGATATGTGTGGTACCAATATCTAGTTTCCAGGGCCTAACAGCAACAATGGAGGGCTCCCCATTTAACTGACCACCTAGGAACAAAAGGTCTTTAAACAACATTAGCCAAGTGCAGAGCCCATAGAAGGACCTCATCACCTCATCATTGGTCATGGCTCTTTGCTGCCTTTCCTCTGCCTGGAGTGTCCCTCCCGCACCACCATCCTCTGCTCAGTGACAAGTTTATGTCCCTTAGATTGTAGCCCCTCTTCAGAGAGCCCCTTTCTGACCAGCCTCTTTAAGAAGGTCCCCACTGCTGTTCTTTCTCAAAACCAGAAGCCTATAGAGATCCTCCAGCTCTCCAGGCTCAACCATCTCCCTATTTTCATCAGATAACATTTACATATTCTACTAGCTACACCACGGGGAAACCATAGTTCCCACCCAGTTTTATTTTTCCACTGATAACATGTATTGCATATTGTGATTTCTATGTTAGTTTATTTATTATCTATATACAGACAGCATAACACGAGTAAGTATGATTAATATGTATTGGGCACTTACTGAGTCAGATACTATTTCTAAGTAATTTACATATCGACTCATTTAATATTCACAAGAACCCTCTGAAATAGGTTCTATCATGAGCTTCATTTTACAGATGAAGAAATGAAAGTTTAGTGAGGAATTTGGTCAAGTCTTTCATATGGCAAGTAAAGGACAGAGCCAGATATCAGATCCAGGTTATCTGGTTCTAGGGATTAAGCATTTAATCTCTAGACAATATTGAAACACCATGAGGGCAGGTGTCTTTTTTGTCTACCACCTCATCCCCAAGACCTTGTGTAGTATCTGGCATGGAACAGGGGCTCAATAAATATTTGTTGAAAGAAAGGAAGGGAGGGAGGGAGGGAGAGAGGCAGGGAAGGAGGGAGGCAGAGAGAGAGGGAGGAAAGGAGGGAGAGGTGCTGAGGAAGAAGTGCTAGGAGCCCTCTCATGACCTTCCCATGCTTAAGGTAGGGCTGAGCAACACTCCCATCTCACTTGGGAGCACCAGGGATGCTGGAGATAAAGCTGAATGAGATATTGTCCCTGTCGGAGTGAGTGCCTTCATCCTCATCCCAAGGTAGCCCGGTGGGTCTGATGTCCTCAGGTGAGCCCAGAAACCCCCTCAGTGGATCCAGGGCCCTTCCTTGCCTACAGAGGTCCAATTGTAATGAAACCATTTGCTCCAGGGCCCCTGTGGGGACCCTCAGAGCATATCAATGATTATGACAGAGCCCTATCTCAAGGAGCTCACAGGCTAGAGAGGAAGAGAAACCCTGCAACCAAGAAAAGGAGGGTAAGTAGACTGTCAGACTGGGAAGTGAGGGAAGAAGGCACAGAGGAAGAGACTCACATCTGTGAAGGAACTCTACCTCTAAGGAGTCTCGGCTTGCTCTGCTAGAAGCCTGCAAACCTCCCCTCCCTCTGCACAGGTGGACTGCTTTGCTACAATACATGACACGGCAATACATGTTACTATAAGACAAGGCAAGACTGGTAGCTAGAGGGATGAGAAAAATGTAACATGCAGGTTGCTTTATTTTTCACTGATTTTTCCCAGGATGCTAATTCTTTGTCCCACTGAGGAGAGTAGCTGAGCAGGGACTACACTAACACAGAGGCATATAGTACCGGGGTACTGGACACGAGCCCCTCTCACCCTCCATCCTGCTGGGCTGCTGTTGGTCTATATACCCTTCCCCAAAAGAGCTTACTGCCTGGTGTGTCCCTGTCCTTAAGCACTTGCCCTTACCTCCTTAACTTAGTGGCCTCATCCCTGCCCTGTGCCTTCCATCAAGATACGTTCGCCATCTTTCAGGTAAAGCCCTGTATTCGTTGTAGTACGTGTGTGTGTGTGAGTGAGTGTGTGTGTGTGTGTGTGTGTGTGTGTATGTATTTATTTATTTACTCAGAATTTAACAGGTCTTTTCAGCTCTATTATTTTTATTAGGATATTTAAAATTTTATCTTAGCATTGTGGTTACAATATTGTATAGGTTTTCAGTGATCTGCCCCAACCCTATTTTTGCAGAAAGGCCTGTGATTTTTTAATGTCCAACTCTGCAGAACACAAAGCGTTTCAGGAACACATGTAGCATATTATGGCAGAATTGCCTGTATCTGTTCACCAAAGGCTTTGCCACTAGCTATGTATGGTATTCCTCACAGAACCTCTTTGAAGCAGGCATAAATGGCAATCGCCGCACTCATTTTCAGATGGGGAAACTGAGGCTCAGAGATGTGAAATGACTTGTCCAAAAGAGATGAGTAGGACACGAATCTAAGTCTTCAACTCTGAGTCCACTTACCCAGCCTTCATTGTGTCACAATACTTAGCACATTTCCTAGCACATGACAGGCAATCTATCAGTAAGTTATCCTGGGAACAATCAATAGTGCCCCCAGATCATTCATCTCTCTAACAGTAGAGTTCTTGAGTGCCATTTTGAAAAAAATTGAGGAAAGGAAGAAGGTAACTAAATTTTTTGAGTTTCTACTATGAGATAGGAATGACATTAGGGGCTTTTGAACACACACACACACACACACACACACACAGTGAGATAGATAGCTGTTGTTCCATTTTATGGATGAGAAACTGACCCTCATCAATTTAATGAAATTGCCCCAAATCACACTACTGGGAAGGGAATGAGTTTAGATTTGAACTCAAGTCTTTCTGACTCCAAAGCCTATGTTTTCCCATTGTATCAGTAGAAGTACCTACCACCTGTAAAATAAGAAACAACTTTTAGTGGTACATGGACAAATCTATTTATTTTAATGGCTACATATTTACTTTTACAGTTATCTAAGTCGTTATAGCAAGTAATAGTTGTTACTCATTTATAAAAGTAATATATCATCTCCTATAAAAAATAGCTTTACATTTTTAAAAAGGGACTCTATTTAAAGAAAAATATTAAGTGAATTGATTTTAGAGATATAAGTGGACATAGAAAATGGAAAAAGTAATAGGTAAATGACTGAAACTTGAGGAACATGACTCTTAATCCTAACAAATAAATTCCTTAATAAAACATTTTCTTTTTGCAAATGGATTCCCATGAGTTCCATCAGCAGGTATTTTCTAAATTACCTAGAATAGAAAGGAAATTAAAGCAGGTGTGACTCCCTGGCCAGTGTTTTAAGGACTTTAACATTCGACTCTCTATTCCTACGTCTGTGCTATTTGGTGTTTCTTCACAGGACTCAGAGGTAGTTGGTCTAAGAAGTGCTCGGGTTCTCTTAGGTCAGAGGAAGCAGTAGAAGAAGGAGACTTAATATGTTTTTTAAAGAGCAATGGAAGTTTCAGGACCTCGTGAATCTTCATTCCATGATCCATATGCCTGGTATTTGTGTTACACGGAGAAACAAAGTAAAGGACCCCGGGCCCACTCGAGATACCTGGTTTGCATCCCATCTCTGGCCACTAACTGAATGCATCACTCGGGTAAGTGACAGCCAGGGTGCTTGCTGTCCCCATTGGATAAATGAAGGAATTCTGATATTCTCCAGCCATTTGAGACACATCCAGTCAAGAATGACTATCGTTGGGGCCGGCTGAGTGGCGCATTGGTTAAGAGCTGGTTTTGGGATGCCAGCGGCCCTGGTTCAGATCCCACATATAAGGGCCAGTGACACTGCCCTCTACAGCTAACAACAGCTCCACCTGGAGCTGGGCTGTGCGATCCCCGGCGACGGTGTAGGCTGCAGCCCCTGCTGCAGTGGGCTGCCATAGGCTACAGTGAGTGGCCGGCAGCCAGCGTGAGCGGCTGGCAGCCAGTGCGAGCTGCCAATGCCGCGGTGAGCGACATCTAGAGGCCAGCGACCCATCTGCCTCATCCGGGAAGAGCGCAATGACGATACCAACAGTGAAGCAACATCCTCCGCAACTAGACTGAAGAACAGAAAGACAGCAACTTGTCTGTTCCCCTTGCCCGATTCCCCAATGCTGTTCCCCTCCCCAAATTTCCCAATAAAATCTTAAAAAAAAAAAACCAGAATGACTATCGTAGGCAGTAGGAGCTATCCATGTAACTTAGGAGATACCTGCCTACCACAGGCACCAGACGCCTTCCAGGTCTGAGAGTCTGTGATTTCATGATTCAAGTTCCTTGGATTGCAGATATCCACACAAGCAGAAGTGATACATACAGAAAACCATCAAATTGTCTCTAGATTATGTTTAGAATGTCCCACCAAGTTACTGTAATCTCCTGCCTGCCCTACTAGGCAATGAGTATTCTGGTTAATTAAATGTCCATGTTAGTATCATTGTGCTCATTATCATTGTCAACAGAGAGTTTGTATTTCTGAGAAATGCACAATGTGACTTTGTAATATATGGAACACAATTTCAACTATCCCTGGTAAATATTCTCGTTTCCTCACTTTGTTATTTTTTTTTTCACTAAGAAAGCAACGAATACTTATTGCACTAGATTGCTATACCGAAAATATTCACTCCCTCCCTCCATAACCTCCATGACTTCCCACTGATATTGGACTGGACATGTGACTTGCTTCGGCTAATAGAATGTGGGCAAATATGACAACATACCAGTTTCCAAGCCTAGGCCTTAAAAAGCCTCAAGTGTTTCCATTTGCCACGACCTTTTCCATGAGAAGAACGTATCCCTGGTAGATTCTGCCTCTCTAGGATGGGTTCTAGAATGAGACACATGGAGCAGACCTATTACTAAAGGTTGTACATGCAACCCTGCACTAAAGTAAGCAGTTCCAGGAAAAGCCAGCATCACTACTTAGAGAACTGCAGAGGAGGCAGATGCACTGAAGAGGAAAGAAGACTGAATGGGGTCTTAGGAAGGCATGCCATCACAGCTAACCTGCAGACTGGGAAGCCGGAAATAAAATAACGTGGCATAGCACTCAGATTTTGTGGTTTCTTTCACAACAAAAGCTGATTAATCTACCTATTGTGATAACTACAAATTTACAGAAATCATATATTTTTCAAAGTGAATAAAATCTTTCTGATCAACACCCCCACCTAAGGTAGCTGATAATGGCCATTTGGTATATAACTTCCTACTCCACTCTTTGGGTTTTCCAAGGATTAAATGAACAAATGTAAGTTAAAAAGCACAATAGTGGGAATATGATATAGGCACTCATTAAACATTCGCTATTTTTGTTAATATTCTCACACAAACAAATATTCTCACATATAGGTTTTTAAATTTAGGCAACAATAAGACCATGCTACAGACATCACTCTACAACTTGCTTTCTTCAGGTAATACTGTATCATGGACATGTCTCCAAGTCAACTCATCTTTTTAAGGGCATTTAACTCATCGTTTTAAATGGCTACATGATATTCCATGGTTTGAATATACCATGATGTTTTTAGCGATTTCTATTTTGTAGATAAAGAAACTGAAACTCAGAATGCTGAGAAATTTCTGCTGCCCTGTGACACACTTGGGCAATCAAAGGTGAGCGGAAGTGACATGTGGGCATAGCTTTAAGAGCTATCCTATGGTGTTGCCTCACTCTCTTCCCTGTGACACACACCAAGAATATCTCAGATGGGGGCTGCTCCTTCAGCCTGGGTCCAGAGTAAAGAGCTGAAGGCCTAGATCAGGGTGGGGGAGTAACATGTACATGAAATAAACTTCTGTTGTTTTAAGCCTCTGAGATTGGGGGAGTGGGTTGTTGCCACAATGTAATTTAGAGACTGCTGATACAGTGTTTCAAGCCTTTCCAGTGTTTGGGTGTTTCCTACAAATATTCATCATCACTGGTATGTATGGCCAAGCACCAATATGCTAGTCAATCAAGACGTAGGTTGAAGAAATCATGGGAAACAACATCCTCCCTAACTATCTTTCTAAAAAGTATCAGTAGCCCTCTCCCCTACTGCAAAATCAGTAGGCAAAACACATGATGGCATCACAGAAAAGAGAAGGCTAGTGACGTGGTCCAGTAGGTTGAGGACCATCCTATGAATGTGGGAAGCCTCTCAGGTAGGTCAGGATCATGAGAACATTGACCCAATTTCTCCAAGTTGTAAACTACATACGCACGAAGGCGTAACACAGCACTCAAGTCACTAGTTCTGAGAAAAGCCATCATTACTAGTGAGAAAACTGCAGGGATGGCTGGCGCAATGGAGAGAAGGCAGACTGAATGGGACCTTACCAGCTCTAGACCTCAGTTTGCTCAGAAGACTGCTGTGAGGATCCAATGAAGGACAGCAGGTGCAGTCACAATAAGGAAACATATTTATTTTGATTTTTTTCATTACATGTTTAAAGTATAAGTGTTGAAGTACAATATATGTTTATTGTAGAAACTTTTTAAACAAATACAGAAGCATACGGGGGAAAATGGAAATTACCCAAATGTCACAATTGTTGATATCTTGGTATTTTCTTCTAGGTAAATGTATATACATGTTGGAGTACTGGACATTCTGTGTATCCTTATGAAGTATGTGCATACATACATTATAAAATCTTCCTCTCATGCTCATCCTCTCCATTCTTCCTTTCCAGCTTACCATTTGGCCCCTCCAAATGTGCCCATATTCATGCCTCATATTTAGGCCTTTGTATATGCAGACCCTCTTTCTAGAACACTCTCTCTTCCCTGCCTTGTCTTCTGGCTGCTCCTACTCATCTTTGAGATCTCAATTTGTTCCTCACCTCCTTAGAGGACAATTCTCTGACTGCTACCCTTGCCAGATGTCCCTTTCCTGCACACTCAAAACATCCTGCCCCTCTTTCTCAAAGCATCATTATACGCAACTAGTCTTGCCTCTTCATTCCCTACTTTCCTTGCTATACCCCAACTTGTGAGTAGCTTTTGTTCACCAATGTTTATAAGTAGCTGGCCTATAGCAAATGCTCAAAAACTGTGAATAAATTAATAACATATTTAACAACATGTGCTACCTATATTTCTTCTGAAATTCCCAAAGCACCTGGTATTTCTCAATAAATACCCACTAACAGATGAAATATAAAAGAGGATATAAGACATGTCTCATGATGTTTATGAATTAGGTGGGAAGAAAGCATCACCAGTGGAAAGTACCAGTGTATGATTAAGTGCTATGTCCTTTACTTCTGCCTCCTCCGCTAATTCTCTTCAAACACAAAAGAACAAAATCCCTAAGTTCAGTTCCAGAGGTATTCTCTCATTGAAAGTATCCTGCAGCACCAGTTGGAATAAGAAGACACCTAGTGTCTTCTTAACATAGCTACTCTACAATCTTGGTGGCTTACCACAATAGAAGTGATTTCTCATTCAAAGTCCAATGCAAATATTCCTGCTCAATGGGCAATCTCCCATGTGTCATTCAGAGATCCAGGCTCTTTCCACATGTGGCTCTGCCCTTTCCCAAATGTCCCTTACATTTAATCAGGAGATGGGGAGGGATGGCTTTATGAGCCAGGCCTGTAAGTAGCACACGTTACATTCAACCCCTTTGGGTTGGCTCAAACGCAGCCAGGTGGCCACAGCTAATGACAAAGGAGACCAGGAAATGTAGTTTAGCTGTAAGCACAGGAGGAAAAGGAGGAGTTCAGTGAACACTTTGTAGTTCTTCTGCGACAGATGATAAGGGAGTATGTAGTCTTAGGTGATCCCAAGTACAGGTAATTTTGATTTATGGATACTGAACACACTTGTTGTTTTGATAGAAGAATGTCTATCTAACTAACACTGGGCATGAGAAAATATCACCCCAGGTTTTTCAAATCTTGAAAGCAAGAAAAGGTCAGTTCTAGAATTGAGAAACCACTAATGTTGATGACCACTCCCAGGCAAACTCTAAAAGAGAATATTTAAAGATGGCTTTTATGAACCTTGAAAATAAATGATGAGTATTACAAGTTACTATGGGCTCACTAGGAATTACTGTAACTAACTGAGCATAGTGTCTGGCACATCACAGACAACACACATGTAGTGAGTGGATGAACTTCAATTCTCCTTTTAAGGTAACTATCCCACTGATAAATAACTGTAGCTTCAGAAAGTTCTTTCTTAAATGTAGCACAGTTTTCCTCTCTAATTTCTAACAATTCCCCTCGCTCTGACCTCAGAACCTACAGAATAAGTCAAAGCCTCCACATGACAGTTGCACAACTATTTGGAGATGGCTTTATATGCTCCCATGGTCTTTTATTTTTCCTTCTGGGTAAATATTCCCAGTTTCTTCATTTCTTCTCCATGAGAAGTTTCAGGCTTCTCACCACTTGGCCGACCTTCTCTGAGATCTCTCTGATTGGTCAAAATTGCTTTCTTCAGTTTCATGTCCACAACGTTCCTTCTGACCATGGGGTACAACCACCAGCAGCCACTAGAATTACCACTCTCCAGTTCGGAATATCACTAGAAGTATTTAAGTAGTGAAAATGCTGCCAAAAGATGCATGCATGGGGAAAAGGGCAGGACTTGGAAGATGACATCTAAGGACCCTTGCCACTTTACCATCCCACAAAAGTTTTGTGGAAATTCTGAGTGCTGAAAAACTATCACCAGAAGCGTTATGATGTGTACAGCAATTCTACATTCCTCCTTGACAAAAACGGAGTCCCCGCACATGATCCAACAACTCAATTCACTTACTTGCATCTCAGTTTTTCTTTTAATTTCTGCCTCTTTACTCCACTTGTGATGTAGATGCATATGATTACATCTAAGCTGACTGCCTGAAACAAAAGGGAGTAGGGAAGTGAGGGAGAGAATGGCACATCTCAAAATTGGAAACCCGTCTCAAACAAACGAGAACGAAATCTGTGGAGAGTTGATCACAGGGACTCTGATGTATGACAAAGATTTACTGAGAACCCCCCACGTGCCAAGCACTGTGTGAAATGCCATGAATACAGTGAAGACAAAAAAGATCCACTTATCCTGCCCTCTTGACACTTGACACTTGGGCAAGACAGACCTTAAACAAACAAACAAACAAACAAAATAGTAACACAAAGAAATATGGAATAACAAATTAAGAAAAATTTTGTTGTGATGAGGAAACCTTCATTTCCCTGGCTTCAGGTTACCATGAGGGGACATTCGCTGGAGTAACTCTCTTGTCCACTTTCTCCATCACTTATTTACTCCCCATGGGAAGAGGAATGAGTTATCTGATTGCTGAGTTCAGCAGAAAGACCCAGCATGTCCACCTCAGTCATTTGTCTGTCTTTTCAGAATCAATTTGTCCACAGGATGTACACATTCACTGTCCATTTGGAAGAGGCCTGCAACTGCCCACCTTTGCCAGGGACAAGTGGATAAGCTGAACTCAGGGTGAAGCATTAGGCAGCCAGTGTGGCCTCATGTCTGCCATGCCCTCCAATCTATCTTGTATCAGCCATCAAGTTATCAGTGCGATTTTCATTCATCTAATTACTGTATCTAACTTTTAGCTGGTTCTGAACTCAAGTGGGAAAGAAAGAGGTGTTATTTATTACCCCCCTGAAATCCCAACTGCTATCAAGAAAAACCATAGGGACTTATGAGAAAGTATAAGAGGGGAATCTAATTTAGATGTGGGGAGAGTACAGTATTTAAAAAAAAAAAACAACAAAAAAAAACCTCTTCAAGTGTTATTTAAGCTAACATCCAAAGGAAACAGAAATGGACCAAGGAACAGGGAAGAAGTGGGAGGGCTCGCATAAACGTTCTAAGGCAGGAAATAGTTTGTCTTGGTTGAGGAACTAAAGAAGCTCACTGTGGGAGCCATTAGGGCTAGTCATCAAATACTTCCAGTTCTTTGCCTTGCAGGCAAATAGGATTGCACTTCCTGGTCTCCTGGTGGCTGGGTGGGGCCAGGAGATTACTTTTAGCCAATGAATTGTGAGCAGTGACACATGACATTCTCTGGCAAAGGCTCTTCATTGCTGCTGGGCTGAGGCCCTTCAAAGCTCTCTTTCTCTCTACTTGGATCTATATCTGTAATGTTGCTGCAAGCGGGTAGGACACCAGGCTTGGCCCTAGGGGAAAACAACGTAATAGGGGTCCCTACTAACCCCTGACGGACATGGAGCAGGAGCAAGAAATAAAACTTTTTTTGTCTTGAGTCACTGAGATTTGGAATTGTTTTTCACTGTAGCATGACTTAGGCTATCCCAACTGATAGAAGTCACAGCCAGTGTGGCTGCAAAATAGTGAGGGGATAAATGTACCACAGTTTCTTAAGCCAGTCATCTACCGATGGGCATTTCGGTTGTTTCAAGTCTTGGCTATTGTAAATAGCGCTGCAATAAACATAGGGGTGCATATATTTTTTCGAATTAGCGTCTTGGATTCCTCTGGGTGGATTCCCAAGAGTGGAATCGCTGGGTCATACGGCAGTTCCATTTCCAGTGTTTTGAGAATGAGCATAAGAAACAGAAATAGTCCCATAGATATAGAGGAAAAACAGGGTTGCTAGTTGGGAGAGGGGTGGGGATGAGGGAGAAGGGGAAAGGATTAGACAGCATAAATAGGTAACTACAGTATTGTCACAGGGATATGAAAGACAGTTCGGGGAATATAATGTTGTTAAAATTTTGTGGGGTGTCAGATGGTCACATGTTTTGTTAGGGAGACCACTTCATGGATGGAATAGAGGCTTGATCACGGCACTGTATACCTGAAATTGATGTTGTATAATATTGTATGCCAACTGTAATTGAATATATAGACAGTCACGGGATGTGGATTATATGGTGGAGGGGAGTCAAAGGAATTGTAATAGATAGTATGATATGGGGGGGGAGGAGTGGGAGGGAAGAATTGGGGGATGGGGGTTGTCACTTTGAGGGGTAAAAAGTATAACTATTGCACTTTGTTGTACATCTGAAGCTAATTAAAAGTATATACAAATAAAAAATAAAAAAACAAAAAACAAAACAAAAACAAAAACCAAAAAAAAATAGTAAGTGAGGGGAGAAGTACCAGCTTTTTCAGGCTGGCAAGGTAGGGTAGCCTAGGTCATGGGAAATTTTATAGGCAAGGTAAAGGATTGGGATCAAATATGATCAGATGTGCTTAGGTTTCAGCAAAGGTAATTTGGCATGGTCCAACTTTTATGTATTAAAACAAGGTATTGTTGCTGTTTTAACTATTAAGACACCCCCTTGATTTCATTATAAAAATCCATCAACAAGCATTTATTGAGCACCTTCTATCCTTTCATGCGCCAGGCACTGAATTATGCACTGGATATACAAAAATGAATAAGATACAGTTCCTGGATTTGGAGTCAGGGATGTAAGACATTTACAAGTACACATCTGAAACATTCCCTGCTTCAGGTAAGTACCCAGTGTAGTGAGAGCCAAAGGAGATAATAACTATTTGAGGGTAGAGTAGGAGATGGGGTAACAGAAAGCTTCCGAGGGAGCAATTATTTGAGCTGGGTGGGTCATGAAGAATGAGTAGGAGTTTGCCAGGAGGCATTTTGACTAAAGATAAAGGTAAATGGAAAGGCAGAAAAATGTTAAAAGGAATGGAGAAGGTTTAGGGTAGCTGAGACTCCTAGGAATGGGGGGAATGTGTACCGCAGGGAGGGTGTGGTGCAGTTATTACTATTTGCAAATACTAGCTGCCCCTCCCACTGACATCAGGCTTGGCCATATGAACTACTCTCAGCAGAAGCTTTTAGCACCACGCTCTTTCCTCTCTGCTATGACCATCAGCAATGTGCCAGAAAGTGTCCTAAAGGAAAGATGGTGTGTGTGAAGCAGAGACACAGCCAACCCATGATGGGCATACAGTATGAATGAGACATAATTCTGTGGTTGTCATCCAGTAAGATTTTTGGATCGCTACCATAGCATAACCTCCCCTATACAGAGGGGCCACTTCCAGCGCTTCACTTCCAGGAACATAATAGGATTGCACCTTCTGGCATCGTGTAAGACGGACATGGTCATGTAACTAGTTTTTTGACCAATAATATGTAAACACAAGTAATATGTCTCATTTCTGGGAGGAAGCTTTTAAAGCCAATGTGACTTCACCATGCTTTCTTCCCCATTGAAGTGACTGGAATGATTGTGGAAGCATGTATCAAGATGAAGCCTCCTTCAGACTGTTTCTGAGTAAGTACATTAAGCCCAGCCCCTTTGACCTTGACTGTGTGGTATGAACAAGAAATCAAGTTTCTTTGTTAAGCCACTAAGATTTTAGGATTGTTTGTTAATAGTGGCCAACCTAGTCTAGCCTGACTGATAAAGGAATTGGCACCTAGATATGGGGTAATGTAATGACAACAATAAAAGTAAACATTCGTTGAGAGGGCAGTAACTAAGAACACTGTTATCAGAAGCTGAAAGGACAGTGATCTATTTGGTGAATATATCACCTGTGACAATTTAGAAGGTGTGTCATGAACCTAATCAACTTAAAGCAAGACACTGTAGAACAAAATGTTAGTTGGTGGCTGTTGATGCATTTCGAAACTTATCTCACACACACACAAAAGAGATGAGCTGAGAGACTTGGCCAAGTTTCCAAGCAAGAATGAAAGAGTGTAGGGACAATCTAGAAATCCAGAGATTTATAGGGTTAGAAGAGGCTAAATTGTTTCTCAATCTCAACTAGTAAAATATACCATTAAAAAATGTTTTCAGCAAGAAAATGCAAGTTAAAATTAGCCTCAAAGTATGGATCAAGTCAAGGTATGGCCTCAAACCTATTTATTGTTAACACCTCTTGACAAATAAAGGTGTTACCCAATATACGCTTTCAATTGAACAAAATGGCTCTAGAAAAGGCAGGAAAAGTGTGAGTCTCACACCAAAGCTCAATAAGCCCAAAGTACTAAAACAGGGGAACGAATATGAGAGAGATTGAGAGAGAGAGAAAGAGAAGCAAGCAGGAGATCGAGAAACAAAGAAATATAGCAAACCATAGAACCATGTCTAGAAAAGAATCAACTCTGGCTATTGGTACCTGGAATGGATAGAATCAAACAGATGAGAAGCCTACATTTACGTGAGAGTTGTGCTGCCAAAAAAACATCAGCCTGGATTAAAGAAGATTGTATTTGAGACTTAACATCACTCTGTACTTCTCTTCCCCCTCCCAACTTTTGAAAGCTATTTAAAAACATATTTCCCAATGCGTGCTTTAGATATAGAAGAGGAAGGCTCTCAGAGGGCAAAGTCAGGGGTCACGGAAAAGAATGGATGGGGCAGCTATACTTGGAGCAGAATCAGGGCCTAATAGGGGTGCTGGGTAGGGGATCCTCAATAAGTCTGCTCAGTGGACTAGCATCTACTGTGATCTCCTATTCCTTCACTTGCCAAATGGTGTATCCACTGCAGTGTGTCCTGGCTCTGTCCCACCATTACATATCCAGGGTGTGCAGGGTAGACACCTTGCCTTTAGTTGATAAGTCCTATCTGGAGCTGATATAAAGTCTACTAGGCATCACCCAGAGCCTGGAAAGGGAGTTTGATAGACTGTGACTAGATGGGTCTTTAGAGTTGTCCCCCTTGAGGAAAGAATGAAGGAATTCTGCCTGCAGGAGGACAGTAAGCCAAACATTTGGGGAACAGAAAGGGACACTGTTGAGTGATTAGTGTTGTTCCACAAATCTTCCTAGCTCTCTCAGTTCAAGACACTTGGTAGGATTACAGAGATTTAAAGTTAGGCATGGCCACATGACTTGCATTGGCACCTACAGGAGCAGAAGTACAGCGTGTGACTTCCAGGTAGATGCTCTGAGAGCCAGTGAATGACTTCCTGCCTTCTCTCCCCTCAGCCAAGATAGTAATAAGACGCATTTCTCAAGATGAAGCCTTCTTCCACTGGACTTCTTGAGTGACCACAGGGAACAGAACTCCCTTGCAGACCCACAGTGCGCATGTAGCATCAGCAAGAAATAAACTTTTGTGGGGCAAGCCACTGAGATGCTAGGGTTGTTTGTCAGGGCATCATAGCCCAGTTTTTCCTAACTGATACTGGGAGTGAGAGATGAGGCCCCCGAGAGCAGGAGCTACGCTGTGAAAAGCTCCTTCTTCCAGGCAAAGGTGTCTACACTCTCTCCTGGTTGTAAGGGGAAGCCAAGGATGGCTTCCAAGCAGGGGCGTTAACTTAAACAGATCTGTTATTTTTTGGATGAAATATGCTATTTCTCAACATCAGGAGAAAGTCAGCCTACGAAACCACATAAGGCAGAGAGGAACACACAGAACCCTTAGGCAAAGACATATATATTTATACAAAGTCTTGAATTTTCTAAATACAGGAGCTCTGAAAGAAAGCTCTGAAAGGCGTTACAGAGGATCAGTCAAGGCAAATCTTCGGTCCCACCATCTAAGCGCCATGTCCTCTGCAGACAACAAATAGGTTACAAGAAAGTCTCCCAGAGCAGCGAAGATACAAGGGAATGTAACACAGACCTGAGGTCAATTTCCAGCTGCCTGTGTGACCTCAGCAAGATACTTAACCTCTCTGGGCCTAGTTCCTCATATGTTAAATTTGGTTAATAATAAACATAGCTCTAGATAGTTGCGGAGGAGAAACGGCATATTTAGATTGCTCAGGCGAATGCCTAGCTGATAATAGACATTTAACACATGAAATGTATTTTTATTACTCTCATAAAAATTATTAAGAACAACCAGCTCCCTGATTGCAAACGAAAACGATTTAGGGTAACAGTATGGAGGAGAATGTTTTCTCCCTGAGGAAAGTAACTGGATCTTGTCATCCCTGTACCCTAAGCCCACCCGTGCCCCCCACCCCAGCTCAGTGCCTGGCTCTCAGGTGCCACTCAGTTTTCCTGTGCTGCATGACAGAAGGAGAGGTAAGTGCCTGGAGTAAAGAAAAGTGGTCAAGATTTCCCTGCCACTAGCTACGGTTGGGCTATTGAATCCTAACCCTCAAAGCCAAAAAGACCTGAGGGCTCTGGCCTCTAAACCCAAAGGCTGAATTCCCCCAAGTTCTGAAGCTGAAAAGCCCGCATTAGAACCTAGGGACATCAACTGCTGCAGGTCCAATTTCCAGGCCCAGCGGCGGGCACAAGGCCGAGGAAAGAGGCTGACTTCTTCACCTTTCCTGCCTCACGCCCCTTCCTCCGATGCTCCTCACAGAAGTATTTACACCTGCTCCTGCCAAGTCCCACTCTTACACCCTGGCATTCCCTGGAGGCTCTGGGAACCTCAGGGGAGGGGGCTGCTTGGCGCCCACTTCCTAGCTCTGCAGGCGATGCGGCTGCACTAACTCGGCCTAGGGAGGTGGTTTTCACCGCCCCCACCCCCCACACACACACCCCACGCCCGCCGCTGATACAAGCACCGAAGCTCCTAAAAGTTCGGGGATTTGCTCACTTCCCACCCTGGCGCAGCGTGGGCCACCCCGGAGCCCACGATTGCCCACTTTGGTCTTCTTTCCACCGTGCACTTTTGTCCCTAAGGGGTGTGGGATGTGGGGCGGGGTGGGGGGTGGGGGGAATCACAGAACCGCCACAAAAAAGGAGCCACGCACATGTGTCTAGCGCTTCCTAGAGGCCACCCAGCAGACAGGCCCAGCGCGCAGCCCGGAGCCGGCTCTAAGCCCCGCGTCCACCTGGCTCCTCGCTGCGCGCCTTTCGGCGAGTGTCCGCAGCTCTCGGACTTGGTTTCCCCGGAAGCCACTCGGGGCGGGAGGAGTGGGGTGGCTATGTGCGTGTGTGTGTGTGTGATGTGCGTGTTCTTGCAGGCGATCCCCGGGGTTCCCCGAGTTTCGGATGCCCTAAACGCTCGTGCTCCACTGGACAGAGTTGCCCCCTAACTGCACCCCCTATTTAAAAAAAAAAAAAAATCTCCCCTCCGAGACGACGCTATGACCCCGCGCCCCTTCTCCCATCGTCGGGACGGAGACGTGGGGGCGCCGCGGGGACTTGGCCCATCACCCAGTTTCGAGCAGTTGCAAATCACTCGGCTTCGAGGCGCAGCCAGACAGTCGCTGGTGAACTTGACCAAGAGACAAACTTCCGAGCGTCTTCAGCACCGGGGAGCGGAGCCTCGGAGGCCGCCCCTACACGCGAGCCCACTTTCACTGGCCCCCACGGGGGACTCCACGGAGCCACCTTAAGGGCGCTGCGCCCGCCTCCCGGAAGTGCGGGGGGGGAGGCGCCGGGGCTGCCGACCTCCCGGCCCCGCCGGGCAGCTCAGCGCGCGTGGATGGCGTCCAGCCCGCTCAAAGCGGAGAACTACCACCAGTCTCGCACCCTGGACCCCGGACACTCGGCCGGGTTCCCCAGCCTCCCGAGTCCCCGCAGCTTCTGCCTTCCCGCCCCGAGACCCGAAGTGGTGCCCGCCTCCATCCGAGGCGGCGAGCGCCCGCGTCCGCCGGGCTCGCAGCGGCCACCGTCACTAGACAGTCAAACCCCAAGACGTCAGCCCACAATGCACCGGGCGGGCCGGGAAAGACGCGCCGGGGAGGGAGCCGAGAGGGGCGCGCGCCGCGCGGGAGGGGGAGGAGGAGGAGGCGAAAGAAGGGCCCAACTGTAGGAGGGCAACAGAGCATTACCTCATCCCGTGAGCCTCCGCGGGCCCGGAGAAGAATCTTCTAGGGTGGGGTCTCCATGGCGACGGGAGGGCCCGCCCCCTTGAGAGCGACGCAAGCCAATGGGAAGGCCTTGGGGTGACATCATGGGCTATTTTTAGGGGTTGACTGGTAGCAGATAAGTGTTGAGCTCGGGCTGGATAAGGGCTCAGAGTTGCACTGAGTGTGGCTGTATCAGCGGAGCGGGAGTGGAGGTGCGCGGACTCGGGGAAGACAGGACAGCAGTCGAGTCCGAGCTGCAAATCTGATTTTTCTTCTCCGTGTTCTCACCAACGGCCCAGAGCTATAAGCGCCTGTGATTCCCGGGCTGGTGTTTTGGAGGGAGCGTCCGAAGAGCCCCTTTTTTTTTTCCAGCCGACCCAAAAGGGTAGCCCCACTGCCCGGGCGCCGCTGACAGCGCGGAGAGCCGCGACTGTCCCCGGGAGAAGTCTGGCAAACGCCGCTGCCACGGCAAAGAACTTTCCTGGCCAGCAGGACCAGGGACACGGAGCCTCGGAGTCCCGGAGCGAACTTTTGCAAAGCTTGCCTCCGCCCCAGGCTGCCGCGGCGGCGGGAAGGCAAAAGCGCCGGAGGAGAGGAGAGCGAGCAGGGACGTGCGCTCGCACCGGTTGCTGAACTTGGGCGAGCGCGAGCCTCGGCCGCCGGGCGCCCCCTCCCGCTCGCAGCGGAGGAGGGGACAGGCGTGGAGGGCCCGCCACCGACCGGCCTCTGCGGGGTCCGCGCGGAGTGCCGCCGCCGGGACAGCGGCTGTCGCCGGGGAGCGCGTTAGTCCGCGGGGCTCCGAGGAGCCGCGGCGCGGAGGAGCGAGCGCTCAGCGAGGGACCGCGACTTTTTAAAGCCGGCCGCGCGCGGGAGCCGACAAGTCCGAGTGCGAGCGGCGTCTTAACCCCGCGTTCCCTGGAGCGCGCTGGTGAGCAGGGCGCAAAGGGGGAGGACAGCCCGTGGGTGCGCGCGCGCTGTTAGATCAACTTTGCTTGCCAAAGTTCCCGGGGAGGCGCGGGGGGTCCTCCCCGCTTGCCAGCGAGCTGTTGCGGCCCCGAAACTTCTGCGCGCAGCCCCAACTAAGCCCACGTGAAGTGACGGACTGTTCTATGACTGCAAAGATGGAAACGACCTTCTATGACGATGCCCTCAACGCCTCGTTCCTCCAGTCCGAGAGCGGCGCCTACGGCTACAGTAACCCCAAGATCCTCAAACAGAGCATGACCCTGAACCTGGCCGACCCGGTGGGCAGCCTGAAGCCGCACCTCCGGGCCAAGAACTCGGACCTCCTCACCTCGCCGGACGTGGGGCTGCTCAAACTGGCGTCGCCGGAGCTGGAGCGCCTGATCATCCAGTCCAGCAACGGGCACATCACCACCACGCCGACCCCCACCCAGTTCCTGTGCCCCAAGAACGTGACAGACGAGCAGGAGGGCTTCGCCGAGGGCTTCGTGCGCGCCCTGGCCGAACTGCACAGCCAGAACACACTGCCCAGCGTCACGTCCGCGGCGCAGCCTGTCAGCGCGGCGGGCCTGGTGGCTCCCGCGGTGGCTTCCGTGGCGGGCGGCAGCGGCGGTAGCGGCTTCAGCGCCAGCCTGCATAACGAGCCGCCGGTCTACGCCAACCTCAGCAACTTCAACCCGGGCGCGCTGAGCGGCGGCGGCGGGGCGCCGTCCTACGGGGCGGCCGGCCTGGCCTTTCCCGCGCAGCCCCAGCAGCAGCAGCAGCAGCAGCCGCCGCCGCCACCACAGCCGCCGCACCACCTGCCCCAGCAGATCCCGGTGCAGCACCCGCGGCTGCAGGCCCTGAAGGAGGAGCCGCAGACGGTGCCCGAAATGCCCGGGGAAACGCCTCCCCTGTCACCCATCGACATGGAGTCCCAGGAGCGGATCAAGGCGGAGAGAAAGCGCATGAGGAACCGCATCGCCGCCTCCAAGTGCCGGAAAAGGAAGCTGGAGAGGATCGCCCGGCTGGAGGAAAAAGTGAAAACCTTGAAAGCGCAGAACTCGGAGCTGGCGTCCACGGCCAATATGCTCAGGGAACAGGTGGCACAGCTTAAACAGAAAGTCATGAACCACGTTAACAGTGGGTGCCAACTCATGCTAACGCAGCAGTTGCAAACGTTTTGAGGCGAGACTGTCGGGGGCTGAGGGGCAAAGGAGAAAAAAAATAACAGAGACAGACTTGAGAACTTGACAAGTTGTGAGAGAGAAAGAGAGAGGGAAAAAAAGAAGTGTCGGAGGACTAAAGCCAAGGGTATCCAAGTTGGACTGGGTTGCGTCCTGACGGCGCCCCCAGTGTGCACGAGTGGGAAGGACTTGGCGCGCCCTCCCTTGGCGTGGAGCCAGGGAACGGCCGCCTGCGGGCTGCCCCGCTTTATGGACGGGCTGTCCCAGCGCAAACAGAACGTTCGACTTTTCTTTAACATTGACCAAGAACTGCATGGACCTAACATTCGATCTCATTCAGTATTAAAAGGGGGGAGGGGGAGGGGTTACAAACTGCAATAGAGACTGTAGATTGCTTCTGTAGTACTCCTTAAGAATACCAAGCGGGGAGGGGTGGGGGCGGGGGAGGCGGGAGGGAGGTTTGTGAGAGCAAGGCTGAGCCTACCGATGAACTCTTTCTGGCCTGCCTTCCTTAACTGTGTATGTACATATATATTTTTTTTAATTTGATGAAAGCTGATTACTGTCAATAAACAGCTTCATGCCTTTGTAAGTTATTTCATGTTTGTTTGTTTGGGTGTCCTGCCCAGTGTTATTTGTAAATAAGAGATTTGGAGCACTCTGAGTTTACCATTTGTAATAAAGTATATAATTTTTTTATGTTTTGTTTCTGAAAACTCCAGAAAGGATATTTAAGAAAATAAAATATTGAAAAAGTACCCCTCCCCCAACCTCTCTTTCTGCATTATCTATAGATTACCTATAAGGTGGAGTTGAAAGAGTTAAAGAGTGTCCATGAGAATCACTCTCAGTGCTACTTACTATCAAGCAGTAAAAACTATTCTCTACTGGGCATGAGAAATAACTGTAGCTGATGCTCTCATCAAGTTATACTCTTCCCTCCCCCACTATCTATATAGAGTTGCTTACAAAAGATAGTGTGGCCTTTCAGGAGGCTGACAGAAGGGAGGTTGTGGCGAAGAGGGATAGCCCACGGGGAAGTCAAACACATTCAAGTTTGGATTGCATCAAGTGGCATGTGCTGTGACCATTTATAATGTTAGCAGAAATTTAACTGGATGCTTATGCTCAAAGCAAGAATAGTGGCAGATTTTTACAAAAGATGTACCCTTCCAATTTGGAATCTTCACTTTAACAATTCCTAGATTTAAAAAGATGGTCTTTGCTTATGAATATTTATAACAGCATTCTTGTCACAATAAAGGTATTCAAATACCAATAGCATCTTGAATTCCTTTCCCTTTACTACTTTTTTCCTCCCTGAGCTCTATATTGAAGCTTTTCTTTTCAGTTGCTGGGGTTAATATTACTGCCACTGAGGTTACTTGGCAATTAAGCAGAGAATTTAAGAAGAGTCAACACAGAAGTTGCAATCTGGATGAAGCAGTTTAATTCATTTTCTCTCTCTCTCTCTCTTGCTCTCTCGCTCTCTCTTTCTCACTCAAATAAACGCCTATGCTTAGACAAATTACCAGTGTAGCACCCTAGCAGTTTACCATTTGGGATTCTTCTAATGTTTATCTCTTAATTTGTTTCTAAAATAATTAACTGTATTTAAGTAATTATTATAGAACCAGTCTCAAAAGATGGTAATCTAGATAGTGTGGGAAAGATTTTCAAGAGAAAACATGAACATCAACACCATGATTACGTGTGTAAATCAAACCTTAGCTCTGGGGAAATGGCAAACAAATTCTGTCTATGGCTATAACTTAGAAGATCAACAAGGCAATACTCAACAAGGGAACAATTTTTGCTCAGTTGCTTTTTTATCCCAAGAGCCAGTGTGATTATCAAGCAGCAGCAGCAATTTGATATCCAGGAATATTTAGTTCACAAACCACTAATTGAGGCAGGGCTGTTCGCTCATTAGCAGTGTTCTAGTCCCCAGCAGGCCTGGGAGTACTAATATCCTGCCTGTGGCTGTAAATCCAATGGCACAAAGAGTTTCTCCTTAGTATATCTAGGAGTGCAAAAGATCAGACAGGCGTGTTAGCTATCGGATCCACTCCGTTGTAATAATACTTTAACAAAGGGTTACTGGGAACACAGCTTAGTTTGCCAAACAGTGAATTTGCCTATGTCAGCAACCCGGAAGGTGAGTTGATTTTGACCATATGTAGGAATAGTCAGCAGAGGGACAATAAAGCACTTTGGGGTGGGGCTCTGTGGAAGCTAAACAAGAGCCAACTAGAAAAAATAAGCAGGCTGGGGAATTAATTACCTGCAAAGGTAGACTAAGCCCAGACAACAGTGCAATACAGAAAAGCCACACACCACTCCCCAGTTTGCGTTAGACTGCAGTGTTTAAAAGAAAAGAAAAAAGCCTGAAACTCAGGTTTATCCCCACTCTTGTTGGTTTCAACTAACATTCTAAATGTATATGCCTGAAACTCTAACCATCCCCATAAAAGGGGTTAGAAAAAAATATTTGTGGTGGAGGAAAATAACCAATGACCTGTAATTTGGGAGACAGAAAATGAGCTAATTGTAGATACTCAAAGGTTAATATTTTGGCATTCAATGAGTTATTGTTTGGGTAACACTAATAGTTGGAGAAAAAGAAGTTAGTAGCACATAAAGCCATTAATCCTCTTTTAATGTTTTATATGTGAATATTTCAATCAGAGATTCTTAACACTTTGTGTCCATTGTAGCAGAGGACTCATGAACTTCATGAAGATACCTACCAATGTGTGTGTGTGCTTGTGTTTGCACACGTGAAGACACACACTCCCATAGGAAGAGAGATCATTAGCTTTCATTGGGTTCTCACCGAGTTCTATGACTCAAAAAATGTTAATGCCTAAACTAAATTGACTATGCACTCATTATGAAAAACACATCTTTGTGTGAATCTGAATCCCATGCCTTTTAACCCCTCCATGCTTCTGCTTGTGCTCATTTCTCTTCCTGGCATAGTTTTCCTTCTGGTTCAACTAATAAATCCTACCAATTCTTCAAGGCTTGGCATAAGCTTCTCTGTGAAGCTGTCCTTGCTAATTCCAGCTTTAGGTGGAATGAATATCCCTCATGGAGCATCCATAACATTTTACCAAAACTCCTATGATTGTACTCATCAAAATATTATCATTGTGAGCCCCTGTGTCTCCTGGCCAGACCCCTACCCTACTCATCTGTGGGCCCTAGTGCCTGATATATAGGGGATGTTCATAAAATAAATGCGTGATGACTGAATGAACATGAAACTTAAACCTTCCTCTAGAATAATTCCTGGTCTTCATTTCTTCCAGTGGAATAGACATTCATTTCCAGATGCACAACCCAGATGGATGGATGACCCCCCAGAAAAGTCAAATCCGGCCAATCACCAAGTACTAAAGAGCTTAGTTCTCAATGAGCGCTCTTAAAAGAAGGAAGCTGTTAGCACATGCATTCTTCCAGCCACACAGAGCATCCCTTCACTGGTCCACTGATGCAAGTGGGCCTCTTCTTATATAACATAGGTCTGCCTGGAACATTAGGCTTGGCGGTAGAGATGAGGAAGGATAATATGTGATCATTAGGCAGGCCCAAAAAACAGTTTTAATAGATGTGGCTTTATTAAAAGCAACCACTTCATTGGTAATGGCAGAGAAGACTTCCTGTCCATAAAGTTAATGTATTTCAGGGTTCCAGAAGTTAGTCCCCAATATTTGCTTGACAGAGACAAGGATCGTACTAATGTACTTATTCCCCATGTTGTTGTTTTTTCTTTTTTTTAGCTGAGCCATCCTGCTACCTGTTGGCAGCTCAGCCGCTGCTCAGAGGCTGCTCAGCTCTGGCCTGGAATCCAACTGGCAGCACCCTGTTGCTCAGAGCTCTCACTTTTGAGCTCGCTGTTAACTATCTGAGACACTCGGCTGGCCTTCCCATGTTCTTTTAATGTTAGAGAAGATGTGCATCAGTTGAACTGAGGAGACAGACAAAGCCGTTTAGTCTGTCCTGCCCCTTGCCTCCACCACCCATTTCTACATAGGTCAAGTGGAATATCGTGGAAGAGGGGAAGAGGGGCCAGGATGGCCCCAGAAAGTGAAACTGTCCCTTCCTAACTCTGGAACCTGGTCCCAGTTACTTGGTTTTGGACTTTTGACACCCCAAAGAAGGACATTCCCCTGGGTCTGGGTCTCCTTGAGGTCCTATACTAAGTGTGAGGATTCAATGATAAGCAAGATAACAATCCCTGTTCTTAAGAAATACAGGTGGGGAGATAAAGCAGAAAGAGGGGCCAGATAGGGGGAAGAGAGGCCATTATCAGGAAAATCTTCATGGGATAGGTAACATTTGAGTTGATCCAGTGGGATGCACCAGGCAGAAAAGGTAGGAGGAGGAACTTGTGTGCAAAGGCAAAAGAAAACATGATGTGTTTAGGGACTTGTAAGCTGCTGCTTGGAGAGGCTGAGAATTAAGGCATGAGAAGAAAACTGAAGGGCAATGAAACAGGAAAGCTTAAGGGTCAGATTGTGAAGCAACATCTCTTCCGTATTTAGAGTTTGGTTGTTATCCCATAGGCGATAGAGAAATGTAGAAGGATTTGAAGCACAGCAGAGAACTCTCTCAACTTAAGAAAGACTCCTGCTGGCAACAGTTTGGATGAGTGCCTGGCGGGGAAGAGGCTGGGTAAGAAGAATAATACCAGGCCGGCCGAGTGGCTTGTTGGTTAAGAGTTGGCTTGGGAGCGCAAGCTCTGAGCAGCAGGGCTGCCAGTTCAAATCCCACATGGGCCAGTGACACTGCACCCTCTACAGTAAATATTGTGAATGGCAGCTCGACCTGGAGCTGGGCTGCTGTGAGTTGCTGGTGACAGCGTGGGCTGCAGTGGCGATGCAGTGGGGCTGCATTGGGCTGCCGTAGGCTACAGTGAGTGGCCGGCAGCCAGCATGAGCAGCCAGCAGTTGGCTTGGGCTGGCATGAGCCACCATGAGAGGCCGTCCAATGGCCTGCAACAGATCTGCCTTAGCCGGGAAGAGCACAATGATCATAATACCAACATGGGCCAGTGAAGTAACGTCTTCCACAACTAGACTGAAGAACAAAAGGACAGCAACTTGTCTGTTCCTCTTCCCCAATTCCCCAACGCTGTTCCCTCCCCTGTTACCCCAATAAAAATCTTAAAAAAAAAGAACACCAAGAAGAGGCGTTTAGTTTAATTTAAAATGCCTGTGGCATTTAAAGCAGTCCTAGAGTTGGGGAGAAATGGGAAGATGGTTTGGGTCAAGCTACATCATGCCACATTTCTTCCTACTCAGCTCTTTCAAGAAGTTAGGCCTAAGGAAGAATGTCAGGAAGTTCACTTTTCACCTAGACTACCTGTCCCATACTTCAGTTTTCCTCTCCACTCTGTCAACTTAACATCTGAAGGAAAGTCATCTTACAAAATGGTCCAGAGTCCACCCCATCTCAGTGTCAGTCTGCTCAAATAAACAGATGTGAAAGGAAGAGGTTTGTGACCTCTTAGGGTCACAGTACAGAGTTGGTCCTTACTGCTGTAGGACCCAGATTTGATTTTATCTAGTCACCTACAATCAATTAAGTTCCATTGCACTAACTGACCCAAACTACACAAACTCTTTGAAACATAAACAAAGAGACCAATCTTTTATTTATGTTGGGGGAATTGAATAATAACATTCATATAACACTCATTTTATTTAGTCAAGCAATATTGAATTCCTATTTTGTGCCAGCACTAGAGATGCAATGGAGAGAGAAATCCATAGGATATCTCCCCTCATGGAGTTTACAATCTGGTAAACGTCACAGTAAAGAAAGAAACACACCAATAAATGTATGATTCCACACTTTGACAAGTATAGTTGACCTTTGATCAACACAGGTTGGAACTGTTGAGGGTCCACTTTCACATGGATTTTTTTCGATAAATGCTATAAATGTATGTTCTCTTTCTTGTGGTTTTCTTAATAACATTTTCTTTTCTCTAGCTTACTTCATTGTCAGGATACAGTATATCATACTTCTAATATACAAACTATGTGTTGATTGACTATTTATGTTATCCGTAAGTCTTCCAGTCGACAGTAGGCTGTTAGTAGTTAAGTTTTGGGGAGTCAAAAGTTATACATGGATTTTTGATTGTCCAGAGATCAATGCCCCTAACTCTTACATTGCTCAAGGGTCAACTGTACAATGAAAGAGAAGAACTGAGCACTATGAAAGAGAAAAATAATCTAAGCTGGTGTGGTGGCAAAGAAAGCTTTTCTAGAGAAATACACGAACCTAGGTTCATGCTAGGTTCATTTATTAGATGACTAAGAGTGCATTGGGGGAAAAGCAGAAGGGTATGGGTAGGGAAATCCAGGTGGAGGGTCAGCTTGAGGGAAAGCTTGGGAAAAACTCTGGGGTACCCCCAGGAACTAAAAGAAGGTCTGCATTCCTGGAATGTCATGAGCAAAAGGGAGAGTGATAAGCAATGAGTTTGCACTCACCAGTTCATACTCAGAAGTGCTGTCACCTCTTCTACCTCATTTTATTTTCCCCACTTCCCTGGGGATGTTCACTGGTGGTAGCTGTGTTTTACAGGAATACAAGCTGAGGCTCCCAGTGAGTTCTAAGTGCTTTTGTCAAGGCCCCTTATCCAGTCACTGGTGGAGCCACAATTAGGTCCCTAGACATCAGAAACCATACATATACTTCTATGTTGTTCCAGGAACCAGTAGCCCTGGTGATCCTGGGTTATTTACCCAGAGCACACCACTACTTCTACATCAAGGACCCTGAGGAAATGAATTAGTCATCAGAAGGTTCTTTGATGTGCACAGCATCTGAGCAAAGGTAATCAGATAGTCTCCCGGGATATCTCATCCATGCCACAGCAACATCTCATGAACTCTCCTTGCCCTGCTACAAACTCCTCCTCTCTGGAAGTACCAAGAACCCTTAGCGCTGAAAAGCCCTGACAGTTTCTTTCTGTACAAACTTCCTTCATCTACACCCACTAAAAAACATTGCCTGATGTTTGTGCCATTATTGTTTCAGAAAATTGAGTTGCTAGATCATTGAATAAGACAATGCCTTCTTAAGTTATAGGTACTCAGTGACTACCTGGACAGAATTTGGGTATCTCCCAAATCTCCTCAGGACAGTCTGCCCATCACCTTTTGCTGGTGGCTAATCTCTTTCATAGTGCATTGATTCATCCTAGGTTCATGCTAACATGAAGGAATTTTGCCTGACCTTATCTCAAAGTCTAGAAAAAGGTCAGCAGGCACCTGGGCTGTTAAATAATTGATCACTCCACAAGTTAGGATGCATGCAGAAGTTAGTAACAGAAGACACAATTTAAACAAGAAGTTCAGACGTGAAACAGGTCCAAGGCAAATATAGTGGCTCAATGATGTCATCATGGGCCCAGGGGCTTTCCGTCTTTTCAGTTCACCATTCTTGGTGTGTCAAAGAAGTTCCTTGTGTGGACTCAAGATAGCTGTAGCAGTTCTTGACATCACAGGTAAACACAATAATCACTAGGAATTCAAGGATGTTTCGTTAGTCTTCCTCTTCTTATTAATAAGAGAAACCTTTCCTAGAAGGTACCCACCTCCACCCCAGTAGACTTCCCCTTGGGTCCCATTGGCCATGACAGGTCACATGCCTATACCCAAACTCATCCCTGGCAAAAAAAATTAGACCACAGTGATTGGTCTACAGTTATGATTCATCCCTTGGGATCACCCTTTTCTGAGCACATGGCAGAGTGAATACCGAAAGTAATTTGTAAAAGTAAACAAAAATCTAGGCTTGGATAGCAAGAAAAAAAGTGGGAGGGGGGATGGCTTCTGGGTTAGCGGATGGTCATGAGTGCTCTACACCAAATATGTCCAGGTCTTCTCTTGGTACAAAACAGGATTGAACTTCCCTATCTCCTACCTCCTTGACATTGGATGAGAGGCCTTGTGACTTGTGTTAGCCAATTAAATGTGAGCAGTAGTGACTTACGTCACATCCAGGAGGCCTTAAAAGCGAGTGTGAGTTTTGTTTTGTTTTGTTTTTTTCCCCAGACTTGACAATTATGGAAGCACAGAAATGGGGTGTCCAACAACCTGGGTCCCTAAATGATGTTAATGTAGATCAGAGTCCCTCCTCACCCCTAGCATCCCTCTAATGGATATTTCACATGAGCAGAAATTAAACCTTGCTTGCTTTAAGACAGGGAGATTTGAGGGTTGCTTGTTATTGCAGCATTACGCAGGCTTCCCTAACTGCTGTAGTAGGAACCCACAGTATCTGCCACAAATATAATAAAAACTAACACCAGTATAATATACATAATAGATACTATTTGCTAAGTTTCTACTATGTACCAGGCACTGTGCTAGGACTTACAAGGTAAATGTTAGCGCTGTATTTTATATATGGGAAAATGGAGGTTTGGATCTCGTTCAAGTTGATGGAATAAATGACTGGTGGAAGCCTGAGCTGACCCTAGGTCTTTCTGACTCCAAAGAGCTTGCTTTGTACACTTACGACCTTGCTCCTGAGGATGACTGCCTCGTGAATTTACATCTCTGTTGAGCCTCACAACCTCCCTGCCACAGGCACTGCTATCATTCCATTTTGCAGGTGGAAACTGAGATTCAGGGAAGAAAACTAGCTTGCTGAACTTCACAGAACTGGGAAGACACCAGAGCCTCTGCCTTTACCACTGTTCCTTGCTACCCTTCTGACCGCAGAAGAATTGAGGTATTACGACAGGAGAGAATTGAGGTATTATGACTTAGAGGAGGCAAATGAATTGGGAGTCAAGTGCTTGGAGGCATTAAATCCGGCTCTGCAGCTCATAGCTGGGGAGCATAGAGCAAGCCTCTTAATATTGTTAAGCCTCAGTTCCTCCCTGTGTAAAAATGAGGCCAACCATGGCTATCTCAGAAGGCTGTCAGAAGGACCCTCTATGTAAAGCCCCTGCATACAGCAGGCAAGTAACATTTTGCCATTTTTTACTATAGGCTTGTTAATCTAAGAAGAAATGACCAGGAATCCCCTCCGCCCCCACCTCCCCCACTCCAAGCCAGTGAGTCAGTGAGCTCGCACACACACATACACACACCTCACCCTAGCTGAAATGAAACCGTTTCCCATTAAGACTCAGAAAGGTCTCACAGGGCCTGCTTCTTGGTCATATAAGGGCTGGCAGGTCCTCTCTGAGGGCTGGAGAAAAGTTTTGTTTCCCCAGCTGCACTCGCAGGGGAACGTTCCGCAGGCACGGCATTGGGAACCTGTTTGGCTTGGCTCGGAGGCCTGTCAGCACATTCAGGAAGTGAAGTCAGAGAAAGGCAGGATTTCAAACAAAGCCAGCTGCACACAAATGCCCAGGCAGTGAAATGCCTGATCCACGCAGGGTGCCTATCAGCCCGGGGTTGCCCGGATGCTGTCAAAGAAGCCTCTGAGAATGGCTCTGGGCCAGAAAGTCACTGGCACCCAGGCAAGGGCAGTGATGTCCCCAGCAAAGCCACCAGAAGGGCAATGCAGGGGTCATCTCAGCCAGCCCCCTGCCTTGGGCAAGGCAGTGACTCAGTCTGGGCTCCCAGAGCTTGCTGGTGGAGAGGCTAATGTTTATCTCCCTGGAGTTTTAAAGTCAAGGTGTGGGAGGGGAGGGGAGGGGAGGGGAAGGGAGGGGGCCATAGCAAAATGAAGGAACAAGTTAGGAGTTCAGTGGGGAGAGGGACAGAAATGGATGGTGCCTGAGAAGCTATGGGATCCTGAGAAGAAGCGTGCTACCACTTTCTAGCAGGGTTCCATGTTCAGGAAAAGTCCAGAGGATGAGACCTGAACTCCAATCCCAACTCCAACATCTCCCAGCTATGAATGGGAAGGTATGTAATTTCTCTAAGCCTCAATTGCATCAGCTAAGAAATGCGGATAATAATACCTATCCCACAGGGTTGATGGAAGGAGTAAATAAGGAGTAATATGTGTAAAAAATCTTAGCCTCGTTCTGGCCAATCAGACATGTATCTGTTAGAATTCTATGGTTGCAAGTGACGGGAAATTTAGTTTCAGTAAAAAAGGAATTTTATTGAACTATGTAATTGAAAAACTATCATTAGAGGTAGCCCTAGTAGGAGGGGAAGGGAGAGGAGGAGGGCGCTGTATAGAGGGCTCAAATGGTATCACCAAGCTGTGAGTTCTCTCCATCATGCAGCTGGCTGTGGAAAGAGTTAGCGTCATCCTTAGTCTCCACGTGATAGGGTCCAGCAGCTCCCACTTTCTGTCCCTAAGGAGAAGGAAGATGGCTTCAGCAGCTCCTCACATCTTCCCAGGATGGCATCTCATTTATCTGATTGAGTCTCATATTCACCCCTAAAACAGTCACCATGGCTGAAGGATGGTGTGGGATATACTGACTGGCTTAGGTGTCGGTCAAGTGCCCACCTCTAAAGCTAGGGTGTTGGAGTCCCATTGAACCACAGATCCAGAGAAGAGAACATAGAAGGAGGCGAGCATCAAAGGAAAATTAAGGCCTATGAAGGAGTAGATACAGGAGGTCAAAGGAAAATAGATGTACCAGAGTCCATCTCTTTTGTGATTTTTCTTGTTATTATTGTTATCAAACTCTGAAGGCCAGGTTTGAGGGGCATCTACTACCCTTGAAAAGTCAGGTCAGAATTCACAATCCATTCTTTGAGCTCTGCTAAGAGGTGGGGGGCTCCAGGTATAAATCATCAGGAACATAGTTCTCTGGATGCAAAATGCCCAGGAAGGTTGTATTAAACGATATGACACATGTAAAAATACTCTATAAAAATAGTTATTTATTAATATTAATTGCTGTTGTGATGTTTATTGCTAAAAATGAACTCATCTGGGTCAATTAAAATAGAGAGTCAAAGATTCTCCAGAAGAGAATTTGAAATGTCGAGAAGCCCAGGTACACATACTTCCGTCCTGTGTTTTTCTCATTCACTTGCTCATTGAACTGAATCAGTATCAGGATCTACATCAGTATTTCCACATTTCAATTGACGAAGGAGTAAAAGTGAAAAAGAGAATGAAATACAATGTTACCACGCCTGAATTTTGAGAAGAGAATCCAACGTACAATGAGATAGTTTTCTTACCCCGCCCCACCACAATGAATTCAATATCTTCCACCTGGAAATCAAGGACATGAGAAAGATTTCTGAAAATTCCTAGAACTGGTTATTAGCATAAAAAGTAAATGATAAAGTCAGCGTTGCAAGTATGAAATACCAAGAAAGGTGGCTGAGTATCTGCTGTGACTTAAAACCTTTCTAGGAAGTAATGCGGTGACCAATTCTTGGCATAAACAGTCTTAACATCTTTCCACCTGAAAATACTAAGATGGGATTGGATGATTATCACTCACAGAAGTCAGTGTTAGTCTGACTTCACCTGATGTTTATTGAATGTCTCCTCTGTGTCAGGCACCTGCTAAGCATGGAGTTGGTGAGAAGCTATGTAAGACATTGATCTTACCATCAAAAGTGGTGGCATTCAATATATGAATTGCCATGACAGAGGTCATTAATTGCCATACATGTACCTTGGAAACAAGTATCCTACAGAAAGGAGTTCAGAGATGGCTTCATTAAGGAGCTGATTTGGAATTGTACCTTAAAAGGGATGAGTGGAAGTATGAGAGTAAAATGGGGTGATGGGGAGAGAGGACATCAAGGAAAAGGCAAGTTGGATTCAGAGTCCATCAGTTGAGTATCAGCTATTCATGGGCAAAATGGATGGAGATCTTGCCCACTTATTGTCAGGTAAGGAAAAGAGACATTAAGCTGACTGTTAAGCAGATCACCACAATTACTTTATCGAGCCTAACACTTTGTAAAGTGCTGCAAAGAAAATAAGTACTAGGAGTATTACTGCAGATCCTGGAAAGGTGCTACCAGAACATTCAGAGGGGACAGGAGGAAGCAGAGAGGGGCTTGATTCAGCCTGGTCATTGGGGAAAGCCTCCCCAAAGGAATGACCCTTCAACTGAGACCTGAAGAAATTAGTCAGGAAGATAGAGGTGGCTGGGGAGATCATTCCTGTCTTGGGCAAGAGGTTGTGTTAGAAACAGTGAGAAGACCAGAGAAAATAAGCATGGCTAGAATGCTTGGTTCCCTCTGGGGATGGGGATGTGAAGAGGCGGACATTGAACAGGTGGATTCAGGTAGTAGCATGTCTAAATACAGTACCCAAACCCTCAAGTCTTCAACAATCTGAAAGGTTAGGTGACAGTGAGCAAAGAGAACCCAGGCTTTTTCTGAACGGCACAGGCTTTGCTCTTGGGGCCCAAACTCTGATTCCTGCTTCAAGAGATTGATCATGACATTAGCGGTTGATGAAGCTCTTGTGATGTGCCCAGACTGGTGGCAAATGTCTTCTGCATTACCTTGTATCAGTTTTACAATTGTTGTATCAGGTAGCTATCCATCATCAGTTTCCAGGTGAGGAAACTGAGACTCGGGGTGGTTACAAAAAATGGCTAAGGCCCCATGACTGTAAGGCAGAAGCAGGATTTGATCTAAAGTTGGGCTCTTGATCACTCTATCGGCCCACTTTTGAAGAAAAACAAAAGCATTGGAAATCTTGTAAAATAACTAAAACTAAGCAATGTCATCTCCCCGCATGGTGCTTTGACCTATAGTAGGCTTTCAACGAATGCTGATTCCACATGGAAGGTGAATGTGGAAGTCCAGGGACCTTTTTATTTTGTCTCCCATCCACATCTGGGCTTTAAGCCCCTGCTGTTTCAAATTCCATTTCAAAAGAAAAAAATAATGATAAACTACTCTTAGCCAATCCCTTTGGATTTAAAACAGACCAGCAGAAACCTGGAAGAAGTAAGGATTCTCCCGAATATATCAAATACTGCAGCCAGTGCCAATCGGGGAGGATTTGCTCCATTTTGTAAAGAGAACAGGCCCTATTTTGAAAATAGATGAGTAAGATTCACTGTTGCGACTTGTTTTGAGGTCTGGAGGCCAGGCCTGGTTTTGATCTGACAGGTCTGGGTCTCCAAAGGACAGTTCTTCTTTTGCAAAGCCTCAGAGAGGCTGCGTACTCACCGGGCACAAAACTGGAACAGCGTTCCTTTGAAGACTTACTCCGTGAGTCCTAAGGGGGATTTGGTGCCTATTGTGGAATCACAGTTCATGAGCTCAAAACTAATGTTTTTCATTACGCTAGCAAATCAGTCAGCCCCTCTGTTTGCTCAGGTGTGCGGCTGTGTGCCCCATGCCCTGCTCTCTATATAATAACAAAATAAATATTTTTAGAAGGAAGAAAGAATTGAAGATGAAGGAATGTCACAATTGGTGGGGTGAGAAAAGTGAGAGAGAGGAGGCTCTGGCCTCTTTAAAGCTAGATAATATATTTGCTACTTACTCTCTGTACTAATTGATCAGCCCCAAGTCCGTGAAGAAGGGGAAAAATCTGCTAATGAAGTGGCTGGGTTCATGCAATTAATTAAGGAATGCATCACAACGCCTCTCCAGGGGGCTCATTCAGAGACTTGAACAGTGCCGCTAGGTGGCGCCAGAGGGCAAACGCAGGGCTCTTTGCTTCCCAGGGTGGAAAGGATTAGAAAGAGCTCAGCCAACAAATTTGGCTGGGTCAAAATATGGGCGTCGTCCGCCTTCAGAGGGGACCAAGTATAAACACTTTTTTTTTTCTTCTTCACAGAATAGGGAAGCATATGCGCTGGAAATGTTCTTGCTCCACCAGCCGGAGGCCAGGAAGCGAACGCCAGATGCTGTTTACAGGGCAGCTCTTATTTCAGAATGCAGAATAAGGCTCAGCAGGTAGAGAGGCCTTGAGAAGAAGCACCGAATTTCCAAGAAGCCCACGCTGGGACGGAGCTGTGGAGGGCTTGGCTTCGGAAATTCATTGGATAAGACAATGGAGGCTTACATTGTCCAGAATAAATCCATCTCCCTTGCCAGAGGGACCAACTTGGTATACTGGGGGCATTTTTAAGTTCTAGTGTTGCACAGAACTGACTTAAAATCCTACATGTGTGACCTTGGGCAAGTCTCTTTCCTTTACTGAGCATCAGTTTATTCATCCCTGGAATAGATGTAACAGTTGGAAGGAAGGAAGAAGACTTGGTTAATGGAAAACGCTTAGCACAACACTCCATATTCAGCAGTCCCTGAAAAACTCTTCCAATCATGGCACTAACACCCACTCACGTGGGAATGGGGACCACTCTAGCTGGAAAAAGCAACCTTCTCATTTGTGTCATCACTGTGTCTGATACACACTGATTCTCTATGGGCTTATCACACTATTTTGCACTTTATTTATTTATACAAGTCATTGGATCAGGGACTCCTTTAAAGTAAGGGCTATGCCGTAAAATTCTGTTTGCATCCCCAGACTCTATCAGGGCTCCCGGAACATGACATCTGTTGAATACACGAGCTTTTCTTATGAGCAAATTGTTCTAACCCACCAAGCTGAATGATTCAGATACAGTATGATGGCCACATCTCACTTTTTTTTCTTCACTGTGCTCAGGAAAGAAAACAGAAAATACTAATACTAACCCAGTGATGAAAATTAATTCTGAATTTTTTTGTTTTAGCCAAAGACCAAATAGGAGCCAGATGCTGAGCAGCCATTCTTAAGTATTGCCCAACTCAGCAAGCCAAAACTCAAAATAAATGTCCAAGGCAGAATCACAACATTAGATAAAATGGTATAATTTTAGTGTCATCGATCAAGACTTGGACATGTGGCATTCTAGTCTACGCAGGCCAAAGAGAGAGATGCAGAGGGCAAGGAAGAACTACCTGGATGGAAGCATGACAGGGAGCCACCAGGGTCAGGGCGCCCGTGGTGACTAATACAGAGAAGGAGATGGAGACCATAGAGCTTGGCTATCATGAGTCAGATGACTTAGGCACGAAGTAGTCTCTTTGATGGAGGCGAGTTACTTCCTGAAAAACTCAATTCCTTCATTTATAAAATGGGTGTATTATTCAGGATAATTTAACCTATGGTAACAAACTCGGAAATCTCAGTGACTTCGCAAAACAAAAGTTAATTTCTCATTCACCCAAAGTCTCATCCCCAGGCAGGTTAGTGGGAACTCACCTACATCCAGTGACCCCATTTCCTCCTACTGTCTTATCATGTGGCTTCCAATGATACTGCAGCAGGAGGGAGAGAGCTGGAGAAGGCACACTGCAGAAGTGACACATGTCATTTCTACTCAGAGCCCATCGGTCAGAGTTAGATACATAGCCCCAACCCAACTGCAAGGGAGATTGAGAACTATGGAGGTGCATATAGATATTTGGGGAGCACTGTGTATGTCTGCTCCATGGGGTATTAATTAAAATAATTGAATCAATCAGGATTAGATGCTATTGCATCAAATTGAACAACTAAATAAGCAGGGGCTTTAAAAAGTTAGAGATTTCTTTTCTCTGTTGTAAAATTAGTCTGAAGAGAGGTGGTGTGGCAGCAGCATAGACATCAGAGCTTAGGCTCCTTCTATGGGTCTGCTCCACCACTGTCTGCATAGGGCTGCCATCCCAAAGTCCCTTCATGGTGAGAAGGTGCCCTCCAGCTGTCATGTCCACTTTCTAGCCAAGATGAAGGAGGAAAACATCAGGGAAAGAAAAGGCATCCTACCACCTTTAAAGAGTGTTCTCAGAAACTCACCCAGCAATTTCCATTTGTATTTCTTTGGCCACTCCTAGTTGCAAGGCAATCTCCAAAATGTAGTCTTTAACATTTGTGAATGGGAGAATGAATTTTGGGTAGGCAACTGGCAGTTTGTGCCAATTGATAACACATACTCAATTTATGGGGTCATAGTGAGCACTTTACAAAAGTAAAAGAGTTTCGCCCAGGACCCAACTATTGTATCTATCCAATGAATGTAGTTATTGTCATTACTGTTTTTATTAATCAGGTCATCATTGAGGAAGCCTGATCTTGGTGGCTTCCTCAGGGACTTGTCAAGAAAATGGAGAGAAAGTCTCTGGTTTTAGAGAGGAGGACTTAGCAGAACAGAGCAGGGTCTGAGAGCCCCTGGGCCTGGGTTAGGGATCAGGACAGGGAAACAGTCAGCTCTCAAGAGGAGGGGCCAAGGCAGAAAGTCATTCTGGTGGGCTGGGCCAAACCATTAGGGAAGGGAGGGGCAGGGTGGGGAGGAGCTGGACGGCTGAAGCTGAATAGCTGCAGATTTTCCCCGGTTGACTCTGGTGAATAGTTGTAATTAGCAGAGAGAACTAAAGAAAAAATAGTGGAAACCCAGAAAGCATCACAGTGACTGCTTTGGTTGACACCTTTAGAATCCACCCTCTCTGCACCATCAAGTCCAGGTATGCACTTTCTTGTTCACTGACCTCTCTTTCTGTCTCTGTGAGGTCACCTCACCCCTTCACCTGGTTCTGCCACCACAAATCTTGACCCTTCTTAATGCTACTGCCTTTTCATTCTTTCCTTCAACATGTATTTCCTGAGTACTTACCATAGCCAACATAGCTTTTAGTGCTAGGGATACAAATTGTTCACAGTTGTTTTGTGGAAGCTACATGGCATTTGGCCTCTTTCCTCCTTGGAATGGTGCCTTCTAGGTAATCCCTCAGTCTGATCCTGGGACTTCTCCTCTGGTGTCCTGCATACAACTGACCATCTTGTTGGTCTCAGTCCTGAGGACAGGTCTATTTTATTCACTAAAACCCAGATAAGAGAGCGATGACTTAATTCTAAGTCCCACCCAATGGAAGACCAAAACTCTTCATATTCCACTTTAGTGTTAGCTCAGAAACAGGACAGGCCTGTGGTTGGGGGCATTAGTGGTCTTATCTGGGCGACGCTAGAGAAGGAACAGTTAACAAGGTAGGCGACCAACCTGTAAAACTCCAAATCTTTAGGTGACAAAATGAATAACTACTTCGGCCAATTAGGGTTCTTTATTGCCAGACTCTAACTTAAATAGAAGAGTTTTTAAAAGGAAAAGCTTCAGAAGGGACGGAGTTCAGAGCATCTGAAGGACACTGCCTGAAACCCATGCCTCGGTTGGAGCGAGTGGTCCCCAATCATATTTCTATGCTTTTTATCTCTAGTCAAGAGAAAAATCCTGGGGGAGAGGGAAGATATTGTCCAGGCTTGAGTTCAGTTTGTACCACTCCATACGCACAGCCTGATTGGTAATTCCCACCACATCTGTAAGTACTAGAACCTGGCGGTTCCCCAAAGCAAAACTGAGATGTGATTACCAGGATGGGGAATGGATGCTAGGCAGGCAAATACCACAGATGTTTATTTTACCTCTGCACCCTAGATAATTCTCTCATTCTGAAAGTTGTGGCATTAGGAACATTTCATGAGGACTCAAAAGCATTTTTCTACCTGGGAACATGTTCAGTTGTGGGGAGTAAGATTATGGCTTACTTGTAATAGATGTGATATTCAAGTTGGAATTGAAATGGAATTGATAGAAATAAAAATTATATAGGTGATTTAACAATTCAAAAGACAAAAGATTTTATTTTTATATTACTTGGGGTTTAAAAATTTTTTTTAGCTTGATTTATAATTTTTGTAATTATGATTCCATTAATTAAAAAAATTAATACTACATTCACATAGTTCATGTACCTCCTCCTTCTTGCCACCTGGACACAATGTCTCCATCATGGACTTTGGATGTTGCCATTTTGGGTCATGAGAACTAAACCTCAGAAATGGCAGAACAATGTGCTAGAAGAAACCCAGGTTCTGATTTATTTATGGAATAGAGACATTATGTTAGTTCTGGCCTTTATTGCTTTAGATTTTTATGTAATTGAGAATAAGCTCTTATCTGTTAAAGTCATTCTTGTTTGGGGTTATTCTGTTACAAAAAGCCTAAGTCTAGCCAATTTTATGAGGTTATACCACCAATAAGTGATGGAGCCCTGATTCTAACTCAGTTTCAAAGCCAGGACTAGGGCGGGGCAAGAGAAGCACCCAGAATGCAAAATTTAAGGAGGCACTCACTCTCCGGTTCATGCAAGTGTTGACTCTGCACTTGTTTGGACCTGAGAGAAGGTGCTTCCTTAAATGTTGCACCTTGAGTGCTTGTCTTACGTCAATCACTCTGCTCAGCTCTGTCAATTTCCAGAGCCTTGCTCCTTCAGGTCACACTGACAGGAGAAGGCTTAATATTGAATCAACCTACTGATACATCATCACTCTGAGAAATAACTGGTCTTAGTCAGAGATTTAAAAAAAATACCTTCTTTGACATTAACTATGAGATGTAAAATTAAAAAACTTTCTGAAGTCTCTATTTCATAGCACCCCTGCTATTTCAAGAGCTAGCTTTTATCACTAGCTGGCATGGGAAGGAACAGCCCTTCTGAAATGCCTCCCCCTCCCATCCGCTTTCCAGGCAGGAGTCTTGTTTATGTATCATTGCTCCTGGATGAATCATTTGTAGCAAAAGTACAGCTTCCACTTGTCCATGAGAAATGGTTCAAAACAACCCTTTCTACTCTGCATAAAACCTCAGGAATAACAATAGATATTTCAAATAAGACTGCTATTCCTCAGCCTCTCAAAGTCAGGGAACAAATGAAAGTAATGATATGCCATCAAAAATCATTTTGGAAGGAAAAACAAAACCCTCCCTGTAACCGCTTTTTTTTTTTTTTTGAGCTCCCACCCTCCACATTCTTCAAAATGAGCTTTTATATTATGCTTCCTGCAGCAGCCTTTCCAGTTCCTTTTGCTTCTGGTTTCAGTGTTATTTTCACATGACACATCCTGAAATCCATGCAGAGTCACCATGGGGACAAAGGAGAGAGCTGGTTTAGGAGCCAGAGTTTAGTTGTTTTTTGAATATTAGGGATCAGAACCCCCCAATGTATGTTAGGAGAGATGTAGTCATTTCTCAATATTGTGTGTATTTGATATGCTGAATGTATATAGTACTGCACAAAGATCTCCCAAAGAAATACATTTTCTGCAGAATCCCTGACAAACTTTCAGAAACAGAGAAAGGGTAGGAAAAGAAACAGGGGCTGAGAAGGCAGCAGACATGGAAAACAGGGCCTGGACCAATTCTTGTGAATAGACATTGTCCCAGAGGCTTCACATTCATTCTCACAACTCCACTCCCACCCCCAAAAGTGAGTGGTTTTATCTCCATCTTACAGGTGGAGAAAGTACAGACAGATTAAGTAGCTTGCCCAAGGTCACATAGGAAAGAAACAGCAAGTAGGGACCCAAATCCAGGTTGGCTTAGTCCAATACCTATATTCTTTCAGGTGAGCCTTGCTGCCTGTAAGAGAAAGCTCAGTCTATTTCTTTCCTTTTAAAAAAGATTTTATTCGGGAATTGAGGGAGAGGAACAGCATTGGGGAATCGGAACAGACAAGTTGCTGTCCTTTCGTTCTTCAGTCTAATTGTGGAGGATGTCACTTCACTGGCCCATGTTGGTTTTATCATTACACTCTTCCCAGGTGAGGCAGTTGTTCGCCGGCCATTGGACGACCGCTCACTGTGGCTCATGGCAGCTCATGAAAGCTCATACTCATGGTAGCTCAGTTCCAGGTTGAGCTGTTGTTCACCATCTTAGCTGTAGAGAGTGCAGCATCACTGGCCCTCATGTGGGATCCGAACTGGGGCCCTGCTGCTCAGAGCTGGTGTCCCAAGCCAACTCCTAACCAACATGGCTGACCGGCCCAGTCTGTTTCTTGTTAGAGGGAAGATTAGCAAGACGTGGTGAGTCAGCAAGCTGAGGATCTCGTCCTGGCATGGGGACATGGGGCAAAGCATTCCATTTCCCTGGGTCTCAGTGTTCTCATCTGTGAGATGAGAGAGTAGAGCTGGATGGCTCTTAAACTCCTTCTGCCCTGTGGCAGACCAGGTTTCCATTTCTACTTTCATCAAAGGCATCCAACAAAAGAATCAAAATAACAGGAAGGGTGAGCCACAAGCAGGATCCCTCCCTGTGGGTCAGGAGTCCAGGAAAGGCCAGAGACAGCCACTGCAGCATAAATAAACTGATCTTGGTGTTCACTGCACCCTCTCATTTTCCATCAACTTCTCTAGCCCCTGCCTCCACCATCCAGGTACTCTGGTCCTGGCCTTACCACCTCCACCCCCACCAACTTGTAGCAAGCCTGGATACTTACAATGCTGAATTAAAGGTTTATTTTTTTTTATCTATCCAAATGGATGACTCTTTTTTGCAAATTATAAGAAGGTGCTTCTCCGACCTGGAAAATGTAGCACTGAATTGGGATGAGTGGCTTGGCAAGCAGAGCGTGGACTTTGAGCTCCTGCCTTCCCCATTCAGGCAGATGCCCTATGCAGTGCCAAACTCACACAACTGTGTGTGGCAGCACTGGGGTGAGGCCAGCTACTGATTCCCTTAAGATGGTACTTTTTCCATCTAATTATGTGCGCCAGCGAGGAACGTAGGAGATACCCTTTGACCCTTTTCTCACCTTCATCTCACATATTCTACCCACCATACTATTGATTCAGCTCCTGTTTATTTCTCATATTTTCCATTGTTCCCTATCACCATCACCGCCCTAGTGGAAACAACATAATCATTCATCTGAACTACAACATTAGCTTCCTAACTGTCCTCCCCCCATCCAAACCATCCTTCTTTGCGTTGATTCCTATTGTCATAGCCAGAAAACACGTGAGCTCAACTAGCTTAACACTGAGAGCTAGCAAATTGGAGGGTGTTTTCAAAATATAGGGATTATCATCCTTTTTCTTGCTTGAAATTCTCAGTGGCTTTTCATAACTCTTACGATAGAGACAGAATTCTTTGACTGAGCCTCCTGTGCCATCAGTCCCCCTCCCTCTATCTCCAGCTTCAACCTGCATCACCTTCCTTTCAGCCCTCTTTCTCCAGCTCCTCTGGAGAGTAGCCCATGTGCATGCTATTCCTGCTATCTAGAGCTTCTCTCTGCTTCCTGGTCCTTCTCCCTTTGCCTGTTAACTCCTATTCACACTCCAAGTGTGTCAAGGATCAAGCATTACACCTCAGCAAGGCCTTCCCTTAACCCCTGGCTGGCCAGCTTGCCTTATGATAAGTCCCACAGCAACAAGGACCTTCTTCCCTTTGAGACACTCACCAGAGTTACGATTCCACATGTATCTGTGAAATCATATGACACCGTGTGTCTCTAACCAGGCAAGTTGGTGCATATGACACAGTGCCTGGGCCCATCACTATATTACTGTCTCCTTAGCACAGTGTCTGGCTCATAGCCTACCGCTGACAAATGTATGTTGAATGAATGCAGGTTTGTCTGGCTTGGACAAACCAACATCTAACAATGACGACTTTTGACAATCCCCCAAGTGATCTGTGAGTTTAACTTCCCCAAACTGGTGGTGTAAAAGGAAGAGGGAGAAGAGCAAATCATAGAAAACGAGCAATTAAAAAACGGTTCCCTTGTGACCAGCCAACTCTGAATGCGTCTTCTATGAGGCATTGTGGTTAACTGGTTCCTAGCAAACATTTATTGAATCAGTGGATAAAATCTAATCCTTCAAGGCCTAGATTGGATGCTACATCTGCTGAAAGTCATTTCTAAGGTGTACCAGTTTCCAGAAATAATCTCTCTGTCCCCTGTATGTTCAAAGCATTTCACCATTCCCTCTCCAGTGATAGTTTTTATCTGGCATTAGAGTTATTTGAGTATATGTCTTATCTCTTAGAGCACAGGTAACTGTCTAATTTATTCCTACTCTGATCCTCCATCCCCCAACACCTAGCACAGTATCTATCTATGGTAGAGTTCAAATAAAATTTGGTGAATGAATGAATACACAAATGGATGATAGTGTTTGAATTAGCGCTCTCTCTCTCTCTCTCTCTCTCTCTCTCTCTCTCTCTCTCTCTCTCTCTCACTGTTCAGTTGAGTGTATTTCTGGCTTTTCTGACCCTAATTCTCTTTGAAAAGGCTGCGGTAAATAATTATTTAGCATCCTTTCAATTACTTTAATTCATTGTCTGTCATCTATTAAGACTCCATTGTGAGAAGCCAGATTTTTGTTTCCCTTCCTCCAATCAAGCATTTTGAGTCCAGATGATCTCGATAACTTTCTGATTCAAATCAGAGAATTTCCAGTACCAAATATTTCAGAGATTCAAAATCCAGCTTTGGAGATCTCGGTACCTGCCATCTAATTGCCTACGTAATTACCCTTATGATATGGAAATTCAGTTTAATAACTGCCAACATTTTCCTTGAGTTTCTTGTATGTACCAGGCAAATACATGCATTGATACATAGAAAATTTATCCATCTTTTTGGTCTCCTGATCGAAAGGCAGTTTAGATAGTTTGTCAATATGGTGGGAGTCTTCTCTTTTTTCTAACCATGAATTACCATTAGGATTCCAATATGTGTACCAAAATATGCTTTAGAGTTACCAAGTTTGGGAGCAGAGGGAGACCTCAGAAGTTGTTTGACCTAAATACCTATTTTACAGGTGATGAAACTTAAGCCCAGGGAGAGGAAGTGGCTGGCCAAATGAGCTCTAGAGCTGAAATCTAAACTCAGGTCTTTGGAGCCATAATATTTATTGTACCCCTAGGATGTGCCAGGCTTCTTAAGTACTTTATCACTGATTATCTCTAATAACACCTCAAGAAAGGTGTGCCATTCGCATTTTACAGTTAAGGAACCTGGGCTTAGAAAGTTGAAATGATTTGTCTCAAGGCCTCTTGACTAATGATAAGTCCTCCAGATAACAAAGTTGGGATTGAAACTCAGCTCTGTCTAAATCTGAAGATGAAGCTTCTTCCACCACACCGTGGTGGTCAAGGTCAGTGGAACTCTGTGAAGACCACATCGCTACTGAGACAAAAAGCATACACCCTCCAGACTAGAGATGTCATATATTTGCACCCCTACAATACACACAACCAGCTCCCTAGATACCTATACCAATAGCTTCTCCAACTTTAATGTGCATACAAATCACCTGGGAATCTTTTTAAAATGCAAATTATGATCAAATAGGTCTTGAGTGTGAGCTGAAATTCTGTAGATTCTGAGATTCTCAGGTGATGCAAATGCCCCTAGCCCTGGGACCACACTATGTAGCAAGCCTCCTGGAGGTTCAGTCTTCAGCAGCCCCGTTCCTCGATTGTCAAGCAGCAAAATTCATCAGGTTAAGGGTGAGCACTTGTGGTTGAATAGTTGGAGTGGGCACAATGTTTGTGTAGCTATCATTTTCTGAACAGCTTACTATGTGCTGGGCATAAAACCAAGGACTTCATGAGTACAGCCACATTTAATCCCCACTATAATCCTCTAAGTACCGTGTTTCCCTGAAAATAAGACCGGGTCTTATATTAATTTTTGCTCTAAAAGATACATTTTTATTTATTTTTTCATGTACAAAAATCTACATTTATTCAAATAAAGTCATGTCTGGCTGACCATCTTAACTGGGACTTATTCTGGGGTAGGGCTTATATTACGAGCACCCTGAAAATCATGCTAGGGATTCTTTTCCAGTTAGGTCTTATTTTAGGGGAAACATGGTAGCAGACGAGGAAACAGATTCAGAGTTTAGGCAACTTCTTCAAATTCACATGGATCTGTCTGATTCCAAATCTCATGCTCTTAACCACAGTGCCAACTTCCTCCACAATGAGAGTGTCTCTATTACACCCAAAACAAGTCTGAATTGCTCTTTTGAGGGGGAAGGAGTCTTGGAGCAGATATTAATGAGCTGATGTGGACATCACAAACCCAACACCAAGGTGTTAACGAATATCTTAGACCAGAAACCAGCTGTTGATCAACTTGCTGGAGGAATGTGCAAAGAATTCATTCACACCCAGATAGAAATAGCTTGAGTGAAAAATTAGAAATAACTTGCATGCTCAACAATGGAGAAATGGTTAAATAAAACATGGTATATTAGGCAATGGGCATATTAACTAGTCAGTGGTTATACAGATTTCTGGTAATATACCTGCTAGTCTGGCATGATCTGAATTTTGTTAGAAAAAAGATGTGTGTGTGTGTGTGTGTGTGTGTGTGTGTGTACATATGAAAAGACTGGAATGGGATACTCCGAGAAATGAACATTGGTAACCTTTGGATGGTATTATTACTCTTCTTTTTAGATTTTATTTTTATACTTATCTGTATTTCTTATATTTCTAGACAGGGGTGTATTATATATAATTTTTAAAGAAAAAAATAAATATGCAGGAGAAACCAGGGGAAAGAAAGTAGACATGTACTGCCAGATACTAGAATAAATTATAAAGCTATAAATATTACAACAATTTGGAATTGTTAAATATTAGAATGACATATCAGTGGAAGAGAATAGCAAGTAAAGTAAAAGACCCATAAGATTTGGACACATAAATAATTTACTTTTTCTCTTAGAGTGAGAAGGCTTTCCTAAAAGTAATACAAAACATTGCATGGCCCCCCAAAAATACTATATATGCAGTCAATAGACGATTGAGAAAATGGAGAAAAACATTTCTAACATATGTGGTAAATAAATAGGACTGATTTCCTTAATTTGTAAAGTGTTCTCATGATTCAAAAGAAAAATTGGCAAAAACATGAACAACTGCTCAGAAAAAAAAAAGGAGAAAAAGAGTAAGAGAATAAATCCTTTCTACAGTAGCATTTTGAAGGAGACACTGCTTGTGCCGCTGTCTACCCCGGTCATTAGAGTTTTTAATGTGATTATCAAGGTGGGAATTCAAATCAAGCTAGAACTGGAACAATTCCATTAGTCACATCTGAACACTAAGCGGCTCATCAGTAACTCAGTGAGTGAGGGACAGGAAGTTAGTACCAGGATCCTACTGTGCACAATTCATAGTGTTGTATATAATTATGAGTATATACTCTGTGTAGTAAACCATAGCATGAAGGGAAGTGAGATGGGATCAAGAATGCAAAGAGTGCTGATAAAAGACTTCAGTCCCACCTCTTCCTCTAGCTGTGTGTGTATCCTTGGACAACCTCACTAACCTTCCTTTCTTCATCTACAAAATTCTATTTACAGTGTTTTTCTGTGGAAAAAAAATACGATCGTATAGGTAAAGCATTTAGCATCCTTTGTGAGTACTTGATAAGTAGTAATTACTATTCCATCCCCAGGATTATTATTACCACCCATGTGAGGGAGGCAGGAACAAGGTCATGGGTTGGGGAGGGCACCTCAGCCTTGTGGCATTATGGATGGAGCATGGCTTTGCTTCATGTTCGGGGCCCTGTATCAGCACAGACTCCCACCTAGGGAGCCTCTCAGGACCTCTGCTTCCTTATATAGGAAAATCATTGATGGTGCAAGCTGTAGGAATCAAATGAAAGGAGATCATGTTTGGGAAGACATTCCCTGAGCTGCAAAGCTGTCAGCCTTAGCCCTGCCTTCCCCACTTTATAGACCCCAGTCCTTGAGGCATGCCTATCCAGCAAAGTTCACCCCAAAGTCTCCTCATTCTCCTCCTCATCCCATCCTGCAGGGCTTAGAAGATCAACTCTGACCAGGAAGCTGGTAACTTAGCCAAGACCAAGTAATATCTAGCCTCGTGCATGCCACCAAGGTCAAGCCGACTGGAAAACCATGGGAAACTCTAGGCTAGCCCCTAAATTTCTACCACTTCCCAAACACACACCACCTAATCCTATTTCCTATGCCTTCACTGCCAACCAGACCAGGACCTGACATCCCAAGACCAATTAATAGCTACCATTTCTAGTGGATTTCTATGTTCTGAGCCTAAGGCTAAGTAATTTCCCTTCTATGCTTCAATTAATTCTCACACCAGATCTATGAGATAAGTGTTCTTATCTCTTTTCTACAGATGGGAAGACTGATGTTTACAGAAGGTAAGTGCAGAAGTTTAGTAACTTATAGTTCTTAAATGATGGACCAGAGCCTCAAAGTCAAGTCTGTCTAACTGTGAGCTCAGTCATTAAGCTGCCTCTCTAGGAATTATTTTGCAGCTGCGCCCCAAGAAGCAAAGTGACCTACCCAAGATCACACAGCTAACAGGTACCAAAGCTGTGATTCAAATCTACATCTCTCTTAGTCCCAAGTCATGCCCTCTGAATGACACCATGCTGCCTTCGTCAATCCCATAAAACTAGCTTCTGCCTGAGTGTCCTTCCCCTGAGCCAGTGCCTGCTGTTGTGCCAGCCTATTGGCAGTTGGCCTCAAACCATGCCTGACTTTGCTCAGCTCCTTTCCCTGGGGGCTGTCTTGGCTGGTGGGACCTTTGTTGTAAGTGGAAAGATCTTCTCCAAAGGAGACAAACTCCTTCTTGGTTCCAAAGAATGCAAGCAGGTGTTCCCACTCCAGACACATTTACCTTTGAGGATGGGAAGCAAACTATCCCACCCCTTTGGTGGCTATGTTGAATCTCCTTGATTGCCCTGATCCTAAGATGACTTGAGTGGGGCCTAGGGATTGATCCCCCATCCAGTCTTCTCCTAGTTTTGTCTTCCTGCTCATTTAGGCATGCTAGGAACCAATAATGTCTGACCCGTGACAACTGTGAGCTGTTATTTTTTATTATGTTTGTTCATTTCCAATTGTAAAAGCAACACACTCATTGTGTTATTTCCCACTGCTATGACAAACCCGTCCTCTCCACAGCACTGATACAGAAGCATAAAGGGAGTAGGAGTTGCCAATGAAGTATTGTAACTGGCGAGAATACAGATGAAAAATCCTCCAAGGTGTTCAGAGGATGCTACAACCGGATCAATTTGCAAATAAAGGCTCCCATTCAAACTGAGGGTTTGGCAGAGGAAAAACAGACTAAGAAATAAAATATTTAAACACTTCAAATTATTTCCTTGGAAAGGCTTTCTGCATCTAGTTGGAGGAACGAGTCATCTTCCTGTGCAGAGTGTTCAAACTCCCTTCCTGTGAGTAATGAGAGGGTCATTCAAGTTTGGACTGAGCCACTGTGTATGTGGTGGAGCCTACAGCACTACAGCTTTCTTTTCAGGAAGCAGAGATGCTGCCTCTCAGGCAACAGAACTCCTGGCTTTCCTCTGGACTGCTAAGCAACCGGAGTTGTATCTGCTGACGGCCTCTGCCAGCTCTCTCTCCAGGGCACCCGTGATGTCTGTGACTCAGAGCAAGCTAGCACCGGAAGCCAGTCCCCCCGTGTCTCTGTGCAGGCTCTGCTGGCTAAATTGCATGCCAGCCCCAAATAAGGTCTGTGGTGCCGGCAGGCAGCAATCCTGTGTTGGATAGCAGCAAGGACCCAGCCTTAGCTCAGGTTACAGCAGTACAAAGGGTAAAAATACAAAGCAGCACAGACTGACTTGTGTGATGAATGGGCCTGTCTATTTAGGAGGCTGGAAAACACATACCACACAGGTTCTGGTGGAGAAGGCAAATGCACACCGATGTACATGCAAAAGTGTGTGCATTATCTAGTGTGTGTATTATCTAGGCCAATCATGGCCTTTTAAAAGAGATAAGGAAAGAAAAGAACCCTTGCTTAGAACAGCAAATCAGCAAGACAATGAGAAACACCCATCCTACCTTTAATTTAGGTTAATCTGAAAACCTTCAAATGACACCACAGAAAGCCTGTGAGAGAGAGAGGTGTTGGAAGTGTTGTCACTTCCACTTTACACAAACTGAGCTTCGGAGAGCTTAAGTTGCCACAGATGACACCAGTAGTCACTAGTCCAGTGTCATTAAACCCATGTCTGTCAGGCTCCTATGCTCTTAGCTATTTCGAAATTGTTTGTGTTCTGATAGATTTTTATTCAAAGACACCTGTGTGCAACACTCCAGCTGGGAGCCAAACATCTTAGTGAGGTATTGAATGGAAGACAGAAAGGGAGAGAGGGAAGAAGTCCTAGCTTTGTTGCTTTCTACCTGTGTGACCTTGACCAATTACTCATAACCTCCTGGCCTCAATGTCTAACTCTGGGATCACTTTGAGAAGTTTGTTGAGGGGAGACTCTTTAGTGCCATTTCCCTTGTTGACCCTGAAGAAGTATCGTTTCCTCATGAATTCATTCTTCATTCATTTTTTTACTGTATAAACATGTACTAACTACTCAGTGCCAGGCTTTGGGGCAGAGATACATAAGACACAATCCCTGCCATCAAAGTGATCATGGTCTGGTGGGGAAGAAAGGCCTCCAAAGATAGCCCCACGGCAGTGAGACTGATGGGTCCCACAGGGAGGAAAAGTTACAGCAATAAAACAAAGAAGTCAGGACAACTAACTCTGCTTGAACAACCGGGAAAATTGTAGAGGAGGTGATAGGCTTTGAAGAATGAGTAAGAGTTGGCTGAGATGAGTGTGCTTCATGTCCCCTCCTGTGTAGGCACAGTGTGTGCCTCAGGCTCATTGGTTTGGAAATGCACGGAGCTCTCCACGTGCCGAGCACTGTAAGAGGAGCTGGGGTACTACTGCTCTTGGGTGTCCTGTCATGTGTGGGACTGCACAGGGAGGGTGGAGGCCAATCTAGATCTGACCCCACCAGCCACCAGATTAGGGACATCTGGGTGGTCACTAGGCCCCTCCGGCCTCCAGTTATTCATCTAAACAACAGCGGATTTATCAATCAGTAACAACCCCTCTACCTCTCACGTGGTTTTAGTTTACAGTTGAGAGGAAGAAATTAGACTGTTGTCAAAATCTAATTGTTGTGGTTAAGTCCCCATCAGCTCAGATTTTCTCCATAGATACAGAGATAGACTAAGATCTTCTCATTCTATAAAAGACTGCCCTCTTACCACCTAACACTTCACAGCTGGGCAAGGATGCTTCATCTCCCCTCTTTTCTGCTGACATATCATGAGGTCCTAGATGGTTTCTTTTCCAATTGGGTTACTATACTGCGTTGTCGAAAAAGTAATGACGTATTTTTTCTATGTTTTTCACTGCAAAAATGCATCATGACTTTTCCGAGAACCCAATACCCTGTTACTCCCACCAAGACCACTCTGATTTTCTTAGTTTATGAGTCACAGGCCCATGTCTGGTCTCTAATGAATTGCAGCAATTTAGGCAGGGAACTCCATGAGAACAATTACTGTGTCTGCTTATTTGCCAGCTCCTAGCCCAGGGCATGACAAACACTGCTGCTTCTGCTGCTGCTGCTACTACTACTACTACTACTACTAATAATAATAATAATAACAGCATCAGCAACAGCTACATTTAGCATTTAGTAAGCACTTATTATATGTCAGGCTTTATGTTACATGCTTTGTATGCATTATTTTACAATTTTTCCTTCAACAATCCTTAAAGGGAGACACCATTATTATTCCTGCTATATAAATGAGGACACAGAGGTACAAAAAAGGTTAAAATACCTGCTCAAAGTTACACAGCTATCAAGTGGCAGAGTTCGGATTTGAACCCAAAAAGCCTGACTCCAGAGCTTGTACATGTACCACCAAGTGACACTGACACTAACCACCATTTTGACTAAATAAACAAATGAGTGTAAGGATAGCGTGGAGGTTAACACTGGCTTAGCAGACAGGCAATCTGGGTTTGAACTTCAGCCTTGTCACTTAGTAGCTGTGACCTCAGTCTAGGTCTCTATCTCAGCAACCTTTTGAAGTGCTTTTTTTCAGCAGCTTTTGTGGACATCAGTGCCCAAACCTGCCCCTTCCCAATTCAAGTCACTTCTATAAATGTGGATGAAATGTCTACTCTTGCCAGGCATGTTGCTAGGCTCTGGGGAGAGCTACAGAGGTGAGTAGGACCCAGGCTTGGCCCTCCAGGCACACTAACATTTGGAGAGGTCCAGACACGGAAAGAGTTGTTCACTAGGACCAATGGGAAATGGCCTGACAGCAGCACCCTGTCCCAAGGTTAGGGGAGAATTAAGGAAGGGGTGATTAACACTCAAGACTCCATTGTCAAACAATGGCCACTTTCAGGAATTACAGTTTTGGTCCATTGGGCCATTTTTTTACTGCACGGCATTGTTGGGTAATATATTGTGGAATTTAGAGCTGGGGAAGCATTTTGAGGCCATTCTAATCTAATCCTTCATTTTACAAGTGAGAAAACTGAGGCCCAGAGAGGTGAAAGTGATGGGATAACAACTGGTTTAGGACCTAGATCTCTGGAGTCTCAAGTCTTGCTAATACTCAACAGTTTTGAGGTACCTAAATCTTATCATCTCCATTCATAGTCAGGTTAATAATGCAGGACAGGGGGCCAGCTGGGTGGCTCAGCTGGTTAGAGTGTGAGCTCTGAGCAGCAGAGTTGCCAGTTCGATTCCCACATGGCCCAGTGAGCTGCGCTTGGGCTGAGCTGCCACTGAGCTGCCAACAAGTGGCAGGATGGCTCAGCTGGTGAGAGCACGTGCTCCTAACAATAAAGTTGCCGGTTCGACTCCTGTATGGGTTGGTGGGCTGCACCCCCACCCTCGACCCCGGCAACTAGATTGAATGTGGCAACTGGACTTGGAGCTGAGCTGCACCCTCCACAACTAAGATTGAAGGATAAGAACTTGACTTGGAGCTGATGGGTCCTGGAAAAACACAACGTTCCCCTTCCCCAATTCCCCAACACTGGTCTCTTCCCCAATTCCCCCAAGAAAATCTTAAAATAATAATAATAATAATAATAATAATAATAATAATAATAATATAGAAATATAGAACAGGGCCTCTGAATAAATATAAACATTTTCAGTGGGACACTTGAAAAGAAAGACACATCTATGTTTGGACTCACTTCTAGAAATCTTTTCAGGAGGACCTTTATTTACCTAACTAAAGTTCCCAGGTCTCAGCTAACATTATACTCTGTCGCAGATGAATCATTTTTGTCAATGTAGTAGAGGGGAAAAGTCCTGCCCTAGGATTTAGGAGGCCCAGGTTCTAAGATCAGCTATGCCAATAGGCTGCCTTGAGACCCTAGGCTAATTGCTCTTCTCTCAAAGTCTCCAGCTTCCCCCCAACTGTAAAGGAGAAGGCTTAACCCAATGGAAAGCTGTCTGAGGTCTGGAACCTTATCCATTGCTGTCTCTCCAGGGCCTGGAGCCATGCACACAGTAAGAACTCATCACATACTTCTTTAATATGAAACGTCCTCAAAATCACTAGCATGCAGTGAATAAGGTTCAACAGAATCATTTCCAAAATCTAACATTCTCTCTGTTCCAGGTTTTCCCCTCCCTTTCATTAGAGGCACGAACACCTCTCCACCTCCCCGTCTCTTAGCAACAATGTGGAAGAATTGACTGTTCTGAAGCTACTCACAAGTTGTGTGACCTGGCAGCTGTGGATTATTCTGTATACTCTAATATTATCATTTCAGCATTACTCCCCCTCTGCTGTCACTCCCTGGGCCTCCTGCTCAAAACCACCCGCTTAGCTCCTCTCACTTGTTGCCGAAAACACACCCTGATTCCACCTTCCTTCACTGAGCTTGCTTGCGCAATTGTTCGGCAAACTAGAAAACTGGACAGAGTCATGGATTCCAACAGGAGCACAAGGGTGTGGTGAGGTGAGGTTGGTGCACTGTAATACTTGCAAATCCCAAATCTGAAAGCTTCAACACAACCTAGGATTTTCCATGCATTATGTTATTGTGCAATGGACTAAACAGAGTTGTTTTCAAAAAATGAGTGCTACCATTTATTGCACATCTGGAGTGTGTCAAGAAGCTTCCCACACTCTTTCTTGCTTAATCTTGTCAATAATACTGGGAGCATCCACTTTTACAGGTGAAGGAATGAAGGCTCAGGAATGTTGGTGAACTCTCAAAGGTATGTGAGTAGTAAATGCTGTGACCATGACTGGGTTTGGGTCTTCTATCTGGCTCCAACATCCTAGGTTTTAAAATTTAGAAGAAACTGGAAAGTGCTCTAAAAGGCCCACAAGAGATCCAAGATGGCAGAGTACATAAACACTGTGCCTGCATCCCTCCATGAATACATTAAAATTACAACTAAATTATAGAACAATCAACCTGGAGAACCATTTGAAGTCTAGCTCAGGGGTTGGCAAGTTGCGGCTTGAGAGCCACATGCAGCTCTTTGGATGTGGTTCACAAAAGCAGATTGAAGGCCCCTGTTCTAGCCAAACAGAAGTTATATGACTAAAAATATAAAGAATAAGCCATGTCAAGATTGGTAGGAAGGGCAGAGATGAGGAACAGGTCCTAAACCTTCCTATGACAGTTGAGAATCAGGAAGGATATCTCGGCCACAGAAGTTCCCCCTGGAGGAGTGAGGGACCCCAGCCCCAACACCAGGCTCCCCAGCCTGAATACTGGTGCTGGGAAGAGAAGTCACCACAACATCTGGGTAGGGAAAACAGTGGGGATTCTGACCGGCAGGATGGCACAGAAGGGTGCGGGAAACCCAGGCATCCCCTTAAATAACCCACACACAGACTTACTCACTTGTAGGCACCCTGCATGGGCTCTGGCAGAGGGACGGTGATTCAGGAGGTGTTGGAGACATGCGGGGATGGGGAGCAGACTGAAATGTGTGACACTGGGGAGAACTGGAGAATAGTCGGCATTTTCCCTGTATGAGGTCTTCTTTACATGAAGCCAGCAGGCAGATGCCATATTTCCTGTGTTGAGCCAGCCCCCACCACAGTCAAATCTGAATCTGATTGGCCTGGTGAGCTCCGATGCTCTTCCCTGCTCTTCCACTGACTCATTGGGACCCGCCCCACCCAACTTCCCTAACACCAGAGGCACTTTGTGAGCAGCCAGCCCCGTCTGCATTGTGCTCTTTCTTGGAAAACTATCGGAATCTGGCAGGCCCCCTGTGGGCAGAGACTGGTCTGAGACTTTTGCTGCTCCAGGCTCAGCACAGGCACCAAACCAGGATTTACATTACCTGGTGACCACAACTGTTTCCACTCTAGTGACTTCCTGAGACCCTGCATCACCCAACTTGCATACCTCACAAGGCCCTATCAGAGGCAAAACCATAAGGGAACCGGCAGGTGGCAACAGGCCTCAGGGTATCCTGGCTTTTTGCAAAGCTACCCCAGGCCCAATACTGGTAGTAGACATTCTCAGTTCATAGTGTGGCCACTCCCATGTGCCTCCAGGTTTAGCACAGGCAGTGAATAACCACAGGCCACTTTGTCCTTCCTACCACATAGTTCCTGAAGAGTTTCAAGGAGTGAGTGACCTGGGCCTGCACCAGAGCCCCTCCCAAGCGGCCCCAGAACCAATATACTTGAAGGTTGGCTTCAGACTACAGCAGAACACTGCCAATTAGCCCCACAAGCGGCACACACAAAGGGTGGTCTCAATGGGCACCAGAGCCCATGGGGCAAATCCCACTCAAGTGGGGGCAAGCCCCTGCACAGTAGCCAGTACAAAAGCTGTGGACATGGCCAAACCCCATAGCCAATCAGCCTGAGGGTCAATCCCACTTGCTGACATGCCAATAGTAATCAAGTCTCAACTATAACAGGAGGGCACATACAACCCACACAAGGGACACTCCTGGAGCACCACTGGGCCCCATAGGACACTTACTACATAAGGCCTCCCAGCCAAGACTGGAAGACAGTAGATCTACCTAATACATAGAAACTAACACAGAGGGGCAGCCAAAAGGAGGAAACAAAGGAATGTGTTCCAAATGAAAGAACAGGAGAACAATCCAGACAAAGAACTAAATGAAATGGAAGCAAGCAGCCTACCAGAAACTGAGTTCAAAACACTGGTTATAAGGATGCTCAAGGAACTTAGTGAGAACTTCAACAGAGAGAGAGCAAGCATAAAAAAAGACAGAAAGCATAAAAACGAACCAGTCAGAAGTGAAGAATACAGTAACTGAAATGAAGAATGCACTAGAAGGAATCACCAGCAGACTAGATGAAGCAAAGGATCAAATCAGCAATTTGAAAGACAAGGTAGCAGAAAACACCCAATTAGAACAGCAAAAAGAAAAAAAGAGTGCACCCAAATGAGAAGAGTTTAAGAGATCTCTGGGACAACATCAAGCATAACAGCATTTGCATCATAGAAAAAGGAGAAAGAAAGCAAGGGATTGAGAAGTTATTTGAATAAATAATGACTTAAAACTTTCCTAACCTGACAAAGGAAATAGACATACAAGTCCACTAAGTGCAGAGTCCCAAACAAGATGAATCCAAACAGGCCAACACCAAGACACATCATAATTAGAATGGGAAAAGTTAAAGACAAAGAGAGAATCCTAAAAGCAGCAAGAGAAAGGCAACTAGTAACTTATAAGGGAGCTTCCATAAAACTGTCAGCTGATTTCTCAACAGAAACTTTGCAGGCTAGAAGGGATTGGCATGAAATAGTCAATGTAATAAAAAGCAAGGACCTACAATCAAGCCTACTCTATCTAGCAAGGCTTTCATTTAAAATCAAAGGACAGATAAAGAGCTTCCCAGAGAAGAAAATGCTAAAAGAATTCATCACCACCAAACCAGTATTACAAGGAATGATAGAGGGACTTGTTTAAGATGGAAAAAATATCAAAATTATGAATAATAAAATGGCATAGCTACATATCTATCAACAATTACTTTCAATGTAAATGGATTAAATGCTCCAATCAAACGACAGAGGGTAGCTGAATTGATAAGGAAACAAAACCCTTACACATGCTGCCAATGAAAGACTCACCTCAGATGGAAAGACACACAAAGACAGAAGGTAAAGGGATGAGAAAAAGATATTTCATGAAATGGAAACAAACAAAAAACTGGAGTAGTAATACTTATACCAGACAAAATAGACTTTAAAACAAAGGCTATAAGATGAGACAAAGAATGATTCAGTAACCCCACTTCTGGGTATTTATCCGAAGAAACCCAAAATTCTACTTTGAGGGGATGTGTGCATTCATATGTTCATTGTAGCATTGTTTACAGTGGCCAAGATGTGGAGGCAGACTGAGTGACCATCAATGGATGAGTGGATAAAGAGGAGATGGTACAATGGGTTATTGCTTGGCCATGGAAGTGAATGGGTTCTTGCCATCTGCATCGGCATGGATGGACCTGGAAGGTGCTGTGCTGAGTGGAGTGTAAGACAGAGAAAGACATATGCAATGTGATTTCACTGATAAGTGGAATCTAAAAACAAAATAAACAAACAAAACAGAAACAAACTCATAGATACAGAGAACATATTGATGGTTGCCTGATGGGAGGGGTTTGGAGGTATGGGTGAAAAAAGGGGAAACTTATTACAAAGTAGTTGTGGGGTATAGCATAAGGAATGTTGTCAATAATATTTGTAATAACTGTATATAGTGTCAGATGGGTACTAGATTTGTTGGAGTGATGGATGGGAGGGGGTCAAGGGGCAGGGTGAAAAGATTAAGAAGTACAAATTGGTAGTTACAAAATAGTCATGGGGATGTAAAGTAAAGCACAGGGAATACAGTCAATGATATAACAACTATATATAGTGCTAGGTGGGTACTAGACTACTCAGGGGGATCACTTCTTAAATTATATACATGTCTAACCACTATGCTGTACACCTGAAATTAATATAAAATAATTATGAATGTCAATTGTAATTGAAAATTTTTTAAAAAGGGGGAAAAGGTGAAGGGGGATAAGAGGTCCAAATCTGCAGGTATAAAACAAGTAATTCATGGGGATGTAATGGACAGAATAAGAAATATGGTCAATAATATTGTGATAGTGTGGTACAGTGTCAGATGGTTGCTGGACTTATCATGGTGATCACATGGTGATCACAAATGTTGAATAACTATTATATAGCCCTGAAACTAATATAATATTGTATGTTAGCTATATTTTAAATTTAAAAATATCTTTAAAAAAAATAAAATAAAAGGTCCACAAGAACAACCTGAAGAAAAGGGAGCAGAATGGCAGTTACAGACCATATGCGTTCAGTTCTTTTCCCATCCACTTTATTTCCACTCCTAAAACTGAAATAACTTGGATTCTGTTGCTCCAATATATAGAGCTCACACTAACAGTTGAGAGTTATGAGGAGACGCTTAGCAATTACTATGCCAAAGAGAGTTCAGTCTGGAATGGACCATTCACCCCATTCAATCGAGCCCTGATATTTTACAGAGAGCTTAAGAAGGTCAGCCCAGTTCAGCCATCTAATCAGTAGGTAGCAGAGCCAGCCTTATCTCTACCAAATCCTATATGTGTTTCATCTGGAAAAGGAGCAATAATACCTGTGTACAAGGCTGTGGCTGAGGACTAATGAGACAATGTCTTCAACACGTATAGATGATACTTTATAGAGTTGTACACTTTAAGCCTATATAATTTTATTAACCAATGTCACCCCAATACATTTAATTAAAAAAAAAAAGTGCTCAGCCAGGCCAGGGCCTGAGCCATGGTAAGCTGCTGACACTAATCCTCCTTGAACCTCGGTCTCTTTGTCTGTAAATGGGTTTGGCAAGGGCCCTTATTAACGCATGTATTTGTTTAAAAAAAAACACAAAACAAATAAGCTCTTGGAGAGGGCAGAGCTTTGTAGTGTTTGCTTCACAAACACTAACTACAATCTTCTGGGGCTGTCAGGGGTGGCGTTTCAGATGTTCCTATATGAGTTCCCAGATGGACAACATCAGGGTAAAATCAAAAGCATCTGCCCCTGGCCTCATTTCTTTATGGATGATTATGAAACAGGAGAAAGGAAATACAGCAAAAATTTAAAAACTTGCATCCACATATATGTTTTACCTTTTCAGCCTTTTTGTCTTCTTGGCATTGCTTGGGCTACACTGAAGTCATGGGACACACCCCACCCTTTATTGCAAGGAAGTCTATTGATTGGAAGGGCACAGGGGAATTGGCACTGGCTGGACTAAGCTTGATTAGAAGCCAGGTACTTCCAGGTGAAGGGCTCAGAATTTGAGAGACAGCTACGTGCATGCCACGAGCTAGAGAACTCCTAACGCACCATGAGCCTGAACACACACCAAGCAGTGCAGACCAGCCAACAGGACCCAGGGCAATTCTAAGTCTTGGTTCACAAGTCTCTCTGTTGGGGAACCCTATCATCTTCCCTTCCTTCTACCATTTTATCTAGGCCCCCTTTTCAGGATGAAAAGAACTCTTTTACCTTGCTTCTTCCAGATTCCAAATTTTCAACTTCTTCAAAGCTGCACCATCTGCAGGAGTGAGCGGGAGGTGAGGAAGTAGAGATACATTATGTAGACAAATACTGCAAGAAGTTTGGCTGTGAAAAGATGGAGAGAAAGAATGGCACAGGGGAAAGTTGGGATTAAAGCCAATTTATATGTGTGATTCTGTGTGTGTGTGTATGTGTGTGCGCGCACGCGCGCGTGGTGTTTATTTAAAAGTGGAAGAGACTGGAGCCCATTTAAATACTTTTGGGGAGGAGCTAGTAGAGAAGAAACAGCTGAAGGGACAGAGGCTGAATCCATAGCACGAGGTCTGTTAGAGAGAACAAGAGGGGAAGGGGCCCAGAGCTCAGTGGCAGTAACTAACCTCGCTCAGGAGAAGGGACCTCGCTTCTGATGTGGTAAGAAGGGAGGAGGGTCATGTGGATCAAAGGTGGGAGCACTTTAGCAGACATTTGCAGACGTACCAAGTCTCAGAATTTGGCAGTTGTTTTTTTGTTTGTTTGTTTGTTTTTTGTTTAGAGGGCAGTGTCACTGGCCCTCATATGTGGGATCCGAACCGGGGCCGCTGGCATCCCAAAACCAGCTCTTAACCACTGCACCACTTGGCCGGCCCAGAATTTGGCAGTCTTTCTTCCCTCTCTGCACAGCTGTGGCCTCATGCCAGCTGGTGTCTCCAGTGCTCCACGTACATGAATTGTCATCTTCACCACAATCTGCAAGGTAGGCATTTCTAACCCTCATTTTATAGATGAGCATGCCAAATCTCAGAGAGCAAATGAAACTGCCCTAGGTGACACAACTAGTATTGTTAGTAAAAAATAGTGCTGTCACTAATAACAGTACTAAGTGTGTGTCAGACTCCATTCTATGTACTTTGTATTCATTAGCCTATTTAACCCCATTATATAGGTAGGTACTATTACTATCCTGATTTTAGAGATGAAGAAACTAAGACACTAGAAAATTAGGTTATTTTCCCTGTCAAACAACTTAAAAATGGAGCTAGCTAGCACTTGAACCCAAGCTATCTGCCTCCCAGATCAGTAGTCTTAACCATCATACCACATCATCTCTGTTGTAGGAAACAAAGTAATAGGGATTAAATTCAAACCCTCATTCGTCTGACTCCAAAGCCATACTTGGCTCATTATACCAAGGGAGGAGGCTGTATAAGGGTAAATTAGCCTTTAGAGTTGAATATTCTGTACCAAGGGCCAGTTAGGATGCCTGAGGACAAGTAACAGAAACACAGGTTCTCCCATAGAGTTCCTTCCATTTTTCATTGGCCAGAACTGAGTGATAGGGCTCTCCCAAACTCTCGAACAGCTGGGATGCCTCTATGGTGGGAGCAGGCAAGTTGGGAAGGTTGAAAATGGTATAACTTTAATCAACAGAGACTGCCACATCCATGCAGGGTGACTGGTATTGTATTTAAGTCTTAATTCATTCACTCATTCATGCATTCATTCAGGAAGTCATTTATTGACCATGAGTTCTGCCCAGCACTGTGTCAGCATTAGGCATACAGAAGTGAAAATCCACAGTTCTTGCTCAGTAAGGAGCTTACAGACTCATAAGCAGACAAGTCCATCATAGTGTGTGGCAACATCCTCTAGTGGGGAATATACAGAAAGGGGCGGAAACACAGGGCTGCTGTGTGTGTCTAGAGGAGGAGCTGAGAGGAAGTCTTCACAGAGAAGTTGTCATCTTTAAGAAAAGAAGTTTTGGGCCGGCCGAGTGGCTCAGTTGGTTAAGAGCTCGCTCAAGAGTGCGAGCTGAGCTCTGAGCAACAGCGGCTCGAGGCCAGCCTGAGCTGAGTTGCCGTTGAGCTGCCAATAGGTGGCAGGATGGCTCAGCTAAAAAAAAAAAAAAAAAAAAAAAAAAGAAAAGAAGTTTGCCAGATGAACAAGGGAAGTGAGGGTGTGTTACTCAGGCAGAGGGGACGCGTGTGCAAGGTCAGGGAAGCATGGAGAAGTATGGCAAGTTCTGGGAAACTGTTAGCAGTTCAGTATGGCTGCAGCAGAGGTGGCAGCTTTGGGGGTGGGAGATGAAGCTGGAGAGGTAGGTAAGGGCCAGATCATGTCATGTCATGGACACAGCACATAGGGATTTAATCCTGAATCCTTACTACTACCCTGGGAAGCTGTGCTACTACTATTTCCAATGTACAGATAAGAAAATGAAGCGCCAGAATTCTCACATGCCATGCTTTCTATCTTCAGCTGATAAGAAGCAGAGCTGGGGTTTGAACCCAGACTGGCCTGCAGCCAAAGCCTACACTCTTTCTGCTACATCCTAATGACTGCCTTGGCTAGGCCTCTAAAGCTATAGCACCCTATTATGCAACTAAAATAAAAAAATAAATCAAAAGCTTATTTTTTCTATGGTGGCTGTGGCGATGTCATTACAGAAACTGAGATTTGTTCCCTTTACAAATGAAGGGTCAGTGCATTTCCCCCCTGCTCATTATAAGGCCTGCTTCCTACCAGAATGAATAATGAGGTTAAAGCTGTCTGCATTCAGCCATAAGAAAACGGATAATTGTATTTCTTCCGTGATGGAAGAACCAGCTGTGGCACTAATAAAAATGACTGCTTTTCAATTCTTTCAACAGGGTAAATAAAACTCCCTTGTGATTAACAGCAAATTGGTTTCCTACAGAGTTGTCAAATCTAAAGGGGGATCCTAAGGGGGGTGAGGGAGAAGATAGGGATGAGAGCTGAGTTCCCGGTTCGACTCCAGCAGTCTGCTTTCTCTGAGTATGTGTTCCAAAGGGGCTTTGGGGAGGAAAGATATTTTTAATTCCTCACAGGAAATTCCCCAGTCTGGCCAAATAACACTCCAGTGTCCTGGCATGGGTACAAAAGGAAAAAGGGGGTTCGCTTGTTAACAACTACAGTGACTAAGGCTTTGAAATTTGGGGCACAAACTCTTTCCCCATTCATTTATTCTACGAATATTTATTAAGTGCTTACTAGTGGTTTATTCATTAATTGAATATTTATTGAGTGTCTACTTATCCCAGGCACAGTGCTGTGCATTGGGGAAGAATGGGGAAGAATACCCAATTCTGTCCTCAAGGAACTCAGTCTGAGAGAAAGAGAGAGAGAGAGAGAGAGAGAGAGAGAGAGAGAGAGAGAGAGAGAGAGAGAGAAGAAATCATTTGTTACAATTCTCATGATGAGATCTACATACTGGAAATAAAAGTAATGGATATTTATAGCTTTTTTGTCCTCTTGACAAATAGGATAGAAAGCCGTTTTGCCCTCAGCTTTAAGCTAAAGGGTTTCAAACCGAAGCCAATGAAAGATCAATTAGAAATGAAGGTAATCTAGCTTTGAAATGGTAATAGAGGGAAATTATTGTATTTGCAACATATTGGTGGATCAGATGGGGTCCTGATAGGAAACAGATAGGACATCCAAATTAGGATAATTCTAGGAGAATTTATTTACAAAGGGACCCTCTGTTTACAATAATGTGGGTGGGGTGTAAGGGACTCACAGGGGCTGTGCAGGCTCCTTGGGCAACCAGCCGTGGTGCTTTGACCATCCCAGGTCCAAAAGAATAACGGAGGGAACTGGCTACAAAAACCTGGAAGGAAAGCGTTTTGTTGAGAAATCACCTTGAAAGAAGTAGTGACTGACAGTTGAGGGTCATAGCCAGACCAGGGTGACCATCAGGGAAGATATCAGGGAAATAGGTACCTAATGTCACTGTCCTCCATCCTAAGATTTGTTTTTCCATCTTAGGGGTCAAGGGAGGCTTCCTGTAGTGGCGATGACACCTGAGCTGGATTTTGACAGATGAATGGAAGTTTTAGGGAGTAAAAAAAAAATCTCCAGGCAGAAAAAATAGAGCAAAAGCAAGAAGGTGGGAGGTGGACTGAAAACAGATCCTGAGGGAACTTTACGTTATAGACAGAGTTTGTTATTTGTACCCAAGGCATTGGGGAGCCATTGAATAATTTTAAACCATTTGAATAACACGATCATATTTGCATTTATAAAAAAAATCCTACGGTCTGTAGCTTG